>OW679198.1:94380859-94472724 GCA_940337035.1 Agriotes lineatus
CCAAAAAGAAAATCCCCAAAAACTAGTGTCTTCCTTATTGCGCTTGGGAAATTTGTATTTGTTATATTTATCTCACAATTTTCTCACATTCCCACGTGAGGAAAGAAATGGCGGTACCTTACACTTAGTGTATGAATCTAGTGACTTTAGGAACCTTGCGTCCCTCTTCAGCCAAGAACGTGAGTTATAGGATGGGCGAGAGAAAGGAGGGGTGGAGAATGGAAGAAAAGCCAGGAAAGATGAAGAAATACTGCCCCAGCATTTGCCTCAGAGAAAGTACTCTGTTGACTAAGTGTTGTCATTATTCCTAAGAGTTTATATTGAAATTTTCGCTTTCGAATGATGATATTGATAAACTTAAAAAAACTAAGACCATGAGGAGAATAAAATAAATAAAATAAAGTCGTACTTTACTCTCTAATGTGTATTATTTTTTCATGACATACAAACTTGTTTCCTTTACAAGAGATCAGTTAGCTACTGGAAATTAGGTGATTAATAATTTGAATTGACTTTGCATGCACCTCTGGCGTAAACTTTGTTAAGGGGGAGTGGGGGATTCCATGGGTTGCACCAGCGAGATATATGGAAAATAAATATAAAATAGCGTTAAGTTTTCCTTATTAATTTTTCTGCACGACATTCATGACCTTAATATTGAAAATTTTGAATTTTTTTTTGTTGGATAAATTATGAGTTTATGGAATGCGGCGGTTATCCCTCCATCTGCATCGATTAACTTTACTTCGTTAGACTTTGATTCTCATCTAAAAGCGAAAGTACTGTATTTTATAACCAGTTTTGATTTCATGGCAGTTTTTTTCATAAAGGAGCAAGGGCGTAGCCCAGAGTGGGGGCAGATCTAAATGTTTTTTAAGAACAAGGGGCAGTTAATTTATAACCGTTATTACCATTCGCATTCTAAAGATTTTAAATACGAAACTATATTTGAGTGTGTATGTTTACCGTTTGTTTAGAGAAAAAAGAAAGCTCTCTCCATATCATGACATTTGAAAATTAAAAAAATACAAAAAACGTTCTTGGACTTACTCTAATTTAAGTAATTTTGATAACCAAGCAGAAATGTTTTGCACCATCCATGGGAGGAAAAAAGTAGAACAGTTGGAACTAGCAAAAACAGCCATGTACAATAAGCATCATTGAAAGGTCTTTTAGTACATTGCGTAGACTCTACGCCGTAGAGTGAAAACCTGGTTGCTTTCTGACAATGTCAGAAGACTGTTTTAGTATACTATACATGCATGCTGTGTACATTGAAAAAAAAAGGTTGCTGGCAAAGGGAAAGGAACTAGAAGATGACGTTACAATTAGTAAAATAATACTAATAATAGTTAATCGCGAATATACATATTTCCCCGCTCTAGATGGAGCCCCGGCTACGCCCTTGATATCTACAGAACAAAAATAATCCAACTCAAATGTTCATTATGAGGATCAGGAGCGTCATCTACGTAAAACGTTACTTTATACGTGTAAAATAACACATTATGGGGATGACATTCTTGGCTCCCATTTGGAGAACTTGGAGTTGGAATTTTTTTTTTGTTCAATAGATGATGAGTTTGCGGGACGATTATGCCCACAATCTTCAGAGACTTTCGTTACTCCTTTATGAAGAAAAACTGCTATGACATCAGAACTGGCTGTCAAATACATTCGTTTTTGAATGAGAATGACAGGATGAAGAAAAAAACTCAAAATATTTAATGTTAAGGTCATAAACGTCATCCCCGTAGAGCAACATTTTACACGTATTTTCCCTATCTCACTATTGTAACACATTGAAGCATAGTCCCCCCCCCCCCCCCTTAATTCCTTCGGTCCCCTGTGATCGCCTCATGCATTACTTACAGTTTCGGGATTAAAGTCGTAGTTTACTCCCTTCATGCGTGAATAGCTATTAAAGATTTTGATTTTGTCGGAAAATTCTGCATGATTATTTTTTCCCCCAACAATGGTACTGCCATCTAGAAGCACGAGGCAATATTGGCTTGTATACGACCGAAAGCTTAGTAGTAATGATTTTGAAAAAAAGGAATGAATCAGTGAAAATGAAAAGGCAAAATGAAAGAGGACGGCAAGAAATTAGATGAAAAAAGCGAGTTGAGAAATTATATCCCATTTAAGGAAAATATATCAGATCAACATATCCTGAAAATATGTTATTCTTCCGGCAAAAATGATTTTCTCAGATATGACAATTTTACAAACGTACACTAACAGTGACGTATTTTAAAAACAGCAATTTACACTGCCTGTATGGTTTTATTTTTCCATCTCTATAGATGTTCCTTGTTGGGGATCATGACATAATTTTACATTACTAAAAAACTTCTGGAATGGAATGCAGGACGCTATCGTATAATATATAAAATTTTATACGCGCTACTACCCGCCCGTTTTTATTTGCAGTTTTACTTCTCCTTCCGACGTCGCAGATTGCCCTAAATAGATTATAGGGGCTGCGAAATAGCTTGGAAACAGGGAAAGGGCTTTTGCTAGTAGAGGCGCGTGAGCCATTCATGGTCACTTTGTAAATGGGGTTTATATCGAAACATTTGGAATGTCTGTTTGCACTTTAACTCTTCTTACTTGCTAAGCCTTTTATGGCTATTTCCAAATGCGTCCAATCAATTCTACCAGTCAATGTCAAATAACACAAACTAATGTTTACATATATCAGGTGTCAATACGCCAGTTCTTATTAAAGAATACAATAAATAAATTTGAGAAGATGGTAATTACATTTCTTTATTTCGGAAACACCAACCAACAGGCAGAGATAGCAATTTCTATTGGAATGAAAAGGTATGAATTACAGACAGCGTCCGAACTACTAATAGAGATTTTGTCTACAGATCTGATTTCCAAAGAATTTATTTTAACTATTGATGCTAGTAATTTTACTTTGATTCTGTATTTTCTCCGAATCTCAATTGATTCGTGCACTTTAAACGCCCATAATCAAAATTATACATTTGGTGGAATTTCTTAAACGCCAAGTGCGTTCTATACGTAGTTATATCACAATTTTTACTTTTAACTTAAAAGTAACCCATTAATTTTGCATTAAGGCAATAGGCAGAACTTTGTGAACTCTCATAATGCAAAAAAGCTAACATAAATATGTTGTCACGAGTACAGTGTTAAGAGTAGCAGTACATTAATGCATGCTCCTTTTTTTAAGTTGTACTAAAAGATACTCGTATGTATTTAACAAGTAGAGGGAATCTACGAACAGTCATATACTCCACGATGTTTAAAATTTATTTTTCAAACGGTTCCAAGTGCGGGAGTAAAAATGCAAAGGAAAATTTGGAGATTTCTAGAGTTCGTAAAATGTATTTCGTCATATCCGTGCTCTAAAGCATTTGGTACGTAAGAAGATTAACAATTATATCTTCACAACCCGGACCAACGTCAAGCACGACTCATTTTTAATGTCAAATATTTCAATTATCAATGTTACTTGATATCAGCCGGTTCGATTTGCTTTTATGGCGTGTGCATACTACCTGATCCACTGCTACATCGCCTGTTGTAAGTTACGATTAGGTCAGTGGCGGCTGCTCATTAGAGGCACAGGGGCGCTAGCCTTCCAGCCGTCAACAATCTATATAGCATTAGAAAAAAATAACTATTTTATAACTGAAAATATATTTTATCATGTATCTGTTGTTATAATATAACTTCAATACCGCTATAGCACTGCACGTAGTAAACTGGCGGGCTTATTTACAAACATATTCGAGCTCCGAGCAATGTTTTTGCAATAAATTAGTTCGTATCGGTATAACTGCTTGCAGAACAATGAGAAGCAACCCTGCCGTTCACAAAACATACCTGACTACCGGCAAAACTGTGAAAGGCCCTCTAATTATTCAATACATTTTAATTTTTAACGTTTATTAATGGATATTCAACGGTTAAACGGGCAAGAGGAGAGTAAAAGTAAAAAAGGGACAGGGGGTTAACATTTTTGATTTTTTTGGAAGTCAAAAGCTAGTTACTTAATTTTTTAACACTTATCTACATGTTGTGTAGTGTTTGAATGAAAACATCGCCGGAATGTAGTAGAATTATTATTTTTTCCTTAGCGATGGTTAAAAATTAAGACCCCTCCAAATACAATTATTACGAGCGCCACTGCATTAGGTATCATATTTTTTTTAATATGCAGCGTATTTTTACAGTAGACGCAAACCTCGAAATGGCTAAATTACCCTATATAGTTTAGAAGGGCAGCTGTCAAAGAAACATTGCTATACTATTACATTTCAGAAACATACGCACATAGTAATGTGACGTAAATTTTAAATAATTTCACAAACCCAAAGGAGCAGAAAGGAATAGACTTGCTCACTGTTCATGGCTCACGAGAGGGAAAATTATATAAAAATACCTTTAACAATGGATAAGCACATTGATGTATTTTATGCTCCATAACTACTAGAAAAATACGTTACTTTTGTAAGGATTTTTAACTTAGCTTGAAAATCACAACCTTCAGCCGCTGAAATAACATTTATTTATCAAGCTATATGTATATTAGTTTTTAATTATATTTAAGTGGTAGACTAAACAACTATGGAGCGTTTGGATTAACGAGAAACGTGATTATGGTTTAGTCCAAATAATTGAGAAGTATAATTAAGGTTTATAGCGGACCAATTATGCCTTAAACATTTCAAGTATAATTTGGACACCGTCAAGTAAGTCTGTATGTCACTATAAAATTGCTAGTGTCAAAAATATTCGAAATAGGTTAGATTATCGTTCTGAAATTTTTGTGAGAAAAAAAATAAGACCTACAGGGTTAGCCAATAGGTGTGGATTCGTTTTAGTATGCGACGAAATGAACAGATAAGTAACAATTGCATCTTACAAGTGTCAAAAAAGATACAGTGAACTTTGCAATTTAGAAAACGATAGCATATTTTCCCGTTAAATAAACGTTCTTAAAAACGCGTACAATTGTGGAAACGCCAAGAAAATTCAGGTCAGAATTTAACGTTCGAAGACACGGGCCGACAACCACAAGAAACACAATTTTAAGATGGGTAAGTGATTTCCGTGCTCGTGGAAATCTTATTTCAAGATTGACGAGTAGTACTCGTTCAGAATATACTCCTGAAAACATTGAACGTGTTGGAATTGCTGTGCAACATAGTCCAACGCATTCAGCCACTTGACATTTTCAAGCTCTCTACATTTCAAATACATTTTTTTTAAACAATCTTTACTTTCATGAATAAAAAATTCCGATTGTTCAGCAGCTAAGGGATCAGGATAAAAGAACATCTCTTCAATTTTCCGAGCGGTTTTTAAACATTTACATGACATACTGATGAGCTCACCTTTTTTTACTTACAGTGTATTATTTTTAAAAAAGTTTTTAACTGATAAAATGTCATTCTTTAATTGTCCATTTCATCGTATACTAAAAACCATCCATACCTATTGGCTAACTCTGTATTTTCAAACAAAAGGATTACAATAACTGTGTTAAAGTTTGAGCACAAATCTTACCGCTAGGTTTTAGAAAACTCATATTTTATTTATTTTAAATTTTATACACTGCCATGTAAATTAGTTCAAAATTACCATTAAAAACATACACTGATACTACTAACAAATGTCATGTTTGACAATTGATATCTAAAGTGAATGAACTGTATACAGGTTAATTGTAAATTAGGCGCCAGTTGATTTTCTCCGCAGTTATGACATAAAAAAAAACTTTTATATAGAAAAGTTATACCATTTTATGTGACACATATTTTGAGAGTCCGAATAAAAATACCCGGCTCCCGGTTACACCGCAAGTTTAATTATTTTTGATTTTTTTATGAAACACCTAGTATTTTTTAAATTTGGTAGTTTATGAAATTATCTTTAAAAAGACTATTAATCAGCTATAGGTCTGGGGTTAATAATTCACGCGCTATTAGCGTTTAAAGTTATGTAGGCAATAGCACCTTGAGCTGAATAAATTCTTAAGAGACTACAAAAAAAATAACAACCACCAACTAAACATGTAATTTATGTTAGTCTTAAAACTTTACATTAATTTGAATGAATACCTGCCTTATTGAAATATGCAGATTTTCTCTGAAATGCGCCCACACAATATCTTCATTCAGAAATTCCTTATTTCTATTTTGCCTACATTTAGGATTTCCTGGATTTGTAGAAACACTTCCCTAAGTTCACAATTTCATCTTCAGTGTAGCAAATGCACGACGATGCGGCTGTTGGTTATTTGAGTACTAACAATTCCAATACATATTAGCCGCTCGTTAAGAATTTTTCTGACTAAACTATACTTCTAGCATATTCACGCGTTCTAGATTGGAAAACGAATTTATTTGTAACAGAACTGTTCAACGCAATCGTATTTTGACATATATTGACCACTTGTTTATTTGTTTGTCATTATTTTTATAGCCGTGTGCGTTAGTTACACTTTAATTAGTAATACCATTTTTGTATACATAGAAAAACTTGAATATCAATATCTCGTTAATTATTAACTTAAGGCCTATAGTTGGTGAACAATTTTTTAAAGGTAATATCCTACACTATCAAACTAATTTTTAAAATACAGAATGTACGTTGTCGGATATTTCTGTTCGTACCCTTAAAATATTTACCACATAAAATGGTTTCTATATAAAAGTTTTTCTATCTCTCATAACAATGGGTTCAAAAGGGTGACCCATCACTCAAGAAGGCTAAGACACAATTCTCAGTGAGAAAAGTGATGTCCACAGATTGCTGGGACGTGGGAAGGGGATTCTATTGGTTGCGTATATGCCAAAAAGGTTTACACTAGCAGAGATTGTCTACAAAGAAACAATCAAGCAATTACCACATCCACCTTATAGCCCCAGCCTCGCCCATGTGACTATTATCTCTCTCCGAAACTCAAAAAATACTTGACGGGGCGTCACTTTTTATCGAATGAGAACTTTGAAAACGCCGTGCACTAGTATTTTGCAGTGTTAACAGTTAGCGAACGGTTCGTATGTTGAAAAATAAAATGTTGTTTGTTCTCTAACTCGTTTTTTCATAGCTAGGTAGATAACATAACAAAACTGCCGTAACATTCTCAAAATAAAATGTTTTGGGGCTGTTTTTTGTACAAAAAATTCAGACCAGTATTGTCAATTTAAGGGATGTCGAACAACCAAAAGTATAAACAGTTGCTGGAATACCATTTTCATAAAAAATCAGTTTATCCTAATGCAGAAGTAATTGTTCAACAAGATTCTATCCATGCGAAACATAGGAATTTATGCTGAAGTATTTTTATGAGAATAGAGAAACTTCCAAAGACTCGCCTGAGAATTCAGCATATGTCAAACCCTTTGAAAATATGTGAGCTATTTGTAAGTCCAGTCTGAAATATATTGTATGCATTTACTGCTCGAAGTGGTTATTAATCGCATGTCAAATACAATACTTTAGAATTTTGATGAATGGAACACACGAGAAAAGTAACCCAGCAATAATTCAGTTATAGATTCGAGGCGAGCATAGCGTAAAAGATTGTGCAATTTATTTCCTGCTGAAACGAGTGCAGAAACTCTTTGAGTCAAAGGAAAACACTAATCTTATTCAAGATGCAATTTCCAGGTAAAACTGTTTTCAGTAAAATAACCAGCGGCGTTCAGATTAATTGGCACAATACTGTGAGCATATGCGTATCTACTATCTGAGCACTTTGAACGACTCCATTAATTCTTCATTAACGTACTTGTGCACTATATAGAAAGATACCCGTTCATCATGCGGGTTACAAACTTTCTTTTATCTTAAATGAAATCCAAAAGCTTTCCATCTCTCGTTTATACTTCACGTACCCCCAGAAATGTGTATATACATAATTGCTATTTCCCTTGTAAAGATTAATAAAATTATAGTTGCAGTATATCAATGACTATTTTTTTCGTAGCGATCTCAACCAATCAGAAGGCTGTATTTAGTTAAGTTATCTTGTATAATTTCGATTATACAAAATCGATTATACTATAGTAACTTCACTAGGCAACGCAATACATAACTTTGGTCAACTTGATGTTGTTTTCATGGAGATGACTTTCAGCTAGGTTAATACAAACAAATCGAGCTGCCAATAAAATATTTATTTGTTCCTAATATTAAAATTTACTCAAAAAATAATCAAATCGAATACACTGCGTACTTCGAACAGGTTATACGTCTCAAACTTCCTGCACAATAACAAATTGTGTCAGTCTGACAGAATAATCCTCTCGCTGACGCGGTCAGACTATTTAACCTGTCAAACTGACACTCGTTTATTATTGTGCAACAAGTTATCGACATATAACCCGATGATATCGAAGTTCTTATAGTATTACTTCTGATTTTTTTTTGTAGCGATCTCAGCCAATCAGAAGGCTGGATTTAGTTAAGTTATCTTGTATAATTTCGATTATACAAAATCGATTATACTAGAGTAACTTCACTAGGCAACGCAATACATAACTTTTGTCAACTTGATGTTGTTTTCATGGAGATGACTTTCAGCTAGGTAAATACAAATAATCGAGCTGCCAATACAATATTTATTTGATTCTAATATTAAAATTTACTCAAAAAATAATCAAATCGAATACAATGCGTACTTCGAACAGGTTATACGTCTCAAGCTTCCTGCACAATAACAAATTGTGTCAGTTTGACAGAATAATCCTCCCGCTGACTCGGTCGGACTATTTAACCTGTCAAACTGACACTCTTTTATTATTATACAACAAGTTATCGACATATAACCCGATAATATCGAAATACTTATAGTATTACTTCTGAGAATAAAATAAAAAATAGATGAATAAATTACTTGTTGTATTCATAAATTATTTATAGCAAGACCTTTTAAATTTTACCCAGTTTTACTCCTTCGGGTGAAATTTAAAAAAAAACCATTAAAACAATTTCCAAATATTATAAAATGAAACCCATATACCAAAAAGAATGTTCTAACTCACCAAACACAGAAAATACGAAAGGTCCTATAATTCCCCCCGAATCCAGGTTCGCACCTTTAGGGGCTGATTCGGGCAAAATCTTAAATTACGATTTTAGACATTTGAATGGGCAGTCTTTCTAAGTAACAACCTAGTCGATTTCTCATCCGGCCCTAAGTGATAATGAGGAATTCATGAAAACATATTTTACCACTCTTCACTCCCTTAGAGAGGGAACTTCCCTACGTAACCAAAGGAACCTTTCTGCAAAATTTCAAATTCCTAGTACCAGGGATTACGGTTCTGCGTTGTCTCTGCTTTGTCTTTCATATATACAGGACGAGTCATAATTAGGTGTAAAAATGTAACCAACGTTTCTTTAGGCCAAAACAAAGCAATTAACCTAGTACACATTAGTACCAAAATGCTCCCTTAAAAAGATAGCGGGTGTTAATGAAAAAATCTATGTTTGGAAAGTAAACATTTGAATTTTTAAAATCAAGTAGCCTGATTTTGATCGTGAATTTTAATTTTGAAACAGTACCAAGACAGCGGCTGTGATAAACGGCAATAAATTGTTTTATGTCCTACCAGTACATTAATTAAAATTAGTGACTCTATTTTAAGGTATCTTAGATACAAAATAACGCTCCAGGGCAATTATTTTCTTCATAAGAACACTAGGGTTATTATGAAAAATTAACAGTATTTGTTTCCATGGATACAACCTTTATTTCAAAAATTATGCACCACTGTCACAATGAAAATTAATGACAGCTCATCTAATGTCACAAATCTAACTTAGATCAGCTAACTAGATCAATCTTAAATACCATAGCATAGTAATTATATGAATTGAATATGAATATAAATTAGGTAAGAAAATTGGTAGGACATAAAACCTTGAAGGCACCACAGGCATTATGCCCCTTGGTACCTTAATAACTATAAAACAGTGTTGTATTTTTTAAACGCACGATTTTCTTTCGAAATTTGTAATTTTACTCCAAGAGAAATAGCAGACATCCTTTTCGTGAATGGTTTTTGCAACGAAAGCGAAAGTGTTCAAGCTGTGTAGTTTTTTGTCGATGGATTCTTGAAAAAATGAATAACGGCCCCAATTTTATTCCATACTTGATTTTAGAAATGAAAATGTTTACTTTCTAAATACAGAATCCTGAAACTTTTTAGGGGAGCATTTTGGTCTAAGGCGTATTAAGTTAATTACTTTGTCTTGGCTTAACGAAGCTTTGGTTAAATGATTAACACCTAATTATGACTCACCCTGTATAAACTAGAGGAAGATAGGGGTGTAATTTTGAAAAATATTTTCTACATTACTCTGCAATGGTGTTACAGCGAAAAAATCAATTATTGTAACCCCGTACACCCATTCACTTTTACTCTTTTTTACCCCTTTAGGGCCCTTAAAAACGCTTTATAAAGATTTTAAAGGCACCTACATGCCACAAAAGAATGTTGTAATTCACCCCGAATCCAGATTCGCACCTTTAGGGGTAAAATCTTTACATACCTTTTCTGACATTTGTATGAGTAACATATGTAAGCAAAGACCAAGTCGGTATCTCACCGAGCCTAAGAGACTGAGGAATTTGCCAAATTTCAAGTTCCTGATACCAGGGATTAGGGCTCTGCGTTTTTGAGTCTGCTTTGCCTTTTATGTGTATATACATACAAACTACTGGATGAAAGTAAGAGATATAAATGTAAAAACAATAAGTAACAGAATTCAAGCTTGATGACGGGCTAATGGTTTATGGTCAACAACAAACCATTAGCGTCCAGCCTTGATCAAGATATTTGTTAAGCAGTATTGTGATAATTTTAAAAAACTTAAATTTTCTCAGCCGTTGGAATTTTTTATATTCCTTAATTTTTTCCGTTATATAGCAGGATACCCGTTTCAACCCCTTGAGGGTTGAATTTCCAAAACTATTTTTACCCGATTTTATTCTAAAATTGACTCACAAAAAATATTTTTCACCGCTTACCCCCTCTTACCATAATATATTTTTAACATGCCAAAATAGAATTTTCTAATCCAACTAACACAGGAGATACACAGGATTATATAATTCAGCCCGAATTCAGATTCGCACCTTTAGGGGTTGATTAGGGTAAAATTCTGAAACACGTTTTTAGATATTTGTATGGGTAATCTTTGCTAGTAAAAGCCAGGTTGCTATCTCATCGGTCCTAAGAGATATTGAAGAATTGAAGAACACATTTACCCCTTTCCACCCCCTTAGGGATTGAATGTCAAACAATCCTTTTATCGCATTTCGTATGGCCGTTTAAATACTCGCTAACGCTCGTACTCAAACCAGCCATACTTGTTCAGTAAAACATCACTTTTCTAAACTTGCCGCGTAATATACTATTACCTGATTTTATTCTGAAATCGATTCACAAAATGATTTTTCACCGCTTACCCCCTTTTACCGTAATATATTTTTTACACCGTCAGGGGTGACATTTTAAAAATATTTAAACTACTATTTAAAAGACATCGATACCTCAATTAGAATTTTGTAATCCAACTAACACAGGAGATAAGCAGGGTTCTATAATTCACCCCGAATCCAGATTCGCATCTTTAGGGATTGATTAGGGTAAATTTCTGACTTACGTTTTTAGATATTTGTATGGCTAATCTTTGCAAGTAAAAGCCAGGTCGATATCTCATCAGCCCTAAGAGATATTGAAGAATTGAAGAACTCATTTACCCCTTTTCACCCCCTTAGGGATCGAATGTCGAAAAATCCTTTTATCGCATTTCGTATGGCCGTTTGAGTACTCGCTAACGCTCGTAACAAAACGGCCATACTTGTTCAGTAAAACATCACTTTTCTAAACTTGTCGCGTAATAAACCTACGATTACCTGATTTTATTCTGAAATTGATTCACAAAAATTATTTTCACCGCTTACCCCCTTTTACCGTAATGTATTTTTTACACCTTCAGGAGTGTCATTATAAAAATCTTTAAACTGCTATTTAAAAGACAGCTATATGCCAAAATAGAATTTTCTAAACCAACTTAACACAGAAGATAATCAGGGTTCTATAATTCACCCCGAATCCAGATTCGCACATCTAGGGGTTGATTAGGGTAAAATTCTGACTTACGTTTTTAGATATTTGTATGGGTAATATTTGCAGGTAAAAGCCAGGTCGATATCTCATCAGTCCTAAGAGATATTGAAGAATTGAAGAACACATTTACCCATTTTCACGCCTTTAGGGATCGAATATCGACAAATCCTTTTATCGCATTTCGTATGGCCGTTTAAGTACTCGCTAACGCCCGTACTCAAACCGGCCGTAGTACTTGTTCAGTAAAACATCACTTTTCTAAACTTGTCGCGTAATGTACTATTACCTGATTTTATTCTAAAACCGACTCACAAAAAATGTTTTTCACCGCTTACCCCCTCTTACCGTAATATATTTTTTACATGCCAAAACAGAATTTTCTAATCCAACTGAAACAGGAGATACACAGGATTCTATAATTCAGCCCGAATTCAGATTCGCACCTTTAGGGGTTGATTAGGGTAAAATTCTGAAACACGTTTTTAGATATTTGTATGGGTAATCTTTGCAAGTAAAAGCCAGGTCGATATCTCATCGGTCCTAAGAGATATTGAAGAATTGAAGAACACATTTACCCCTTTTCACCCCCTTAGGGATCAAATGTCGAAAAAATCCTTTTAAAGCATTTCGTATGGCCGTTGAAGTACACGCTAACGCTCGTACTCAAACCAGCCATACTTTTTCAGTAAAACATCACTTTTCTATACTTGTCGCGTAATATACTATTACCTGATTTTATTCTAAAATCGACTCACAAAAAATGTTTTTCTCCGCTTACCCCCTCTTACCGTAATATATTTTTTACATGCCAAAACAGAATTTTCTAATCCAACTGACACAGGAGATACACAGGATTCTATTATTCAGCCCGAATTCAGATTCGCACCTTTAGGGGTTGATTAGGGTAAAATTCTGAAACACGTTTTTAGATATTTGTATGGGTAATCTTTGCAAGTAAAAGCCAGGTCGATATCTCATCGGTCCTAAGAGATATTGAAGAATTGAAGAACACATTTACCCCTTTTCACCCCCTTAAGGATCAAATGTCGAAAAAACATTTCGTATGGCCGTTGAAGTAAGTACACGCTAATGCTCGTACTCAAACCAGCCATACTTTTTCAGTAAAACACCACTTTTCTGAACTTGTCGCGTAATATACTATTACCTGATTTTATTCTGAAATTGATTCACAAAAATTATTTTCACCTCTTACCCCCTTTTACCGTAATATATTTTTTACACCTTCAGGGGTGACATTTTAAAAATCTTTAAACTGCTATTTAAAAGGCATCTACGTATATGTCAAAACATAATTTTCTATTCCAACTAACACAGGAGATAAGTAGGGTTCTATAATTCACCCCGAATCCAGATTCGCACCTTTAGGGGTTGATTGGGGTAAAATTCTGAATTACGTTTTTAGACATTTGTATGGGTAACCTTTGTAAGTAAAAGCCAAGTCGATATCTTTTCGGTTCTAAGAGATATGAAAAATTTGTGACAACACAGTTACCCCTTTTCACCACCTTACGGGTCGAATTTCGAAAAATCCCTTCTTGTTACATACTACCTTATGTAACAAACTAAACCTTTTTTTCCAAATATCAAGTTCCTAGTGCCAGTGGTTACTGCTCTGCGTTGATTAGTCTGAGCTTTCTTTTATATACAGGTTGCCCAATTTATCGTGTAACAATTAGATAGGCAACACATTTAACAAGCTCATGTATTTCACAGATAATTCTTAATTTTAAACGTAATTTTCTAAATTTGGAAAATGGGTGGTTTTACTTCGCATGCCAACATCCAGTTGCCTTTGAATTTTGTTTGCATGAAAGTTTGTATGTGCTGCTATATTCTTTATCGTTCTCAAGCTGACAAAAGCTGTCAATATTTAAGTATAGCTCTAGCTTGTTCGAGAACAATAAAGACACCTATAACACATACAAATTTCTATGCAAAGAAATTTCAAAGGTGACGAGTAGTACTTTTTTCTGTATGCACAGATGTATAGCAGATTTATGCTTACAAAATATACTATTTCAAACTGCAAATTTTGAAGTGTCATCTGTATGGAAGGAGTTTGTAACTCGTTAGGCAGCCATTACACCATTCTTCATTCAGCAAACTTAGTACAAAGTTAAAATTTTGTTCGCCGTGATGTTATCAAGTTGCAAGTTGGAAAACCCTCCGAGCAATGCAGATATATTAAGTTATGTCTGGCAAATACGCCGGGATCAAGTATCACCAGACGCAACGATCTTTTCATGCTTCTTGGTTTTGTAACATGAACAGCACGCAAGTATTCGTTATCAGATTTTGTTCTCGGAAAGCATTTCTCGGCTCTCCGGCAATTTGCATGCGCGCAATTTAAAGCCTACACCTTGCGTACCTGAAGTGTACACCGGCGTGAGTCCCTCGTAGAGTTTCAGAAATGCCTTGCATCCGCCCTGCTGGAACGACGGAGCCCCCAAAACGGTCACGTGCGTCAAATACAGCGGCGCGGCGTTCACTTTGATGTTGTGGGATAAAAGGCCGGCGAAATAATCTACATATCTGAAAAAAAGTAGAAACGCCGTGGCATTAGAAGTTTTAAGAACCAGATCGCGGCTGTGGTTTTACCTCTTGTTCGAGGGCAATTGCAGAGGTCCTATGTTGTCTTCCAAGAACCGCCGCATGGAGAAGCGGTCCAAGGCTTGATCTGCAGTACCACAAATGCTCGAATAGTGCATGTATGCCGCCACAACTACGCCCAGTTTGTCTTTACTCCCACTGGAACAAAAATAAAAATAACAATAATTGTAACTGCCAGTTACTTTAGTTGAAAATCAGACGTTAATATTGAATAGATATGGTACTACTGCTCTTTCAAATTTTTCGAGTTTGTTTGAAGTGATTAGAGATTATTACTGTAGCAGAGTTTGGCAGTACATACACGAGAGAACAATTATTTAAAAAGTTTCGCACAGCGCTTTCTTGGACAATCTTCAAAGTTCCTCCATATTACGAACTGAAGTTACTGGAAGATTTCCGTCAAGTAAATATCGAATATTTCACGTTGATACAAAAACACGATAAGGAAGCAGTATAAAAAAAGATACACAGCTATAGAAAGTCCAGTATAATCTTTCTGATTAAATAAGAAGTAGTCTTAAGAGCTATAGTTACATCTACATATTATAGTACGTTTCCAATGAGCAAAAAATCAGAATATTTAGGCAGAAATATTTTATTCTAACGTAATGTAACTCTCTTGCTGTTTATTATTGGGCGTTTCGCCACCCTATAGAATTAACAATATGAAAAAACGAACGTTTCGGGGCAATTTAAACCTAAATCTACCGAAAATTACGGCATATATACATCGCTGTTGAACAAAATATATATACGCTGTTCAGTGTTGGGGTGACAGTGGGGGGATTCTTCCCCCGGGCAGTACAGATTCCCTCCCGGGAACTTAACCACATGATATGCAGGTTTTTTAAATATGCGGAAATAAGTAATGCAATTTAAATCTGCTTGGTCTCTGTCCCAACACCCCCCCCCCCCCCCGCCCGGGAGAAAACGGTCTGAATTTAACATTGACGCTGTGTGTTTAACTGTTTTTTAAGTTAAGACACATTTGATAAATGTAATGTCATAGTTTGATTGTCATCAGCTAACTTACTTAAAAAAAAATTCTTAAGCTTCATACATATTTCTTTATTTCTAAACTAATTTGATCTATGTCTATTTTAGCAGTGAATCCGGGCATAAAATATAAAAATTTAAAATTCAACTAAACTGATGATCATGAGACATATAATTGCAGTTCATAGCTTAGACATAAAGAACGATATTCTGTCTGGCAGACTTGAACAAAGAAAAGTTATTGAAGTCTTCCTGGAGGCACAACTTTGCGATATTTTGCTGAAGAAGGTATACTGTTTGTTTTCTTTATAAACCTGCTTAAAACCTAAATTGTTGGCCATAGAAATAATGTGTCTAAAAATCTACGCGGAACGAACGATACAAGATAAAAGTAAAGGTTCAGGGTGATTTCAATTCTCCCAAATGGGGGCGGGCTGCTATAGGGACCTTGCGTCCCTCTTCAGCCAATCACGGGAATTTCAAGATAGGTGAGAGGGGAGGAGTGGAGAATGGAAGAGAGGCTACGAAAGGTGGAGAAGTACTGCCCCGGCATTCCCCAGGACTCAGGAAAATCACCTACAAACCTGAATGAGAGCATACGGCCACAGGAATCGAACCCACGACCTCCTGAATGATAAGCAGACGTGGTAACCACTAGTCAGCAGAACTCGGTCGAACGATGCAAGGATACGTTTAGTACATAAGCACTTAAGGATTGAGTATTGTATATTTTCACATGATCGAAGAACAAGGATATTCACTAAACTTTGAACTATTTTTTATATTTTCTATGGAAACCAGTCAGGTGCCGGAAGTTCAACTTACTAGATCTGTCCACGAGGGTAGTAAATAATAAGTGCACATATTTTGTCAGAGTGTTATGACAAAACAAGCACTAAAATAGTTATGTATTTGAGCTACATTAAGTTTTTCTTTGTAATGGGGAAGGTGGCCTAAAAGGGACTATAGAAGAAGCGTTGAATTATTTTGTAAGAGCAACTCAAATTACACAAACAACTTGATCTCAAAGGAATTGTTAATCCAAATATTGCTACTTTCTCTAATCCAAATATTGCTGCTCCTTTCTCTAAATCAATACGAAGATGGGTACATCGATTCGGATAAAAAAGATTCAGAAGAAAGTCAGAGGAATTCTAACAGCCCACGTGAGAATTCTGGACAGAATTACGGAAATTAGGGATACAGTCGTAAATGATCGCTCTGTTTCAACGGGTAGAGGTTTGCGTTCGCCGACGGTGAGTTATCATTTTCAAAATCTAGTTCTTATTCAAAATAAAGTGATGTTCTTTCGGCATTATATAAAATAAATAAAGTTTTCTCATTTACATGTGCTTTTATTCATGCTGTGCACTTTAAAAAATCACCCTTTATATAAAAAAACACGATGGTGCGAAATTGACATAAGTATAATAGTTCGTTGGAACTATTCTGCATGTGCCAACGAGAGAAAAAACGTTGAAGTTCCTGAAACAAATATGATACAAAAATATAACATGTAAATAGGGGTGAAGTTGACCTTTATCAAAGGGGATGGCAAATTATCGAATACAAATTAGAGGCAAGAATCTTACGTACGTTCTTTGTAGCATCGATTAGCGTGTCTTGATGTCGATTTGACGTATTTGTCCTTTACCAGAGTACGGACAGATCGTTGTCCCCTCTCACGTTGTCCCCTCTCACTCTTAAGTATACTTTAGAGTGCCCCATTTCACTCTAATCTAAATTACGTTAGAGTGAGAGGGGACAACGATCTGTCCGTACCCTGTTATACGAAAAATACGTCAAATTAACATCGAGGCACCCTAGTATTGATAATATAACATAAGTAGAAGTTGGTATAAACTGAGTGTAAAGGTCTGAAGTAAACCAACACATGTTGATTATTAATTTTGAAACTATGTACTAACTTTACGTAGTACTACATATTTACAATATTTGTAACTTGTATCAGGTATATTTCTAATAATACACATATGTATATCATTTCCAAGATACAATTTCATGTTTTTCATAATTTTGTCTTTGTGGCTTCATGATTTGACATTTTCTTCATAAATTTCTCTACAGCGAGTAATCAACTGTTAACGAGATCTTTATTAGTAGTCAGTTGGTTTTTTATTGTGCAGATATTTTAAGCCTACAGGAAATACTTCGTAAAAAATTGCGTTTTCTACATATATGCAAAAACTATGTGCGTGTCAATGTTTTGGTTTTATATACACTCTCGCAATATTTATTAAATATTGCATGTTTTATGTGTTTCTCATCACACATCGCCTTTATTTAAACGGTCTATCAACATCCACCGTTAACAAAAGAATGGAAATAAATTACAAGAGAGGGACTACAATGGAACAATAGCATACAAACATATGAACAGAAAAAAAGACAGACGCACATTCTATCAACAAAAATGTATTGTCAACCATTTGTAACGATTCATGCTCATTTATGACCTTTGTTTAAATAAAGTTAACGAACTTATGTAGCATGTCTTTACACAACATTGTGGCACAAAGTGACCATAAATCAAACAACTTTTTGATCTACTGTGTTACACCTAATTTAACAAATTTATTTGTTCCTCACTTGTAAACATCAATTTATCAAGTCACTGTATTCACCTTGAAAATGTTTCTTAACTGGCTAGCCAGTAAAAAATTTACTGGCTAGCCAGTTATATTTTACAAGCGTGCTCATAGATAAATGATAGCGTGCAAAGCCAGAGTTGTCTTCCTTAGTATGTGTCATATTGATGAATTTAGTTGCTTGTCAGTTTGACATTTTGAATAAACGGTAAATTTCTAGTTATTTACAAGTGAGAAACAAATAAAATATTCAACAAAACACACCAGGTAACCATTTTTACTCGCTAAAGGATACGACAGGCTCGCCTAACGGCTCGCCAGTCATCCCAATCCTATCGCCAGTAAAAACATTTTTGAAAATACTAATGATTGCTGCCAACGCTCTTTCTTAAATACGAAATCTTGATGCTATTGTTTGAATGCAATATTAATCTTATCTGTCATCATAGTACATATTTAAAAATTCAATTATTTCTCCAATTTTCCATTTTGAGTTGTCATATCAAACTAAAAACAATAATTTATTAAGTAATATTAGCGTTAAATCTAAAATACGTAACCTATTTGAAGAAAAATCGAAACATCTAGGTATTGTTTGTTGATGTTGATAACTGTGTTTTCATTTCCGTCCTTTCGAAGGCACCAATACGAGTAACTGGAAGTAAGTGTTTTTTCTTTTACCAAATTGTGAACTTATGACATACTGTAAAACTTAATTATGATACATATGTTGCATGTTGCATACCTCTATGTCTATTTGTTCAAGTAATTTCGTATTCTTTAGGATATTTTTTCATAAACGTGTTGCTATAAATGTCAGTTTCATAATGCACTATATAACTACCTATATTTCTTCTTTATTTACAAGCCATTGGAAGAGATCTCTAACCATGAATGAGCTATTGGCGGAAGACTAAAATTTGAGTGATTTACCTGAAAATATTATATCCTTCCTACCAAAAAATCCACACAATTAAAATCGACGACGATAGTAGTGAAGAAAACAACATTATAATAAAAAATTTCTAGAGTGTCCCCCTCCTCCATCACTCAATACGCTAAACAGTTTACCACTTTTCACCTCTTAGCGGTGCAATTTATAAAAAAAAAATCAGCCCGTTTTATACTGAAATGAACCCACAGCGAAAAATAATTTTAACTTCCTACTTCTATTCAGTTTTCCCTTTTTACCGGTTTAGGGGTAAAATTTTAAAAACCCTTAAAAACGTTTTCTAAAGATTTAAAAATACATCTATATGCCAAAAAAGAATGATCTAACTCAACAAACACAGGAGATACAAAGGGTTCTATAATTCACCCCGAATTCAAATTCGCACCTTTTAAGGGTTGATTAGGGCAATGAAATGTGTTTTTAGACATTTGCATTGGTTAGCTACTCATGCAAACACCAAGTCGATATCTTACCGGGCCTAAGAGATATTGTGGAATTCGTGAAAACATAGTTTACCCCTTTTTACCCCTTTAGGGGTACATTTTTCAAAATCACTTAAACCATTTTTTAGATATTTTAAAAATATATCTATATACCGAAAAAAACTGATCTAACTCAATAAACATAGATGTAACGAAGGGTCTTTAATTCACAACCTACCCTTTTTCAGTTTTTCCTCCTTTTACCTCTTTAGGGTTAAAATTTTCAAAATCTCGTACACCTCTTTCTAAATATTTTAAAAATACATCTACATGCCTAAAAACAGTGTTTTAACTCAATAAACATAGGAGATATTTATGGTTCTTTAATTCAGCCCCAATCGTAAAATACGTTTTTAGGTATTTGCATTGATAATCTTTGCAAGTAGACACCTAGTCGCTATCTCATCGGGTCTAAGAGATATTGAGGAACTCGTAAAAACACATTTTACCCCTTTTCACCTCCGTAGGGGAGGAATTTCAAAAAAATCTCTTTTAACCCATTTTATTATAAAATGGAACTCACAGCGAAAAAAATTTATAAATGTAACCCCCCCCCCCACTACTTTTCAGTGTATCCTCCTTTTACCCCTTTAGGGTTAACATTTTCAAAGTCCCTTACGCCCCTTTCTAAATATTTTAAAAATCCATCTGTATGCCCAAAAAAGAATGTTCTAACTCAATAAATATAGGAAATACTTACGGTTCTTTAATTCACCCCCAATCCAGATTTGCACCTTTAGGGGTTGATTAGGGCAAAATACTAAAATAAGTGTCTAGGTATTTGCATTGATAATATTTGCAAGTAAACACCAAATCGCTATCTCATCGGGTGAAAGAGATATTAAAGAACTCGTGAAAACACATTTTACCCCTTTTCCCCCCCGTAGGGGAGGAATTTCAAAATATCCCTTTTAACCCATTTTATTGTGAAATGGAACTCACGGCGAAAAAAAATAATAAATTTAACCCCCCCACACCTTTTCAGTTTTTCCTCCTTTTACCCCTTTAGGGTTAACATTTTCAAATTCCCGTATACCCCTTTCTAAATATTTTAAAAATCAATCTATGTGCCCAAAAAGAATGTTCTAACTCAATAAACATAGGAAATACTTAGGGTTCTTTAATTCACCACCAATCCACATTTGCACCTTTAGGGGTTGATTAGAGCAAAATCCTAAAATACGTTTCTAGGTATTTATATTGATAATCTTTGCAAGTAAACACCAAGTCGATATCTTATCGGGTGTAAGAAATATTGAGGAATTCGTGAAAACACATTTTACCCCTTTTCACCCCCTTAGGAGCCGAATTTCAGAAAATCCCTTCTTAGCACTACCTTACGTAACAAACCGAACCTTCCACCCAAATTTCAAGTTTTTAGTGCCAGTGGTTTCGGCTCTGCGTTGATTAGTCAGGGTTGTGACTTTCCTTTATATATGTATAGATAGATTAAATGTAAAAAAACATGTTTGACGTGTTACTACTAATGCCCTCGTCGGAGTTGATTCTTTTACAATTGTCCAATTGTCTTATAATATGTAGGTAGAACAGAATAAGTTCCAGATATTCTTCGAACAACAATTGCATGATTTAGTAATAATTATTCTAGCGTTAAAAAGATAAAACCTCAACCTCAGAGATAAATTGTGATCATTAAAATTCATCAGAGATAGATACAATCATTTTAAAAATACAGTTTCCGCGACGGCGAATCGGGCCGATGGCGAATCCGGTACAGACAGCAAATTTGACCTACGGCTTATCAGCGACGAGCAAGCGGCGACGACGAATTGTCACATCCACTATACAGGGTGAGTCATAATTAGGTGTAACAATTTTAACAAAAGCTTCTTTCGACCAAAACAAAGCAATTAACCGAATACACCTCAGTACTAAAATGCTCCCTTAAAAAGATACAAGGTGTTAATAAAAGAATATTTTTATTTATGACTATAAGTTGAAAAGTAATTATCCGATTAATTTGATAATACATTATAATAAACACAAAATTAACAAAACAATGATAACAAATAGAAAACTATAGCAAATGTTCAAAATGCTCCCTTCCAGCCGCAATACAAGCGTGGCACCGGCGTACTAGCGATTCATACACTTGCTGAATTATAGTTTTCACGAATTTCATTAGCAGCCTCGACAATTCTTTGCTGCAACTGCTCCCTCGTGTTAATTACCTCACGGTAAATCACCCTTGCAATAGCCATACAAGAAAACGATGTTTGCTATGTAAAATATCGTAAAATCACCCATTTCGAAAGAAAATCGTTCTTTTAAAAAATACGTGTCTTTGAAACACTTCAATTTCATTAAATGATCATATTGTACTGTAGGGATTTAGCTACATGTAGCCTGGTTACGCATTGCTAGGTTACAAATATATTAATAAATAAAGATTGCTTTTGATATTTGAAACTCAAATCTTGTGTTTTATTTCTCCGAATATAATATTCAAATATTAATGCAGTTAGTAAGCTAATCCAACCACTAACACTGTATAATGGTGACCCCGACGTGATCTGAACACGCAACCTTCTGATCTGGAGTCAGAAGCGCTACCGTTGCGTAATTCTCAATAAGAGGGAAGTAATAATGTAGTGGCCTTTGATCAGTCACTACAATATTATATATGATTGTTATGGAAAATAGTAGTCAATTTTTTATATATACAAATGTAAACAACGTATTACAATATTTACCTCTTAATTATATGTTTTAATTCCAAGATATTGAATGATATGTGTAATGGGCATGATGTCTACATATCAACCCAAGTTTCTTGCAGTACTATGCTACATGTTGGGGCTAAAATACGTTTTAGAATTTAGAGTTAATGAGTTTAGCAACGGGATGGTATTTGGCACTGCAATCAAAGCGTGTAGGCTATATAATGACCTTCATTAATTTAAAATATTTGTTTTGTCTACATGAAAATAATTTATGAGTTCTATAACGTGTAACTGACCTCATAATCTCAATTTGTAGCACAATTATTTAGAGCGATGATCTAAATTTCAATTGTTAGTTATATCAAGTAGCAGTACTCTTATTATCATGGGACAAATTAGTCTATTCTATTTAACATGGGAGCAAAATTACATCTACTTAGATTTTATTTCTAAATGGATAACTCTTAATTGTTGACCTTCATTAACCTTAGGAAGAACTAAACTGTATAAAAAAGAAAAATGAGCCTGGTTTTAGAAAAGAAGGGTTTAAGCCTAGAATGTATTTGGTTTAATAATTACCTTCGCTATCCTTGTAATTTGGTTTTATCGCCCCCTACGGGACGTTCTGAAATTTAACCCATAACCGCAAAATAGATTGCTGGCGACGCAATGAATATTAAATATGACCCATTTTCACACGCTGGATTAAGAAATTAAATCGGAATTAAACACGCCTTGCCGAAAATAACAAATTTCGCCGGCCCAACTAATGTTAGGCCCGCGGGGGTCCATTAAAATAATCGCACAATTATTCTCGTCATGTCAGCACTATTATCATCTCTCCTACTGGACATTTCCGTTACGTTAAGAATGATGGTCGAACAAAAACATCCATTAAATCAGATCAACTTGGACTTCCTTAGCGCGGCTAATTCAATTTTAAAAGCCCGGCAAGCCCAGATTAATCCTGTCCATTACTCATTCGCATTATGAGAAATTACCATGCATGAAGAACAGCAATCCTGTGTTGGTCGCCGGAGAGCCAGGACTCGATTTCCTTGCAGACGCTGCAGAGCCTCTCCAGTGGCGGCGCGAGCTTGGGGGGCCACCCGACCTCCTTCACGTGCTTGTGCTCGTTCCGCAGAGCCCTCTTGGGTTCGGAAAGATTGAATATCTGCAAAAAGGCGTTTAGTTTTAGCAAAAAGTTCCACATTAGTCACTGCCAGCTGAATGCAAGAAACCCACTGTTTTTGAAATACTACACTCGCGCAATTCGAGTCGCTTGGACGTAAGAAAACTTGGCAGGAATAAATCAGAAACCAGTAGTTGCAACGTGCATGCCGTAAACATCTTTGGTAAGGTATTGGATTAACACCTGTGGCTTGCAGAGTGTTTCCTCTCTTTCTTCATTGAGCCTACGTTAAAGCACTAGGTACTACCAAAAGCTTATGGTAAAAAAGGCATATTTTTTTAAAATTAGTAATTCGGTATTTAATCACAGTGATAAAAATTTAAAACATAAGAATAAAAGACAAATATTAATGATTAGAAGAAACATTAGTACACGAACCAATCCCTCTTGGATAAGGCGCAGACAAGGAGGCTCTAAGTTACCAATTTTTAAATGTTAAATTAAGGAAACAGTTGAAAATCTTGCGTATCAAATTGAGAATGGAATGGGTGACATGGAAGAAATGTTATACGGACAATGCAGATACTTGCGGAAACCGAAGTGATTACGAGCAGAATTAGAACATAAATTAGAGGACGAACAAATAGCGTTCCGGCCAGGAAAGCAAACCCAAGATCACATTACACCATACGTACAATCATAGAAAAGAGACTGGGCAAAAATAAAGACACCTTCCTAGCTTTCCTAGACCTACAAGCAGCCGTCGACCAGGTGCCTAGAGAACAAATATGGAGTGCGCTTGAAGAACAGCAAGTAAATCAAAAACTAAAACGGGTAACAATGAGCATTTATAGAAATGTAGAGGGTATAATACGACTTAACGGGCACAAATATCGCACTTTCAAAATGGAAAAAAGGGTCAAACAAGGCGACAGTTTGAGTCCACTGCTCTTTTTAGTATACATGGATAAGATATTGAAAAAGTGCAACGCAGAAGCCCGACGATCAGGATTAGGATACTATAACTTAAACCCAATGACGGCGCGAGATCTATTATACGCAGATGACATCCTAATGATCGCTGAAAACACCACGAAGCTTCAACGCAACGTGAACACGTAGAAAACTAACCTAGAGGAAAAAGGGATGGCATTAAATATAATGAATGTAAGATGCTTCACGTCAGCAAACAAGGACAAGAAGATACGACTCCTATTGTAATAGAAAGAACACAGATACAATATGTAGAGAATTACGAATATCTAGGAACCATAATAAATGAGGACGGCAAGATAGACGAGGAAATAAAGAACAGGATACGCAAAGCAAACAAAATCTACTATCAAATAAACAACACCTTAATAGGAAAAAAAAGCACGAAGGCAAAACTGCACCTCTATAAAACCATATATACTACCACGTTACTGTATAGGGCAGAATCCTGGGCGTTAACGGATAAACAAAGATCAAAAGCCACGGTAGCGGAAATGAAGTATCTACGAAGACTAATGAAGAAGACGAGAAGAGAGAATCCGAAACCAACGCATAAGAGACGAATTAGAACAAACGCCACTTGTAGAAGAAATTGAAAAAACAACTGAAATTGTACGGACACATAACACGCATGCAAACAAACAGATACCCTAAACAAATTCACCAAATGAGAGCCGAGGGCTAAAGAGGAACGGGAAGGCCAAGAATTACATGGGAAGACAACATCAAGGAGGCGGCAAGGAAAAGAGGGAAAACCGTCCAAGAAGTAAAGGAAATGGCAAGAACGAGAAACATCTACAGGAAATGTATAGAGGCACTAGTGATGCAACCGAAAAAAAAAACCGTTCGTTTTTTTTAAAAAAAACCTGTTTTTTTTGTAAAAAAAACCAAGCGGTCTGGTTTTTTTTAAAAATACGTTTTTTTTCAGAATTAAAGTGTAGTGAATAACTTCAGAATTAAAGTGTAGTGAATAACAACAAGTAATTTGTTTGGAAAAACAAAAAACAGATATTTTTAAATAAAAATAATACATTTCGTGGGTAAAGTGAATTATAGAATTTATAATAACAAAAAAAAAGCAAATATTTTTAAAGAAAAATAGAAAAATAGCCAAAGTGGATATACAGGGTGTTTGGGAAGTCGACGGAAAAATTTCTAGGGGGAATCCTTGGCCCAAAATATGATTATTTAACTCAACTTACCTATATACAAAATTGCTGAGTTTAGCCGCTAGAGGGCTTTAAAGAAGATTAGCTTTTTTAATTTTTTCAAATAAGTCGAAAAATCTTTGATGGATTTTATTCATTTTTTGGCCATGCGTTTTTACCAGTAAACTTAAGCTTTTTTTGGAATAAACCCTAATTTCGAAAATTACAGGATGTTTAAAAACTATCACAATTAATTATCCATCCATATTTTTTTAACCCCATGTATAATCACTACCAATGTTTTTTTGTGGATAGCTACTTTGATTTATAAGCTATTTCCTCTTTTAAAAAATATTAGGTGGTTAAACGGTTTAGCCACAAAAATATTTTCTAAATCCCTACAAGCCTGAATCAGTAATTTTAACTTAACACTAGGCTTGTAGGGATTTAGAAAATATTTTTTGTGGCTAAACCGTTTATCCAACTAAAATTTTTTAAGAGAGTGAATAGCTTCTAAATTAAAGTAACTATTCAGGAGAAAAATTGGTAGTGATTATACAGGGGGTTAAAACAAAAGCTAGTCACTTTAAATAATTGGGGACCTGAGTTCGAAGGAATAATGGGTAATAATGCGGTTGTCTAATGCGTGATGCTCACCACATCACCACGTGTCATGAATTTGACACGCGACAGCCAGGTGTGAGAGCGAGGATATGGAAGCTCTGACCTTCCGCCTTGCAGGCCAAGCTCCTTCATGGGGTGTCAGTGCCTCACATTATTATTAATAATAATCTTTAAAGCCCTCTAGCGGCTAAACTAAGCAACTTTGTATATAGGTAAGCTGAGTTAAATCATCATATCTTGGGCCAAGGATTTACCCCTAGAAATTTTTCCGTCGACTTCCCTAACACCCTGTAGAAATTATAATAATGCAGAAATTACTCGCTAACAGACATGGCTGACTCCTCAACTAAGTCGGAGTCAGTATCCATGCAGTTTACGTCGCCCATGTCACTGTTTGATGACTCTGATGAATCGTTAGGTAACGTAACTTGATTCGTCGATCAGGTCGAAAGTTTCAGAGCTGGGTCCAGCTTAAAGCAACTTTCAATAGTAGGGGTGGGGCGGGGGTGCTCTCATAGACGCATGCATATGCTTCGCTGTTCTGTAAGTAATACGTAATACGAGTAGGCAGTAGGTATAAAATGTTACTATTATTTATTAAACATTTGTCTAGTCTGTGCTGTAGTTTTCTTGAACTTTAAAGGGCATGTAAAACCAAAATAAGTTTAAACTTTGTCGTTTGCTTACATGCCGCCAACCATACCTACCAAAACGTGCCGCCAATTACAAAAATGAATAAAAAACAAAAAAAAAACAAAAAAAAACGTTTTTTTCTGTTTTTTTTTCTAGGTTTTTTATTCGATTTAAAAAAAACGCGTTTTTTTACATCACTAAGAGGCACCCAACGCCACCTAGGCATAACTGGGTTAAGAGAAAGAAGAAGAATGATACAATATGCGACGGCTATGGGCGATGCTAAGAATGGAAATATCAAGGTCGAGGAATGATTTAAGAGAACTAAGAAAGCAAACTAAAAAGAGGTAGTACAATTAACATCTTGAAGAAAAAACTAACTACAGCTGATAGGTGTATGAACAGAGAAGATTGTGTGACTAACAGAGGAGTACGATAAATATGAACTTTTCACGATACATCAAGAGTTAACCGATATGGTTTGAGATAAAAAGAAACAGCCGGAAGTGAGTGTATAGCACAAAGAAGATAGGTAAACAATACATTATATGCTTATAATAAGTAGAAAAAACGAAAATACAAGGTGTTAATATATCTCAAAGTGTTATCTATTGTTTGTCCTTAAATTCGATGTATATAACAACAGTTGATACATTTACTTCGGCACCACAAAATGTGTGATGATCTGTATCATAAATTCCATATGATCATCATTTCCATATTCAAAATATTTGTAAAGCTGAAGCAAATAAATTGCTGGCGTGTAAAACTAACGATCTAAGATCGTAGCTAAAACTTTATTTGCTCAAAGTGATCGGTGATACTGATTAGCACAGGGAATCGATGTTAGTGTTCGTTATGTGATCGATTGAGATCAATGATCATAAACACACTTCACGTTAGTTTAGGGCGTGGCTATTACTCGTAGTCGGATTATCTTAAATAGTGACATATTGTTTAAATACATTATAAAAATCCATAACAAGTCTATGTTTATCGGCAATATTTATTGGAATATATATCAGCATGAAATGTAAAAAATCGTATAAAATTCGCAAGAAAAAAAATAACAGCAAATCCATACAAGAATTACAAGAGGTTTATATAAATTGCGATTTTCTACATTTATAAATTTAGATCAGATGCCAAGCAGTTAAAAATAATAAAAACAGAGATAAATCGAGATAAATGCACGCTTTTGTCCTACAACAGACCATAACTGAAGCGGAAGATAAATTAGACTGGAGTATTTGACATGGAACGTAATTGAAAGGATCTCAAGATCTCGAAGATTTCACCCTACACAAATTACTTTTACTGTTTACAATACCAATAATTAATCCAACTACAGCAACGCTTCTCTAAAATTTTATTTTTTTCATAGCTTTGTTATTTGATCAACTTTCCAATGTTGTATGATGTTATTAGTGAACATTATAATTACCATATAATTATCGCCGTGTTTATTTCTTAGCATATGAGCAGCGTGTCTCTGTCCTTGTCTGTAGGACTGTATTGTAGTCGAAGAAGGGAACCATAAGGCTATGATTCTTTCAGTGACATAGCTGAGGTCCATTCCCCCTGTAGCTCCTGCTGCACCACCCCTGGTTGATCGGGGCTGGCTCGTTAGAGCCTCCCCATAACCACTGCTATGTGATGACGATAGCATCTGCAAATATAAAAATACAAATGATTATGTTGTACTACTATTTACTTTAAATGAATATTAGTACTAATAGGAGATGGCAAATTTCCTTTAATATTGGATTTCTATAAGAAGGAATGAGTTGGATTTTTTGGACAAGGTTTTTCATTTGTATGTAAATCCCGCATTTTATTACAAAAAATGAAAAATATACCTTTTCGAGCTGTTCTAGAACATTATTGTTCCCACAACGATTGACCACTTAGGAATGGAAACGATCTCCTGCATGTAGGTACGTATGTTAAATCGAAAACGAAATTGCATAAAAATTTGCTTCCTAAATCAATGTACCATATTATCTGGATTATGTACGTCGCTATGAGGTTATAAGATAGCGTGTCACACAATAATAAGTAATGTGCTATCGTGTGTTTAAAAAAATCCATTTAGGGTAAGCTTTGAAATGAATATATTACCTTTAACTCATCTCCGCTCAAATTAACTTGAGTGTGTTTTAAAAGGATCTCACTTTTAGCAAGATTTGACCAAACTGAAGTTTATCTTAATTTAGTTTGAGTTTAGTTGAAGTAAAGATGATATATTAATATTTATCCAAAGCCTACCCCATAACTGAGTTTTTTAAATCGCGATATTTTTTTTTATTTTAAAAGAAACTGACTGTTTAAAGATTTTTTTATACTTTACATTCCTTGCTAGTGGTGTCACACGGGTTTTGTTAGGAAAGTCTCTATGTTTCTAATCAACTATCCTTTCCTATAATTTTCACAAAAAGCTCTTAAATCAATTAAAACGTTATGCTTTGTATATTTAACCTCATTGTTGGCCTCTATTAAGTTGTAGCGAGCATACATTGCCATGTGCAGCAGCAATAAGTAACCCCCGCGAAACTCTGATGACTGCAGCGCAATAAATCCTGAAGATAAACACCCGGTGATCTTATGCCAGCAGGTGGCTCGCTTCGGAAATCACCAAAGGAAGCGCGATTGAGTGACAAGCACCATAAACGCAAAATAAACAGAGTCGCGAGTGAACGCCAACATCCGCTGACACGGTGTCAGTACGCGTAATTCTCAAGGCAAGTGCGACCAATTAACGCGCTTTTCAGATCGACAGGGGCGCCGAACGGGCATTCACCTTGTACGAGGGTCCATATAATACAACCTATGCAGATTAAGTGGCCGTTGGCCCATTCGAGGACCAGGAGATTTCGGAACACCCGGACAGACAAGCAGAGGCGTCATAAACCCTCTCGCTGACGCAAACCCTCGGCATTATAAAGGCAGGCACTTTCGCTTGCTAGGAATTCGACCCTAGTCAATAGATGAGCCATATAACATACATTATGCCGCTAGACGACAAAAGTCGCATATTGACGTCCAAGAGAAACCAAGAGGAGCAGAGGCAGACCACATCTACGATGGGTAGATGATATAAAACAAATTGCTGGTAACAGTTGGCATCAGGAAGGCTCAGGATAGGAATGAATGGAGAAAATTGGGAAAGGCCTATGTCCAGGAGTGGACGAATAGAGGCTGAAAAAGAAGATGCCAAAAATGTAGCAAAATAACGCTAAGAAATCGAAGTTTGCTTGACACTTGAGAAAACTATCAGAAACGCTACGAATGTTAAGAACAGAATATCGATATGCATGCTTCAAAGCTTTCAAACCTTTATTTTTGTACTTTATTTGTGCACTGATGTGTGTAAATTAGATTGAATTTTATTAAAGGGTTGTTATGCGCAAGGTATTTATTATTTCTAAATACCTGTGGGCATCCATAATCTAAAAACTAGATTTAAAAAAAAAAAACGTTCAATAGTAATTCTTCTGTAAAAAAAATCAAAACGACTGATTAGCCAGGACCTTCACTGTTCTACAAGTCATTCTTATACCAAGATATCAATCATAAGCCAGTTCATAAGGCCATGCAGTTTTGTCTTTGGTTATCACGCTACCACACACATGCTTCAGAAAGGTACAAACTTCAAAGAAGCTAAAAGTATAACTACAAATTCATAACCAAAACACTGTGTTTTTTTAGTAATGTAAACTTCGGTCTGGAGGATATTTCCAATTTAAATTTTAAAAGAAAAATATATTTTCACACTCCATTAGTTAGATTAATGGTGTATATACCGATATTCCGTGAGGACCCTCAACCTGGCAATTAAAAATAAATTGGCTTCACAGAGCTTTTAGAAGTAAAAGAAAACTTCACTGTGGTCTTGTATATTTAATATAACTAGATACTAGATATATACCCTATTGGTATGTTTATAGAACGTACGGTTTTTGTATAGTGTGTAGTGAATATTAGTTTGTATTGACTTAGGATATCTTATTTTTAAATCGATACATATAAAATGTGAAGAGAAGCCGTGTAACGCAGTTGGTAGAACGTTAGGCTTGCATTAAACAAGTCCTCGGTTCGAATCCCACGGTGGGCGGTGGCGGTGGCGGTTTTTGTCGGGTTCGGTAAGACCATTGACAGTTGGGCAGCAAATCAACTGTGCTCTATTGGGAACTATATACCTAAGGTCAACACACTACCAGCGCATACACACCTAACACAATAGTTGTTACGTAAGCTCAAAAAGGGGCGCTCCAACTTTGTAACCCGAAACCAGGGCAAGTTGAGCACTACACCGCCAGATGCTAGCGTACAAAGCACCAGCATGTACACCGGTAGATAAAAGAGGTTCAAATACATACATACATACATATAACATGTTTTCTAATGATGTTATTCTGAAGAAGTAAATTGCAAAATCTAAGATTTTTGATAAGTCTGGAGATGACATTACAGTATTTTGTTGGTGAGGAGACAAAGCTTATAATCATACCACTGGTTTTAGCAAAATCACAATATAATAATTACTAGAAACATACTTTTCAACGCACATTTAAACGACAACTAAATTATCATTCTAAGAAGATTTTACAAATTCCGTTTATTTTCAAGACTACTGGAGTCTAGTTGCTAGAGAATGGCGGTTGTTGAAACCCACTTTAAATACCAAACGTTCACATGAGAGAGTTCAATTTTTGCTACGAAAATTATCGTTATTCACCACATTAGGCAAAACAATCTCAGTCAATTTTCGTTATTTTCAAACAAATATTACTATCATTATAATTTGTAATACTTTCCAAGACTATTAAACGCAGTATCCATTACCCTAAAATTGTATGCAATTTCTTAACATAACCCTAACCCTAACCCTAACCCTAACAAGGTAACTCGACCTACCCGCCTATAATAAGAGAAAGGAAAGCGTGGTATTCTGCAAGAGGATTTCTTGTATAGAACAGGACACGCTTTTTTGGAACTTTAATATAAATAATTACAATACAGTTGATATGAACTTTGTTATATACCATGGACATGTATTTACCAATTTAAATGTCAACCGTAATAAAATTTCAAATCACAAGTTAATTGATCGTTTAAAACAGTGTGAAACAAACGAGCTATAGAATATTTTTATTTGGCGCTAAAATAAAGTGTAAATTAATATATTGCATCTATATAATATTTGATCAATTATAACTTGCAATGTTATTTACCCATACATACTTTAAATAGTAAATTTTTATTTAAATTAAATAAGTAATCGATGTCTAAAATGTAACACAATCATCCAAATCTTGTACATCAATAATTGCAAAATTATATAGTTTCAAGAATGTTCTTTTGATTAACAATACTATTAAGTTTGTTATTAAAATTATAAACTTTAAAAAATAATTTTTAAAAGAAAGCGTGACGTCTGAGTTTGACTTTAACAGCAGTAATGCCGACTACAATGCAGTTTTCGAGACCAACAACTGGATATGGTAAAAATTTTGATTACAAACCATGAAAAAATCTAGAGCTCCAGTGTAATCCTGAAAATCGACCTAGAGGATATTTTTCAATGTGCAACTTCGTCATGTAAAAACAATGCCTTTTTTACTTCCTTTTACAATAAAGGAAGTATTGGATTCACCCCAAAAATTCGAAATTGAGTTTTCAACAGATCTTCACATTTTTATTACATTTTTAATGTGTATTGAAGTGAGATAGGTGCTTTTCCAGTTCAATACTTCTAAAATGGGTTTCTTTAGTTTTTTTTCTATTTTCTTTATTAACTCCTATTTTCAATAGAACACCCTGTATATGATTACATTTTTGAATTCAGCTTAAAATTCTAGAGAAAATTTGTCTTCACCTAACGCTCTATTTTGTACAGTTTTTGTAGAATTTGTAATTTTTGAAAATTTTTGACAAATGCTTAAAAATTTAAAATCAAATTTTTGGCTAATTATAAGATCACTGTAAAAGGAAGTTGTGTGCGTGTCCAACACCAGATTTTTATTATACTCTTTGCAATAAGAAAACTCTTACTGCAATTTTACATAAAGTGTGCGGCATTCTGAGCCAGAAAACCAAAAGGCAGATCAAAATTCCGCTATTTATGTATACTGTGTAAGCAAAATTTTTAGTTTCAGTGTGTGTTCGTTTCTCAAAAAGTTTTAAATTGAAATCGTAATGATTATGTGTATCTACTCCAGTGGGATAAATAATTTATAGCACCACTAGTGGTGTAATTGCTTCATTATCTAACTGAAATAGTGTCAAATGAATGACATAACGACATTTGCCTACTAAAATATTTTTGAAAATGACAAATCTGACATATTTATTAATGCACTTTTCTCAATTTTTGGCAGTTGTACATAAAATTTTGTACTATACATGCGTGATAATTGATACTGCATCATTAATATAGTACTTGTGTGCTTACATACGCGTATATTAATAATGCATTTACCCCACTTGTATAATAAATAACCGTTCCAAAGTGACTAAACGTAAACCTTTTAAAGAAGATTCGCGATTTATAAACATCTGCAATGAACATATTGATAATTTAAGTAACCGAAAAAGTTTTATAAATAGAAATTCATCAACTTAGTATTTGGTAACGTAGTTTTTTAATGTAATCAAAACGTGTTATGATTCCTGTGTTTATTTATTTATAAAGAACCACTATGACACAATTATTTAACTTGCAGTTTAATAACTTCGTTACACTTAAAAGGCCACTAACACGGCCCATTCAACTTTACACAATGAAGACGAACAAATATTAAACGTCCAACGTTACAAGGTACAAATTCCCTAATTCTTCATCACATTTTGGGGCGCTCAGTCGTCTTAACTTTTCCGTAAAGGAGGATTTTGTGAGCCTCGCTTCGTTTAAACCCGTTATCTAAATGGCTTTATTAGTGTCATATTCATAAAGCACATTTCCCCGTTTATTAAACGTCCATTAGGAGGAATTTAGGGAACGGCCAAATATTTGAATTGTATTTTGGCGTCGGCTGGAAACTTCCAAAAGTGGAACAATGACCTACGTCGAGTGCGTTTTTTAGATAATTCCTAAATTCATTTGACCTTATTCGGGGATTACGCATGACGCATGTGATCCAACGTGGAATTTTAGCAGTTCCTGCAGTTGATATAATTAGAATTAAAATTATTTTTGCAGCGGCATTTCCGCCCAAAGTTTACGTTGGGAGTTTTGGGCGATGGAGTCACGTGCGCACTTTTAGCATCTGGAAAACCCTGTGCTGCATTTTCCTGGGGCAAAATTCTTATAAACTGTGTTTGTGTGTACAGGCGGTATTTAATTCGCCAGACATAAACAAACTGCAATTCCAAATAGCCTCCAGCAAGAGTCGCTTTTTAAATGTTAAAGTGCCCGATTTTACTGCGATGACATCATGAATTAATGCAAAAATGTGGGTGTAATTAAAATAGAATTTGCCGCTTCTGGTTAGGTTTTCAAAAGCCGAGCCGACAAAACGCCACTTGTATGCATTCATGCACGTCGCTTGTCGTTTTATTAATTTAAGCGAGTTGCGTGCGTGGAGGAAACTGTCACAATATTAAAAGGCGTGACGAGAGTGCCCTTTTATTAAGCATTTATGTGCGAGGTAAATTGTATCATATTTATTTTTGAAACGATGGAAATTATTAAATGATTAATTGCTGTCCAAGCACGTAATCGACTACAATAAATGCCGCCTTTTGTGGAACTCCTTGGAAATTCTTGCTTCTATTGTTAACGTATTGCAAGGTTTTGTATCACGCTGTGAAACAGTGATTTCCCTTCTTTCATGATTAAATTAATCCCGATTTGATTGATTTGGTACTTCAAGAAGAAACGACATAAAAGAAAAAAAATCGATGAACTTGTGCTACAAATTTGAAGGCGAAAAAGATACCACAAAGCTGGAAATAAGACACAATTACAACCACATATAAAATAGTAGCAACATCAATAAAAACTAAAATTAGAACACGTTATAGAATTCCAACTCGGAGCAGGCTTTGGTAAATAAATATGACAGATACAATTTTACAATGAAGAAACATTAATAATTTGTTATGTTATGAACATAAAGATATATGGTTATAATTACAATTAACGAATTCAACAGGAAATTGATTCGGCTTACAAGAATGATAGACAGGACGAGAGGCAATGTAAACGTGAAGGGTGAGTTTTCAGACGATTTTGGAAGCAAGAGCGGGCGAATACAAGGAGACCGCCCCCCTTTCTACTCCCATATTAAACGTAGTAGCTACCAGAGAAAATAGTGCGATAGTAAGACCTATGCTGACGATATAGACTTGATGGCATGTAATGAGAAAGAGCTATGGAAATTACAAAAAAAAATAACAGAAGCATCGCAGACAATGGGTAAGGTAACAAAAGTAAACATATGCGAACAGGGGCAGAGATGAAGAAGGGTAACTTGGTAGTCATAATAGGCGAAAGAAAAATGGAATTTCTATACCTGGTAGTGATGTAAATTACCCAGGTATTTATTTTTAGGGGTAAAAACCCAAAATGGGCATTTAGACGGACATTTATAGTCCGATTTAAAAATGTCTTAAAGCTAATCTAACCAGTATAATTGATTGGTAAGTAAGGGAAGGTGATCTATTCCAGGGCTGTCCAACTTCAGATAATGCGAGGGCCACAAAGTTATTTTCTAAATGATTGGCGGGCCGCACCCCAGCAAAATAAAATATTTGGAGGAATCACTTATGTTATGCAACTCCTGGGTGACGCTAAAAATGCCGGACGAAATTCAGCTAATATGTATTACGTTACCAAAATTGAAATTGAAGTAATTCACTCACCCTGTAATACAGGCAATTGGCTAGGTCGGCTAGCAATTCTTCGTAAATAAACTGTCTCAAGGACGCGGACTCATTTGCCCTGCATAAGTGCCCAACGCCCATAAACCGCATCAAAGCGAAGCTTCCACAAATAATATTTCAAAATAGCTGAAGCTAAGACCTAAAACTTGGGGCGCAATCACAGGAATTCTGCCGATATGGTGCCACTTTTTGCAAGAGAAAACAAAACACGCGGCCTGAAACAGCTGCTAAGTCTGCCGGTAAAGCAGATTACTACCTAATTGCTAAAGCTGCGTTCGCACGGCGACCGCGTTCAAATAAATGAGCGTTTACATGACCAAGAATTATGCATAAACACAATAAATTCTAATGTTAATTACGATTACGATAACTGGTAAACTTTTGCATCACACTGCATCTGACATTTATAAGAAATTTTCAACTTGGATTTCGGTCTTGGGATTAGCGCTTTTATGTTACGGAATGCAGTCCTTGTATTTGTTCTCTCTGTTTAAACTGTGGTCGTACTACGATTATAAATGAAACGCAGGCTCGCCGGCGACAGATCAGACAGTTATTCCGGTAACCGCAACAACGAGTTAACGACACGAACTGCACCCGCATCCCCACTGTTGTTATTTGAAGCGGCAATGGTGACTCTAGTGTTTGCGTTACTGAGTACAAGGTGGCCTAAACATATTCGTTGCCAATCAGTGGGCCACTGATTATGATTTCAGAATCATTCTCAATTAAAAAGGCAACGTGGGCCGCAAAATATGATTTTCCAAAATTCCTCGCGGGCCGCAGTGTACAGCTATGCGGACCACATGCGGCCCGCGGGCCGCTAGTTGGACAGCCCTGATCTATTCGAATTTTATAAGAATGTAGAATAAAAGAGTTGCACTGAGAACAGTTACTGTCCAAAATACCGATGGGGCCATAATTGTATATAACAACAATGAGAAAGCATGAATAAAACCAACATTCCATGCTTGAGTAAGAACGAGACGAACATTACAGATCTCATGATGTCACATATCTACATTTTCATTTAGGTACCGACGATTCAGCAGGTAACATAATTTCTCCTCGAAGTGTGCGTTGAAATTTGAACATATGTCCTCACTGTTATCATTATAATCTCAAATTGTATTAATTTTGACAGAAGATTGACAATATTATTGAAAGAATTTTGAAGTTTTTTCACGTTCAATATTTTCTGAATGGAGCTGCGATGTGTGATATTTTGTTTTACAAAAATTATAGGTCAAGAAAAGATGATAATTTTTCCATCACTCTATGAATACATTTTTGCATTCAGGGGTTTGGTCTAAGACTCGGCGTGTTGGAACAGAACAAATAAATTGAAAACTGCAAGACTTCAAGAGTATTATTAGTAGAAAGAGACTAAATTTAATTCTCATTCTGCAGAAGGTTTAAAAAGTGCGTTGTATCCATGTAGGTATTATCTGTAACCTCTTTTACCTACCGGTGAAGAGGCTGGTGCTCTGTACGATAGCATCTGACGGCACAGTGCTCAACTTGTCACGGTTTCGGGTTACACAGTTAGCGCGCCTTTTGCGCTTGCGTAGCAACCATTGTGTTATGTGTTTGTGATGTGTTGACCTTGTTACTTTACCTCTTAGGTTTGTGGTTTCGAGTAGAGCATAGTTAATTTGGTGCCAACTGTGGATGGTCTCACCAAACTCAATACCGACCGCCAAGGCTGCGGAAAATTCCGCCCATCGTGGGATTGGAACCGTGAACTTTCTTAATGCAAGCCTAACGCTCTACCACCTGTGCTACTCACAAAAATTTGTTAATCAAACAAAATTTACTTTGTTTTTTAGAATTTTTATATGTATTTGTGATTAAGGTGATTAATTATTTGCAATAATAAACATAGAAAAGAAATAGAGGCGTGTAGATTGGAAATATTAGATACTGTATATAAAAATCCATGTTTGAAAATTAGCTAGTTCTATTGTAAGAATATATATTTTTTGTAAATCAATATATACACCTATCACTTAAAGAATCTGCAATTCCAGCAATGAAATGTCTTGAAGAACACTAGATAAATCGCCACCATCGTGGATATTTATTAGTAAACAATGCTCTAGAAAATATTATGGTGAACATCAATATCACAGCTACAATGAGAAACAAATGTAACTTCCTTGAATAGGAAAAATGGCAGAGGTTCTTCAAAATGACCTAATATGTATTTCTATTTTATTAAATTTCGCAATAAAATCCCATTTTATATGGTGAGGATTGGGTTTAATAATTTATTATAATAAATTTACCTTTAAACAGATATGATGTTTAATTACACGAAATAAATATTTTTCGGCAAAACTAATTTCCACAGGCTTAACCTGCAGTGAGAATTTAAAAATTATTAAAATTAGTCTATCAATAACATTTAAAACACCATAGTTTTTAATTCTACATGAAGTATAATTAACACATACAAAATTTTACTGAAGGCCACCAAATTTTAAGGGCTAATAAAAGATGATAATTTTTTTCAAGCACAGTCGTGTTCATTAACGTGTTGTACATCATTGGTGCTTTATGAATATAAATTAATTACACAAAATTAAAAACAGTGGTTTATATACAAATATTTTGAAAGTATACATATAGGTCTACCTAGTTAACGATAGAGTGTGAGCCTTTGTTAAGTAATAACTAATAACACAACCACCAATAAACTTACAACTGTCGCTGTATAACACATTTTTGAACGTCGCTGTATAACACATTTTTGAACACGGCTGTACATGTATTTGTTAATTTGCCATTTATTACTTACGCTGAGTTTATTGGATTTATCAATTGGTTCAGGTTAATAGAGTGATATTGTAACCGTGCTATTTATTTAAAAATGCTGGAATTACTAATATTTTTAAACGGCTCATCCAATGGTAATGCCTTAAGAACAAAACGCTTGTATGCACAGCGTTATCCAGGTAATCATTTACCATGTTGTAATTTTGTTTTAACTGCACCTTCGCTTGAAAAAATGCTAGAACTGTTGGAAGATCCGGAACTGTCAATACTCCACAACTTTCTGAACAAATTCTTCAAGTTATTGAAAATGATCAAGAAAGTAGTACTAGAAAAATTGCTCTCAAATTAAATGTCAGTCTGAAGCATCCGTATTATATTCAACTGGTCCAGGTTTTGCTACAAAATTATCCTCTTTATATGAAATGGTGTTAGTTTTTATTAGCAAAGGTTGCACATAATCTCGATTTCCCTTGTCTATGAATGAGACTAACATTTTCAGACATCTTCCCACATCGATTTTACATAATCCGCTGTTTGTTTTCTTCCAATATCTCTTTCTTAAATGCAGTGTGCTTTATTGACGTTTGTAGACCTGCGTGTACAGTGCGTGTGCAAGCCTCTACTGATTCATCGAACTAACACCATGTTATGAGAACGAACAGAAAACAAAGTCATTTTCCAATGAAAAGAAATTGAGTAAATGTATGCCCATTCTGGATTAAGGTTCCTATTGTTAGATCTATTTATTAACTATAAGCCAAATAACATAATCTTAATACGGATGCAGTATTACTGAACAATCAGATTGTAATAAGGGTGACTGCCCATCTTTTTATATAAATCAATATTAGTTGTCGAAGCACAGAACTGTCTCACAATAGAAACAACAATTTCCGGGATATTCTGTACACTAGCATTATAAATAAACTACAGGGATTCTTAAAAAATATAAAATTATTACGTAGTATTTACCATACATTCAACTGCAATTATTGCATTAAGCAATTTAATTTTAGTACCACTTGCAGCTGTTAATGATATAAAAGGAATTCTCCAACTTAAATTATGGCATTTTGTGTTACTGTACTGTCTAAATTATTTATTTATTCCCTATTGAAATTCCAATTCAACGTCCATGTAATACACGCATTCCGCTTAATAACAACTTATTTTCTCCGTGCTTGGTTCGTAATTATTCAATATATCTTAATTTCCCGTCTGGTAATAGTTAATTCCAATTATTATTATATTCAAGTTATTCCATTTACTATAACGTAATTTCTTCCGCGCATATTCCACGTTTTTGATCGTTTCCTGAACTCGATCCGGCGATTTATCAGTTCAGCCTTAATTAGCGCACCAGCTTCAATTAAGTGATTAAAAATAATGAAATCACCACTAATAATATGTGTTATGTCAGGTACAGGATTTAAAGGTGATGCAGCATCTTTATGCGATTTCTGTCCCCAATAAAATCTGCACACAAACACCACATAAAATCGTGCATCGCCCTTGATTTATAGCTGGTTAGCGCTTGTGACGGCTGATGATAATAAATGTTAGATATATAATAGAAAGTTTGATTTTTTAAAATCATGAGATTGCTGAAGGTGCTCAGCAATGAATAAACTATAAAATAGGTGTCAAAAACCACCTATATAAATCTTGGAAATCGTAAAGCACCGTTCTAGCTATTTTTGTCTTTTAATAAATCGATATATCTCTGTAGCCTTATAATCGATTCCTCAAATAACGTAAAGGAGTAGAAAATAATTTGATAAAGAAGGTTTTGCTCTTAAAGCTTTTGGTACATTAAACATAGGGTAGCCTTAAACATCAATTTATTGCAACGACACGCTGAGTGTCATTTAATGATAAAAATTTTTTGAATCAAAATGTGTGGGGGGGGGGGGAGATAGTGTCACACTTTCGTATTTTTACTTCCTCGTCTAAAAGACGAAAGAAGTATTGTAACTGTGAAAAAATCACCTTGCGAGATGTCTTCGGATCTTCACGTTTTAGGGTTCCTAGATGACGAAAAACCAGTTTTCTCAATTCCGTCTGTCTGTATGTCTGTCTGTCTGTCCATCTGTTGGCGTATAGCTCAAAAACCACTTGTTGGAGGGAGACGATATTTTGCATGCGGATTATATGTTTACCCTCGAAACTGAACATACTTTCGGTTAAGTATATACAGGGTGAACGCCTTACAAAATTAAATTCTATCTATTTTCAGTTTCAAAACTTCCACCTACGAGGGAATTTTCAAGTAGAGCCCTTTACAGATTTTGTTGTTGCTCTTTTGTGATAACAACCATTATATTTTTCTTACTGTTTGTACTGCAACTTACTAAAAACAGTTCCCAGTGGAATTTAATATTGATTTCACAATCTCTGAAGTTTAAAATCGAAACGTTAAAATTACATTTAATTTTACTGTTTATTAAATATGCGGTACGTTCAATGCGTAATGGAACTCCGTATTACAGTTAAAAATCTTCCAAATAAATACAGCGTAGTAAAAAGGGGATATAAAGCACCTCTTGTTTTGATCTTTATTTTTTTTTCATCAGAATTCTGGGCATATAAATAGTATGATGTTAGCTCTAGTAAATTCATAAATTAATTTTTCCCGTGCTGATCCATAGTGCACCTACATTTTTTACAAGGATAGCTGCGGAGAACAAAATCAGTTACGAACATTAGTTTACAATTGATCTGCCAATGTGGCACTTAGTAAAACAATGCGTTTTTTAAAATGGCAGAGCAGAAAATTGGTCGAAGAACAGTTCCTTGAGGAATCCCTGATATCATTGGATGCAGTTTTGTAATTTCTGTTCGTACCTTACTTTGAAGTGTCATTTTTCTAGGTATGATTTGAGGAGAATTAACATGCTATTGGGACAATTTCTCTTCAGCTTATACAGTAATCCTTGATGCCATACTTTGTCAAATACTTGACTGACATCAAGAAATGTCGCTGCGCAGTAGTTTCTTTCTTCTAAAGTTTTGCTTATGGTGTCTACACTATGACAGTTAGTCTTTTTGTTAGTATTTTTCTACATTTCTGATATTATCGGCAGTATACTACCTGGACGATAAGCGATGGTGTCGCTTGGTAGTTTACTTGGTTTTTGGATGAGTATTATCTCAGCCATTTTCCATTGGGCTTGAAAATGTTTGGGCCGTAGGGTTGCATTAAACATGTATGTTAACGTAACTATGCCCTGTAATTAGATAAAACCCCTGGAATTTTTTTAATTGTTTATTTCCAGATGCTGAACAAATATTTCTGCCATTTTTCTGTCTGTTTTCCTGATGGGTGGTATTTGTTCTTTTGGTTGTTTCAGTATTTTGGTTGCTCTTCATACGGCGTAATCGGAATCCGGCTCTAAAAGAGTTATTCTTGATTGTAATTAAATATTTCTTGAACGGTCTTGAACGGTCACGGTCTTCAAAGATATATGGAGGTTAATGTTTTCATCAATGATTTCTCTAAAAGTAATCCAGTCGGTTTTGTAGTTATGCAATCTAACTATATTTGATCTTCCTTTGTATCTTGGAGTAAACAGTGGGTATTACAGGCAAGTAATCTGATGCGATAATTTGGTTTTATGATTAAATAACCAGGAGACAATCCTTTTATAATGAGTAAATCCAGAAAATCAGGGATATTACCTGGGTCAGCTAGCCAATACTTTGGTTTGTATTGATGACCAACCCAATTTTAATTGTTGCATCAGTTGGTAGAGTTTTTTCTTCTCCCCAGCATGTATGTTTCGCGCCAACAGCTAAAAACCTATTTCCCATGCTGTTTATGTGGTTTGTGAAGGTGTTTTTGATTGCTTTATAATTTGAGGAACAATAAGGTAGCTGACACAGTGATTGTGTATGGCACATGCTAAGAAATAGAGTAGAAAATGTACAACCACCCTTGTCGAAACGTTTTGATGTATTTCTATCTAAAATTTATTATTATTGTGCTATATTTTATCAGTTATTATCTCTGCGGATTTGGGGCTAAATAAAGATAAATTTTTAGCGAGATACTTAACCCAAAATTTTGTGATCGGAAAATAGCATTTTATTACAACTATTGTTAAAACTAGGAATATCTACTCCTTGTGGTTGTTATGTAACAGTTGTTCTTTCTACACCAGAATGCAAATTTATCCATTAATCAATTTGTTTTTCACCGATCATTAATTAAATGCAGTTAATGAAGTCATCACTATTATACTATTAATATAACATTGTATCAGATCACTTTTAAACCTTTCCAAGGCATCTTTATGAAAATAGTTTCTAATTTACAAATAAATGTGGCGTAAAACCGCATAATCTTAGATTTATGGTAGTGACAGTTGACTAACAATTAGAAAACGCGATCAGGAACTGTAATTTCTAATCCTCATATTTCGCCACCTTTTTTACACAAGCAACCGATCGGCACTAACTTCACTTGTAGTTTCTAAACGGATATTTTCTGCGGTGTTGCAATTGCGTTTCTTAAGCCTCTAATTGCCGCGGCATTTCCTACAATGCCATAAATTAATTAAGAAATTTCTCTAAGAACAGCCGGTTCTTCAGGAAAAGTAAAATACTCTCAACCATGAGCCGCAGTTGTTTGGACTTTTTTAATGGCCTGCTAACAAGTTGTGTGTCTTTTAAGCCTAAACATTAATTGTAGTAATTTGCCTTATCTTTTATTGGAATTCTGGATTTAACTTTTAATCAAATAGCTTTCGATACGCTTAAAACTATCAGCGTGTTGTAATTAGCAGTAATTCATTTTCTGTTAATTAACATATTTTTAGTAGCCAATTAACGAATTCGTGATGGGATTTGCTTTGATATTTCTGCGAAACGTTCTGCAAGGTCTAAATTTTGCACGGATTTGAGATTACGATGTCCGCGTTTGAAGTAACCTTGACTTGTAGAAGATATGAGTAAACAACGGCGATAATGTTAGTTGCCTCACATGTTAAAAATAACGACCAAGTTGGCCGGCTTTAGGGATTTCTGGGAAAGTGTATGTAATGCACTTACCAGGAAATTGTTTTAAAATGGTTAATGAACCCAAGGGAATAGAAATCTAAGGCTATAATTTCTTAAGGCCGAGGTGCACCCAAACATTCAATTTTCTAAGAAAACAGTTTACATTCTTCGTGGGACAATGGCATCCATGCTGTTTTATGTTGCCTTGAATAACAATTTGGAAAGGTTTGAAGTCAATGATTAATAAAAGGACATTACTTACGTAATATTGAAGAAGTAGATCTCAGAGCAAAGAATTATTCCACCATTTTCGGAATTGTTAGTAGTAATTTGGGGGAATCCGGGGTTAGAAATCGACATTCTGAGTACCCTGAACATTTCTGATATTCAAGGATGAAATCAACTAAGATTTTGCTGTTTTTACACATCGTATAAATATAGACCATTAACTTTGTCATTAAAAAATTAACTGTTCCCAATCATTTACTCGATATTCATCTCATTTTCCTTATTGAGAAAAATGAGAATAAGTGACAGACAGAATATTCCAAAATATAAACAGAGAAATACCAAAGATTTTAACGAGGAGCATAAACGCCTAAAAGGTATGAGATCAGGGTTAAGCATAGGAAAGAAGAAAATATTTGAACTTAAAAAACCGCTGGCCCGGAAACAACCATTGGAAAAAGAAATAATGAGCTAAACATTATACACAAAACTATATAAAACCCTGCGACTAAATACCTGACATAAATAGCCAGAAACTTAGGAAAGCGCTACTTCATACAAAAAACTAAAAAGAGCTTGAAGATGGTAAAATAATAACAGAATGCATAGAGAACGAGGCGACTTGTAGCACATACTACATCGATTTTTTAATTTGTGTATTGAAATATGAGAGCTATACCAGATAAAGCGTATAATACAGAAGCCATACCTTTATTGAAAACGGGTAATAAAGAAGAGCTAAAAAATTATAGACCTGTTGGTTTACTGTCGCTTTGTGGGAATTATTTATCAGAATAATCACAAATAGGTTAACCTTAAACTTAGATAATTACCAACCACCGGAACAAGTAAAATTTAAAAACTTACAGTGCCAACAATTATCGGGAAAAATGTTATTAATGCAATCCCTTCATACCTATGAAAAGGGGTTCGGCACGATTGAACTAAAATTTCTATTTGAAGCATTAAACAATTGCCGACTCCATATGGCTTTAATAAGAAACACATACAGAAATGTAACGTTATAACTAAAATATTAGTCAATAAAATCAAAATTGAAAAGGGTATCCAACAAGGCAATATCGTATCTCCAAAATTGTTCACACTTACCCTAGAAAACGTTTTCAGGAAGTTAGACTAGATAGCTGAAGGAGTTCAAGTAGATGGAATAATCCTTAGAAACTTTACATATATAGTAGATCACACAGATGTAGATGAAATGTAATGAATGGTAAAATAACTGAATTATGAATTACAGAAAATTGAATTCAAGATAAATACTGAAAATATTTAAAAACAAAACTATGTACATGGAAGAATTGTAGAAAAAATGGAGTCATATGTATATCGGGGTCATAGAATAAAGATGGGCAAATGTTCCTACAGAGACAGGGCCAAGTTATATATACTTATGTATTGCACGCTTTTTACAAAAAAGAGTAAACAAGCTGAAAAAAGTGGAATTGGGCGGGGCACGTTGTGAGAACTGGAAATGAAATATGGTCTGGTAGATTGCTTGACTGGATACCACAAATGTATAGCTGAAGTAACAGGCAAGAAGTGGAGAAAATTAGCAAAATATCGAGACGAGTGAAGATTAGAGCAAAGGACTTATGAGTCAATTCAAACCTCTAATATAGAAGAAGAAAATGCGAGATTTCTATCTCATACTAAATATGTATATGATTATATCGTCGATTGCATTTGATCGCTAATTATGATGTACTTACGTCCTTCAAGTCGCCTACAAAATAACAGAAGCTGGAATATTAAGACATGTCGAATTTTTTATTGACATTAGTGTAAATTGTACGTGTTTATATTAGTTCAATCGTTTTGTAATAGTCAACACATGGGTGACTAGTTAAAAATAACTGGAAACTTAATAAATATGTATTTCTAAATCTCTGGATGGAGTTGAAATGTTACACTGTTTCTTTAAGATAGGCGAAGTTCTGGTTGGCTTGTAACACTCTACAACCGCATACAGTAAACTCTGTCAGGCTTAAACTAGAGATTGAACAAATAAATTGTATTTCATATGATAAAATCTGAGCTGTTGTCACTCCTTGTTTGTTTCATCTGGAAGATATTCGTCCACACAGATTCCACAGCAAAAACCAAATTTGTTACCTACCATTTGAGGTAAATCCATGAATGAGACAATTACAGGATAATAATCGATACAGCAATGGTAACGACATTTCTCTCATTGCTACTATATGTTTATCGATTCTAAAGGATTTTATATAAAATACATAATTAATCATGGCCGTTTGTACTTGATACAAGGAAATGCTTTTATAGAGTTTTAGCAAAATTGCTAGTTCCATTGGAGGGTGCAATACACATTCGAATGTACGTACGACGTACGTATAGATCCGGTTCCATAAATACATAAAAGTGAAACCTTGAGACGTTGATAGTACCCGACCTCCTCTCTTCCCTTCCCATCCTAATTCGCATTATCGCATTTAATTTCCATTTTTCGTAGAATTTATACTTAGTAGTGAGATATTTGGTGTTCTTAGTTGTAATACTTGTTATTTCAAGCCATAAATTACCGGTCGAGTACGGTCATGCCATACAGAAATATCTCGTGCAGTCGCTGCCTTTCACTCTGTTTTGAGTTGTTTAGCGGACTTTTACCACTGTTGAGCGTTTTTCACACCACGTTTCGGGAGTTCTTGATCAAGAACTCACACAGTGGTAAAATTCCGCTAAACAACTCATAACAGGACACTGTCTTATATAACAATTCAAATAAAAACACTGGTCTGTTATTAGTTCTCAAATCTCAATATTTTTTATTATAGTCGAAGATCAATTAGAATTATCTTCAATTTTACGACCATTTTTAAGTAACTATAATCCCTAATCAGTATATAAAATTCCGTAATTAAAATATAGTATGATCAAAAATTTATTTCATCTAGTATGGCCATGGAATACTTCCTAATTTATAAAAGCAAGTATAACTCACTTAAAAAGCAAATGTCAAGTTTGACATTTAAGTATAAATGTTGTTGCATTCATAAATTAGGAAGTATCTTATGACCATACTAGATGAAAATAATTTTTGATCATACTTTATAACTTTATTTCAAGCTTCATACTGAATATCCATATATACAGAGTGTCCCAGAAATAAGAGCACAAAAAATCCCATAAAAGGAGCCAATCACTTAGCACAGATTCTGAAATAATTATCAAAATCGGCTGATGCATTGCTGAATTAGAAATTATTAACGTTTTACTTAAAAAAAGCAGTGCACCAGATATTTACTGTTGTTTACCTATTAATTGTTGTTAATCATAGTAACATTACAAGAATCTTATCACTAGTGAACCTATTTCCTTAGCAACTTATCTTTCCCAATGCCGGCTCGTATGGGTCAGATAAAAAGGGTTTTTAAATCAAGTGTCACAATGCTCAGAACAAAAAAAGTTCTTGGGCCAATTTTCAACTTCAAGATACTGCAGTTTGTTTGTGCACTTACTTCCGGGACACCCTGTATAAACGTATGCTATTTAAGTTCGTCCCCTTTATGACGTAGCCACAAGCAACGATATGTGATAGGTACGCGTTCTTGGGGGAGCGGTTAAGGCGCCTGACTAGCAATCGAGTTCCGCCTGGGAGCGCGGATTTGAATCCCTCCGACTGCATTGGTTTTTTTGTAAATTGATATAATTCGCATTACTAAGTGTTTCCTTTTACTGTTTCAGTATTACTGCTAATGCTAAGATATGTTTACTTATTCTGTACATAATTTGGAACATTCTTGCGGCGCGCTTTCTTTTTTAAAAACGTTAAAACATTTTATCTTTATCGGTGTTATAGACTATTAACCAAATTAATGTTAGTATGGTTAAAAGCTTCATTACCACACTAATAATGGATATTACCGCACTATTTTTATATAAAAAAGACATTGAACCCGAATTTATTGATGAAAATAAAATATTGACCAATACACGTTTGCGTATGGCAGTTAACGAGACTCGCTTCGTTAATATGGTCATAATCAAACTTGTATCGGTAATATCTATTACTTGTTCTGTAACTTCTTTATATGCAATTCTTTTTTAAAAATGTAGAAATTATTTTAATCATAGTTAAGTCCAGCTAAGTGGTTGGCTCAAAAGCTAGTGTTGCAAAATATTTGTTTCAACAATATTGTATCTATGATTTCGATTTGAAAAATATGCCAAGTGGTACTGTAAATAATAGATCTTGGTATATTCGTGGTTATTTCAGAGATATAAAAAGCTACATATACGATATATGGGATACATAACAAAAACAAAAATATATGATAGAATTTTTTACAAGATTAACAGTTAGTGCATAGTCAGGTAGATTATTGATATAACTTCAAATATCATCGTAGCCAAATATTTAGTTTGGACGTTAAATTAAAGGGCAATAGTATTGTGTCAGGTTAATGACTGAAAAATTAGAACAACAACCTGAAAGGGTAATAAATGTTTCTATTGTTAGTAGTTGAATAATTAAAGTAGACTAAAGTACACTACGAGTAGAATTCGCTGCTTTACATCATCTAAAATAAAAACTCTATAGCTTAAACGTTGATTTTTAACAATTTACCTGTGTTCTATGTACGATATAATTGAGTCGATTGAGATTTCCACAAAAACAAATTAAATTATCAACAATTTTCATTTCTAACAGTTCATACGGAAGATTTTTGTTTTATTTTTTAAATAATATTTTTTACCTCGTACTCCCTAGGGACATTTTATTAAATTCAGGTGAAAAATATTAATGACTTCTGTAACACAAAAATAATCGCTTCCTCGGGGACTTACCCATGTTAATGTTTAATAATTTACATGTTTGTATGTAATGTAAACTAATCCCCTTGCACGTTGACGATTGACTCTCAAATTTCATGAAGTTTTTTAATACTAAATACTAGGCTAAAAGTGCTCGTCTTGGAAACCAAAAACGTTACCAACTAAATCCCCCTACCCAATATAATATATTTCTATCAAGATTTCTATAACATGTTAACCCAAAGATTAATCAATAATTCTTATATGAAGAAGCTAAAAATATACAGGATGTCATCGAAAGTGTGAAGAAAATTTTAAGTGGAGAATAGCTTAGGTACCTACATCAGAATAAGAGAAAACAAAAGTTATATAAGTATAGGTCCGAAAACGACTTAAGAGATATACAGCCCTGAGAAGGGTAAAAAACATGGATACAAATAAAACAAATTTGGTATAATTTGAAAAACGCTATTTTTAGCTGAATTAAATGCGATTGAAAAAAAATGGTATGTATGTTTAAAAGGGATAGTTTATGCATAAACTGGCCAGGGAGGGGGATGTTTTATGTCATAACTTTTTACAGTTAAAATTTTAGTCAATTCTGGTTAGGTATTCGAAAAAGTTAGACTTTTTACATAAAAAAGGTGTTCTTATTTAGAATAGCTGTGTTTTTCCATTTAACCTTCTCGGAGCTGTAGCTCTCATGAAACGCATTTCCGGATCTATATTTATATTAACTATTTTTCTTCCTTTGATGTAGGTTATCCAACATTAAAATTTTCTTCATACTTTAGATGACACCCTGTATTTCTAACACTTTCTACAGAATTCTTTATTTCTATCTCTCAACATCTCCTACTCCTAAAGAATGTCTTTATTAAATTAAAGCGAAAATATTAATCATTTCCGTATAACACGAAACTAATCGCCTCCTCTGAGATTTACTCAGGTTGGCAGTTCCAGCGCCGATGATTAATCATTCAACGCTTTGAAGAAGTTACATCAGCAATTTTTGCTAGGCCTGAGGTTGAAGCACCTCAAACAATTCTGACAAGCACATCCAATTGTTAAACAAGTATGTGAAAGGAAACGCCAAGTGGGTATTAGGTGTGAACACAAGGAAACATTTTGGTAAAACAAAGTGTTAATGAGAGGTTGCTGACATTGCGCATAGCTTTCTGCAAGCAGCACTCGTCATTTTTCATAATGGCACATACCTTCGTTATCCCAGTTCCGCTCCTAATTGGTTCTTCATGAGTGTGCTGTAACAAGAAAAAGGGTATTACAAGAGGTCGCTTTGTAACGAGAGGCTTCAGCACCTCTCGTGCTAGCACAATATTAACTTAGGAGCCTTATAAACACATCCACGGGTATCAAAGCATCACATCCGATAACCGATAGCTCCCCAATCCCTCTCGAAGGAGAAATTGCGGTGGAAGCTCGAGGGATTACCAAATGCCTGAACGGCCACATTGTGCTCAGCAAAGATCAATGTGCAAAAACGGCGAGTAGGAGAACTGGCGGCTATTATGTTATTATAAAGCGCTAACCCGCGAAGATAAATTGGCTACAAGAAACATATAGGTAAAGTGATTCGTTTTTGGCCACATGCGCCCGCACGAGGCGGATATAACGAACAGGTTTATTTAAAAGCACCTTTGGCGAGCAAAGTTCTGCAGCCTTAGCCATCATTAGGATTAATACATTAATAGAAGGTATCGTTGTTTGTAGCTTTGAACTTTGTTATGTGCAAAGATAATACCTTTACATAGAACTAATTGTCTTGGTAAGCGCACATAAGAGACTTCATGTATTTTTAAAAATATAGGGTGATTCCTAAATATGGCCATTAAATTTAAGGGATATCAAACAGAACAACTTTGAATAATAAACTATGCGTTAAAAATTAATAATAACCCCACAAAACATTTAATTGCTTCAACTGATTGATGACCACTGGAATAAATTTCTATGAACCTAATTCCGCACATGTGGTCGCGATAAGACCAAATTTAGAACAAATGCATAGCAAAAAGCAGTTGTTTGGGTAGGCCAATCACATTTGGTGCAGTAGGTTAATGTACTATCATCTGATTTTTAGCCAGTGGTTCTCAAAATGTGCACTAGACCCTGATGCAATTTTTAGTGCAATGTACTTTTACTGAGGTCAATGCACAGCCATTTCATTTAATGATCATACTTATGAATCACCCTATATATATATATATATATACAGCTTCTAGAAACTTAATACATAGTTGCATTTAGTTGTAGACAATTTGTACCGTGACATCACTTTTTCCGTCTTGGTGGATTCGGATAGAAACGGAAGCACATCAATTTTTATTATTCCGTCAAATTGTTCGGCCTCCTCGATCGACGCAGAGCATTCAACCGAATACACACGTTTCCCCTTTTCATACAAATGGGGGAGCAGGGTACGCGGAAAATGCATCGACTCCTGGAGCCTATCATCACATCTGAAAACATCCGAATCTGATGCTAAGAGTTTTGTATTACTATAATTGATATATCTATATGCGAAGTGGTCTAACAATGCATTAATAAAACTGGAAAAATAAGGCTAAATTAGTGCATGCTAGTTGTTCTGCAATGTTTTAAGGTACAAAATTGAAATTACTAACAATTAGATGAGTATTACTGCTGATTTATACTTAAATTATTAGATCAACTTATTGTCCACCATTGATAACCAATTTTGTCCCCCACTACAAACAAATGGTATGAAAATTACACATACACAGGACATTGTACTCGTCATACTATGACTATAATGTTGATGCAGTCGAAATTATGATATTTCTTATAATTTCGTTAATTGTTCGGCATTCGTTAATATAAAACAGTTTTCAAAAAAATGTCGAGTCCAGATACAAAATTTCTTGTTGATTTCTACGAATAATTATTATGTACACGCCATGTATTTTAAATCCCAATATTTCATCATCACCGATCGGGCTCACTTCCTCCGCGATCGCACTTTCGTCACCCTAGCCTTCATAATACAACGATAAGCTTGTGTATTACGTAGCGTTTCTGGCCGGGTGTTTGAAGCGTCTAACTAGAAATCAATTCCTAATGGGAGCGCAGATTTTGGTCCTACTAACTGCTATTTTCTCTCTGAAAAATTAATGTAATTCACATTACTACGCGTTTTGTTTCACTGTTTATCATATAGGACCTGATTGATTCAAATAATCAATAAAGAAAGACAGGTAGAAGAATTTATCTACAATGAGTGGTGCAAGATCTAAAAAGTATCCAGCCATCTTGGAAGAAAGGCTTTTTCAAGTGGTAGAAGAAGAAAGAGTGAAGACTGTATTTGTGTATAAATTTATGGAAATCCATATATCGTATTAAAATATCAATACATATATCGAAAACTCAACATCTTTGAATATGTAAAAGGTAAACTGTACTTAACCATAAATGAAATCACTACCAGACAGCTACCCTAGGTACGAGCTTGAATAGGTTAAAAAATATTTTTTTTTCTATAGCACATGTTCAAGTGTGCTTTTATCAACTCAAAACAAACGGTCAAGTTTTGCTTTAACAGCAAGGGTAGATAAAGTAGCACTTTAACATCAAGGATAGATAAAGTACTTTAATTTTCTAACTTTTGTTTAAATTAAATCTGACAGCTTCGTATTATCGTAGCAACCCAATCTAGCCACTGACATTTTGAAATGTGATAGATTGTCCTCATTTTCTTTTGAAAGTGTTAAAAGTTATTGCCATAGAAAAAAAATTGTATTATACACGACTATAAAGTGATTTCTATCCACTCTTGAATCATTAACGTCTCGACTTCGTCTCGACGTTAAACGATTCACTCATGGATAAAATTTTACTTTATCGTCTTGTATAATAAATTACTATTATATTTATTATATCATTATAGTTTTTGAAAAGATTTTTAAAAATTTTAATTTTCATCGGTGTTGTTAATTGACTATTAACCAAATTAATTTTAATATCGTTAAGAGCTTCATTACCGCACCAAGTGCGGTAGTACGTTACCGTACTCTTTTTATATAAAAAATACATTTAACCACAATTTGTTGATGAAGATAAAATATTGAACAATACACGTTTGTTTATGGCAGATGCTCATAATCAAACTTGTATCGTTAATATCTATTATATTCATCAGTGTTGTTATAGACTCTTAACCAAATTAATTTTAGTATCGTTAAGAGTGCGGTAATGGATAGATATTACCGCACTCAGTGCGGTAATGAATATTACCGCATTCTTTTTGTATAAAGAAATACATTGAACCAGAATTTAATGATGAAGATAAAATATTGAACAATACACGTTTGCTTATGGCACTTAACGAGACTCTTGTGATTGCCGCAAAAATCGGCTCACCGCCTCATTTTTGGCAATCAAACTCGTGTCGTTAAGATGCTCATAATCAAACTTGTATCGTTAGTATCTATAAACGTATTAACCATTGCAAGCTAATATATAAAATGTTTAGCATCCAATTTGAAACAAAAACATAAGATTGGGCTTCGTAGCACAATGCAACCATGTTCAACATTAACGATTATCGACAAATTTGTAAAATAAAATCTCCGATAACCCTTAAACATAGAGGTAACAATATTTTTATTGAAAAGAAGCAGTACATGCAATAATATTTTCGTAGTAGAGGAAAAACTAGCTTTGTTTGCTGTTACCGACATTGCCATGCTGAAGTAACTGAATAATGATTAAGTAACTGAATAATGATTAAGACTTCTGAAAATTGACTATGTGAAAGAAAATTATGCTTACTGCGATTACATGATACTATTACAAGATGATTGATGAGACGTTTTCACTGTGAGTTTTTGGTCTACTCCCGTCCTTATGCGAATGAACTCCTGGATAGTCCTCAGAAGGACTGATTTTTGTACGTCATGTTCATGTACACTAGTGCCTACACCGGTGTTTGAATCCAGGTCCACTGATCATTGGCGGTTATGAATTTGTCCTTCTTACTCTGACCCAACAGAGAACACACCATTACAGTTTTATATTATACAGTTCGAACTGTCTAGAGCAGTGATTTCCAAAGTGGGCGATATCGCCCCTTGGGGGGCGCTGGAACGATCCAGGGGGGCGATAGTAGCCTCGGGTGTGTTTGGGGGGCGGTGAATTAAAATAAGGGGGCGATGAAAGCTTAAAGAAGAAAGAGAAGATAAGAAGATTTAGAAAAACCATTCGTACATATTTCATCTGTTGTGTAACATTATTTTCCAAATAAACACACAAAATGCAAGTTACTGATTTATTTATTCCATGAAGACTATTTACCATTATTAAATGTTCTTATTCTTCTTCATACCATTTATTACCTTATTTATTCAGTCTGTTTATTATCTGTTTCTTTGATTTTACTTTATCACACCCTTTAATACACCATCCAGAAAGTAAATACCGTTATAATGAAGGGCTTTTATTATTCAAATTTGCTTTTACTCAAAATATAGGTTAGAAATTCAGAAAAGATTTGTTTATATTAAAAATATCATTTTCTCTAGCAATAATATTTTTTACAAAATTTCTATATGGTATATTTTATTATAACATTTCATAATTGACTTTTTCAGATAATCATTTGTGTTTGGCTTTCTCTTTAGTTATTCCGATTGTCAGTTAATTCCTACAAATTAAAATCTAAGCTCTGATGTTAGCAAACAACTATCCTAACTAAATCAATTTATATGCTCGGAGATTTTTAATAAACTATTCGCAATTTAACAGTAACTGTATCTAATGTATCATTCATTAAACAATTCTCAAATATTTATGTTGTACTTTTAATGTATAGATCCTTTCTTGTACTTTTTAATTGCTAATTAATTTGTTCTTTCAAAATAATTTTCTATCTAGAAATACTCTTATAGATAATTATCAGTCTCAAGAAGCTACCACTACAATATCTTTCTGTTTGTTCGCTTAAAGAATGTAGATTTCCAGGGGGGCACTGAGTAATTTTTTTTCTGAAAAGGGGGCGGTAGGCCAAATAAGTTTGGGAACCACTGGTCTAGAGTATAAAATATGTGACGTCATTTAATATTTTAGTTAACTATGAGACTAAGCTGCCCAGTTGACCACTTTCTGTTTCACTATGAAGTCCATTTTGTACAAAACGTATTGGATATTCTTTCTTTATCTTGGTTTTGATAATCTAAAGAAACTCTGTATTAAAATTTTCTATTGCACTAAAAATATAGATATATAAGTGGATAGAGGATTCACACTAACAAATCGAGACGTTTTAGTAAGCTCAAGAGGAGATCAAAGACAGGATGGTATGGTGAAGTAAAAGGAGCTACGCTCCACTTAGCTATTGGTAAGTGGCACGGAGGATCGTTACAGGAATAGATTGAAAAAACATGTGAACAAGCCATGGACTTAGCAAGTCTCAATTACAGGCAGGATCTTTGCAATCTTCAGAAGAGGGATGAGAAACATTTTTACTCCAAGAAAAGTGCTTTGTAGTCTATCATACATCGTCTAAGACTATAGAATTCACAAATTTTGAGAATAATTTGTGGCGACTAAAATATAAGGGTCGATGTGGATAAATCATTTTCGTTGGAATATTTCAAGATCAATCGGACCTTCTATAAACCCTCCTTCATGAATGTTGAAGATATAGTTTAATGCTGTCAAGATACTTTAGAGTATCTAAACACAATTAACTAACAACCGGTAAACCTTGATATACGAATACAATATATGCTTTAAATCATTGTAAATATTTCTTTTCTGATTACAATCATTTGAATATGTCATAGTAAACAATACTGCTATTATGTCAGATAATTTCTGAGTTTCTGTTTATAAAACCAAAACAAGTAAATTACATACATTATATACAATCAAATACAATATATTTATTTATTATTACATTAAAATTCCCTCTTGATGGTGCCAAATACGTCCATCAACTATCCCGAACAGGCGGATAATTATAGTAATTAAACAATCAGGCATAAACGGTCCGGCATTTTCACCCAATTTTTTGCTGTAACCAATCGCAGTGCTAATTACGAATTACACGAAATGCTCAAGAAGTGATCGGCCAATTTTGCAACGGGGGCAAGAACTCTCGGAATGCTTGCGAAATTTGCAACTCAAACAGCCAAGATCAACTTTCAGTTAGGCTAAGTCGTGCAAGAACGGATCTACCGTATGCTGGAATTACCGTGTTGGTGCTTCCCTACTAATTACAACACGAGCGTGCGATTATCTACGAAATATTACACGGCTCGGCTTGATTGACATAAAAAGTTGATGGCACTGCTACTGCATTTGCATTCCCAAGCGCTAATTTATATTCCTTAATTAGCGCTGTAAAACTTTATTACGCTACCTGCGCATTGCGCAATTTTATTATCTTTACTGCCAGGCTTATCAGCATGCTGAGTTACTTGCTACTTACTTTTAAGGACATTGCGTATAATCTGTTGTTCGTTCCGTTCCGCAAGGTCGAGATGTGTTTTAACGCATTTTTTATCCAGGTGCGCCAAGGATTCACATAGAAAATTAGTTTTTTTTACTAGTTTTACTATAATTTTGTAGTTATATCATTTAAGAAATTACTACCAGAAATATCACGTATGTATGTGTACGCATTCTTTCTTTTACAGTATTTTACGAAAACTGGGGTTTTGATTCTTGGATTACGCAAAAAAAACTGTAGTTAAACCTTTTACCGGAAACCTGCTTTGTGCATTTCTAGTTTGAATAAAATTCCATAAACTGTTTTCACAATTTAAGTCGATGTTTCCCACAAGCCGCTTAAGCTTAAGGTTTAAATAAAGAATAAACTTTCATCATTCATTATCTATTATCCCTTTTACCTGACGGTGTCGAGCACCATTCATATCGCGCGGGAAGTGCAACGGAGGCAATGGGCCGCACGCGACTTACATTACACGCCCCCCCCCCGCATCCAAACGTACAACACACTTAACAATCCTAAACCTACCTTACAGCTAGCTTAACTAATGAGTTCAAATCCATTGCCGCTCTAAGAAAATAGTCGGCTATGACCAGATTTGAACCCATGTCCACCTGGTTGCTAAGCAGACTGCCAATCCACTCAACCACCCAGGTGGCATAAATAAACTTTTCTTCACGAAATATGTAATCCAAGAAATAAAATACTTAATTTTACCCCGTAGTAAAGGACCATCCTGTATATAAAACCTACTGTAGTTACCGCTAAATAAAGATTGGCTGATCGTTTTTATAGAAAAATGGAGCTGCAATTCTCAATTTACATATTTTTCACGCAGTTTTAGTTTCGCGAAATTTAAACACAATAATTCGCATGTGAACGAAAACAATTCTCAAAAAATTTTCACCTCTTGTGGTATTACCCTTGAAAATTGCGACACTCATTAATGACCAATAGAAGAATTAGTTCACGAGCCGTAACCAAGACAACAACAAAATTTCTTGGAATTTTTTTGTAGGTAGACCAACCTAACTGTGAGGGTTTGTGTCGTTCCGATTTTCTTACCGAATCTGCATTCGAGCATTAATTCATATCCGGAAAATTTTTTGAGTGCGTTCCAACAACGTCCTAATACGACGTTGTTGGAACGCACTCAAAAAAAAAATCCGGAAAGAATTAATGCTCTTATGAGATAATATGTGAGAATTTATTTTTGGAAAACATACATTTTGTCAATTATTAAATTACTTTATCAGATAAGAGACAGGAAGAGAATGGGGAGATATAAAAGCATCAACTTACCTGTGACTAGAAGCCAATTTTGATTTTGTCTGTATAATTTAAACTACTTTAATGAAATACATTTTCAGAATCTGGTTATTTCTCCGTCTCTGCCGAATATCGAAGCGCAGATAATTTTTTCTGTACTGACCGATGTTAAAAAAAACTAAAGAGCATTGAACAAGCTACTTGCTGCCATAAAAAAATATTGACGAGCTGCTTTTTCAGGGAAAATCACATAGGCATACTGTAATCATTCATTCCTCATTTTGTAGGGTCTTGCGGATTAAACTTTGTGGAAATGAACTTTACGGGCATGAATTGCCAGAAATACTAGCTTAACATAAATTGTAATCAGTTAAGGTACTCTCGATACTTTTTCAATTCCGTTAGATTATTTGTTGCAAATTGAACAGTGTATACGTCGTCATACACTAAAAGTAAAATAAGAAAAGGCTAAACCCAATATTTAAAAAAAGACTGGATGTTAAAGATAATCAGACTTGATAACATTTTTTAATGTATGACGTTTTTTACGCGTTCGCGGTTTCAGAGCTAAAATTTTATGATAGGTACCTATAATTTATAGCTATGTAATAGAAAACAATATCCTGTGTAACAAGCATTGCTCTTTTTAATGTTTGCATATAATTTTCTTATTTATTAAGTACAGGATTGGAATTGCAATTATAGTGGATCGCAATGCAAAGAAAACGATTGTGTAATTTTTACTTTGTACCCCCTCCCCCTTGCAGCATACAAGTAAAGTATGTATCTATAGTATATGTATTATGTATGTATTATTATCTGTAACCTCTTTTACATACTGGTGTAGAGGCTGGTACTTTGTACGTTAGCATCTGGCGGTGCAGTGCTCAACTTGCCCCGGTTTCGGGTTACAAAGTTGGAGCGCGCATCTGAGCGCGCATTTTGAGCTTGCGTAGCAACGATTGTGTTCGATGTGTGTGCTAGTAATTAGTATGTATTTATGGCATTTCTTCACCCTATATGTATTAAAATGTATCGTAAGCACTGTAATTACTACAACAAATGAGTTAACTATGAAACTAATCTGCCATACGACAGTCAAATGCCCTGTATTTGTATGGCGTCTCCTTTGAACTAAATGTATTGGATTTGCTTTTTATATGTGCTTCTGCCTCCACGCGGATTGAGATTATGGTAACTTAGAGAAGCTTTAATACACAATTTTCTAAAGAATTGGAGATATACGAGGTGTGGCTATTAAATAAGGACTTGAACGATACATAATATTTGTTTATTGTTTTTATTATTTACCACTGTTCAATATAGTGCAGCAAAAACGTTTTCCGTCTGTCCCTTTCAGTAACTTCACAGTTTTTTTTTTGTTAAAGTTAGAAACCCATTCTAAACGCGTCTCCTTGAGTCCTTGAGCATAGACATATACTATTTGTTAGCCAAAAGTTGCTTAACATGGACAGCTGAATGGACGGGTGCGCGGTGAAAAGTTTTGGCACACCTTGCACAAATCTTTCTCATGTTCAAATTAACCCGACGATCTTTTTACTGATATTTCTCGAACGATTTCATTATTTTATCCACGTTTCCATCTGTTCCAGAAGTTGAAGAGCGACAAGGAAGTTCGTCGTCGATGACTTGTTGACCTTTTATGTCATTCAAAAACACGGACCCGAGACATACACTCTTCCCCATAAACCTTGTTTAACATATCAAAACATTCTGTCGGCGTTCAGTTCCGTTATTTAATAGCCACACCTCGTAGGTGGAAAATTAATGTTTTTTGACACATAAAATCTTGAGAAACGACGACGAATAACAAAAAGGTATGATGACACGAAAATTATCCTCTTTTGGTAATTGATGAAAGGAGTATTTACTGAGTACGCCTTCCCCCTGCTTCCATCACATTTTCACACACAATTGTCGAAGATATTGCACTACTTTCTACTTTCGAAATATGTGTATTACAACTAACATACGAGGTTTGTCCGGTAAGTATTCGATCTATAACAATATATCCTCAACTGCCACTTCTGCTATCTTAATGCTCATATTTGCCAGAACACGTTACCCTGTAGCAAATCAGTTGCAATGATCAGTTGTCTGAGGCACTGAACCTGTCGGACATATTTCAGCATTCTTCAAATGACCGAGCGAGTTGAAGCAACAGAATATGAATCAAAATTTTCAACCACCTTTTGACACTCTTGTGCAGACAATAAATCATGGGTCTTTGACTATAATCCAGACAGAAAATCCCATCCTTCTCAATGAAAAACGTCAGAAGAAAAAATGCAAAGAGGATCGTGTCATAACAATTTCAAGACAATGATCACTGCTCTTGATCACAAAGGTATTGTTGAGCATAAGTACGCTCAATCAGGTCATGTGGTGGACAAAGAACGCTACCTGGGTTTGAAGAGATTGGGAGATGGATGAAGAGAAACCAGTGACTGGCATCTTCAACAAAACAACACACCCATTCACTCATCTCATCTTTTGAACGATTGTTTGGCCAAGGACCTTATTATTCATGTCCTATGTACCGTTCAGACATGGCTTTCTAAGATTTATAATCATTTCCGAAATTAAAATGTGGAGCCAATCAAGCAGAACTTGTAAAATGGAAAGAGCATTGAAATAAGTCTGTGGAATTTCAATGGGAGTACTTTGAACGCGACCAATTCACCACTGTTCTAGGGTGGCTATTTTTTTGTAGCAGAAGGTCGGACCAATCTCGTAACTAGTGGACTAGTTACAACAAATTAGCTAACTATACAACTAAACTGCCGTACGAGAGTAGACCACCATATATTTCACTATGGCCAAATGTATCCAATTTTTCTTTTACATGCACCTTTTTCCCCACACGAATTGAGATTATGATAATTTTGAGAACTTTCTATATATGATTTTCTACAGATTATACAGCACATTAGTTAACGAAACTCTCAAACGAGAGTCAAATATCCTGAATTACACTATAAAGTTCTTTTGAACAAAATGTATTAAATATTTATTTTCAATGTGCTTCAATTTCGGCTTGAAATTATAGTAACGTGGAGATCCTTGTATATAGAATTTTCTAAAGAATTCGATATATATGTGTTCATTTCTGCCTTTTGGTAAATAATTTTTGAAACTAATTTTCTTCCCTGATAAATAACATTAATATTATCTATTTGACAAATGTGGATCAAATCTTGCTAGGAAGAAGACCACTCGGAAGACCAGGAACAAAAAGGTATGGCGAAGTACATATGCTCCATTGAGATATTAGAGAATAGAGAGATAGTGATTTGGAGAATCCTGTATATACGATTTTTTACAGAATTCTAGGAGTAGAATTCGTTCATTGAAAATCCTTTTTGGTTTTTAATAAATAATTTCCTTCCTAAACAAATAAAAATGTTAGTAATCCTATTATGAATAGGCGAAGAACTTGCAAATCTGCTCCATTTAAATATTGGAGAATGGAAAAGAATATTTACTTTGTACCCCCTCACCCTTTCGTCCACATTCACTCATCCACACACACACAAATGTTATATGCGTTTAACGTGGTAATGTATTTTCTACAATGTTTAGAATATATTTACTACAATAAATTGCTAGTTCTACATGCACTAAATTGTGGCAATATGTTCTACGATGACACCCTTTTCGGTGTTTCACTTAAATGTACTAATTGGGATTTACCTGTGACTCGTTTTCTATGTACAAGGCGACATGCCAAACGGTGAACGCTAATTTGTACAATAGGGTGGCGGTTAGTTTGTAGGCATTGGGGCGGGCAGCCTCCCTCCTGCACTTGCAACAGCACGCCACTGGCGGTTCAAGAAAGTTTCTCTCAAAAGGCATCTCTAAACAAGTTCCTTTAATTACTTAATTACGTTTGATCGACACTTCAATTATTTCAATTAAAACTTTGTTGTTAAGTTGCTCCAGAATTATAAACATCATTAGAGGAGACTTTTACTACTCGGTGGCTGGTAAAACCTGCAGCAGAAATTCATTCGATTACCCGATTTATTCCTGGCTGCACCAGGATCTGATTGTCATTGTTTTTAATGTACAGCTGTTCCCGACTAGTCTCTCACAGAAACTTATTCAAAAGTTGTAAAAATATTTAAAAAGGTTACGACACGTAATATTAAGCACTAACTGTTAAAAACCGCACGGATTACTTAAAATTGAGCAAATGTTTGATAACCGATTAGAAACTCCGGTATTGCGGCGTGCAGACACGCCCGCTGTCTGCAGCCCGGAGTTTCCCTTGCATCCGGAATCCCCTCTCCATCAAGAAGATTTCCCAAAGCTCATTTTCCGGATTTCCTCGTGTGTTTTCGCAACGCAGCCGGCTGCTGGTTCCCCGATTCTAAAGGCTTTGGAGAAGCTTTGCGACAACAGCCGAACTGGTGCACCCCTAGAATTTTCTGCATTTTGTTGGGTTTAATTTCCAAGAGCATGGGGATGCTGTGAATTTTTTATAAGATGGGTCGGGTGCGCCTAACGTGCAAATTTCGAATTCGCTTTCTTGTAAAAAGGGCGCTGTGGATCTGGAATTGCAATATAAATTTTAATTGCCGGCATGCGTATATAAGAGGGTGCGACGTGAATCCCTTACATACTTTTTGTCGTATCCAATTCCAGAGTTGATACTGTGAAAAGGGTGGGCTATAAATTTACGATAGGTACATGAAAGTAATAAATTATTAACGCATTTTTCTTTCGTTAAGAGTTATATAATTGTATTGTAAACACTTATTTTTGTATTTGGAATTATTATACTTAAGTGGCTTTATTTGAGAAGTTCAGATGAATTTAGTTAAAAATAAAAGAATAGAGTTAATTATTATGGTTTTCTTTACGATAACTTTTACTAAAAAATAATTTAAATAAACGATTTCCGTTATAAATCAATGTGTATATAATTGCCAATAAGTGCTCACATTATGTGTTAGCTACACAATTTTTTTTATAACAGAAAATGAATATTTTATTAATATTTTTAAGGATGTATATGTCAACTTGTGATAAGCATTTATATGTGATAGTGTACTAAAATCCAATTTCATGAAAATTAACTTTATTTTTATGTCAAAATAAAGCTGCAGTCATAACCGTCTAGATATTTGATATTCATTTTATTTTATGTTATAATATAATTTGATAAATAGTAGTTTCTTTCGATAAATTGTTCATATATTAACTGTCAACCTAAAAAGAAGAACCTTAATTTAAGGAGAACCAAGAATCATCACATAAAAAAATCAACGACTCTGCAGATTAATAATATTATTAGTTATGAACGTTTTTATGGACCTTATAGTATTTCCAACCTAATAGTTTACCCCTAAGTTGCTTTTTTTAAATATAAGTTTACCAGATTCCTCTTGGACAAAAGCAAAATGCAGAAAATTAAAATAAAAGTTTAAGAGTTCCTTAAGTAAAAACCCAATTAGCTTCGCATTTGAATATTTTTAACACCGCGTTAAGTCAATTTTTCCAACGAATTGTCCCAGCGGATTTCCTCGACAAAATTTAATTTCCAAGCCAAATATTTTCGCTGTAATAAACTGCGGAAGTAAAATTGTATTTTGTTCTACGCGCAATGTGAGCGTTATGCGTGGAATATATTTGCCAAGTAGTCAAAATTGCCATTGCGAACAAACCTCATTTGCATGTGTTTCCGCTATTCTACGTTTCGTGATGAAAAAAGTAGCAATAAAATTTATAATTTGATTAAAGTGGACAAAAGTGAAACAACACGCGAATTTTATGGGGATGGATTTCGAAGCTGAATTAAATATTCAGCAGTTTTAAAAATCCTGCCCCTTTACGAGTAGTGTTTAAACATAAATGTCCTGTCCTGCTGATTACGTGATTACCTATCTCATATCTGCTGCACGGAAAATTACGAGTCTTCGTAATTCCTATTTTTATTTGACATGCAGGTTATCCTCTGAATTATTTAATAGAGCTTGTCGCAATAACCATCATGTTTTCAAACACTGTTAAGCTAAAATATGTGAAACCAGTTTCCGTAAGGACAAAAGTTTGAACTCCGATCTGATGGAAATTCCAGTCATAATTTGACCGAATAGGTAAAAAATCGCTTTATTCCCAAGGCTGCCTTGGATTCAAATTTAATGGGAAGATTAACTGCTTGAAACCTGAAACATATGTAGACAAGTAGCATCAAGCTATATATCAACACCTTAGAGCATTAAGCACCGGTTAGCAATAAATCCGACTTTAACTAAGCGTATTTGTTAGTGTCATATCTCGGCCAATCCGATTACATGAAAAATATATTTTTATTTCCAGCTAAACGGCCGTGGCCAGACAGAATCGAATCTGTTTTTTGCATCAAGCTAGACCTGCTCGCTGCTAATGGATGTTTCGGAGTTAATTTGTAGTACGCAGGGGAAAATGGAGAAGGAAGTACTTGGCTGTAATTATATCAAAAAAGTACGGCAAGACGCTGATGGATTGTTCGACTGTTTCGTTTCATTTCCAAAGGGGAATTGAGAACGACAATAATGAAATGCAAGGCAAAGCCAAGGATTTTTTGTAAGAACCTAGATTTCCAGAGCACGTTTTTGCTATTCCTTGTAAGTGTCTTGTTTCAGTAGATTGTCAGATAGAAAAATCAGACAATTAACTATTCCTGTCACGTTTGTTTGTTTGTTTATTTGCCTTTTCCATATATTTAAGGATTAAGAGTTGTCTGCTTATACATTAGGAATGATAGAAATGATTAAGGTAATATAAAAAGGAAGTTATACAGTAGGATGAAACTTTGATTGGTTTAATACACACAAGTAATACAATGAAACTATTGACTGGTGTACGATCAAATATGTAATAACATGTGAAAGAACTACAACCACATACACGCAAAGTGTGGACGATATTTATGCATGGGGGACTTAAAACCGTATTTCATGTCCCCAATCTGTGAATAACAGACGAGTTTTGTCCCTGGAAATGGCATAATAGCTCTAAAGCCCAGACAGATGATAGAACCAGGAATGTTCGCATAATTCTTTGGTCAACTATACCAAGGCATTTAAGAAGACTAAATTGAACCTCCTATGGTAGATATCCCAAGTGCTTGATGGATGAAACGGTGGCATCTCAGTTGATGGAAAGCAGAACACCGATGTTGGCGACGTGTTGATAATAATTTATTATCAATTGCTACAGAAACGAAACAAAAGAAGATTATCATGTGAAAGCTGGCTAAGATAAGGGCTAAAGTTGAACATGAACAAAACTAAAGTTATGATCGTAGATAGAACAAACCGGTTTCGAAGTGATGGGTAAATGTATCTACTTTGCATCATCCTTTTGGACCAACACCAAAACGAATACCAAATTCAAATCGGTGTATACGCTTACTGGTCAATCCACCATCTATACAGATCGGCCGTAAGTAAGGCAGACAAAAACAACATTCAAGACATTTTGGGTATAGGAGCGCATCCTAAGAATGCTAAGAATGAATAATAGTTTTTATTTCAATACCTCCGCCAAATTTCCAGAAAAAAAGGTGTAGCGGGAACCCGGCCACGTGCAGCGTTCATAAATTTTCACGCAAAAGGGCAAACGCACCGCAGGAAATCATAAAAACAAAAACTTCATATCAACAAGCTGCCCAGCACCCGCAATTGCAATTTAAAAGCATGCGATAAAACTCAAATTTCGGCGGCCTTACGCCATCTGCGAACAACGAGAACTCCGAGGGTAAGCTGCAGGTAGTCCCTTTTGAGACAATGGCGACGACCACTCAAATGACTGGACAATTGGAACCTAACACTTTTGCCGAGAAGACGTCCGGCTTCACCAAGAGGGTAATAAAGCAATTCCAATTCTCCGCCATAGATACGGGGTATAATGCCTAATTGCACTTTCGAGAGAGCGAAACTCCATCCGGCCACCGAGAAGCAATAAACCCGCCACTGACGCAACTGAAAAGAAGCTGTATTAAGAACAGACAAGAAAAGCGCCGAGGCGTTCAAGTCTATTCCAATCAGTGTCATTCATTCGGTTTACTACATTCGGCATTCCGTGTCTACAAGTCGCCTAGCACGTTTTGCCGTCCGCGTCAATAATAGGAGTATTTTAATTCACTGCGCTATGTTAAATACCAGAGTGAGTTTTAATGTTGTTAGCACAAACAGTGTTATTGGAATCCATCTCGTTGGTTCAAGATCGGGAAACGATAACGTATAAATTATGATGATCCCACCACACCCGCATAAGGGAAGTTGTATGGACTCGATTTTTCTAAATATTAATTACAGAAGTTGAGAAATATTAGAGGATTAATAGTTATGTTCTAAAGTCTACTAAACATTTTATTTTTCGATGGTTATTACCCTATTACACTGTTATTTCTTCATAGAAAACTTCTAAAGCAGAAGAGTCCTATAAATTACAAGATAATAAGTTTCACTGTTACCACTATATTAGTCTTTTTGTAACATAATTTGACTAGTGAACTGGTATAACCTCTAAAAATTGCAAGAATAAAATATATATCTGGAGCAGAATTGACAAGAAAATGTTTTGGCTACTACTAAAAGTAGAAAGATATTTTATTTTATAATTTTTTATATGTAAAATATTTAAATCTTCTACGTAATGCTACTTCTTATGTTTGTCATTAAAGTTGCATGAAGTAGATTTTTTATAAAGCTTTGTAAGATCTAAAAAATAGATAGGATACTGGTCCAGATCATCGAGAGTGAAAATTTCGGCTTAACACAGGTTCCTACTTTGTTTATATGTAAAGACAATGTAATCTAAGCTCATATTTAAATGTTACTTTAAACCAACTTTTTATCAAAAACAGACTTATTATTATCAGTTGCTCCAGTCCTTAAAAGTACAGTGTAGAGATTGGAATTGAAATTTGCAAGGGAATTTCTTTCATATTAGAAAAGTGGATTAGACACAGTTGAGATAACTAAGTCAACATTAAGAAACAGCCCCTCGTAGCCAATCGGTTTAAAATTCAGAATTATCGTGTATTGCACAAATCAAAACTGAAGGAAATAAGTAAATTCCGTTCCGCTTGCGTTGCGAAGTTATAGCCTTTAAAACTGCCGTTCAAAATAAACAAGTTTTAAAATGTGAATCTTACTTATAGCACTGTAATAGTATACTACTTTAAAGTAAACCGCCATAATTTATCACATTCCTAAAGAAAATAAATTCCAACACGTGCCACCTGGTGAATCTTTTAAGCCTTCCAGACCAGCAGTAAAATGCATTATTGGAAAAGTGATAGTGAATGCCAGGTTTGTAGATGTTTTTCAGTAAATGACGTTCATACAAAGTTAAAAAAAGTTTATCGTAGTCATACGCAGATTTTTAGATCTGCACTTTTTATGTTGATGATATTTCACAAATTCAGAAAAAAAACATTGATTATCTGTAATTACCTGACATTTTATCGCTACATATGACGAGAATTACATATGTATGTCTAAAGTAAGTTAATTTGAAGCCTACATAAACTTTAATTACCTAAAAATATCAAGGAGCACATACTATAGGGTGGGGAAAAATCATATACAAAGATGATACTGCTACTAATAATAATAATTCGATAGCCAGAACAGACATGACATTTCAAATAACCTGTTGTCATACGCTTTAATATGCTTAATTCGTTCCACAAGCATAAACAAGAGAAATAATGCATGTGGCTTTCAAAGGTTAAACGAATCTCATTTGAATAAGAGGTTCGTAGATAAATTTGACCCTAACCAAAATGTGAGGGTCCTGTTGGGCAAGCAATTTATTAATCTAATACAGATTTAAATTGTATCAATTAACGCGACAATACCAGAATATTAACACGCCTACTTGATTAATAGCCGCGCGTAGCCTTCGGGGGCACAATTTGTTCTGAAAAAACGTACTTTACGATTACATTTATGGGTTGTGGGGTCGTCGCTGCAGCAGTGGCTAAATTACTTTCTGTCGCGATAATAAAACCACATTTACAGTCAAGCAGGCTTTGAATTTTCTGCGGGAATATTATTGGGTTTCTCGTTATCGCACATATTCTATTGTATGGACGCTCACTATAAATAGAAGTGAATCGTAAATAATATAAATGTGATAGTGGGATACACCACAAATAAAAAGAAAAATATGTAAAACATCAACGACAGTCAAGTCGTTTTGTATATAAAAAGATGTAACAACTTTAACTATTTTTAGCACTACTCTAATTTGCACTTTGTGCCTGGATAGTAGATAATTCCAACAATATCATGGTGCGATAACCTTTGTTAAATAATCCGTTGTACATTTGTCATTTTGTAACCCTTTAATAATTGTATATTATACAGTATGATTGATAGATCAACCATACACCAGTTTCACTGTTAACAACAAGAACGAAAACTGGAGCCATACGACATACACCAACATGCAAAACTCGTAATTTTATTTTCCCGGTTCCATATCACCTGTGCTGTTCGTTTATCTAAGCAAAGTAAACTCAAGAAAAAGCAGCACATTCATGCATCATTTGAAAAAAAAAGTTATTTTATACTAGAGGGATGTCTAAAATATTTTTTGAACTTAATTTAAAAAATGGCTAATAAGATAAAAACTATGGAAGCGGAGCGGGTTTTTAATATTATACCTAAAGTGGACCGGCAGATGCAAGTACATAAAGCACCAGCCTCTACAAGGTAAAACGAGGTTATCGATTATACATATATACATACATACATACCTAAAGTGGAATCGCTCTATTGTGCTACAACAAATGTATATTTAAAGTCAATATGGAGTTCAAAAAGTGAATACAATATTAAACGATGCTGGCAAAAATGTGTAGCAGCAACTTGAAAGACTTTTTAGTGCATTCTTGTCATATATTTGTAAATCTTCAGCCCCAGAAACATGAATGCAAAATCGATGTTGCTAAGACGATGGGTAATTTGGAAGAAGCAACAGCAACAAAAAGGAGAAAGGAGAACCCAACTACGAGATAAAAACAAAGTGTACCCAATGGATTTGCAAGCAGTTCTATTGGCATCTCACTTAAAAAATATAGTTCACAAATCTATAATTTCAAATATTAAGGGGGCATTTTGTTTTTCATGAAATGAAGTCGAAGCTGCATGGGCGAAAGGAGTTGTCTAACATTATATGCAATGGTTTGAAGAGAGGTGAAGAAATAATTCTTTATAGTGATAATTGTTCAACAAGTATTGAGAACTCGCCCATATGCAAATGGAAATAGTATGCATTAGGGATGTCGGCGGGTACCTGGGTCGACCCGGGTAATAGTCAAGCCAGGTATATTTTCAGGATCCGGGTACCCGTCTACCCGTCTAGTAAATTATATAATTTCCAAAAAATCAGCCTATTTCGGAGAAAACTTAAAAACAATAGAAATAAGCTCTGGAAAACATAATCATGTAGTAATAACAAGAATCGCCCCATCCTATACCACATAATGTTGTTGCTTGTTTCATATATGGCCATAAATCCGCTTCACGGAAATATTCAACCCGTCAATAGTACCATTAAATCGCATCGGTATGCCATCAAGTAACATAAACATCCTCTATGTGATATTGATGCTGCTACCAATTTCGGATCTCTTTTAGGCCGGGTACGATACCCCTAGTATGTATGCGGTAATAGAAAAAACTACGATGCAAGAAAATTAATGTGGCGGCTGACCATGTCGATGTTTGTCTTAGAGCAGGATAACATCCAAAACTGCTATGTCAAAATTATAAAAAAGACAATTACCTTACATCTATTGCATCAGGCATGTCAAACATGCGGCCCTTTGCAAGCACACCTGCGGCCCGCACAAAGGACACTAGCGATTAATTGAAGTAATTTAGGTAATTCTGAAATAATAATTATTAAATAACTTCAATTAGTTGTATTTCCATATCGATGTATCGATAAATATCGATATTATTTCCATATCGATATATGGAAATATCGGATATCGATATATCGAATATCGAAATATCGAATATCGATATTTATCGAAATATCCCCATAATTATTGATAACGCCATAATTATCGATATCTCCGTATTATCGATAAATATATATATATTGTAATGATGCTCGCGCCTTCTGTTTGATATAATTATGATATTATAATAAAATGTAATTCTTAGTAGGAGCCCAAAACAACTTTTTAATTATTTATTAAATTTTATAGACTGATTAAAAATAATTCAGTATTTACTGGGTTAGTTAATTACAGCATTATTCCCTTTACTATGATTCATTCATCTGCAATTTAATATTACAGAAGCTAGCTCGGTAGGCAAGAAAAAAAAACTCATATCTCAAAGCTGGATTTCCTGATACTTTAATTTGAAAATTCGTGTGATACGCTACTGTGCTCTAAATTTAGTTCATTCGCGCGGTAGGTACTTTACTACGCTGTCAATGTATTACACAAATCGGTTTAATTAAGTTGCGGTTCGTTTTTGTGAATTAATTTTACAAAAGGAGTTTTATGAGCATTCGAACAGGTAATTTTAAATACTCGCGCCTTCAACGGCGTCACTCTATCATTTATTTTTAGGCAAAACCGTTCCTTGCTTGTTTAGAGACGCCCACATGCAATTGTTATTTCTAACCTCAAATCTGGATTTTTATGCTAATGCTGGATGAATTGCTTTCAATGGATGCGTAAAACTTTTAATCTGCTTGGATCCCCTTCAGTAAGACGTCCTCTCGTTCATTTCATAACTTCCCGGTTTCTAACGCCGATTAACTCTTCATAATTCTTTCTATTATCCCCCCTATTATAAGTTTGCCTGGTTTGGTTCCCCCAATTATTGTTGTACCCGCTGTTTTGGTTAAAATTTGGGTTATAATTATTGTTCCCATAATTCCTTCCTTCCTGTTGATTATAGTTGTTATTAAAATTATTTCTGTTTGGTCTAAATTTATCCTCGAAAGTTTCCTCCAATTTTCTTTTACTAAAATTTTGACTTTCCGATGTTCGATTATTTCCTCTCTCGTTATACACTGCCAGATCGTAATTTTTCACGATTTCCAGGAAATCTCGTAGCGTCTTGACATCCTGTACTGCCACTGCCCTTTTAATTTCGGCTTCAAGGTGCCTTGACAGGTGCTGTATAATTTTCTCCTCTGGCAGATTTGGTGTAAGATATTGTGCCTTGTTGAACCTATGCATGACATAAATCTCTCGCGATCCTCCTTTATCAATATACCTCCCCGATATTAATTCTGTCCTAACCTGGGCTTGATGCGAGTTACTCCAATATTGTTCCGTGAAGAGTACTCTAAATTCACCATAAGTCGAATACTTGCACTTGACAATACTGTGTCAAATTTCTGCGTTCCCCCGCATAGCCATATTGATAACCTGTAACTTCCGGCATTCAGTTGTCACGGTTCTTATGTCGTCGAGCTTTGCCAAGAAAATCATGGGTAGTTCTCCGTACCTGCCCTCAAATTTCGGGATCATTTCCATGCTCATACTCGGTGGTGTTACTACACTTTGGTTTATTTAAATTGTCTGTATCACTCGCGTAATTACACTGACTTGATTTTCACCAATTTTGTTTCACATCCTGTTTATTTGTTTCTGAATTTCCTGTCTACATTTCACTCACGTTTCTTCTTATGTGGGTGTGTCCTTTTCTTGCATTTGTTATCCACTGTCTACTTTTACTAAATTTTCAAATATTGCTGTCTAATATTACAATTGCCATGTTCTGCCTGGTATTATAATAATTCTGCTTCTTTTACCTTTATTTAAAATGCTCATAAACATATCCTATTTAATTATTCTGACATCTACACTTCATTTAACACGCACATATTATAAACCTTTCTGTGACAGTTCTATTTATTTGGTTTGGCTTTAATTTTGCACAAACCTCTATTTTTGGCTAATTTAAAATTATCGACTCCAATCTATGAAAAACGAGCTCTGCCCTTTGCCTTTTGTACTCATATCATTTCATTACTACTGGCATTGCTTTGCAAATGTAATTACGGATTGAAATTTATACGCTAAATCTTGCAGTTGTATGAACTACCCCAACTCTGTGCTCTCTGACTTGCTTTATTTATTTGTGCTGCAAGCAGAGTTGAGTAGCGGGCTCAATACCATCTCAATATATGGAGATTTATGGAATAGCTGTCAAATTAGTAGTGTCCACTTGTCTAATCCAACTGTTGTCAAAAACTGGTCACCATGTAAATGTTCAGATTGGTTTACGATAACTTTTTGTATGTATACCGTATACCTTGTATCTGCGCATGTACAACATTCGCTTAATTTGAAGTACCATAAATTCAATTTGTTTTAATAATCCTAATAATAATCCTGATCTAAAATGATCTACTATGTTATTTTACATATTGACCTATTGTAACAACGCAGATCAAGTTATAATTACGCATTAATTGTGGTGTTCGTACTCCGAATTTAACACGTATATTTTGCAACTTTTAAATAAGGACTTCTTGTAAAGTCCCTAAATTTAAAAATATTGTGCAAACTGCAGATTTGTTTGGGTGGATAAATCCTTTGCGGGCGTTTTTTTGTTTATGCTACATTGTTTTCACATCGGGGAATTCTACATAATATTTGATAGTCAGCACTGAGCAATAGGGCTGGGCGATATATCGATAAATATCGATATTATTTCCATATCGATATATCGATATATGGAAATATCAGATATCGACATATCGATATATCGATATACCGATTCATCGAATATCGATATTTATTGAATATAGATATTTATCGAATATCCATATTTATCGATGCATCGGTATTTTTAAGATATTTATCGATATATTGATAAATATCGATATATCGACAAATATCAATATAATTCTGATATCGAATATCGATATGTAAATTTTAATATCGCCCACCCCTACTCATCACAACACAAATGTACCCATATGGCCCTCGAGCGACCCTCAGTTTGACATGCCTGTATTAGATTCCAGAGAAAAGTTGGAGACGCTACAGTATTTCATACAAGAATGCTTGGTTTTTATGGAAGAGCTGTCGATTCAAAAACGGCAGTTGTGGAATGGCAAAAGAATTTTTAGAAAATATGCAATACACATGCCATATCCTGGATCTGCGTATGTTGTGAAAAGTGCAGGCACTGTTAAGTGTGTGAAAAATAGTTTGCTTAAAGATAGTGATACTGCGAGCCTCATAAATTTTAATTGCATTGAAACTGTTCGACACTATTAAGGAACACGGCACTGAAAGGAAGCAGTTTCAAGTCTGAAGCAATTATTGGAGTTGTGTTCTAATGATGGAGATTTTTTTAAATAGTCTGTCAATATTAATTTTATAAACGTGTTTCATTTGAACCATCCTCCTAACAAAAGTTTACCATGTCAATAGTCAACCCGGGTATATTTTCAGGACCCGTGTAGGTACCCGACTAGTACATTATGTAATGTTCAGAAAGTCGTCCTTATTCGGAGATGATAAAAACAGTAGGAATAATCTCTATAAAAACATAATCATGCGCTAAGAACAAGAATAACCCCACGCCATACCACATAATGCTGTTTCTTGTTTCATATAATGCAATAAATCCACATCAGGGAAATATTCAACCCTTCAAAAGTACAATTAAATTACGTCAGTATTGGTTGAAGTAACATAAACATCCTCTGTGTGACGTGCTACCAATTTCGGATAAAAAGTCACGTACTCGAATTTGATAGGACTTGGAAGTGTGAAAATATTTACGAATAACAGGCGACTTGCAGTTTGAATTGGTGAATCGGTACAATTTCAATTTAATTCAGTTTAAAACTTGTAGTGTTAAAATGCCTAGAGCATAGAGCTTGAACATTGTATGAAACTACTGAAGTACAAACAAATCAGAACACAATGTCATAAAAAAAATGCTTGTACGGAAATATTTTCATTCGCCAGAAAATAAGGCAAAATGTAAAATCTTCGGGTACTTCAGGGTACCCGGGTTTGATTTTAGACCGGTCGTACCCCTAGTTATGATGTTCCGCTTATTTTTCTGTTTAGAAGGTATGAGGATATATGTATAGGCAGTTTCATACTCCTGTTTCTTAATGTGTTATTAAACGTTTTTGTCAATTCAAAAAATTCTTTTAGAAAAACTCGCACCGCTTTTCACATAAGCAATGAACAAATGTATCTCCTGAAAATGCATACCTCGTATCTTCTACCCGTAAAAACTCCAGTTTGTGCCGGTTTTCAGTAAAAATTTAAAATCTTTCTAAATTTGAGGATTAATTGCCATTATGCTAGCGCTATATTCGAACACAAAATATGGGAAATTGTTTTTAATGTAAATTTGTAGGATTTTTATGATGGTAACAAATTTTTGAGTCTATTGAATCGGCATTGATTTTTAAAAACTGATTTTTTTTTATTAGACAATTGATAACTCTTGAAAAAAATTCTACATATACACGAGTATTGTTACATATTTTAATTTGACTCCTTAAAATTGCGAGATTAACATAATAATTTTACAAGCAGTATTTAATTTGATACGTAGTTACGCGTGACAAAATTAAAAGGAAAAAAAATATATGCGCTAGTTTTATTACTGTACCTTTGCTTTTTGGAAATTTGAAATATGTGACTGTAACACAGTATTATTAAATATGTCTGAAATTTAAAAAAATATTTTCGGAGAAGGCCGAAATTGTGTCTTTACATTCTTTCGTGTAAATTAGAACTACGTATCTACAATAATATCAGTTTTGTCAAAAAAATAAGTCCGCGCCACTGATTTTAATAAAACAAACCACAAACATTACTGACCTTCATAGCACCGTATGCTAATTTGCTAAAAATAAACTATGGCCCCCTTCAGAAGAGGGCGATGGATTTTCCGTGCATAATTTAGGAGCCGCGCACTGAAATATTCAAAAATTACCTGGTTCGTCCAGCATTCGTAGCGCAGAGCGCGGTTGCTTTCCTGCACGAACAGCATTTTCCAACAGGGCTAAACACTATTTTATTACAGGATAAAATAATGATAGGTCGAACTCGCGGGGTAGACGGAAACGCGGAGAATTTAAACTTCACATGCTCGGCGCAGTTTTCCACCGGGATCTGAAAAGTGTCAAAACGAACCAATTTTACGCCTTCTCGTGTATTCCGCTTCGGCTTCTTTCTGATACTAAGCGGTAGCGAATTTTTTAAGCCGGCCGGAGCCGGGATATCTCACACGTTGAATGAATAATACAGCGGCTCTCAAACGGTTCTGCGAAAGTAAAAGTGATAAATGCGATCACTCGCGCTTTTGGTTTTTGAAGCTGAAAACTGTGGTTGCCGTAATTTAAGTAGTAAGGTTAATACTTCTATTACAAGGTACAATATGGTAAATTACACTTGTACAGATAGCATTGAATATAGTACATGAATGCGGCAATTTGTAGCATGCTCTTAAATTGTATTGTTTATATAGTTACCGAGAATAATTAAATTTTACCTGAAAACGTCAAAAAAGTCAAACTTACAATGCCATTTTAAGTCTAGAAAGTTAATCATTACACATATTGTACAGTAATATTTTTACCTGGCTACTATTACTACACTAGTCGTGTAATGGTTAACTTTCTAGAAACCTACTGTTCTTTAACGGACCTGATCACTAGCTTTTTCACGATTGTCAAAATGACGTTTTCAAAATCTCAAGGTTATGAATCGGTTTTATGCTTTAATTAGATTTTATTGGCGATTTCAAGTAAAATTTTATACATACGTACCATGCCATGAAAGTAATTCTACTGGACTCAGGAACTTAAGTACTCAGTGTTAAAAATAACTTTCATGACTTGATATGTAAATAACTATTCCGCAGTTTGTAGTGCAAGATTTGTGTAACACCGAAATGCATTCAGTAATAGCTGGATTTGTTTAGCTACAAATTATTTTGCGTTTCAAGTAAAAATGTTAATATGTTGACGTTCATAAGAAACATCACTATCACGTGCAGCAAAAACCAATTATTTTATATATTGGGGAATATTAGTAAAGTAATTAAATATTAGTTATTTGAAATAGCTATTTTTACTAGTTACGAAAATTAAATGTTTTCCTTGTGAGGCTTGAAAAAACGGGCAGATTACGGAAAAGAACACTTGCTCTACTTGTTCTACACACATTTCTTTCCAATACGGTTATCAAAAACTGTTGTTTTTTATAGATTCATTGGAAATTTTGAAAATCAAGTAGGAGTTAGTGCTTATGGAAATCAATGTAAACACTAACAACGGAAAATTCTAAAAATCGAATAGGTTTTGGTTGTTAGGGAAATCAATGTTTTTTTGTTTTTTGCATTTCTTGCACTTGTTAGGAAACGTCTACCATTCCTAACCGAAATGAATGTGGAAAACTTTGAGTTTTCGATACTAAATTAGAAAAAACCATTATTCCTAACTCTCTTGAATATTATAGTACTTTAACCACAGTTTTTCAAAGTTTACAATTAGCAAAGTCTGAATATGAAAAATGAGTAGATCAAACGTTTTTTCAAAACATTACATTTCAGATTGAATATGTGCGTCTAGCAATAGATACGTTAGATATGTTGCATACATATTCAAAATAAAAAGATCTATGTATGTATTTTTAATTATTAAGTTGTAACAAGCAATCCAGTGAGACAAATGTCTCATTTAAAAAAACAAAAAAGACCGTGTTTCAAATAGAACGCGTATTAAATAAAAACTGTACCCAGACCTGGAAGGTGTCAAAGTGGTTACCTAACCGATCGAGGTTTTAAGGCGCAGAGGGTCGCAGCTCCGTTTGGCTGCTGAAACAGTTTTTATTTAATAGGCGTTCTATTTGAAAAACGGTCTTTTTTGTGATTTCTCGAAAACCGGAAGTGTCACGTGACTGAAATTCGGTTCCTGACCTGACATGACCATTCCAAACATATAACTTTAATAACTTTTTTCTCTATCTCTTACGGTTTGGCTGCTGAAACTTGTTAACATTGATTTTCAAAGTTGTCTTAAAAAACAAAATTATCGTTAATAGTGCCTTTACATCTTATTATTTACTTTTACAACTGATTAATAATAGTGTATTGCATTCAATAATCTACATTTGCCAAATAAAAACTATAACTCCGCCGTTTTCCTTATCTAATTAAAAAATCATGTATGAATTGTTCCCGACACCGATAGGTAGAACGGTTAAAGATAATGGGCGAATGAATAGTACTAACAGACTTTGGTCGAATACCGACAAACAGTATTCGAATACAAATACTGAATACAGTACTAAAAAAGCATTCGAATAGAGGATTTCAGCATGTATTCGAATACTGAGTATACCAATCCTTGTATTCATTTAAAATTATTACTAGAAACAAATCAACCCCCCCCCCCCCAGTTTAACATTTGAAGGAATCGCTTCCTTTCACAAAATTCGAAACATACTACAGTATGATGATTATTTTAATATATAATCTTTAACATTAGCAATGGTATGTTATAATTTTATAAAAGGAATTTCCTTGCTTTATTTCTGTATTCCCATGATCAGCGTCCTAGCAGGTTTTAAAATACGTACACGCAAATAACAAAACACATTTGAAGCAAACATTGTAATATATTTAGTCTTGTATCGAAAAGTGTACGAATTTACATTGATGTAACTGTAGTGTACAAATACTTAAATTGCCTGTTTTCATTCTAGACAGTCAGGGATGATTTTATAAAAAAAGATTTCGAGAGGGGCTTCAGCCCCTTGAGCCCCTTTTCTAGCTACGTCACTGTCGCATAGATGCGAGTCGAGGTTTTAAAGCTACGAAAAAAAGGATTTTTTTAAAATACTACGTTTAACGCACCGATTTAATAATAAAAAACAGAGCAAATCGAATGAAACAGCAAAATATAAACCGAAGTATAAACAAACACCAGACGTAATGCCGATTTTTCTCAATCAGTAAAGCTCTGTACAACCGGCTAACCAATAGCCATATTCTATTAAAATTTAACACTCCTTTGTAGAAGGGGATTTTACGAACTCAGCAATATTTGTGTATAATAAATAGATTTTTTCCACGACCGGGGTAGAAGTCGGTTTCTATAGCATCGATATTGCGACAGAAGTAAAGCATTTACTGCCTAGACAAAATAAGACAAAACTTTCCCTAGGGAGTTGTCATTATGAATGAAACAACAATTATGTCAAATTCGGGGTTAGCAGGTTAGGTTTTGCGTCAGTCTGTGTCAAAAGTGATGCAAAACCTAATCTGATAACCTCGAATTTGACTTAGACTTGCAGTGCCACCAACTTTAAAATTTTAAAATGTCAATAAATTACGTTTAAAAAAACAGGTTTGTAGTTTTGAATCTTCTTGCAAAGTATAAAAATAATATATGCAATTCAGAGTGACTGCTATTTTGCTTCAGTGCTACGTGACTCTCGGGCTTCCAACTCGAGTCATAAATTGCACCTCAGCAAAATAACGCATTTTTCTCCCTCATTGCATAACCTACTATTTTAATAAATTTATATCTGTAGTAATGTCGTACATATACCAAATGTGAATTAATTGTCTCAACAGTAAATATCATTGTTCGGGGTTAAGGGATTTACCGTTTAGTGACTCTCACTTCACAATTAATTCAAACAATACCATAGGCCAAACAACATAAATATTCTGAACAATATTAAATATTTTTTTGCATGAGTCCAACATTTATGTAAAATTTAAAACTCGATGGTAACAAAATTATAAAAATACTATAGAAAACAATAATGGATTGTATAGAAAAAATCAGATATATGGTTAGTAAATATATTTCCCAAAATGTTTATCACAAAAACAAGTAAAACATAAAAATCGATTTTTTTTGAGTAAAAACTAAAATTATGTAATGGGTATTTTTGTTTACTCCAAAAAAAATTGGTTTAATTTTGATTTTCTCATTTTATAAAAGATATAAGACAAACCATGGAGGAATGACTGTTTTGGCTACATTGCGATTACTATTGCTTTTTTAAATTTTCTTGCAACAAATATTCGTATCTAGGGGGGTTTGACGATGGTAAAAAAAATTTAAATCAAATTCAGCCTACCTTGATTGCTAGGATAAGTTTCGAAAAATTCGCATTTTTAATCAATTATAGAGCATGTTAAGTAGGTTAAGTCTCCTTAAGGGTCTATACAAACTAGGCTTGCCACCTTTCGTAACGTGGAACGAAGGAAATTTATTTAACTATGTAATAATGAAGCATAATCCTCTTCGTTCCTCTTGATGATTGTAATTTATGGAATTACTCCCAACCAAATGCCAATACTTAATAATTACCTAACACATGGAAGTTAAAAAAAGTAAAACGTAACGACCACGTTGTTATATAAAAGCACTGCATGGTCGATGCAGTAAGCAGATCAGCTGCACCAATACCACCTAAAAAAGGCCTCAGCTCTATGCCGTCACGCGGTCGTGACGTCAGGTAAAGAATGCCAATTATAGCCGCCGACGAGAACTATGAGTACAAATCGTAACTACATGTGCAATATATATCAATTTACTTTTTTTAATAGCAAAATCACTGAGTGCCTTTGTTAGCGTTTGATGGTGTGCGTGTGAGTAACGTACCATCAGTATTGCACAAATAAACATCCGTTACAGGTGGTTGTGAAATAATTAGTTATAGTTATACGAATTACATTAATTTCAAGGAATTATTGTATGGACTATAAAAGAGCTGGTTTTGAAATTTCTTAAGAATTTAGAAGATATTTAGGTGTATTCATTACAAGTGAAACACGCTGTATAATAATTAATCTATACCTGCAATTACATACACGGAAGATGGTAGCTGTAAATTATAATTGTAAATTAATATCGACCTTCGTTTGAGATGTTTTTCATATTGTTGCAAGCTATATTAATTGAAAATAATACCTTTTTCCAGTTTTGAACTTCGAAAGGTTGCAGAAGCTAGCTGTACTGTAATGGTTGGTCTAACTCAATCTTCAATAACTTAAAACTACTACTTGAGTAAATACATTTTCATATACATAGTGAATTATTCTTTTATTTATTTTATCTTCATGCTGTACTAAATTATGTTTGACAATTTGGTAGCTAAAATCTAACATGAACAAGAACAAAGTGTTGCAATTACATATCTTTGTTGTAGTTACAGCTAGCTGTAGAAATATGGGATAAGTGATCAATACATTGAATATTCGTAACACCCCTACATTATAAAAATACGTTAGTTGTTTACAATAATTATGTATAATTATAACAGTGGATACATTAACAGGAAACGATTAAAATTAAACAACTGCAACATTATCTGCTACATTACCAAACGAAATTGTTTACCATAAGTGAAGGTGAACTTTAGAGTCTGATGATTATTCGCATATTATTGTCCTGGAAATTATATTAAACTTCTTTAATGCTGTTTCTTATTGAGATAAGCATGTTTTTTCGCGTTTTTTAGTAGCCATTAAAATAAATTGTTATAAAAATGTTGATTGATATACACCGGAACCACATATGAAATAATTAACACCACATAAAATTAACGTTAATTATTTAATTTCATAAGACACGCGATGCAGCAAAAAACAGAAGTTGATAATTTGGGCACACTGCTTATGCGATGCACCATTTACTTTTACACTGCACTGCGACTTGTTTGGAGTCACTGGTCGAAGGCTACCAAGAAATTATGGCATGGTTGATGTGCTTCTCTAAGCTGCTTGACCAGTCCTATCGTTGTTTAGAATGGCAAATACGGACTTACGTCACCGCTATTTCGGCTTTTTGCAACTCGTTGCGTCCATGCATAAGTATCTCGCGTTTATGGTCATTTTACGATTTCATGCCGAGTATGTGAAGTGGGAGTGTCTGAAGGTGACGGAATCAAGACCACTCGGAGCGAATGGATGCGGGGGCGCCCCATGTATTTGCTGCACTTGACATTTGCTTTTTCACAGTGCAGCTGCAAATCCACGCGGAAACGAGCTTTCTGGAAATAATTCGGAATCACGATTGATAGTTATTTGCCGGTTACTTTACATTGGAAACCCGACGTAGCAGGATTTTGTAGAAGAATCAGCAAAACTTAATGTAGTACAGCATTTACTTACTAGTTATATTCGGTACTTCACAATCATCAAAACTACCCATGAACAGCTACAATGTAACAAGGCAAATGTTTGTTGAAAGTTCGTAATCCTAGAGAAGATTTACTATTGTATGGCGGCGTCTATCTATATGACGAAGTAATGAAAAAGGAGGAATGATCATTGAAAAACGAAGTTAAGAAATAAAAAGAAATTTCTCAAGTTAATACACATCAATCTGAATACAGAAAAACAAATCAATGAATCGATCATCTTCTTAATATAGAACAAGACAGTTATGTAGTCGGTAGTCGTCAAGTTCGAGCAATTACCAAAGCCCACTTATCGTTTGGTTATTCAACCGCAATATTTGGACAACCTTCTGATTAACAAAAATACATAGTAATGTTGAAAGATATTCTTCCATATAAACCAAAATGTTAAGAATAATACCAAAAGGGTGTTGTGTACGTTTCATTGAAGAGCTGGTATTTTACAAATAAAACAAATTGCAGAAACCAAAACTGTTTTTTTTTTGGCCTAACGTTGTATTATTCGAAACAAATAAAAGTTTGCCAAGTCAGGATGAAATACATTCTTGAATACTACAGTAATGAAAAATTAGGAAATGTTCATCTTGCATGATTGATCTATATAACGGGAGATTTGCATAGATAGAGGTCTTGCTTAATCTGTGCACAGATAAAATGATGTTGTACAGGTAGGGTTCTGTGTACCCATACACCATATACCCAAAACCAACAATACGTGACAAGTTGACCTTTGTGGGTGCGAACCATCTTGATCTTATTCGATTTTCTGTGTACAATGACACCGACATTCGCTACTAATTAGAATTTTGCAACTGTATTACGGAGCAACTGAAAGTAAAATAAGAGTATCGGATGCTATTAAATATAAGAGAAAGTTGTTACAATTTATATTGGAAGTTAAAACGAACCATATTGCAACATGGAGGACTGATTAGTAGAACGATTACACAGATACGTCCAACTGAAGGAAAAAGAAAATGGGAGATCAGAAAAGAGCCGGGGAAAAGTATTGAACATTTAAATAAAGAAGAAATATAAGAGACATTGTAAGTTGGTTTTTAAAGAGACTTATAATTATCGTATTTCATAAGAATAATAATAGTAATACATAAATATATTTTTAGATGTTTGTTGAAATGCATACAGGCCTGTAGCCAGAAACGAATTTTAGGGGTGTTCATGGGTCTTCAGAGAGATTAAATTTTCTTTTCGTTGAAACCAGAAGTACACCTGTTCTATATATAGGATGCCCATTTTAAAATCCGAATTTGAATTTTTTAAATTAGGCAACACGTAATGCAATGACAAACAATTTGATCAGTAAACCGCCAGAGAACTGATCTTAATTGTAGGAATATTTGTTTTAAAATTATAGTTGCCTTGCATCTGCACTGTGTGTTGCCTATTTCAAAACTTTCAAGCTCGGAGTTTTAAAATGGGCACCCTGTGTTTATTAGAAACATTAAACAATATCGAAAAATAAACAATAGTAATTTGTACAACTAGTTTTGAAAGTCATACTTTTTTTCATGAATTTGCAGTGTGATAACGAGGGCGAAGCCCGAGTTAATTAAGCAAACGAATAAAAAAAAGGACTTTCAAAACGTGTTGTACACGTAGTTTTTTTTGCATAGTGATCTCGGATTTCGGAATTAACAACTGACATTTCAAGAAAATAGTTAAAAAAAGTGTAGTTTTTTTACGATTTTTGCGTTAAAAAAGTGGTTACTAGAACCTCTTAACGTTTGTTATAAATTTTTTAAATAGCATCTAAGCTGATTTTTTTGTGGACGTTCCGTCTCAAACGCCCATCTTTTTGGGCAATTTATTTGAGTCGGTGTTCAGAAGCTGCAAGCAAAGGTTTTGGCTATAGTCAAGAGATTATACGTATCTTTAAAGGCCAATCGTTCATTATATTGTTGTATCGCCATTAAGATGCCCGTATGATAATAAATCTATCAATAATCCCGTAAACGAGGCAATGAAGATAAACCAACCCCCAGTTGGTATAAATAGAGTGTGGGAACAAGCTTCAGTCAGTATTCATTTTGTACTCGTGTTATGTCATTGTATCAGGAGTGAACTTAGATTGTTTGTAGATATATTGTGAAACTGTTACTTGCATAATAAATAATTAGTTCAACTATGTACTTGTGTTATTGAATTCGGGTAGCTAGCCTACAGTCCTCGTTAGTGAGTGATTCAATTCATTAATTCAGTTGTGAATTAACGTCAAGTGTTAATTGTGTGCACGGGTAGTTGGCCTACAATCTTCCGCCGAAGGTTCTGCTCAACTTACACGAAGACAACCCCAGGAGTACGGAGCCTCCCTTTAAAAGCTGCCCTGGTGTCAGAAAGTCCTGTAATCCCCGTGTTGGTTAGTCAGTTCCTGGGTATCCAACAATATGTTTCTTGGAATACTACCAGTCGACTCTTCCGCTCCCTCGTCGTTGGTAATATATACTTTACGATTCCAAATATTTCATTTTATTCAAATCCATTTCTTTTTCAACTGTGGAAATAGTTTCTAACCATTGGACGTTATTAGTGACCTTATATTCATTTCGTTCGAAATATTGTCAATTTCTTAATTAAATACAATTCTGAAATGGTGCTTAGGTACCAAGTCGTCATCTGCAGATCTTTCCCCAATACGATTGGTTACAATGTGATCTACGTTGCAGCTTCCCCCTTGTTTTTCTTTTGCGCTTGAGTGTGGAAATAATTGCACCGTTGTCTTCAATGTGAATATCAGTATTTAAAATTTCTATTATTTCGGCAAATTTAGTGCCAGTTTTATTTTATTCAAGAGATTTTATAGCAGCACTTCTAATATTAACTCTCAAACTGCATTCACATGTCTGATTCGCGCGCTTTGCTTTGATGGGGTTGGATAATACCACCTGCAGCACAAGGCCTCAGCTCTCCGGCGTGACGTCTGCACAAGTAGCTCCAATTGGTCAATGATTGAATTTACTGTCATGAACCTCGACATAAGGCTCGATAAAATTCGATCATTGGCTAATTCGATGTAGCTGTGCTGACGTCACACCTCACACCAGAGAGCTGAGACTGTTCTTCAGTTGGTATTGGGTTGGCACAGGGACTACCGCTACGCGGTAACTACGTTTCCGCGACTTTGAAAATTCAAGTGCTATTTAATTATTCCAGAAAAATGCAAAATGATTCTTTAAATAAGGTCCTAATGTGGAAAATTATCCAGGGGGTGTTCAAATTTTCACCATAGCTATAGGCCTTAATACATACAAATAATGACTAAATGAAGACGTACGACAGAGATCAGATTTGCTATGTTACATCAACAGTTTACAAGAAAAAAGTTCTACTAACAAAACCCTTAAACGTAACTAGTCTGATAAAAATGACATATTTGCATATTATCAAAGCGACTCTCAATATCTACGCAAGTTGTTAATCTAAAAGTAGGGAATCCTATGAATATATAGAAAGAATAGACAAAACTCAAGTGACAGATAAAAAACAAGGAATTAATAGAAAATATACTGCAAACATAATCAACAATCGTTCACAAAGCTGTGGATTGCTACCAAACCAAATAAAAAGCATGATATCAAACCACACGCATCAACAAATTAATAAAACATGAGCTTAAATATAGAATCGAAGGAAAATCTTCGAGTTATTAACCTTACAATAGGAAATCCTATGAATACAAAAGCAAACGAAGTCGAAGCGAAGGATGGAGATAATGGAATTAATGGGAGACATCCAGCAAAGCTTATTAACAACCGCTCACAAAAAATACAAATAGTGGGCAAATAGACATGGGTGTGGTGTAAACCTCGCCTGAAAATGATCGATCATGCACGGGCACACAAAAAGTAGCTGCTAATAAAAATTCAATACACGGAGGGGTTATCATTCTCAAATGGACATGGACTAAGATGTGCACGCGTATTCCTGCATATAAATCAGGCTCCAATTGACAGCAATGAATTGCTTTGCTATGCTGGCATTTTTGCGACAGATAGGCGATTCCTGTAAAATTTAAAAAGCTGTCAAAACACCTACCACAAGAGGCCAGGACAACAATGACGCGAAATCCTACGCCTCTCGCGATGATTGCTGATAAGAGGACATGCCTGTGTTCGCTCCTTTGAACAAGGAACTATGAATCAAAGCCGACGTAAATTATACACGAGGATTATTAAATTATTACTGTTGGAAGGATTAAGGCAGGCATTAAACGTCCCACATGCAAGTCCAAGATGCACCGAGCATGCGATTTTCTAAGCGGCGCTAAATGCAACGAACGGATATGAATTCGCGTATTTACGATTTCGTGATGCAATAAACTTGCAGTGCGATTTCTGCAACGTTTTAAGAAAATTGCCCGTATAAATATACCGGGCGCGCCTTCAAAAAGGCTTTCTACTGCGACAAAGTGTAATTAAGTATTGACAGTTATGAGTGTTCGTGACCACCAATTACTGCTTTTCATTTGCGAAATAACTTACTACAACTTCTTTGCCTCGGCTTGAAACAGTAAGAGCCGATCCCGCGAAAAAGTCTGTAATTTGCTGCAGTAGCAGTAAATCATAAATTCCGGATCCAATAGATCCGGGGACAGGATAATAGACGCTGCAAGTAACGACGTGCGATATAAAAATGATTAATTTATGATTTATGGGACAACTTGATGTTACATGCAGAACTCAGATTGTGTAATATGGAAGATTGAGAAATACCAATGTATTGTGCAACGATAACAGATATCTGGTTCTTTTAAAATTCTTTTTTGATTCAATACAATAGCTCTAACAAATCGGACGAAAACAATTAAGTCGTACCATTTAACACACTTAATGAAGTAAAAAACGAATTCACTGCTAAGGTTATTCAAGAAACATGCAACAATCGAAAACCTACAAATAATTCAGGCACATAATGGAAGAGCAAGATAAGGGAAATTAACATTGTGCTTAAACTAATCGACCTTATTTCTTAATCGCAATTTCAAACGTTCGTTGTCAGCCTTGCTGTTATATCCCCACTGCAAAGACATCGAATCGCCTCTTGGAGAAGGTTTATACATTAAGACCGCACGGTTGTCAAAGCCGAATCGGGACATCGAAGAGATGTCGAAACAACATTTTTGTGGCTGTTGGAGTTACTGGGAATGGAACCCACATATTTTGTCGCTCCCCATAAGGTTAAACGTTGTACAGTATCAATTCGTTTTTCAAATTAATATTCTAAAATGTTTCCATTTTGATGGTAATATTTCAAATGGCGAATACAAGAAATTTTAATTAAAGGTGAAAATCAGCTAGTTTAAACGGAAAGCGGAGAGGACTAAAAGTAGAAAACCTAGTCCATCCTTAGGTATTTATAAATAGATGAAAATGTGTTCTATTTGATACCTTTAATTCTTTGCTCAATTTTTTTTAAATTAAATACTAAAATTTATTGCTACACCAACTGGCCAGAAGATGCCTATAAAGAAGTGAAGAAAATGAGATGATGAATACAAGATTAAGCCCCCATTCTTCTTTTGAAGAATATTACATATTTCTTATAACAAGAAAGTAACCACTACAATGATTAAACAATGAAGTACAGTTGGAATAATTCTATCCCATGAAAATGTGTAAAATTCAGTTATAATGAATATGGATATAACATAAATCTAGCTTCGCATATAATGTATTATATATTAAAGATTAATGATTCAATCAATACCTTCTTTGTATTTTCTCTATCAATAAACGTTTTCAATCAACTCTACGATCATTATCATTAAGTATTCTACTCAATATCAAGTATAGATTTCCCCCACGTTTACTCAATACTTGAGAAGAATACGCTAGTTGGGAATTGTACAAGTGATTCGCTGATTGTAGTGTTAAATCTTTCGCGGTTAATAGAAGTGTTAATACAGGTGCACAAACCCCTATCAGAAATTCCGAAAACCGACATTTTTCATGGAGTGCAGTCAGTAGTCCCTGCATAACAAAGCTTGTTTGGCACGCTCAAGGAGTGACGTGGCAGCGTGACGCAGCACTGACGGCCTGAGTGGCACGCGTCAGTTGTGTCAGTATTTTTAGTCTCTATTTATCCCCCTTAGTGTGAGTATTAGTTTTTGCTGCAATATTAATGTTTGATTATGGGGTGCCGCCCTACACCACGGATAGGGCGTTACCTTTATTCTGAAAGCTGAAATCCTAAACACAGCTAGCTCCAAGGGTTTCGGAAAAGGAATTGTGGTTATGTATTGCAATAAAATTTCAGCTTAGACGGCTGTCTTTGTAAATAAACACGCAGACTTTGTTTTAGCATCGTATATCTTTAATGGTAGGTTCTTCCGGGTTAAATCTTTAGACAACTTCTGAAGAAGCTGACAGCATGAGCAGCGAAACGTCAAGTCTAAATCGACGACCACGGCATAACCCGGAAGAACCTACCATTATGGACAACGGCGCCGAAAGCCTGCATTCGACTATTGTATATCTTGCTTTAGCACTTTTTCAATATCTTATTTTTGTGATCGAATAAAATAGTTTTCTCTTTATTACAAGCACATCGGTTATACAATTTTGCATAATTAATCTGTTAGTTACAAACCTATCATGTTTACCTAATGATATCAGCTTATTTTAAATACTAACTGTCTTACATTTATTTTTTAAAAGTAACCGCTGTAATGTTTTACTCTTATTCTGATTTCACGGTATGTTTTGCATAGAGCATATCTGTTACTTTTTAAATAATTTTTGACGTGTTTAGACAGTTTTTAACAGAATATTCTAAGTAGATACAAATATTCATTGCAAATGAAAAAAACATTAATTCAAAATCCAATGATAATTCATTCATTTATTCATAATCTTTAGTATCCTTTACCTTTTGCTATCAAGGGCCTTTCGCACGGAAAGTGCAACTGAGATAATGGGTCGCATGCGATTTGCATTACGCTTTCTCTCATAACAGGGTGTTACAGGAATAAGTGCTTTCATTTAAATCACAGAATATATTTTAACCATATCCCCACCCCCAAGTTTGAAGAGTCGCTGGATATAATTGATTTCTAATGCTATACGAAATTATTATCATAAAGATTTGGTTTTGTCATAGTTATGAATAAAACTGATAATTATATGCACTCAAATGTACGAAAATATGCGCATATATATGCAAATAATATGCTCTTAATTTTTTTGAAAATAAGTAGAAGTATTCTAAATAATGTAAAAATTTTAATTATTTTGTAAGGATATATTTATTTCTCTAATTTTTATTCAAAGACGTCATTCATTTTAACCTTTGACTATATAAACACGGACTGCCAACGCCAACTTCACGTTGTAAGCCACCATCAAAATCAGATTTTCCCTAAACCTGCCAGATATCCGAAGTTCTACTCTTGAAATGGATTCTATGTTGGCTGATTCCTTATACATTGTTTCTATGGGAAAAGTGGGGGTTTCTGGCAGTCCATGTTTATATAGTCAAAGATTTTAACAGGGACTCTGCTTATATCGATACGCGTACTGCACTTCAACGGCAGAAACTGAAAGTATATATCTCAGTCGCACACAAACATGTTATTAATTTAATAGTAAATTTTACAAAAATCTCAAAAAATTCATACATTACAAATTATTGCTAAATATAACCACATACGCAAAATCCAGAAACTATGCACAAAAACGTATAAATATACAAAATATGCAAAATGAAACTTTGCTTAAACGCTTAAACGATGTTTTTTCACATAATTGGTATACATATGCAAAATCAATTATACAAAATATGCATTTGCCATATAATATCAGCTTTAGTTATTACACATGAAATCGAAAATCAAAGCGAGCCAAGGTTTTGTTACATTATGTACAAAATGTTAGAAATTGAATACAAGCAGCACTGAAAAAAAATCATAAGAGTAAATTATTTATAGGGTATTTTACAAGTTTGATAAATATGCGGAACGAATTTTTGTGCCAAGGATCTATTAAAAAAAACACTTTGAAGTCCAACATACATTAGTATCAGTTTTCTTATATTAGAAACTATGAAGTATCTACATCATCGACTATGGGACATTTATAACACCTACTTGACACAGTGCCAAATCAAAAATATCAACTTTCAATACAATTTCTTATCTGCTTAACATTCAACTATATTAACCTTCAGTTAATTTATGTTGCGTTTATTAATTTTAGGAAATGAAAATCAACACGCAAACACTTTCAATTTGAAGACGACTATTATTGTAGTTTAGTTCATAATCAATGCCATTTATTAGTGGAAAAAACTGTTACTTTTCCACGCACGTTAAAAAACAAGTTCAAACAGAAATAGCTGGAACGCCAATATTTGCAAAGGCAAGTCCTTTATTTTCCTATTACCTACGTTATCAGAAATATGTACTACTTCCTTACTTCGACACTTGCATTGGCGGCGCTGGTAGAGTAAGGACATATTTAGATCTAATAAAAGCTCTTTAGCATTTCTTGGTGTACTTAATAAGCTCGACTTGCGCCCATTATGTTGGAATATTCTGATTAGTTGTAGATGTTGCCGACGCTAAGGTACATATTTGCCAGCATTCCTTAGGTGTATTATCTGGATCTCATGCTAGTTACTACTTCCTGCATCGATAATATTTACAGCCATTTAAATCGATTTACCAGTTCGTAAGCAGCCAGTATTGACCATGGATCACTTTCAGGAAGTCAATTCTGATAGGAGAAAGTGGCAATGTGCCTATATAAATATTTTCAATTATATATATTGTGCCCAAAAAGTATCTTAAACAGTGCATAATATGTCTTAACAGTTTTTCTTTGCAGATATAACACAGAAATTACCTCCTCAGTAATTGCATTACTTCTCTACTACCACAAGTGCCTCTCTATGCCGCCAAATAGGCGTCAATTTCAAATTTGAATTCACGACCTGAGCACAGTGGCTGCACTGGCTGCACATACACTAGTACACGTCTTTTACCCATATAAGATTAAACCTAGGCCGGGAAGCCAGCCTACGCCTGTAACAATTGAATATGTTGTTGAAATAATAATTTATTAATTTTGTTCAAACTATGGTTTCTGATTGAAACTATAAAATCAATTCATTTCTACTCAATTCTAATTGCCGTACGAATTCATTTTAAAATCTATTAAAACCTAGTTAGAAGTTTATTTTAATTATAGCTGCAACCCACTGTTTACATTTAAAATTCTACAAAAGGTTTTCCGCTTTCTGCGAGATTTGATTTCTCTTTGTGACAATCCTTGCGATTTGTATCATACGTTTTGTGGTATTCAGTGTACTGGTACAATGATAGCTATAGAATATGTCGACTCTGTCTTAAAACATTTTCTTTAAATAGCGCGTTTGATATTCACATGCAACCTACGTTGAGGATAAGAAGGTAACTTGGAAGTTTATTGAGAACAACTAAGAATGAAATAGGCAGGCTTCAAAATCATGAACATTAATTATAATCGCATTAGTTGAACAGAATTCTAATGCTAAAAATGAGGTTATTGTACTTGTAATAAACTAATAAGAAAAATCGGTAGATTCAAAAAGATTTATCCACAACTCACATATTAAAAAATAAAGTTCAGGGCGCTTCAGTACATACGTAGGACTATCGCCTGAGACTTTCACAACCGTGGTTTCGGTACCCAATTTTAACGACTGGGTGGACAGCCCGCCAGTTGCCAGATGTCGGGATTGAACCCCGTACCGTAGCACCGCAGCCGAGCTCCCTAACCGCTCGGCCACGCTGGCGCTTACAACTCACATATTATAGAAGCATAATTACACTGACATCAGTTGTATGATGTAGGTCATACCCCCTAGATACAGGGTAATTTAAAAGTATGGTCATTAAACTTATGTGTAGTCAGAGAAGACCAAACAAAACAACTTTGCACAATAAACTGTACCTAAGTCAACAATTAGTAATAATAAATTTAATAAAAAGTAGCTTTTAATTTGTAAAACGTGTTGCCTAACGAGCTTCAGCTAGAGTTTTACGTTGTTATTAGATCCTAGGTATAGGAGTCATTGGTATTCGTTGTGGTATTCAATATAAATATATTTCAGGCTTCTTGTCCCTTCTTCAGTACATTTTAAAAATTATATAACATCTGTAATAATGTATCATGAATTGGAACATTTGTTTGTTAACAAAACATGTAGTCCTATTGTTTGCATTGGAAATAATATTAAAATCTTCCTTGTAGGTCTTGTTTTAGTTTAGAATTGAAAAGTTTTTGCAAAATTGGTAATGTTATTGGAGTGTTTGTAAAGAAGTCTTCTGTTTCGTAGTTGAGCAAATTAAAATGGACACGCTAAATGTCGCTCTTACCGAAAATTTATTTTTATAACAACCATTTTCTTTTTAATTCAAACATTTTTTCCTGCTTTCTACGTAATATAACCGATACATTTACAATTTTCAAAATGGGGTTTAACCACCAAATGTTACAACGTAAAATATTTATTATGAATTAAATACTCAATTAATGAGAAAATTTTACTAAAATACTGCAGTAATGATCCACGAAGACCCATTTTGTACATTTAACAACTCTAAACTTCATTCAGCATAATATCCTTCAGGAAAATTCATAAATGTGTTTATTGCTCCACATCTGCATGAATGGTTATTAAATATATTTGGATAATAAAATATCACGACTTCAACAACTTATATTTGAATAAATCTCGCAATTAACAAAGAAGACTTCTTTACAAACACTCCAATAACATTACCAATTTTGCAAAAACTTTTCCACCTACAAGGAAGATTTTAATATTATTTCCAATGCAAACAATAGGACTACATGTTTTGTTAACAAATAAATGTTCCAATTCATGATACATTATCACAGATGTTATATAATTTTTAAAATGCACTGAAGAAAGGCCAAGAAGCCTGAAATATATTTATACGATTACCAATGACTCCTATACCTAGGATCTAATAACAACGTAAACCTCTAGCTGAAGCTCCTTAGGCAACACATTAATAATAATCCCACAAAAATTAAAATGATTGAGGGCCAGTAGAATGAATCTCTATATACGTAATTTGTACAGGTGGTTGCAATAAGACAGAATTTGGATAAAATTCAGAAGCAAAAAACAGTTGTTTTGTTAATTCAATCACATTTAATATATTACGTTAATGCAATT
>OW679198.1:94472824-94498482 GCA_940337035.1 Agriotes lineatus
ACAAAATATACTAAATTGGTCAAGATGGGGATATTTTAAGATTCAATGGGAGCCATCAAAGCGAAGGCTCAATCCTCAAGCAACCTCACTCTGCCCTGGCCGCTGCGATAACGCCCGCGTATTGAGTTTCTGATGACAATTTTGGCACATACACTCATTTTGTCGAGTTTTGATGAAGAATACAGCATCCCCGCAGCATATGAAGTCGCCCGTGTGTATAATTCCGATAGAAGAGACGTTGCACGTTGAAATTTTCGCAAAATAATTACGATGCCGTTTTATTATAATCATATACTGGTACATTGTCGCAGATCTTGCTTTACGGAAGCTGTCTGGAGGGGATGGAAAATGCATTTTACGTTCGGTGTTGGCTCTACCATCAAAATTCTCAACGAGCAGCCACTACTCAATTGTGTAAGTAATGAAAATAACAACAGTGATGCCTGATAATGAGAAAAGTACATTTTAAAATCTCTAATGCACAAGGACCAAACGGCTCTTTTAATGAAAAACCTGTTTCGTTATTGTTAACTTACAAGTGCCGAGTTTATTTTCCTTCTAGCGAATTCATACGCGCATCTTGGCATCACATGTTGCCAGAAAAATAATAGACGCTAATAATAATCCAAGCACGTTCTAATGAAAATCGTATGCATCCTATATAAATTATTCTGAACATAACATGTAACCACCGTTTAAATTTATAACCAAAGCAAAATTTTTCGACAAGTAACAGACGCACCATAGTATATGTAAACAACCAAATACTTCATGCTTTTAGAACGTTGCTTGAACTCTTTTGTAACCTATTTTCAAGAAACCCACACGATTAAAGAAACATGGATTTTTAAAATATCTGAAAGAAGTTGTGGCTGGCATTATGTTATATGCTTGCTCATATAAATATTACATTTTGCTCAGTAAACAAAGGAAAATAATTTTCAAAAGTTTATGCAGAGGGAGAACAGTAATAATTATGAGAACTGTATATTCGGAAACTTTAATAGTTATTTATGTATTAAGGGCGTAATCAATAGATTATAGCACGAGGGAATGTTTAAAGCTCGACGCAAAGCGAAGAGCTTTAAATTTCCCGAGAGCTATATTCGTGATTAGGCACGTGGTACATACAACGTTTTATCAAAGAGCATATAATTATATGCTCTTTGGTTTTATTTCATTTTAGTCCTCAAAATGGATAAAATTCAAGCATTTCTGGTGTGCTATGGTTTCTATGCAGATTGTGGGTGCTGCTATACTACATTGTTGGTGCTTGTTATACTCCTTAGCAACTTTATAGGCCCTAGGGCTATAAATGCCATTTTATGCCCTCTATCGAGGGCCAATAAACAAGATTATTGTTCCAAAATGAAATAAAAAGTATTATACTTACCAATGCAATTATAATAATGCAATTAAATGCGTTAGGACGTTATTGAAGCAACCTATTATCATCAAAAGGAGTCGTCTTTTTGGTTCTCAACGGTTACTTCTCAACTAGGATTGCAACTCTCCTAGCTCTCTCCATCATCTATACCTGTTTAACGCCGTTCTTTATAAAATGAAGCCGCCATATATCTTCCCGTCACCTGCCAATCTCACCTGCAGTCTTCCTCTTCCTCATTGACCTAGGTACATCGGCTTTGTGTAATTTGATTCATCTATTGCATTGGTATTCGTCGTTGTGTTCTGATGTTTGTTCTACTAATTTTCGATTTTAACGTAACAGCAATATTCCTTTTTGTATTTGAAGTCGTTTATGTTTCCAAATGAACGGTCGCCATTTTGAAGATTCTATGAAATAATATATATATCGTTCTTTATCTAGTCTTTGGACACTTCTAACCATGTGTCCAACTCTGAATATAGGCCTCCCTGCCTCTCACCAACTGTGCTTGTTTAACGGTGTTCGTTTTCAAATTAAGCATCCATATTTCTTCCGGACATCTCTTCACCTCATCTGCAGTCTTCCCCTTCCTCATTGACCTATGTATGAGGATCAGGTCTGTGTAATTTGATTCATCTATTGCATTGGGTCGTTGTGCCTATGCTTGTTATACTACGTTTCCGATTTTACCTGTGTTCTTTAAACATGTGTTTCTCCTTTCAACGTTATATTCAGCATTCTTCTTTTTTTTAAAGGTCTCGTTTATGTTTCTTATGTTTCTAAATAGACGATTGCCATTTAAAGATTCTATGAAATAATAGCTATTGTTCTCTTCTACCCTTTGGCCTCCCACCTGCCCCCTAACTGTTTAACACTGTTCTTTTTCACTTTAAGTCTCTATATCTCCTTCAATAATCTCTTCATCTCATTTGCAATATTCCCCTTTGTGATTGGCCTATGAATGGACATCATCTTTGTGCAATTTTATTTATCTGTTGTATTGGTATTTCTAGTTGTATCCTACAGATTTTCTACTAGGTTTTCGATTTTGCCTGTGTTTCTCCTTTTAACATTAATTCCAGCGTTTTTGTTTTTTTGTAATTGGTGTAATTTATGGTTCCGAATCGACGGTGGTCATTTTAAAGATTCTATGTAATAATAATAGCTATTGCTCTTCTTTTCTACTCTTTGACCACTTCAACTAGGTTTGCAATTCTAGTAATTGGCCTCCCCATCTGTTCCTGCTTAACGCTGTTCTTGTTCACTTTAAGCCTCCATGTTTTTCCAGTCATATAGCATTTGCAGTCTTCACCTTCCTCACTGACCTATGAATGGCATCAGCTTTGTGTTATTCGATTCAGCTATTGCATTGGTCGTTGTGTCCTGATGATTGTTGTACATGTTATAGATTTTGCCTGCATTCCTCATCCATGATTTTCGTCTTTTAACGTTTTCCCAGTATCTTCTCTTTTGTAGTTGGCGTCGCGTCGTTTATATTTCTAAATGGACGGTAGTCATTTTGAAGATCCTATGTAATAATAACTATTGTTCTTCTTCCACTCTTTGGCCATTCTTAGCTAGGTTTGCACGTCTGGATATATGCGTCCCCTAGCTCTACTCTCTGTACCTGTTTAACCTCGTTCTTTTTCAAATTAAGCATCCATATTTCTTCGAGACATCTCTTTACCTCATCTGCCGTCTTTCCCTTCCTCATTGACCTATGTATGGGTAACAGATTTGTGTATTTTGATTAATCTATTGCATTGGTTATCGTCGTGGTGTCCTGATGCTTGTTCTACTCAGTTTTAGATTTTTGCCTGTATTCCTTATCCATGTGTTTCTCCTTTTAACGTTATACCCAGCATTCTTCTTTTTTGTAGTTGGTGTAGATTATGTTTCCAAATGGACAGTGGCTATTTTGAAGATTCTATGTAATTATAGCTATTGCTCTTCCCCTACTCTTTGACTACTTCTCAACTCTGGATTATGACTCCCCTAGTTCTCTCCATCTGTACATTTTCAACGGTTTTTTTAAAATTAAGCTTCCACGTCTCTTCCGGTCATTTTTCCATCTCATCTGCAGTCTTCCCCTCCCACATTGACCTATGTATTGGCATTAGCTTTGTGTAAATTGATGCATCTATTGCATTGATATTGGTCGTTGTGTCCTGCAGCTTGCTACTACTTGCTACTAAGTTTATATTTTGCTTGTATTCCTTATCGATGAGTTTCTTCTTTTCAACGTTATCCCAACATCCTTCTTTTTTGTAGTTTATCATGATTTGCTTTGATAGTTTTTCATGTATGTGCTTGTGCACCGTAAATTAAAATGGGGAGAACATAGGTGGGACCTTACATCTACGCATTATAGAAGTTTCGTAGTTTACCGTTTGTATTATTCCTAAATCTAAAACGTTCCATCTTACGAACATGGTGTTATTAGGAATAGCCGCCGATACTTGTTTTTAATATTTTTTTCAGGTTGTTAATATGTCCTTAATTCGCTGTTTATTGTGATGGTTTTATGAATTATTTCTTCTAATAATTAACTTGCGTACCATATACAGGGTGACTCCCGGGAGAGTACGAGCCTGCACTTACAAAATAAGCAACCCATGCACTTACCATAGGATGCTGCAACATCAAACTTAATAGAAGATATCTATAACTCGGTATGATTTGATGATAGTCTTTATTATTTTCACATAACTCTGATCGTGTTGTATTTAATCATTAAGAGGCTTTGGAAAGGACGATGTTAGATTGTATTAATGTTAATAAAATAAATTCGAGTTTAATAACAATTAAAATAATATTTCACCCCCGAAAATATGTTTCATTTCGTCGATGCGTAGGAATAATGAATGAGACACAATTTTAACAGGCTACATACAACCAATACTAAACGATATATATTTCCAGATTGCTTAAGCAGCATCTACGTGTATTCTCGACGTTGCAAGAATGGACTGTCTTATAACACCTGTAATCTTTATCTCACTGTGTAACCGGAACAAACACAATTCTTTTGTTGTTTCGAATCGACATTGTTACAAGGAAATCCAACTAGTCAATGCCTCTTGTTACACAAGCAGATGGTAGAAAGTATTGTTCTAATATCTGAAGTGAAACTTATCCTGCTTCTCAAATAAATTCAATCATGAATTAACATCGGTAACAAAACAAGCCAACCTTTTACCATATCATGTATAATGATTTTCTAGCTGTCGAAAACAATGTCAAATGACTAGATGTATGCCATAGAGCACATAATTTGCATTTTTGAGTGCGTGATTTCATTTAATGTATTCTTTTTAACACTGTCACAGAACCTAGTAAAGTTTAACTTCTTATACTTTTCATAAATCTTAAAACGGTCAAAACCTAACTAATGTCCGATTTTATGCAACCTCCCAAAAGTTAAACTGCATTGTAAAAATGCCAAAGATATGAAAGGAAATACCAGACTTTAAATAATTTGCATTTTAAAACACTAAACAAAAGAACTTGGGGATAGCGATTGTTACTTTTATAACTTTTCCCACAGTAGTACATAATGCTGACCCATGCACTTTACAGAATTTAAAAAAAGCAATTTTGATTTCAAATTTATTTAATTAATGATAATTCTTTTATGCTTCGTCTCAATATCAAATGGCAATTATAATTATTATTGTTATTACTTACTCGCGTTATGTGGTTATTTACGCCTGCAATGGATAATTAAATTATGTAATATCATTAATTTGGTCATTGACAATGGCACACACACATCCTGATATCTGAAATTATCGTGTCGTTAATAAATATTTTAATTTCCGATGCCATTATGAAGCATTGTTTTATTGGTTTCCGAAATAATTCACTGTAACATTCATCAGTTAACAGTGTTAATTAACATTCTATTTTCGATATAACACTTGCTAATACAAAATATAGCACATTTAGTATTGTAGAGCCAAACAGGTATTTCTCTTGCATCATATTTTTCTTAGTATACTTTATAGCTTGAATTTATGCTCATAAACAGAGGATGACATATTTTCTAAATATAAGAAGTGTATTAATAATAATACAAATTCACTCATCCAACTCACTTACGGTTTATTTCAGTTTGGAAACCTGGAACTTACAGCGACCTTATTAGATCTGCATTCATTTCCGCAAATTCTGTTCTAATAACATTGATGTCGCTTGCGAAGTGAAGTCGGAAACTATGTAAAGTTATCACAAAGGGTTGAGAATCCCTTGGGCGTTGTGTAAAACAATTTGCATAAATGGGCCCTGCGCGTAATGTTCGTCCATTTATGTGTATTCTTGAAACTTTGTGTCGATGTTGTTCCTTCACGGACATAAAGTTTAACTTAATAATTTCTTAAAGGCATTATCTGTATAATGATTATATTGTATTGTTTATTTTGCTGTACATTACTTTGTATAAATAAATTAATTAAATAAAAATAGGCAGCGAACTCCTTTCGGTTATAGAATAAATTGGAAGCTTTGTGAATTTCAATTAGTTTCGTACTTATATGTATTTGAATTAATAATTGTATTAGATTGTTCATTTTGTTGTACATTACTTTGTGAAAATAAATTAGAAACATTAAATAAAAGCAGGCGTAACCAGCAACCTCATTTCGGTTACAAAACAAATTAGAAGCGTTATGAATTTCAATTAGTTTCATACTTGCAATTCACTAAGCACAAAGGGAGATGGAGCTTCGCTTTGTTCTCCTCCTGCTTTGTAAAGACGAAATTTCTTTAAGGCTTGAGAGAACAATCTTAATTGTCTACATTCTTTAATTATAAGAAATACTAAGCTTTTCTTTACCTTGGTAAGAGCAAACTCTGTTTATAAAAGCTATATTGTTTCTATGTTCTATTAATTCTCATTTAAAGAATAAACGTAACTTTAAGACTTACTTCATATATAAAAAACAACGTCTATACCTGTAAAAAGCGAAATCGAAAAAGAAATAATAAATTAATGTTCTTTTATATATAAAAAAATATATGTTTAAACGCAAAGGAGCTACTAGGGAAAGATATAGTTTAAATTTTAGGCTTAAATTAATTATTTGTTCAATTGAATATTTCAATATATAGAAGAAATGTAAATACTACTACAAAGGCCTTTGCCATAGAAATTACATATACAAAGATGCAGAAGAAGTCGTTAATTCAAATATAGTTTTGATATTATTAATGTAATCATCAATCTTGGTTCTCCATCATAAATCTTGATTTTGCACGAAGGAAGGACGTGTGGTATAATGACAACCCTTGTACGTTTTAACGATTTTGTTTCTATCACTGGCATTTGGTAATGTGTTGTTGAGCGATATTAATAACAATAGATTAGATAGTGAAGTAAAACAATCTCGTATTCATTTCATCAAACGCCGTTTTTCAGTAAATGCCTTGACTATATATAATAAATTATATTCCGTTTAATGTGATCACCTTTCTGATAGATCTATAATATAATTTTCCTTAATGTGTGTCTGTGCGTCTGTGGCACAAAATAAAATCTCACGTTCCGGCTTCACAGATGTTTATATTTGTTTAGGTTTTGTTTTTCTTATCTTAGCGCTCGGATCGGAGCTTGACCTTTCGCCTATCCTATTTCAAGTGCGCGTAGCGCGCAGTTTGCTTGTATAGTATAAATATCGAATTATATATCAGACGTGGGCAAAACTTTCTTACCCAAGTAGTAGATCAAAATTTACTTATTTTTCTTTGCCTTGATAACGAAATAAAGCTTTTCGAAATATTAGCTTGGCTAAAGTTTTTTTTAATTACTTATTATGTATATTGTTTTATCAACCGGTCGTTCGTTACTGTCCTGCAACTGAATATGCTGTATTCACACATACCAAATACGTATTATGGATTAAGTTTAGTTGGAGTTATGTGTCTAGAGTAGTGATGGGCTTATTCGAATGAAAAATAACCGGTTATCCGGTTATTGAAATAACCTATGTAACTCGGTTTTCGTTCCAAGTATTCGAATGAAAAATAACCTCATGCTGATACGTACTACGCTTTGAATATAAAACCTCTATTCAAAGGTACTACGTGCCATATCTCAGCAACCTACGCAGTGCTCAAAATTCTGTAAATATAAATACGTCATAACTCATAAACAAAGCAGGTTGTACTGAAAACACCATTTGGTTATCGCGTACCTACCTCGTATCATAAAAAATATCAAATTCTGGGGACCTGAAACCTGAACGCCTAAAAACTGCAATCGCATCAAGCTATAAAACAGTTTTTTATTTGCTTACATCACCAAAGGTTCAAAACAAGAGGCGGCGCCTTTAACCCGCCCGATCGATAAAGATAAACGTTTTACAACTGTTTTTATTACGATTAGCAAGCAGTCTCGCATATTTCTTTCTTTCTACTGGTGATGGGCATAACCGCACAATTTTCATAACCGAATTATTTGCATTCGAATCATATTAATAACCGATTGATTATTTGAATAATCATTCGAATCAATTTTGGCTCTCGATTCGTTTCGATTAAGTCAGCCGGTTTGCCGGTTGGCAGTTCACCGTCATCTGCATCGGCATCGTAACTTACAGATAGCAGAGGAACTCAGTTAATCGTTAATTATAATAATTGTATAAATGATTTTTATTTGATTTCTAAGGAGTTTAAACCATTGAGAATAGCTATATCAATACTAATCATAAAGAAATTATAAATATGCGAATACAAAGTATCTATTGAATCTATTTTTAGTTCCTAAAATTCTCTAGTAGCCACCCTTCCCTTTTCGCTTGCACATCATACCGGTATATTTTAGAATCCATGATTTATCTACGTTCAGCCTTCCGCGGTTCTAAGGACGCACATTTAAAATTTTCAACATCGAAATCCACTTCTTGTCCCGACTGCTCCGTTATTAAAAATTAAATATAAATCTGTTACGATATTGGAAAATCTTATTTCGCTTTCTGTTTATCCCTTATTAGGCATAATCAACCGCGTTTCGAAGCAAAAATTTAAGCCGTTATAAATTAATACCATCACAGCTTCGGCAAATCTCATACTCAGCAGAACGTTATCTTTAATAGGAACGGCCCCATAAATTTAACTCGTCGACTGGGAGTCTCAAATGTCTTAATAACATCAACAAGCAGCCGCGAGCCTCACTTGGGTCAATCAAGTACATACGTAGAAAAGGTTATATGAGTTATGAATGACGTATTATTTACAGAATTTCTATCACTCGCAGGTCGCTGAGACGCGGCACGTAGTACGTATCAGGATGAGGTTATTTTTCATCCGAATACCGAGTTACACAGGTTATTTCAATAACCGGATAACCGGTTATTTTTGATTCGAATAAGCCCATCACTACTTTCTACAGTTCTTAATAAATACCTCTTAATTTCCAATACATAACACATAATGTACGGTCGGCGCCTTAGAAATCGGGCACTACACACTATTATGATATATTTTGCATGTATTTTTTTAAGTGTATAAACTGGGTTTTTACAGTTATTATGGTTTTAATTATTACGTCAGATTGTTTATTGTTTGTCAATTATGAAATGCCATCTCACATTAATGAAGTAACCGGAGCAAGAATACTCCAAAGACTAGAAGAACATATTACGTGTCCCGATTTCTAAGGCGCCGACCGTAGATATTATGTTTTGGTTCCTCTGCTATCTGCAAGTTACGATGTCGATGCAGATGACGGTGAACCGATGTCGATGCAGATGACGGTGAACTGATGTCGATGCAGATGACGGTGAACCACCAACCGGCAAACCGGCTGACTTAATCGAAACGAATCGAGAGCCAAAATTTATTCGAATGATTATTCAAATAATCATTCGGTTATTAATATCATTCGAATGCAAATAATTCGGTTATGAAAATTGTCCGGTTATGCCCAACACTAGTCTAGAGTACTTGGTACTTTACATAGCTGAACTTCGGTCATAAAAAAACAAGGTTCATAGTCTTTTCATGAAAGAATTGTGAGTTCCAGTCATCGAGTAATCATCTTTGGAGATTTGACTCCTGTGAATCGCCCTACAACGCTAGAAAACATAATTGTAACCAATTACATTCAGTGTCCAAAACGAATAAACGCAAGGTGAACCTGACGTTACACGTGATGTTATGGAGTAAACGCACAATCTGTATGCAAGCGTTCGGGAGCCTTTACGAACTGCAGCAACTGCACGCTGTTGGTGAAGGAAAAGAAGAGCGGTGCAAGAGGAGTAAAAAGCACGTGCTCGCGGACATGGGAAAGGGAAACACACATGTATGTAAAATACTACACATGTTCTTCGCTCAGGAAGAGTGCGGGAACGCGTAGGCAGATGCGCCACATTCGGGCGCCGGGGAACACCCCAACTGACAAACACGGGATTTAAACGCCCGATGATTGATTTACCGCTCTTGCGAAACGCTTGCCTCTTTATTCCTTGGAAAACGTGTCTAGTAGAAATAGTCGTAGCTACACAGAGAGGTAGTAGTTACATCAATGTGTCCATGCAAACTTCTTAGTAGTTATGTCGGTTGTAATAATGAAGCAAAACGGTGATAACTGTAGACAGTTTAAGTTGAATTCCTGCAGATTGACAACAATTTTGCAATGTCTATATACTAAGCTCTTGAAACAAAGCTTTTAACGTCAAAATAAAGTACGGGAATTGTGAACTATACAGTTTGCTGTAATTGTAAATAAAATAGTAAAACCTCATTAGAGAAGTGGCGTCATTCTTTAGCCATAAGGAAATTAAAATTAAGATGAGCCCGTTATCGACGTAACCTACCCAAGCGAACTATTCCGCCCAAAAGCTTTTCAGTTCTGATTTTCCACTCAAACTGTCGCCGTCGAATTAGTGTGTTTACCTTTACATCCCTTCCGCGCCACATACTTGACTTTTCTACATTTTTCGACTTTCCTTTAACGCCAAGGCGGTCGCATGTTGCACAAAATGTGTGTTACGATGTAGTGAATTTGCAGAAATGACAGAAGTCGGAAGCAATACTTTTATTATGCGGAAGAAAATGTTAAAATAAAACATATTATAACAGGTCCAAAAACTTTTCCTGGGGTGATAAAAGCTGCTGTTTTACAAGATCCACTAGGCTGTTATCTTTGATGTTTTCTTTGGATGTCCGGAACCAACAGCTTTACTTAATTTTCTACTCATTCCCGTTTTAAATAAAATGTTGCAGATTTAGTAGAATTAAGATGGTCTGCAATTTGTTTCAGAGACCATCCCTCTTCTAATTTTCTGCTACCAAGGCCATTTTTCGGAGAGGGAGTATGTGATTCCATAATTTAAGAATTATATTTAATATGTCTATACACTACGTGTCCATAAAATATGAATCTATGGAACATGCTTAATATATTTTTAAAATAGATAAACTCATAAAATAGACAATTGCACATCTACATATATTTATGTCGTATAATTAATACCTAGTTATAAAACGCTGTTCTGAATTTTTGAGCTATTTTTATTAACTATGTAGTTTGATCTTGGGTTACACATCTTTATAATTGTTTAAAGAAAAAATAGTGTAATGTGTAGAATTACCACTTTAACCAGGCCAAACTTATTAGTATTAGTATTAATATTATTATTATCATACTATGTATTGCAGATAGCTACTGATATATTTACAAAATTTTATTTCGGTCAATAAAAAATTATGCATTTACACGACTGTGGTCCCAAAGAATCTATGCGAAACTGAATGTGTAAATGTAATTGATAACAGTAATTAATAACAGAATTTAATTTCTAGTCTAAAAGTGAGCCTATAAAAGTATATTTTCAAATAAAATTGATTTTATTGTATTAGTCAACACATTCGAGAATAAAGGGAGCTCTACAAGGTACAACGGCATGCGATCTTAATATTTGGGGAAATAGATGTAATATAATCTAAATCTAAATTGAGTTTTCAACAGATGTTCACGTTTTAAAGTCCCTTGAACCCAAAAAAATATTTGTGTTCATTGGTCTGTCTGTCTGTCTGTGTGCTTGTGAACAGAATATCTCAAAAACGAAGAGGCATGGCGTTGAAACTTCATATCTAAGTTTTGTGTACTATGTAGATGAGACAGCAAGCTTTTAAAGAAAATCGCATAACCGGAAGTTTTTTTTCGATTTTTCAAAAACGGCTCTAACGATTTGTTTCAAATTTGAATTTTTATTACATTTTTAATGTGTATTGATACGAGATAGGTGATTTTCAAATTGAATACTTCTAAAGTGGGTTTCTTTTATTATTTTCTTTTTTTATTAACTCCTATTTTACATAGAACACCCGGTATATTATTACATTTTTGAATTCAGCTTAAAATTTAGAGAAAATTTGTCTCTTCAACTAACGCTGTATTTTGTACGGTTTCTGTAGAATTTGTAATTTTTGAAAAATTTTGACAAATGCTTAAAAATTTAAAATCAAATTGTTGGCTAATTATAAGATCACTGTAGAAGGAAGTTGTGTGCGTGTATCACACCAGATTTTTTATCCTATTGTTTTTCGTACGTTAAGAAAATGTGTTTTGTAGCATACGATTGATAGATGTCAAGTATAAAAATTAGAGGGACATCGAAATATGTATCCACAGGAGTACGAATATTTAAAATACGCCACCGGCGGCTACGTATTTGAAAGCTTATTGCAAAATACAAATAAATTCAACTTGAATCGTATAAATACGTAGAATATGAATTGATTACTCTTTTGTTAGAAGAAGAATCTTCAAATGTACGGTCTAAGAAGCAGTAGCTATATATACGAGGGTGGTTCAAATAAAACACGTTTATAATCACACGAGCATATCATAACTGGTAGCCTCGGTGGTAAAATAAGTGAATTTTAGTTATTTACTAACGCCGTTTTATATGTCCAATGTTTTTTTCTAAAGTTTCTTCGTTCAAACAATTCAATTTTAACTGACGAGGAGCCTTCTTAAGAATATCATACGAAAATACTCGTGTTTACCATTAAGCTTCATATTCAAAAACGGCAATGAAATGGCAAACGAAATTTTTGAAGGGTATAAAATGCACACAAAGACGTACTACATCATGTGCCCATGTTGCGAAAAGTGCAAGCACTGTTAAGTGTGTAAAAACAATTTTGCTTGAAGATAGGCGTATCCAAGTAAGAGATCCTCGTGAATGTTCAGGCCATTTATTCCATTATTTATGAACTTGGAATTGAAAGGACGCCATTTCAAGTCGGATACTGATCTGCAGCAGTTTGTGGAAGAATGGTTTCTCCAGTAGACTATAGGATTTATTAAGAAAGAAATCTGCAGCTTAGTGAAGTGGTGAGAGTTATGCCTTAATGCTAATGGAGTTTTTTTAAATGGTCTGTTAATCTAAATTTTATAAGCTTTAAACGTATCTCATTTGAATTGGCATATACGAGTATAAATGCAACAATTTATAATTTAATTTAGCAACCGGTTGAGATATAGTAAAAACAAAAAACCTCCATATAAAAATTAGTTTGCAAATTTTATGCTTCAACGTCTTTACCTTGCAACATTATGTAATTCTTTGATGATTATTTATTTATAACAATAAAAAATATGTGCAACATGTATATTGTATTCTTGTTGTATGTAATTAAAACAAATTATTCATCTTTAATCAATTCATCCACATGAGAGGTATTGCAAAACAATAGAACCGCAGCGCTCGTCGATCAGCGGCGTATCCAAGGTTTCGAGAAGGTTTACTACTTACAAAAAGTGACAACAAAACAGCCCATTTTTTTATTTGCAAAAATACTATCACATAGAAAATTTTTAAATTATATTAGATAATATTTATGAAAAGTATAAAATTAACTTTACATGATATTGGTCACACTGATGATTATCTGTTATGACGTTTGGGAAAAAGTTCCGGAAAGCGTTCCCTCTCAAGAAACTGAATCAAACGATACTTGGTTACCAAATTATCACTAACTCTGTATAAACATTTGCCACCCTGAAATTATGTAAATCGTTTTCAAACAAACAAAAAGTGTAGCTAGGTAAACAATTACTAACAATTATTTTTCGTAAGGCTAAAAATCGGTTTCCATTTAAAAAAATGTGTATGGATAATGAATTCGGATGACGTCAATAAATTATTTATACTCGGCGGCACTCGCATTATTTTTGTAAGAGATCCTGATTAGAAATTGATGGGTAGGTTATTGAACGTATAGAGGAAAATATTTTGGTTTTCATTGCTTTTTTAAATTAAACAATTAACTGTGGAATTACACGAAGATTCGGAATAATCGATTCTACATTGCACTGATTGACGACGTCTACAAGACGTTATTGATTTGATTTTCCTACTAATTGGACAATTAAATAAAGCCTACTTCTATTAATACAAAATTGCTAAATTTTGTAATTTTAAATATAATTGGACAATAATTACTAAAATCGGCTTTAGTTACCGATTTCATACAATATTAACACATTTTTAACATTATAATGTCTGTTACCATTTAATGCTGTTACTAGATTGTCTTGTTTTTATTATTTTTTAAACTTCATATTTTAGTGCTGAAACATAAGTGCCAAGATCTTTATGTAAAGTAAAAGGTTTTAAGAAACAAATATATACAGTCGTACTTCCATACCTCGAATTCTTCTATATCTCGAATTTTTAAAAATATATCTGAATCATGGTCGTTTTTACCTTAAGAATGTTTCCATAATTTGAATTGCTCTATGTACTCGAGGTAAAATGAACAAATTTTAACGCCGGTTAATTTATTTCACCCGAATTTTTCTATTGCGTCAAATAAACTTCACGATTTGAAGGGGAGGTGAATAGTGCTTTAACCGGAATAGTCTTCGAAGTTTTATGGCTTGTAGACGACCATATACGTAATTATAATCCACTCTAAGAACTACCTAATGTCACTTAGTTAAAGAATTACAAGATAGAACAGGCTATAAATTGCAGACATTTTAAAGTGCCGTCCGCATTATTTTTATGATTCTTGCCGAGGAATTGTGAATATGAGCTTTGAAAAAGGAAGCTGAATACGCTACCTTTATAGGACAAATGTGCTTGACAGTGGAATTAATTAAGGTGTACAAAATAGAATTCGGGATTCCTCCAACTACACTTTCGGCGATTCTGAAAAATCGCGAAGAGAATCTGAGAAAAGCCGAATATTCGCAAACGTTTTAAAACCCTGTACTTCCAATGACATCGACGAAGCTGTTTTCGAATGAGTTAAAATGGTTAGTGATAGAAGTTTGTTATGGACAAGGTCTAACCATGTGAACTACCAGGTACCTTAGACACCGACTGCTGTGGGCATATGGTCAAAGTCCTACATAGGATTGTTCCGAACTCTGGACCCTTAGATTATAATGCTTAACCACTGAGCTACTAAGCCTGGCTTCGGATAAAAATGTCTCAATTTCTGGGCCACTCAGTAGAGAAAAGTTCTTTTCCCTACTCGTTGCAGCACATTGATTACGTCGCTAGTGTGTGGATTCTCGATTAGAAAAGGTTAGAAAAAGTTATATGATGTGAAAGTGCAGACTGTAATAACTATGGCGAAATAATTTTTTGTCGGAAATTTTAGCATGATATCGCTAAAAGGGCATATTTAACGAGGATAAGACGAATTTATTCTTTAAGTGTTTACCAGGCAAAACGTTAACTTTTACGGATGAAAAATGTTTCGACAGAAAGCACGGCAAAATGAAGATGCAGTGCATATCTTTGATTTCGGAACGGGACAGGTGTTTACTTCCAAATACTCTTAAACACTGATTTAAACAGACGGGTGCAGTAATCCAACAAACCAAAAGAACCAAATCTGCACCAGATTACGAGCAATTTTTTTGAATAAACCCGCTTTGAGAGAGAGACCTTGCAGCAGTGGAAGTAATTTTAAAACTAAAATATTTCCAAAACTGGGAACCGAAAAATAGCCTTACGCTAAAGCTACGTACGCAAAATTCTTAGAAAACGAATGCAAATTGCAAATTCCTGATACACACAGAGTTCCCGAATCTACTATAAAGCTGGGGGAAAATATTTTAAGGCCATTGCACAACTTTAGAAAACTTGAAAATTCCTGATTGAGCCAAAAACGATAAAAAAAATATCAATTTGTTTAAGATATAGTTGCTTCTTTGGTTCTCTTATAATAATTATATTATACATATGCAACTTGTTTTCTGTAGTGTTTATATGTTCCTGTGTCAACAAATGCATGAAGAAATTTTATTTTACCTAATGTGTATTTCTGCTACTTTTTTATTTGCCGATTTTTTTTCGTTTCAACTCAAGGAAGTTCTACTGTATACAGGGTGTTTAAAAAATACGTTCGGATATTTTACCCACTTATAGATCTCATCAATCCAAACAAACAAGTCCTAATAAACATGGATCCGGAAACGCTTCATTTCCGAGATACAGGGTGTTCAAATTTTAAAAAAATCCGTTTTGTGTTATCTAAAAAACGCTTTCGACGATTCTAATGACATATTTATAGTTTGTTTATAACTTGATGAGTTATCTTTTGAACATATTACAGTTGATGCAGTACTTCCAGAGGCGTGCCATAGGTAGTCGTTTAGGTTTTTTAAAAAAAAAATAACGCCCAATAGATTTTTTACAACTTTCATATACTTATTTTAATGAAGTAACTAAAAATGCAACTTTTTGTCTCTTGAATTTTTTTCGTATCTCGCTTCGTTTTTAAGAAAAAATAAAGCCCACATTTTTGCACGCCTCTGAACCTATTAAGACAAAAACTAAAATGCTCCAATATCTCAAAAACTTTTAAGGTTTATTGATGCTATTAAGGATCATGTTTTGGCGTACTTAGATTTAAATTATTTATTCCAGGAGCGGCCGGGATTTTCTTTTAAACTGTAACACTCTGCATTTTGAATACGGTCGATACGGAGGGTTTCCAGACCCATGTTTATTAAGACTTTTTTGCTTGTATTGATGAGATGTATAAGTGGGTAAAATATCCGAACGTATTTTTTAAACACTCTGTATAATGCGATTTTATTTCTATTTTATTCGCCATGGGTGTCTATCAAGTCATTGCTATTGCTACCATTGTTTTCTTTATATTTTGTATTCAATTTCTTAGAGGTCTGTCTTGCCCTATTCAGTTTTTCTGGAGGAACTCAGTTTAAATTTTTTTTTAGTTCTACGGTTTATAGGCATATGTTGCATAAGTGCATATAATTTTAACCACTCGGTGGAGCTCAAAATGTATTTTTGCGTTTGTAACATCTTGGGTGCTCAGATACACCACACTTCTTTTCTACCGCACTCAATTTCAGTTTATCCCTCTTGTGTTTTTCCCATGTTTCGCTTTCTTACATTTTGCTCCATGGAATCGAATTCAATTGTCCAATTACCCACCTTCCGTGGGTTACTTTGCGTATAGCATCTACTTTTCTCGGTCTCCCAAAGTCTTCATAATTTGTTATTGTATCGTTTTTGAAATTAACGTCCCTTCCCTGCTCCCATACGACTAGATATTCAGTTTTATCTCAAGGCCCCATTTTTACTTCCTTTTACAATAAAGGAAGTATTGGATTCACCCCAAAAATTCGAAATTGAGTTTTCAACAGATCTTCACGTTTCAGAGTCCCCTGATCCCAAAAACGTATTTTTTTTCATTGGTCTGTCGGTGTGTCTGTCTGTCTGTGAACAGAATATCTCAAAAACGAAAAGAGGTATGGCGTTGAAACTTCATATATAAGTTTTGTGTACTATGTAGATGAGACAGCAAGCTTTTGAAGAAAATCGCATAACCGGAAGTAGGTGTTTACTCTTGCGATTTTTCAGTTTTTTTCGATTTTTTCAAAAACGGCTCTAACGATTTTTTTAAACTTTACATTTTTATTACATTTTTAATGTGTATTGATGTGAGATAGGTGATTTTCCAGTTGAATACTTCTAAAGTGGATTTATTTTGTTTTTTTTAATTTTTTTTATTAACTTCTATTTTGAATAGAACACCCGGTATATTATTAAATTTTCGAATTCACCTTGAAATTCTAGAGAAAATTGGTCTCTTCAACTAACGCTCTATTTTGTACCGTTTTCGTAGAATTTGTAATTTTTGAAAATTTTTGACAAATTTTTAAAAATTAAAAATGAAATTTTTGGCTAATTATAAGATCACTGTAAAAGGAAGTTGGTGCTCAATTTGTTTAGCAGATCAAACGTGCTTTCCTTACTGACATTAAATTTTCAAAATCCCTTAAGGTTTTTCCTTAGAAGAGGTGGTTCTTTCTCCCTTAAAGCTTCTTGGGCTGCTTCACGTATGCAAGTCTTAAATTTCTTGTGGAAATGCGTTTTGTATGAATTCTAATATATTGCCCAAACGGAGCTGGTGCAGGAAACGAATAAATAGTTAAATCGTCAGGAAAACAGATTAAAAGTATTTTTTAAGTTATACCTATTTAGATCCTGTATTATATAGTAACACGTAAAAAATTTTATATGACGTTTTAACCGTAAATTGTTAAATTTACCAAATAAATATTCAATACGAGAATCTCGTACATACTGTAAATCGTTTCAAGACAAATCTGCTACGATCTAACCATAAAATCGCGAACAGAGAAAATCGTGCAGATCGTATCGACTTAAATTCCACATAATCCGTACAAATCACTAACTCGCTAACAAGTTCGGCTTCCTTTGATCAATTATATTAAGTGAGTATTTATGTAGAATAAGGAACTATAATAATGACCGACATTACGCGCTCCGTAATTTTAAATGGACTCAACGTGGCTTATCCTTGAAAGGTGTACCCGAGCAGTTTTTCTCAACTTCATTAGTAGGTTAATACGTGTGCACTTTTCACGTAACCACTATTTTACGTCTGAGCGGTTACCACCTTGTCTGCTAATAAGTTCATAATTTAGAGCCTCAGGGGAATTCCCGGGGCGCCACCCCCTTGCCTTCGATTTTCCGTTTAATTTTAAGGAGTGCCGAAATGTGCAAGGATAAGGGATCGCGCGAGAAGTAGGTCAGGACTGAATTTACTTCCCCTAATAAAGGTCACTTAATGGGTTGTAAACTTGTTAATGTGTAAACCTCGTATCAGAACAAATATTGATTAAATCCGGAGGTGTAGGTGTTGCTGCTACATACTAAACGCGGGCTTTTACGATTCACCTTGTTTGCAGTTGTAAATTTCGCAATTACAGTTACTTTGTAAACATTAGCTACTGTTTACCGTTATAAATTTATTTGCCGATACTGTTGGAGACGAAGCGATATTTTTAGCAGTGCCAAAAATAATTTGGTACTTAAATTAGCAGCATGCAGATCATGCTGTTTCGCATCAGTGAATTGTAATCATAATTGTACAACACTAAAGATTCCATTAAAAGAATTTGTAAATACTACTATCGCTATGAAAAAATAAACTGTTTAAAAATAACTTCTACAGCGTTATTTTTGTTTGGGTTTGATTAAATTATTTTTTTAATCGCACATCAAATGATAAATTTCAGACAATCCCCACATTCGTAAGACCACAGTCTACATATACCAAAACATCGGCGTATAAGAAAATATATTCGAAATAGAGATGAATATAAACATTATATGCCAAGGGCATTATGAAGATGTTTGTGTCCGTTCTAGGGCATCAAGTTTACAAGCCCGAGGGCCTTTGTCTTGAAGGTTTATAAGTTGCCCAAGGGGTATAAATATCAGTAATGCCCATGGTGCATACAACGTTTTACGTTCTACTTTGAATACGTAAATAAATTAGAAAGTCTGAAAAGCGATTCATAACGCCCTAGGGCGTTATGGACTGCTTTATATACCTCGTATTACAGATATAAATAATGAATAATACATCAGTGGAAAATATAATTTATCCTTGTCAGCTTTCTACTCTTTCTAGGTAAACGTGGGGGGTAACTTAGGTTTTTAAGATATTACATTAAACACGAGACAATCTTAGAGGCCTTTTTGTTACTCGTTGACTATGCTCTAACGCTTTAACAGTGATGTGAAAAATTTGCAAAATGAAATTAATGCAATACATACAAACAACGAATGGATTTCGATCAGTTCTCATTTCAATCAGACAGTCGTCTGACGTTATATCCCTTTATAGGAGTAAGCTCTTATTCAGTTAACATTTGCTTCCAAGATGGAAGAAAAACAGGATTGCAAAAAAAAATAGTTAAAACTTTATTTATTGGTACCTAGACTTAAAGAAATCAAACACATTTGCAGAAAAGAATTAACAGTAGTTTAATAATTCATGAAACTCAATTTCATTCGATACTCTACAAGTGTTTTCAAGGTATAGGTGAAATCATATTTGCTTGTTTTACTTATCTCACTATCAAATTTTATAGAGAAACAAAAACAATTCTTATCTATTTCGTCAGCGGCTAGGATAGCTTAGTTTTTAATTAGCCGGATTTCCCGTCCCTAAGTGATTGGTTTCTGAAATTAATTTTGTAATAAAGACTCCATTATGTATTATTATCATGTGTAAGTGCACGGAAAATTAATTTTGCGCGTCTGATATATAGTACTCTTGGCCTGATGATTGCCCAGACAAGTGATATTCGTACTTTGGACGATGCATATATATAATTATCTATTATATTTTAATAAAAATCGTATTGTACAGTTCGTGGTTAATTAGCTGAAAACCGGCAATCACTCAAAGATATCACGCTAAAAATTGCGTAAATATGTAATACAGCAAATTGAAAAATAAATCTCTGTACATTATCAAGAGGTTAAAGTAAGCACAAGTCTTTGATGCACCGCCGTCTTGACAAATAATTTTAGTAGCTCATAAACAAGTTCATTTAACAGATGGAGATAAAATTTGCACATCACAAAGAAGTGCGACTTTAATTTCTTTGGAGGAGTTCCCGCCGTTCCAGCGTTTTTATTGACGTTCTCGCTTCAGAGGCGACGAAAAAGTAATAAACTTACAAGACTAATGATTATTCGACATCAAAGCACAATAAAGGCTTATTGACAAGATTCTCTGTTTCTGCAACGTTGAACTTTACTACTCAGCAATTAGGTAATAGGTAGATTTAAACTTACCTTAGTTTGAAAAGGTAGAATTATAGTTGCTATTGTCATTTACTATAAAGTATGGTGTATAACATATATATGAGTAGGTATTTTCTGTATTCCAGAATTGTTACACGCATTGTAGCTTAAAATTGCCTGCTCAAAACAAAATTTCGCTTTCGCTGTTTTTAACAGTAATAATTTAGAAACTATACAATGTGACTCTGAGTACATTATCTATAATGCATGTTCATTACAATGTAGAGATGAAAATATGTATGCAACAACAATATATAAACACATTTCAAAACGAAAATACTATAAACAAACTGGAAAAAACTCCAGCAACATGGAAGAATTATCAATAGATAATCTTGTATATGTATCACCAATTCCCAAGGGCTGTTCCGTCATCTTTCCTAACTCAGCAGCATCGCTGATTGATCTAAAGAAAACTACAGCTTTGAAACAGAAATTTCTTTTGATTTCCAAGAACGCGTATCATGAAAATCAGTTATCCTGGTCTAGCTGTACACATAATAAATAACATAATCGTGCAATATTTGTTAGTATTTCGTGCTGTGCTCGACTATCGAAAACTTCGGTGGTTTAACGTGAGTACACATGCATCTTCCACCCTTGACACAACGTAGGATGCTTGTTAGTACCAGCAAGACCATCACAAACACAGTTAGACATTATCTGTGCACCCAAAAACATCTTACCAAGACAACTTCGGTTTTGATCTGAGCTGGTACAGTTTCGCATGTGGTCTGAACAGTTTCAATTTGGACCATTTTCCTGACTTCAGGTTCGAGCTTTACCGGCGTGCTGCAAGCCACCTTTCGGCTGGTGTCATCTTCGACGTGTTTGATCACGCCATTGGGAATAGTGGCGGTACCATTTGCCTTGGTACTACCTTCAATGGTGTCGTTGGAGGTAATACTTTTAGGCGTGCCCTCTTTGGGGTCATCGTCGGGTGGCACTGGTTTGGCCGTCGGAAAAGCCGAGTGGGTGTCCGACTGCCATTGCCGGTGGATCTGCCAGCTCGTGTCCGAAAAGCGGTCGGCGGCTTCCTGTAAACACCCTGTATATGTTTGTGTTCTCACACTGTTGGGTTAGTAGCGTGAAAATGAGAAAGAAAGTAAATGAGTGAGCTGTTGGAACCCTGAAAGACAAGGTGTGGCTCAGCATTCGTAGCACCGACCCCTTCCTTACTCACAAAATGGTTTACCGAGTAACAAAAATCTTAAATTAGGTACTTAACTAACAAATATGTAACTGAAAACGACGCTTTCAAAACCACTCGAACGTTATCAAGGATAATTAATGTTTCTATACTTATTCGTACTACATAGTTCAACATAATCATTCGCAGTAGTAGCTTCGTATAAGGAGCCATAACGAAGCAGTCAGTCATTCAAGATTTTTTTTTTTCGAAAGAAACGTTCTCTTGAACTTATTTTTCATCATTTTTCTCAATTTAAAGCTTAAAAAAGCAGGCGTAATTTTTATTTCATTAATATAAACCCTACGCTAGCTTTCACGGACTGATTGGTGCCAGCTCGAAGCGGTTCTCAGCTTTTCGACAATTTATCGACTAAAGCGAGGGTAGAGCGGCAAGAAGTAGGTCCAAAGATAAGGATATTTTAACATTCATTGGAAGCCACTTCTCTGTAGGCTCAAGCCTCAAGCAGGCTCAGTCTGACCTGACCCTGCCATATCGCACGCGTGTCGAGTTTCTGATTACAATTTTCGCACGTACACTGAGTTTATTGAGTTTAGATGAAGAAAGGCCGCGTCCGGAAAGCATTTTCCGAAGGCCGTGTGTACAATTATGAATGAGAAGTTGCACGTTGGCGTTTTCCAAAATAATTATGGTTACCATTCTATTACACTCATAATTTACTGGTATATTGTCGCACATCTTGAAATAACATACGTCAATCGGGCATGCATCTACGTATCTCAAACCATCACATTTTTTGCCGAATATTACATTTACACTATATAAGTACATGTAATACTATATTCAGCAGGTTTTTGGAAAATACTGTACAAATACAGATCTAAATTATTAACAGTAGCTCAAATGAGATACATGAGGGAAGAAAAAAGGGACAAAGTGCGTAACAGAAGGATTCGCGAGAAACTCGAATTAAATTACTTAAGGAAGAAGAAAAGAAAACAATTCCAATGCTATGGACACGTCCTATACAGGGTGTCCAAAAAATGGCGAATTAACTCTACCTACGGTGCGTTACTTGGGGATGCATAGTGAACCCTGGAAAAATATTTAAAAAATTCCCTGGGTCGTATTTTTCGAAAAATGTTTGGTCAATGGTGGGTGATAAAATCAATTTATTTAAATAACTGGTGTATAATTATAGTGTCAGATATATCCATTTAATATTTAATATGTTCCAGATATATCTGACACTATAATTAATCACCAGTTATTTAAATAAATTGATTTTATTACCCACCATTGACCAAAAATTTTTCGAAAAATACTGCCCAGGGAATTTTTTAAATATTTTTCCAGGGTTCACTAGGCATCCCCAAGTAACGCACCGTAGAGTTAATCCGCCATTTTTTGGACACCCTGTATACTAGACCTGCAGACGTATCTTGCTATAATATTCTTCAAGATGTACGAAAAGCCAATGAACATTTTGATGTTCGGATTTATTTTACAAAATATATTAAAGATTATGAGTCGAAGTTAGATATTAAAAAACAGATTGACTCTAAATATTTGTAGCAAAATCGACTACAATATATAATGTTAATTCAGATAATACATATTACGACGCTGACTTCGCCATAACCACCCCTTTCCGATGGTGGCTTCCAGTAATAAATACCGGGTGGCCATAAATATCTGAGATCCCGGTAGCCATGGAATTAGCTACTTATAAATGTTGGTTAGCATTATATTTAAATTACCATAAGTATTGGTACCTATGTAATGTAATAAAATGCAATAAGAGGAGGAGAATGTGCCCCGGATTCTGCAGTTTAGCCTACGATTCGATTATAAAAATCTCCTGTTCTAACTTCATTACTTATTGCAATCTGTAATAATTTTTGACAGATAGGAATTTTAGTTGTGATGACATTAATGACATTTAGTTTAGTTGGATTCATCACTTTAATAAAGCGGTGTTGATTCCAAAGGTAATGTGATATCAGATATTTATGGCCACCCAGTCAACAACAATTGAAATCTAACATATGAGCAAATGAAAACGAAATCAAGCTTGGCTTTGAAATATTTGTTCTATGAATAATAGGTTGGTGGCACCGTAAATCTATGTAAAATTCGAGGTTAGCAGGTTAGGTTGTCCGTCAGTTTTGACACAGACTGACGCAAAACCTAACCTGCTAACATCGAATTTGACATAGACTTACAGTGTCATCAACATATTATTCATACAACAAAAATTTCAAAGCCAAGCTTGATTTAATTTTCGTTTGTTCACATGTTATGTTCACTGCTGCAATTATCATCTTCATGTGGTTATATTAGAAGCTCTTCATCAAGTTTCTCTTAAAAGATAGTATTTTAATCAGTAGTGTTCTATGATGTATGTGATTCTTAAATAATTTTCATAATAATCGTAAGGCAATTGTTAAGGTTTTAAATTAGTCGTTAGAACTGAGGAGTATGACGGAAATGATCTCACAGAAACTCTAGTTTAGTTGGTGTAATGACCTTAACATCAGCTTCGTATTTGATAAAACTATTAAAAGCCTCGAAACCACCCGATAAGCAATTAGAATTTACTTCTGGCAAAGTAATGGAATCTGCAATAGACCTAACACTTATGCAACACGACGAGTAGAGCAACCCAAGAGGAACACAATCGTGTACATACCTATTTAAGCTAATTTTTGGTACATGTAATTGTAAAATCCACGCCAAAGCGCTTCAGTGATAAAAAACTATTAAAAGCTACTTGAGATGTATTAACAATTAAATTATGATTCCATTTCATTCCCTTCTAACGCAGATTTTATAACGTTACCAATAATTACAAATCACAGTTTTTCAAAAATTCTATAATCAGGCAGTTTTGCGAATTCTTGAATATATTGTTTCTTGAATAGATTGTTTTCTGTAAATCAAGATATCCTATATTACTAGAATAGATGCCCCGCATTATTTAGCAATGGTGTACCAAATATTAGCTAACTTGGCTTTTATTTCATTTGAAAAAAGTAGAACAAATACGGTTGATTTTGCAGAAATGTTTTTAAAAATCAATACAAAAACAGGGAGTTTACATTTTTTTGAATTCGTCATGTTATAGTTTTTCTCAAATTTTAAATGTGCCTATAAAACATCATTTGTTTAAGGCTACTTTGGAGGAGTACGATCTCCTCTAGCAACCATGAATGTTTAGAAAGTATTAGGGTATTAAAAATTATTTTTTTAAAGTAATTAGCTTTTAAACGAAATAAAATCCCAATGCGAATTTCACTTATACAGTTGCATTCTCCCCAAAGTTTTCTCTTTAAAGTCTTCTAGAAGCATAAAAACCATTGCAGCAGCTGTTTTCCTTAAAAGAAAACAAAACTTCACATATATACGGTTTGTTTTTTATTATTAGCCATCGCGAAAATTGCCAAACTTGCCTGTAAACACTTGAAAAAAGCTACAGAAAACAAACCAGTCAACCAAGAACCACGTTAGGTGGCAGACTGACTCAGAATAGTGTACACTCGCGGCACCTTCCGGCGTAGTTGGCCACTACTTCCTATTTGCGCGTCACATTCTAAGTTCGGTTTATTTTGGGCGCCCCCTCGTATTTCACCGTCCGTTAATCCAATTTATTTTACAAAGAGTAATTTCAAACATTTTATATCTGTCTATACTTAAACCTGTTTACAATTATAAGGACACATTTCTTGTTCACAATATTTAGCACTTTAACGGCTAAGAAAAATCAGCTGAATGAATAAAGTCCAAGACTATATGAAAAATTACTGGCAAGTTTGGATGTATTAAAAAACAAAACTCTGTATTATATGCCACATTCGCAATACTCGCTGTTGTATCGTAGAGCAAAATTTCGAAATACAACATACAATTTTGTTCGTTGACAGCAGAAAGTAAAATGGAATACTTTTTGCAAAAATTAAACAATACACATTTTAAACAAGTGCTTTTAAAATCAATT
>OW679198.1:94498582-94657488 GCA_940337035.1 Agriotes lineatus
CAGGTTAGGTTTTGCTGCAGTCTGTGTCAAAACTGACGGAAAACCTAACTAACCTCGAATTTGACATAGACTTACAGTGTCACCAACAATACATTTCAGTATTGCCAACTGATTCAGACTATCCAGACCCTGATGCAATTAAGTTTTTAAAAAATCACACTGTATATGTAATATCAGTGGACCTGCTCCAACAGTTGTAATTGAAGTTAGTTTATCGCCACTGCTGTATTACATTGTTTTAAAAATGGAAACATTTTTATAATTAGAATAAGGCCATCTATGCGGTAGGCTAACAAGCTAATAATTCTAATGTTTTGATTGATATTGGTAAGAACTATAAAATAAATCTGGTAGACATATAATATTTACTTTGTAATTCGTATTATTATATCTGTAATTAGCATTATTTGAGCTTAAATCGTTAATATTTATTAATTTATTTGCAAAATTGGCCACTTGCTTATTTATTTTTTATTAGTACGGAAGAATTTTTTTCAGTGCAATTTTGGCGCCCCTTGCCGCTTGCGCCTGTAGGCGGGTGCCTACTCGGCCTATACCTAGTTACGGCCCTGACTTTTTATGCGAAATTGGTAGCAGCATCATCACACAGATGATGTTTATGTTAGTTCAACCAATACTGATGCGATTTAATGGTGCTATTGACGGGTTGAATATTTCTGTGAAGCGGATTTATTGCCTTACATGAAACAATAATCAACATTCTGTGGTATGGGATGGGTTGATTCTTGTTATTACTACATTGTTGTGTTTTTCTAGAACTTATTCCTATTCTTTTTAAGTTTTTATTATCTTCTCCGAAAAAGGCTGAGTTTTTGTGCATTACATAATTTACTAGTCGGGTACCCGGGTCCTGAAAATATACCCGGGTTGACTATTACCCGGGTCGACCCGGGTACCCGGGTACCCGCCGACATCCCTAGTAGATACACTGAAGCATATAAATAGAAGGCGCACAGTGTTGGTATTGAAAAAACGCCATCAGTAAAATTTGCATTTTCTTGCATGTGTTGCAAGGTTGAATTTTAGGGCGCATCTGTTTATCTCTGTAACATCAAGAGGTGCAACGGAACTTTTGTATTGAACTCCGGGACTTTCGTAAAAATATTGTTTAATTTGAAAGAATGCACATAAATTCGAAATCTAGCTCAACATGTCTATAGAATGTGTTTTTATAATTAAATAATAAGTGTTTAGGAAGCTATAATGCATTTCATCGAAATACAAACACATCTGAAAAACTATAAATGCGACCAGAATTTAAAGGTAAATTAGTTTTAGTGGTTTCTACGTATACATGCAACTTATTGATCAAATAAGATTATATTTTTTGGGAAAACACTTGACACAGCGTGACATTTTGAATAACTCGTTCTGAAAATTACCTTTTCTATTGCAGCATTCTTAATTTAATTAAGTTCTAAATAAAAACAACTTAATCTGGTAAAGACTCTAATTGAATTTGAATTTACAGTTTTTGCAATACAGTGAAACCTCTTTATAATGCACAACCATGAGAAATATAAGCATGTCCGTTGTAGAGGTGTCCGTTATTTAGCGGTTTTTTACCGTACATTTCCTACAGTTCTATACACTAAAAAACCGTCCGGTGTGTAGAAGTGTTCGCTGTTCAGAGCTATCCGTTAAAAGAGGTTTCACTGTATTAGTATTTTCGTATAGAATGTTTCAATATGATTGTAGCCGTTATGAACTTAAATATGTAAAATGGTACATGTACAATTTGTACATGGCTTCTTAATTTAAAAATAAACAAGAGAAGAGGTCTAATGCCGAACATTTAAATATGTATATATTTTTTAATTTACATAGAATCTACTATTGTTTTTTACGTGAAATTGTTATGTGTATCATAATAAACACATCTTTATACCCAAAATGTTTAATTTTCCGAACCCGGATATCGTACCATCCTAAAAACAAAATTACAGGAAGCCTCAACCTTTAAACAACTTGCAAACGTTCCCAACCTCTGGCTGATAGAGACAGACACGCAGCCTGGACTTCACCTAAAAGAAATGTTGATCGAAGAGCGATTCTGATATTCATTTTCATACATATTCGACAAAATGATAACAAAACGTAAACATAAACGTTCTCGCTGTCTTCTTGAATAAACTTTCACATTCAAAATATAAACATTATTAAATTACAGTTCTATTGTTAAGATAATGGCCGAATCTGAAGTTACGGGAACTAAAAATACAAATCTAAACGAGGCGAACGAGCTGATAAAGGTTATTCCTAATTATGTACATACCTAACAGTTTTACTGTTTTGTTTGTATTCGTATTAACGAACTACTTCGTATATATTTTATTGTATGCATATTTATTTAGCAAATACTTGATGTTGCAATTCCAAGAAAATTTAAAGAAATTATGGGAAAATTGTGAGATAATTTAAATTAAATATTAATTATTTGATGCAATACAGAGGAGGTTGGAGGTGCAATATAGCGGAATTTAGTGGCGATTGGAGGAAATTCTAGGCATTTTTTTGGAAATAGCTATTTATGCAACAAGTGCTAAAAGTCGACTTTTATGCGCGAGACATGAAAATTATGAAACGAAGCCGAAGGCTGAGTTTCATAACATGTCTCGCGCATAAACGACTTTTAGCACGCGTTGCATACAATATTTTATCTACGACCTTAATTTTACCGTTATTAATCCATAAATATCGATTTAAAAAAGGTTGGCATTTGCGACGCTTTTAATTTATGTCATAATGAATAGTAGGCCTGCGCCGCGGTGGCGATTGTTTGGCCACGCTCGTGCTGTCAAGGTGAGTTACGAAATGTAATTATTGATACTCCACATATGACTGTATTCATTACATAACGCTTTAATTATTTCAAAAACGCTTTACCTGTAACGCAAGAAGCAACTAGAATAGCTTTACAACTTCACTTGCAGTTCGAAATTGTAGTTTTGAACCTCGCTTCACTTTTAGCACATGTGCTAAAAGTAAACAGCTGATTTCTTTAACACGGTAAACTATAAAACGTCACTTTTAGTGAAACAAGCTAGCGCTAAAAGGCCTACTTTTAGTAGTGGTCGTAGATAAAGGATTTTTTTGTACAGCAAAATACGCTCGCGGGAAGCCAAATACGACTTCATTTAATTATTTTGCCTTCTCTTTTAATTTTTACGCACACAAGCCAGTTGTTTTAAATATGTTCTGGATAAAATCAGCGAAGCTCATTGAAATTTGGTCCTAATTATGCCACTACGTTTTTATATAGTTCAATTTGCAATGTTATATCCATAGAAAATTTAAGAGTACACAAATAATAATTAGTAATTAGAAAATGAGATGTCTTATTTAATATGGCATTTGCTTTTGTATTTCTTTCGCGCCTTCTAATGTTTTTTTATATAAATCACTCACGTTCTTCTCTTTTGTAAAATATTGTTTATATATTTGCTATTTTTGTATCTTCAAATAAATGCTGTGTGTGCGATAATGCGTTTTATTCTTATTTTTTAATCTAAACTCACGTGCGAATTTATTTCTTAGTAGTAAGACCATGGTTGCAGTTCAATGGCTTTTATAGTAAATTGGTTTTCACCTTGCAAAAGCGTTGCTTTATGGCATAACAAATTGCGGTTTTTATATATCTTCCGTTACTAGACTGGCATGATCAAATACGAAACTCTCAAATGAAATACTTGTTTTTACTTTGTCCGAGTATTGAAAGATAATAAGATTAACAGTAATGTGTCTTCTATTCTAAGCGTGAAATTCTCGTTTAACGAAGACTACAGGAATGCTCTTATAAAAAAAAGTAATAGAAAATATTGAAATTATATATTAGCGAAAATAGTTCTGTCCTTCAAAGTTTATGAATAAGCAAATTTCGTTCTTATACACAAGGATTTTTCGAGAATAGAACAAAAGCAAACAACAAATGTTTTTTTAGAATTGTTAAACTGAAAGATTTATATTTCTTTAATCCCTTAATGTATGTCGGCTTTGGTCGTTGACAATATATTCTTGTTTATGCTAGATCCGCGTTAAAATTGAAAAAAATACGCCATTAACACTTCTGTTTGCACATCCATTAAACGCACGCTTAAGGCTGTATAATTGCAATAGCCAGCATACAAAACCATTTGTTTTATTTGACCATCAATTATAGAAGTCCAACTTGCGTAGTTAATATTCTTAAAGCATGACAACCCCTTACTCAGGTTTAATTGACAAATTAGCAATTAATTGATATTTAATGAGCTACATGACCACCCGGTCAAGTTAGTACAAACATTTTTAAAATTCTTGTTTCAAGGATCATAAAACCCAAGAAAACAACGTAACATTAATTTTGTTTACAATAGTAAAATTAAGTCTGCTATTACTCTATAACCCAATGCTACCGTATTTGCGTAGTTGCGTAACTAAATTCTTTATTTAAATACCTATTGACTGCCGTATAAACAAATTTAGGCATAACACCAGTAAGGGCGTACATAATGTTTGACCCGCATGTAGGAGTAGCATATTTATTATTGCAAAAAAATAATAGTTTAGCTATTCAGGTGGCAGTATGATAAGTCAATTTGAACCTCACAAGAGAAATATTCAGATACGTTTAATAAAAATATCTATATGAAAAAACATTTTTAGTGTTGGTATTTATGTATATTGTATACCCGCATGGATATTATTTTATGTTATACAGGGCGTTTTACATGCAGTTGGATATAGACGAGTATTAATTATTTCCAGGGCCAAGCTGAATTTATTCTAAATATGCTCAAAGGTAGTTCTCTACATCGATGTCTTCCTGTGAAGAAAATTTTCAACCACGTAGATTCGCCCAAGTGACATCCAACAGTTACACATCGCTAAATTGGGGAAATAGGGGGAATGTCGATGTTGGTTTTAGATGAAAATCTCGAAACAAAAATTTCGAAACAAAAACCTCGAAAGGCAAAATCGCGGAAACAAACATATCGAAAAGCCTGAATCTTGAATGACAAAAAACTAAAGGGGAAAACACAGAAAATTAAAATCTCGAATGGCCAAACTTTCGAACGTTGCGATTCCTCAGCAAATAATATTTATTTATGTACCAAAGGCATTATGAAGATGTTTATGCCCTTTCGAGGGCGACAAGTTTACAAGCTTGAGGGCCTCTGGTCCGAGGGTTTGTAAGTCGGCTGAGGGCTATGAACATCAACAACGCTTTATTTTCCACTTTAAATACGCAAATAACTTGAAAAGCTTCAGAGCAGTCCATAACACCCTAGGGCGTTATATATCTCGTATCACCGATATAAACAACCTAATAATAAATCAGCGGAAAATAAAAATATTTATAGTTAATTAAACTATAACGGCTTATATAAAAAATAATTTTAATTTTCAAGTTATAAAAGCAATAAAAAATATACACATTTAAGTTTAAATTGTGAGCAATTCCCTTTAAATAATTGATAGCTGGAGGTGCTTCTCTTGAATATAATGTTCGATTACAGTCTCGGTTAGCTGTTGCTCCGTTTTCATGCAGGCAATGAATCTCCATATATTCGGATGTTTTGGTGCAACCAATTCATCTTTCGGAGATTTTTGAATCAAGATTTTTGTTTCGATATTTTCACCGAACACCACCGCGTATGATCGATGTTCTTGATTTTATTTTGCGCCAAATACTGCAGACATTGTGTTGCTGTATGCGAAGATGCATTATCGTGTACTTGAAATATTCGCTTCTTTGGAAGGTTATTGAACACTTCTGGCAAATATGTTTCCACAATAATTAACCGTAATTGTTATATGATCTAGCTTAGTGGCGTTTACGAGGCCAGTACTCCTAAAAAATACTGCATACATTATTTTGTTCATAGATATTTGTTATTTGGGCATGGGCACCCAACTGACTCTTTTGTCGAGTCGGTGAAACGCTGTTCGGCGTTCATCTAATCATGCTAAGTCTAGCATTTTTAATTTGTTAAATACTGGTTGAATCAAGTAGGTACTTGATATTTAAAAATATCATTCAGGTAACTAGAATATTGCAAAAACAAGAATGCTATATTCATGCCGCCTACTTTCATTGCTCACGATAATACATAAAAAGTAATGTAGGTGTGTTTCGTCATCTATCACGATCTTAGAAATACATAATTTGATGATCGCCACGCCATCTAAGAATTTCAGATTTTGTTAACAAAATGTTCTGTTTCTTTTTTTGAAATTCTGTATGTTTGTGAGGAACAGAGCAACTTACAATTTGTTTTAAATGACGATACTCATGCATGATGCTTCTAATAGCTGAAGATCCAATCTGCAGCTGTTGTTCTGTCAATACGTATGTAACTTTATTGTTCTTTTCAATCATCACTCTAACAGAAGCTATTTTTGCATCGGTGACAGACGTTGGAGAACGGCCTCACCCTTTTCGATGCTGTATTGTACTCACATCTCGTTCAAATTCTATGTACCAGCGCAGCGGTATATCGTAGCCAATGATGGAGCCTGTTCGCCAAATGTAGCATGCAAACTCTCCCGACGTTCATAAGCTTTCAAGCCCTTATTAAAATAATAAAATTTTGTTGTTGTCTTGGTTACGGTTCGTGAACTAATTTTTCTATTGGCCATTAATGAGTGTCATACGATTTTCGCGATAATTCCATTAACTTAATTTTAATCACGATATAACAAAAAAAATTGTAGGTAACACAGTATTTAACTAAACTTCAAGTATATGTAAACAATGACACTGTATAGCACTTATTCTCCAGTGCTACCTAGATATTTGGATTCTTAATAAATTTAATAAGAAGCCGGGTAGCGCAGTTGGGTAGCGCTAGGCTTGCTAGTAAGCGAGTTCTCGGTTCGAATCCCGCGGAAGCCGGAATTTTTCCGCAGCCTTGGCGAATGGAATCCGGCTCGGTGAGACATTCACAGTTGGGCACCAAATTAATTGTGCTCTACTCAGATCCACAGACCTAAGAGATAGAGTCACAAGGTCAACACATCAAGATGATACACACTTCACACAATGGTTGTTGTGCAAGCACAAAAAAGGCGCGCTCCAACTTTGTATCCCGAATCCGGGGCAAGTTGAGCATTTTACCGCCAGGTGCAAGCGCATAAAGTACCAGCCTCTACGCCGAAAGGTATAACGAGGTTAACGATAATACATACATACATAAATTTAATTTAGCCGTCGTACTATTTCTAAATCGAACATTATCCAACAATGATCACAATATTGAATATGTGAAATACTTGAGATGTAAATGTAAAAAAAAGTTGTAGAATATTAAAAGTGCAAAATTATTTGATTGATAAGTGCTCGGCTCGAGTAAACTTTTCTACAACTGTGTATAATATAGTTTTATGCACAGTTATAATAGCAGATCAGGGGCAAGTATTTATTATTTAGTTAGATATAGCAACTTTATACAGATACCCGAAAAGGCGGCTCTGTATTTTATAGCTATTAAGGCAACTAGTGTTTTACAGAGGATCTAAAAATCGAGGTCGATCATGTTAAAATTCGAGCGAAGCGAGAATTTTATGATCGACCGAGATTTTTAAACTGTAAAACACGAGTTGGCTTCAATATTTTTTCTACAGCCGAGGAGTTTGTTAGCTTAAATGCCCTAGGGGCTTCGCCCCTCTCCAAAGCGTCCCTCGGAGCTCCACCCCTCTCCAAGGGGGCCCTCGGGACTCCGCACCTCTCCAAGGGGGCCCTTGGGGCTCGGCCCCTCTCCAAGGGGGCCCTCAGGGCTAGGCCCCTCTCCAAGGGGGCTCTTGCAGCTCCATCCCTCTCCAAGGGTGCCCTCAGGGCTCCGCCCCTCTCCAAGGGGGCCATCGGGCTCCGCCCCTCTCCAAGGGGGCTATCGGGGCTCGGCCCCTCTCCAAGGGGGCCCTCAGGGCTCGGCCCCTCTCCAAGGGAGCTCTTGGAGCTCCACCCCTCTCCAAGGGGGCCTTTGGGGCTCCGCCCCTCTCCAAAAGGGCCATCGGGGTCCGCCCCTCTCCAATCGGGCACTCGGGGCTCCGCATACAAATCGGTCCGATATAATAACTGTACTTTTAATCTTCACAAATAAGGTTTTATAACCTCTTAAAGTACTCCGTGCTTTAAATGGAATGGCGTGTTTTATAGACAACATAAAGCACGCCGCATATGACCCTTGGAAACAGTTTAAAATCACGGCTGTAGAAAAATGTGTTAAATGCACTTTCACGATTATTCTATACTGATATTTCCATTTCCTATATATCATAATACGATATTAATAGATATTTATGTATTTAGTGTGTAAAGAGAGCCATTTTGGTATGAGGATGCGCGTTTCGTGCCGAGCGGTAGCGAGGCGCGAAAAAGCAACCGAATACCAAAATGGCTCTTTACACTCGAAATACATACAAAATTTTTTCTACGGTCCTAAATAAATAACAAAATTGTTAAATAATTGAAATTTCGATACACACCATTTGATGAAGTCGTTGTACCGCCGTTCATAAAGGCCGCGCGATTTGGCCGGCAACAACACTCGGTGGTTGCTGTCTGGGTCGCTTCAAATACTTCAGGCGGGGTATAATTACCTTCAGATTCCATCTTCAACTTCACAAAAACTCACAAACTCAATAAATCTGTTGCGTGATGATGGACGCACCGTGATGCAATTGTCAATAATTTAGCCAGTTCCAGAAAAATGACGAATTAAATTAATAATCAGGTTAGCCATGGCTATGCGTAAAGTAAAATGAAGTGACGCGATTATTTCATTAAGACATTGTTTACGTGGTTGCGATGCTAAAATGGTTACTAGGGAAAAAATCTGTGAATCGCTAACTTTTCGCATTGACAGTGAGCGCTTAATAGTCAGTTTTAAAAGTGACCGTAGAAAAATGTAATTTATTGGATTTCTTAGATTAATCGCTAAACTACAATGTACATTGCAATAATAACACTAATTGTTTTATTTTCCAATATTTAAGATAAATTTAAATAGAGTCTAAAGCTGGATTTTTTATTCTATAGATGAAAGTTAAATGGGATTTAAAAGAGACTTACCAATTTGCTAAACTGAAATGTTTTCCAACAGTAAACGTGCACTAATAAGATAAATTGTCTCAGGGTTTGTCATATTTTCCCTGATGCTATGTGTTTATAGAGAATGTTCTCTTACACTAACCTTAAAAAATAGAAACAAACATAATTTTAGATCATTTCCGTGATTGCTTAATACGTACGTGACGTCAGGGTAAATAACCCTGATACGAACTATAAATAGGTAACTGATATAATAAAATTGCACCCACATTTGTATGAATATTATTATCTGATTAGATAATCACTTCCGCTATGTGTGTATTTGAAAAAGATACATTTAGGACAATGATTGCTAGTGGTATGTTACTATTTTTTAATATTGAAGTAGTTCAATAGCGTGAAATTTGCTTTATAACTTGCTCTAATATTACACTAACCCAAAATGCTTGCTTGCATGGCAGAGCTTCTATCTAAAAACCAAAATAAGCCAATAGGTCATTCTGCTTTGCCATTTAAGGCTCATAAATTTTTACGACGTTATTATGAAATAATTTTGAAGATGAAGATGGAAAGAAAACCATAAACAAGAGACGAATATGCCAACAAATTAAAAATATTAGTAGTTGCTTAAGTAAGAAATACGTATACTCGTATGAATAAAATTAAAAAGGTAAATAGTTTAAAAATAGTTTAGAAATAATACTAGCATTGCTCCTCGATTACAAAATTCTTGAAAAAACTGAGTTAAGTTGTCGACGTAATATTATCTGAACAAAACAGTTATACCAAGTCCAAAGATCTTCAATCCTATATTAACGAGCGTAGTATGCCGTTTATAAGTCTTTCTGCATCTATAACTTTAAGTCTTTTTTTAGACTGGGGGGTGCACCTATTTTTTGACTTCTCTTCCAGTCTCCTCTCTGAACCACCCACCCTAGACAAATTTTTCAGTTTATCTATGGATTATTTGTATCAGTTCCTGTATGAAAATGAATAATAGTTGTTCTACAATTATTTCATAGCATCTTGTATCAATAAAGTTTGCAACATTGCCATTAGATGGCGGTAAAAGGTAACACAGCATAATTATGTAGAAAATATGAAAAAATATTTTAATGTTTCTAATAAGACTGAAACGGTCAAACGAAACATGTCAATAACATGAATTCGTGGAAAACATATTGCAGTCGATTCAAACCTACGCTCCCAGAAGGAGTCTGATTTCTACTCAGACGCCTTAACCGCTCTACCAGCAATACTACGTAACACGGGCTTATCGTTGTATTATGAAGGGGAGGGTGACGATCCTTGATGATTCCGCGTGACGGCAGACAGACGTAGCCCGAATGCTGGAAAATATTATAAACTACCTATAAATATTAAAATTTATAAACTAAATTCTAGTTTACCAACATTAGGGTTTCTGCACTAAGATATATACATGCTTTTGTATAATCTTACTTATTTCGAATAATTAGATGGTAATATTTCTCTTAAAAAATGTATAAAATACCTAACTATTCTTCTAATGAAGTTGATTTCAACTCGACTACAGGTTTATATTTTATATTTTTTAACGTCTTTATAAAAATGTACTATATTACAATTGGTCAGATAGTATATATGACAAAAATTAAGGGCATAATGAGCATTATAGATGCCGATGCAGATAGCAGTAGCATTATCACAACTTCAAAACCGTTATTAGTAGATTTTATATTTTTACTTACTTCAGGGATAAAAGCGACAACGATTCGGCGACTTTTTGTACGTAAAGGTGTTACATAATATAAATGTGTGAAAAAAACAGCGTCTACCCCTCGTTTTCTCTTGTATGGGAAATAATTAATTAATTTTGTTGTAAAGAATTAAGACATTGAAACATTATATATCTTTCATGTATTATAGACGTCGCATAACTCAATCAAAAATAAGCATAATTAAATATCCGACTGTGAAAAACTCGCATTTAAGATTATTTAAAACGATGCAATTAATCTTCTTGGCCAAATGTAAGTATAATATATACCTGAAACCAACATGCTACTGGTTTAATTTCTACCTGGGAAGCCTAATAAGCAGTGTTGAATAATCGAACACGTTGATCAACACCAGAAAAGCTTTCGGTGATCGTCTGAGAAATGGCTCCATTAAAAAGGCAAAATAGCAGGCAATCGAGCACGCTTAATGTATTCCGAATCGCCTAAAATGGTCATTTCTAGGCGTTTTATTTAAATTGGAAGAGTGTGGATGCATTATTTCTCCATTCAGCTCAGACGGGCGTTTAAAATTCTAAAGAGCTTTATAATTCTTTTTCACGCTTAATCAAACGCCTGAATATAACATAATTTCGTGCCACTTGGCAGACATGACGTGCATCTCAATAGGACGCGGTACTTCGTAGACCAATCAGGCAACTCTTTTATATAAGTAAGGGTATGTATAATTAATAAATTGTCAGTCCAAACTCGTCGCATGTTATTTATTAACATCCTAATCGAGCAGAGTTTTTATGAAGAAGCAGTACGGTAAATCGCACACCGTACAGTCGTGTTTAAAAATAATGTCCCCATTGACTGTTTAAGAAAAAAATAGGTACTAGCACTCATACCAAGGCTGAATTCCCAACCACTTTATATAATATATGACACTTTACTAGATGACATTTTAGTTTTGGACCCTTGCAAAGAACGATTGAAATTGTTCTACTAAATAGGTATGACAGAAACTTTTGCTTCTGATTATACATAGTAGGTGCATGAGTAAGCGTACCATGAAAAGATAGAACTCTTAACGACCGTTTGACAGTGACAGTGAGTGTCGAATTAGCGTTCTTGCCAAAAATACATCATGATGCAGGCTCTCGTGTCACGATTAGTCAGTTCGTTGACTTTGGATTTTTAATCCATGGCTGAAACGAGCCCGACAAATAATCAACTGAAAGTTCCACCGCCAGCTTTGATGTAGTTTCGGGTAATAAATTCAGGTAGGCACGTAGATACACCGGCCCGTTTTCGTTCTAACGCCGCTATTGTTCTAGCGGGACGTGCGCAAGATTAAATTAGAAGTTAGCTTGGAACAAGTGTGGCAGTATTGTTTCTGGGCCGGTGCTTCTTCCGCCGAATTAGGTTGTTAATAATAAATTTCAGTTGAATGGAAGATACTGCTATTAGTTCTAGAATATGTCTACACTCTACAGCCGACAATCTAAATCTTGCAATATTATTTACAGTGTTGTTACTAAACCTGAAATGCTCCCAATTCTCTTAGCAATCTTGCTCAATTGTTGTTCATTTCTTCTCAATTCCATCCAGTTTGCAATTCCTTCCTTTCTCAGGTCATTTCTGCTTCGATCTTCCTCCCCAATAATACTGTCCTGGAGGGAGTGCCTGTTCTCAGGCATTATAAAAAAAATGATTCGAACATCTTGTTCGTCGTGCTCTAACAATCTCCGACATCCTTCATTGTCCACACGTTTCCATTAAACTTCCTTATTTGTTCTCCGTCTCCACAATTCATTATCCTCCTTAGATTTTCCTTGAGATTTTTCCTTTGCAGATGTTCAACTTCATCTCCATTCTTTTATTTACATTTAGTATCCCGCAGGGTCTCACATCTAGTCAGAACTGAAAATCATACTCCCGAGGTACCAGAGCTGGATCTAACTGTTTTCCTCTGACTTCCAGACAAGTCTCTTCTGTTTAACTTTCCTATCCATTAGTCTCTTTCTTTCCAACCCTAACGCTATTAAAACTATCGAGGGCCGAGGTGTTTTTTATTTTTCATTCCGAACTATTATTGTGTGAAAGCTGGTATTGGTCTTAGATAGGTGTATTGAAGTCGATAAATACTCCTCACAAATGCTAAGTAATGCTAACTGAGAGAACAACGCTCAGCTCTTCCAGGAAATCCTATCTGGAAAAATAAGGGCGAGGACGATCTTCCAACGTCCCAAAACTAGAATAAGAAGAAGAAGGAGAAGAAAATCCTGAAAGTCATGAGACCGCAAGATGGCAACCCCACTACATTACTACCCCTCTATGGGCTGGTACCATGTATGAGGGAGAATGATTAAAAATGCTCGTAAACTTCACCCAAATGGATCAACGATTAAGAATAACACAAAGAATAAATAGAGACTTGGAACGTAAGAAGACTAGGAAATAAAGAAAATGAACTTAATGAACGCCTCAAAAAAAGAAAAATAGATTTTGGAATAATAACTGAAACAAATAAAAAGGAAGGACTTAGATTTATAGTGAAGTCCCACAAATAACAAGAGCTGCAAGTGGTGTAGCTATATTTATTCATAAAGAATGGAAAACAAGCAGACACAGCTACACATGCATATCTGAAAGAAGAGTATCGGTCAGAATTAAAATAGACAGAGGCCATCTAATAATATTTGGACTCTATGCCCGCCCCTAGAAGGAAAGCAAGAAGATACTCGAACGTTTTCTGAAACGCCAGAGTCGGAAATATATCAATAGAGGGAGTAGTAGGTACATTCGGCGACAAGGACTCTAATTGGGAGTGGAAACTATTAACCGAAATGGACAAGAGCTGAGACAGTTTGCATCATATTATAAACTGAACACCTTTTATCGAAAGAACGATATCCACAAATTCACTTGGACTGCCAGAGGGTATCGATCTCTCATCGATTTTATCATTCCCAATCAGAAGATGTTAAACTTGGTAATCATAGAATACCAGAATTTATAGAGGTCCAGAATTATACTCCAACCATTTTTATTTGTCTCTGAAGTCGCTCTACTGGTCAAATGGAATTAGTTCAAACCAAACAGGTCGAAAAATAACTAATAAGTGTATAAAATATACCTACTGCAGGAAGATAGTATTCAACATATATACCAGAAAAAATCTAGAGACAACACGATGATATAAATATATAAATGCAGAATGGGAGAATCTGAAGCAATGCATTAAAAAAGTGCAAATCAAGCAATAGGAGAAAAAGAAAAATTTGAGAAAAGGTATGAGAGTAAGAAACGAGTAACTTGAAAATAATTTGACAACAACATGCAGCGTGCAGCATACATCTACAACAACAAACGCAATAAAGTTTAGAAGAATACAAAATAAAACATAACTACGATCTACGCTAAGCAATTAACCAGTCACAACAAAACTCTTGGGACAGATTTGCAAGTAATTTAGACATTCATGGACGGCAGACAGTGGCTTTCAAAATATGGGAACTTTAATTCCTCTAAGAAATATGTAGGAAAACTAGATGACATAGACGAGGAGCAGTAGAACGCTGTGATGTGATCAAACAAAGACCGAGTACTAAGAAACAGAAACCATGGACAACTACCACAATAACACAGTAGATATGATATCAATAAAAGAACTGAAAGATGTACTAAGGAATATGCAAAACCGAAAGGCCTCTAGGTTAGACCAATATGGAATTATTAAAATATGGAAGTCCCTTTTTTGAATTCATATTCTTACATATATTAAATTTGTGCTGGATAGAATGCCAAATTCCATCAGACTATCAAGCAGCAGAAGTGATACTCCTTTTCAAGAAGGGCGAGCGTAATAATTGTGACAACTACAGAGGAATTATCCTGCTAATCTCCTCCTATAAGGTATATTCCGCACTCATAGGTAAACGTCTGAGAACAATACCGCAGATTATTTAGACAAGGCCGCTCTTGTTAGTATAACATATCTACTTTAAGAAAAATTATAGAAAAAAGACGTGATTTTATCTCAGCGACTCATGGCATTTATCCATTTCCAGAAGGTTTCCGACAAACTAGACCGACAAAAACTATGGGAGATAATGAATAAGAAAGAATAACCAGATCATCTAATACAATCAGTAGAAAGATTGTATAGATTAACGCAAAGTAATAAATATAGGAAATGGGGGAACGGAAGAATGTAAAACCAACCAAGGAGTACGACAAGGACAAGGGTGCAGCATATCATGTACTTTATTTAACTTATGTACTATAGAATAGTGCCTTGATGTCAACTTGACGTATTTTTCCTATATCAGGGTACGGATAGTTCGTTATCCCATCTCACTCTAAAATAATTTAGAGTGAGAAGGATCTGTCAAATTGACATCAAGGCACTCTACTATAGACCACCTCATAAAAAATGGAAAACGTTGGTCAATCCCGGAATACTATTAAACTCTAAATCTACTATTATTTGCCGATGATCTGACAATAATTCAGAAAAATTAAAAAAACCTGCAACGAGCGATATACAAGTTAAACCAACTATGTACCGAATATTATCTAACGTATCCATTCCCAAAACAGAAATAATGGCGTTTCGTGGCAAATTTCCTGTCTACGCCAAGATTGTCATCAATGATTAACCGTTACAATAAGTCTCTCACTTCTTGTATTTCGGCTCCGACATCAGCTATGAAAAAACAGTGATATAGAGTACAACAAAGTACAACGATATCAAACAATATGTGGGACACTAGGCAATAAAACGACAAAGGATACCAGAATAGCTATACAAAATCATGGCCACACCCACATTAATGTAGAGAAGCGAATCATGGGCGATAACAAAGAAAGAAAAAATCAAAATACAAGCAGCGGCAGTGAGATTCATCCGCAAGATAAAGCGATGCACAACACGAGACGTTATTTGTAACAAAGTTATACGGAAAGAATTAGAATAAAGGGATGAAATATAGTAAAGAAAAATTGAAAGAGCACATAAACAGAATGACCGAAAGTAGGCTACCTAAAATAATAATTAAATATCAACCAAAAGGAAAGAAAGACATAGATAGGTCAATGTAGAGATGGTCGTAAACTTATTCGATGAAGTTGGAACATACACCTATACCCTGAAGTGAAGAAGAAGATTTAGTATTCACATTTCGCTTCCAGACACTACTGGTTCTATGACAGTTCTACCGGGTGTCTTAAAAAGAATTACATCTAGTAGGTTTTGAATTTTGTTTGCATGTACGTTTGTATGGGAGGCTAGAACATTATTGGTATTGCATTATGGGATATTGAAAGCATACTAGATGTAATTCATTTTAAGACACCCGGTATATGCTCTAAATCTTGCAGCCTTCGATACAAGATTTGATCTAAACATTTGTCTCAACATTTATAGGGCGTTAATTCCTTTCGCCATTTTCTTTTCTACCCCAATTTATCATGATCAGATAGAGGTATTCAGAACTGTCACATTTTTCAAAGTTGTCCGATCCATCCGATCCAAAAAAGGCCCCAGTTCATAGCTTTTAGTATAAATATTAGACCCAAGAAGGTATATATTGTAATGATCTAAATAGGGGTATAAAATTCAATTTTAAAATAGGATTAAGGGATTACTATAGTTGAATATCATCGGAATCAATTTAAATATGAATTGGAAATATGAGTAATGGGTATATAATTATAAAAAAAACAGAATTTATAATTGAATAAAATAAAGCTAATTGAGAAACAGAAGGATTCGAATATAATGTAATATTTAAATATGAAGTTTGAAGATAATGACAAATACTTAATCGAAATAGATTATTGCACATAGTAGTTAGAAATCAAAAATAAAGATATAATGTGTTGGAAGGAGAAAATATGATATCTTTAAGGACTTTGTTTCTATTGTAAAAGTATGAAATAAACACTATTTTAAAAGGAAAATTTTTGGAAATTAAGAAGGGTTGATATTAAAACTAAATTTGCGTGGTGAAATAGAAATGGAATTTTAATTTAAGAAGAAGAGATACAAAACGGAGGAAGGTAGCAAGGATATGGTGAAAAACTAAACTAAAAGCAGGACTAATCTACAAAGGAGAATAAATAGAGAAAAATACTAAGTTAAGTTTATTGAAGAATTACATTTGACCTTGTATATCAATTGATTTGGATTGCATCAAGCTGTTAATACGAAAGTGGTTCTTGGTGCTGGTCAGTAGACTAATTTGGAGGAGTGTTTTTGGATGCGATGTTGGAGTTGAGTGACTACAACTGGGGTCTGTTTTGAGTCCATGCTGTGAGGAAGCTTCCGTTCTTTTTGACATATTGGGTGTCATTGGAGGATTTTGCTGTGTTTGTTGACAGGAGCAGTTTGTTGTCGTTGGCGGAGTGGAGTAAGTTGGTTGACATCGGGGACATTAATAAGTTCGAGTGAAAGGTGGGTGAGTTTAGGTATTTAGGTAAGCACTGAAAGAAAATAAAGACTAAAAAGGTGAATTCATTATTAAGGAATTACTTACTGTTTGGTATTGTTATGTGGCGAATGTAACGATCCGGTATTTGTCATTGAATTTTTCAAATTTGTTTCACATGTCATTTGACAGAAGTTATTTTTGACTTGTAATAAAGTTAAAATCAGAACATCAAATTTCAGAATAAGGAATCTAGATAAAAGGAATCCACCCCTGATTTTCAGGAGCTAGCACAAAGAATAACTATTAATATTCAAATAATATAAACAGGGCAATTTAAATTGATTAAAATATCATTTATAAACATATATATACTAATAGGTAATACAAAGTAAGAGCTCGAATCAGTTCATATTTATGGCGCGTAACGTGGAGCCGTATATATATATAATGTTACAACAATTTTTTTACTATTACTGCCACGAAATAAGGTTACTAGATGAAGTTGCCAAATTTGGACATTTTTAAACTTTAATCGTGTTTAACAGTGTAATTTTTCCATCTAAAACCACAATATTTTTATAGCACCGTATAGAGAAAAGATAGTTCTTCCGAAAAAATATAAAAAATATACAGGGTGTAATTTAAAATAAAAAAGTTGAATGTCACTGCTCAAACCGCAGTAGGCCATGAAATAAAATAAATGTACAATAATATAGAGTAAAGTGGGTGGCTAAGGTGTTCGTTAGAAATTACACACACGAATAACTATACCACTTTTAATATTCTTTATTTAACGCAACGGATTACAGACATAAAATTAAATGTGCGGATTTGCTACTATACTATTACACGTGTGGATCGAATAGGTCTTGTTAATCAGCATACATGTGAGCGTTTGTGGATCTGACACTTGGCTCGTGGAAACACTTAAAGTAAATGTTCCACTAAGTATGAGATTAATATTAACGCATTGAGGAACTGACTCTTTGCGTGTCTGTTTAACCAAAGTGGTTTAACAGGCGAAGACCTGATGTGCAATGATCCGGTTCAACCCCATCGCTCTGGTTTATATACCCATGTTACACAATTTACACAATATACAAAAAGGATTTTCTATTCTAGTCACAACAATGGTACAACACTTTCACTTGGGACGCAACGGTTGGAGGTTTTATGAGTTTATGACACCACTTAAAATTCACTAGATTTTTACAGCTGCAGTTTTGTATTGTGACTTCACTTTCGCTTCTGATTTAGAAAAGTGTATTTTAAGAAACCCTTTTAGTTCGAGGGACGTTGAGTAATTTCTCTCCGTTGAATTCCGCGCACAAATCACCTTTTTTAACTGCGTGCATCCGTTTGCTAGAAAGTTTTCTAATGGTACTTAAGCTAACTGCTTGCATTTCACAAATATTTATTGCGGACTGGCACTGTTTATTTTATAGGCGAGCTTCCTTTCTTTGGAATTCTTACGCTAACTGTTGACAACGAGTTATTGCGATTTATGGCTCCACTACAAGAGCATATAATTCTGAACATCTTTTATTAACAAATTATTTTTCTAATATCAATATTAAATGAACTAACAGGAGGGTGTCGCTATCTTAACTCACCCTGTATATATATTATACCGTTCAACTGTTTTGAAGGGCGATTTTATAAACTTTTGTATTTTAGATGCAACACCCTGTATATGTTTATATTTTGTTGTACATTTTTAAATTACCTTTCCAATGATACCATATAGGTACACTTAGGGTACATAGATTAACGAATTTTATTTATAACACTTAAGATCTAGTAACCATGATCAAATTCAAATATGAATTAATAGAATATCTGAATCTATATCAGATAAAGCAAATTTGGTGTAATTTGTCATATTATGCGATTTTGTATGCTGCATTAGATTACCTTGGAAAAAAGTTCTGGTAACATATTCAAAACGGTTGAACTTTTCTACATAAAGAAGGTACTCTTGTTTTGAATCGCTGAGCGCAATAGTTTTGATAAAAGCGAACCTAAAGTTGAAATTCGTTACTTCAGGAGGCAATCCTTTACCCTTAAGACGCATTTCCGGATCTATACTTGTGTGTCACCAAAGATCAAGGGTAAGAAACTCAAATGGGTGATAGTACTACTCAAAATAAAATTTCTATGAATCGGACGGTATAAGATTTTCACCTACCTATTTAAAATCTTATCTCTGCTGCCACTGTTTCTAGTTTTCCTTTCACGTGAAACTAACGTTTGTAACTATTAATTTTTGAGTTCTAAATAGTTTTATTACATGGTATCTTACTGTTTCTTATAATCACTTTCAGTGCGCAATTAAATAGTTCCATTGAATGTACGTCTCCTTGTCTCAAGACTCTTTTAACTTAAATGGTTTGGATAGTTCTCTGTTTACTGCTACCCTGCTTTGGGAATCCATTAGTGTCAATCTATAAACCCAGAATCGTGTTTCATTTTTATTTCCTATAGCTTTGCTTCAATCTTGGTCATACCATTCTTTCCCCTGTTCTTCCGTTTTTTTTTGAGCCAACGTGGTGATTTTTTCGCTATTATTGTTTGTAATTGTATCCAATCTTCCTCTTTGTTTTCGCATTGTTTATTTTGTTACTTCTCTTAGAAAGTTGTGTTTTACTTCTTCTATTCTCAGTTGAGATAAAACAGATTTTTTCAATCGTTCATTTCTAGACTTCCGGTTTTTACAATCACAAGAAAGTGATCTGAATTCGTATCTGCTTTTCTGCAGCTTTCGCGTCCTTGATGACCTTCTTTTGCGTTCTTTCTAACAGAGCATGGCCAATCTAGTTCTCACTTTTACCACTTGGGGAAATACAAGTCACTATACTCTTCTTTTTGCGGTGGAAATGTGTCTTCAGTATCTTCAACTTATTTTCTGTATCAAATTCTATTATGTTTTGTCATTTTAATTGCATTACCTATTCGCTTTTTCCGCCCGTAATGTTTTCACATCTTTCTTTTCTTCCTCCTACCTTTGCATTGAAGTCTCCTAATATTATTTTTGGCATATTTTGTTATTTTCTCCAATATTTCGCGTGTTTAAAATAATTATTCTTTGCCTCTAAGTTCTTGTCCTCGTTGTTATGTGGACATTGACTATATTTATTTTCCTGTATTTTCTTTTTATTATTAAGCTACAGACAAGGTGATCGGATGACCATCATATCTTTAAGTCTGTGCATCGCGCTCGGGTAACTCGGTAATATTGATTCATTCCTTCTACATTATATATCGTTCCCGTATATCCAACTTCTATATTGGCGTGAGATCTTGAAATTCCCGCTCGTATTTAGCTTTGTTCGCGCTCTACAAAAGCTGTATAATAAAACAATTAGGTACTTTTAGGTTCACAAACATGTAAAGTATATTTGCTGAAAATTCAACAGTGCTTCTACACCATCAATTATTTTTTATTGGTAAATTATAATGATACACAGTTTTCTATTTATTCTTTCTATAATAATAATCACTTATTGTTGTCCCACTCGAATGATTATTATAGTTAAGCGAAGCATCACTTCCAGGTCTGATCTCACGAAAAAGCAGAAAATCTGGAGTAAAATATGAGGAGTGTAGCGGTTGCAAGTACACTTTTGGTATACTTTGATCTTCTTTAACACCAAGAATAGACTGTTGAGACAAAGTATCTTAAAAGATAAATATCGAAACTGTCCAACTATGTGTGCCTGTACTTGTATGTCAAATGTGAATTCTAATGTAGTTTTTTTGTTTCAGGTACGTTACATCACATTATTACTCACTGTAGGGTGTAGGTAAGTGTGCAATATCATATACGTGACCAGAACAGGGCATACAGGATTAACCATCTCCGTCTATAAAAGTTAAGAGTGCACAAAAAAGGGCCCACACATTTAAGAGCAACATATTTGGAACTCACTACGGCGAAGTATGCAGAATTTAATAAAATTAAAATTACAATTTCCTGCGAATACTAAAATTACATGTCATGATGAATAGGTAGTCTAATTAACATGTTTTCAGCTAAAATATAGTTAAACTCTAAACAGTATAAATCAATATGAGTGCTTGTAGTTTTCAACGTTTTCAAACAGTAAATGCTCATAATAAGAGAAACGCAATGTGTTTTTAAAATTTTTAGATCTGGATCCACTTATTCCTGATCTTATGTGTGTACCCTTTTACACCGAAGCATTCTTTGGCCAATGCCTTTGAAGTTTACAGACTGTCGTTTCGCAAAGAAGGTATTTGAAAAGATAATATGTCGAAAAGAGAAATGATAATTCAAATTTAGCCAAGGCTGGCCATGTTTTAAATAACTTTCCGTTTTCTTCAATGAAAATAATATTATAGAATTGTAATTTTATATTCGTTATTAAACATTTAATATTTAGAAACACTTGTTGAAATTAATATTTTTTAAACCTCGTTATTATAGTGGTGACCTTTATACAGCCAACATCTGTCATGGATCATTATCTGGCACCTGCACTGTTAATATATTTGTTGTATAGATTATTTCCTTTATATGCATAATAATGCGTAATTACAATGGTTTCTGCCAGTTTGATAATGATAAAAATTAAAATTTTCAAATCTAACCGCGATTAAAACTACGTAAGAATTTAATGGCTTCTGAATAATTTTGACATCATTAGCAAAGGTGCTTCAAGTGAATTTTGTCTATTTATTCACGAAATAATCATGTCGAATACCCTGCATGCATGTAATGCAAGTAGGATGAATACATTTAAACCATTTTTTGTCAAAATGTTTCGCTTTGAAAAAATATCTCGTAAATTTCCCGTCCAAAAATGTTTACTGCGCTGCAAATTCACTCGAAAAATTTCCTAGCAAAACATTCTGGCAGACAACGTTAAAATCTAATCGGCTATTTTAATGTACTAAACCAGTTATATTTGCAATATAAATGTTCTATCTCACATTTATCATATTGCTTACAAAGTAATAATTTATTGTAAAGCTAAGCAAAAACTGAAGAATTATAATAAATTTTATTCACATTTCGTCTGGTACAACTTGTATTAAATGACATTGTTTTATTCAATTATTGTTACCTGCTGCAACTGCTAAGAAATGTACATAATATTTTGTATATTAGACCAATGACTCAAAACGATAAGTATTATTTTATACCATAACCATTTTAAGTTGCATAGATGTACACACTGCAATGTCGCTGCCAGCGTATGACGGTTCTTAGGTCAGTCGCTTCTTTGAACAGAAAATGTAAAAAACCCAAATCCTGGTTTAAAGTATCTAAATATCACATTTTAAATAGGTAAAAGCTAACAGAATTGAAATTCCAACCTCAATTATGTATAATAGTAGAAAAAAGACTTAGGTATATGTCACTGTAATGCATTACAACTTTTGTGGAATCCATCCTATAATAATTAAATTTTAATGGATTGAACGTACAGAGAGTTAATTGAGATAATCATTTTGTGCAGTGCATTGTGTGTGTGTTATATAAAGAAAATATTAGCTCAAATTCCACATTGTTTATTTGATGAATACTAGTATAGAGCACACAGATTGGCAATAATTGCAGATATAACTTGAAAATAAATGAAACCACCATTTAGTCGGCTTCTCCATCAAAAGCAATTTTCTGTATGCGCGAGAACCAAATAATAGAAATTCTAAAGGAGATTAAAATATCCAGTTAAGCATCACAGGACACCTACCTGCACGTACAGTTTATTTGAGAAGAGATCAACCTGTGGATTTAGGCTTTAGAAAGGACCTACATCCAAATCGGATTTCCCAAGGGAGGTAAACATGGCAAATGACCATTTGTGATTGCCCAACATGACGGCGCGTTATTCCAACCATGCACTCATTACAATAAATGGCTTTGAAACGTGCAAACGCGGCTCTCACCGCTCGTGCAAAATCATAACAGGATGCATTTTCATTATCTTGCTCATGCTCAGCGGATAAATCGTGTCAAACCCCGATAAAGCGTTATCTCGTGCACGAAATTAAATTCCAAATTGCTAAAACGTTGTTTCGGAAATTTAAGGTTTTTCGCCCAGACTGAAAAACTGGAATTAAAACTTTGGGCGTGATTTACGCGCGCAATTTAAAACAAATTAAGTCTTGCCAAGTTTCAAACTTCTGAAAGATCGTTTCGGGAGAAAACACTAAATATATCAACGCCTTTGCTTTATCCCCAGACAGATGTTGGTAAGGCTAAAGCTACCGAACCACCAATCTGTTTCCGCCTACGTAAAAATTAATTGCCGAAATCTTGCATGAAACTTAAAACATAAACCACCGGAAGCAAGTTCCTATAAACCAAAACAGTTCTAGGGTCCCCGCAGTTTATTTATAAGCGATTTATACATAATCTACTTGAGGTAGCCATAAAAATAATTTGAACGGAATTTGGCGTAATACTATTACATAATGAAATAATTTTACTACAATTCAATAATAATTGGTCCTTTCAGTCGGATGCCACGAAAATGAAAAACGCTTTTTAGAATACAACCATTAATTTCTAATAATTTTTAGAGAACACCTTCTAATACTAAAAAAAGTAAATTAACCGGGAATATTCACTACTGTTTGATATTCCCACTATTGTTTGTAGTTTTTCTGAATAATTTTCTTTTTATGGTTTAATTGTTCATATCTCCTGACTACCTGCTATAGTCAACACCATTTTTTCATGGTAACTGTGGTCCAATTTAACATAAACACATCAAACTTATTATACTTTTCAATTCTGTAATAATATATAATATGATCCCAAAACAGCAACAAATCCGCTCTTTAGAACGATTCTAGAAACTGTATACTATTTATTTTTATGCAGGTACTAACGCCATATGAATCTAGAAAATGTTCAAACAAGTATTTTACTTGTTTCTCTTTAGAAAAACCACCTCTAGGTCAAGGAAGACATTTAAACAATGTGTCAGGTGCAATCCCATAAGCTGGGTTATAGATGCTTAACTATTTGCGTAGTATGTTCTTACGAGTATGCATCCATTTTACCATTTTGTACCAGAAAAGTTATAATTGAGTTATATAATTCGAAAACAAATAAAAATCTGATTTGAGCTTTTAGGTTTTTAGTCATGCATTTATGTGTAATATACCCGCCCGAAGTTTGGCACGAACAAATTGTATACGGACAATCATAGCAAGCTCAAAAAAGATTTTAGTAAATACTCAATAAGGGCTCTCGGAATCGATTAAGCGAAGTAGTAGGTATTCTTAATTGAAAAAGCATCACCTCGTTACGTCGTACGACGATAGATGCAATTATAAATATGGCACCTTTTTATTACATTTAAAAAAACAAGCTCTTTTTACAACCATCAGATAGCGCGCACATATCAGCGAACATTTTCGTCTATTATTCTCGACAAAACAGAAACTACAGCATAAATCTGGCAAATTCATAAAGGTAATAAAATTTGCAAACAACTAAATTTAAACTCTGCAATAATTAACCTCCATAATAAATGCAATTCCAGGGTCCCTCCAAGACGTCAAATCACGTGAAGATAGTGCGATCACTGTCCCATACTTGTGATTTTAGGCGGCCCACAGGTAATTTTACTTCCAAATACTATAACATGCAGATTTCATAACGGGTGCCGTAATTCGCCAAACTACAAAAACCAAATCTGCACCAGATTACCGACAATTTTTAGGGATAAATCTATTTATTGAACTTTACCCAAAGGAGCCTTAGATAATGCGTTCTACAGCATCGGAAGTAAAGTTAAGACTCCAAAAGATGAGAAGTATAGCTATCCTGTTATTCACTTGGAAATTAAAGAAGGAACGACGCCTATTGTGAATTCAAAAATTGCCAAAAATTATATAGGCAACATGATACACACAAAGACGTGAAAAGTTGCCGAATAAATTGTAAAACTACTGAATATAGAAGAGACATATTTTAGGACCGTTGCCAGAAGAAAGAGTAATTAACTAAGGTCCTAAGACAACTTTTATATAATAATAAACAGTGCTGCATCTCTTTGTAATAAATATATGTATTTACTTGCTATGTGGGTAAGCCGATTTGATATCATGCGTATAAAATATTGAAATTTTATTGTAGACAGTTAAAGATATTTTGCTTTCGTATGTCAATATTTTATGTAATCGTTATAAAAATGTCTGTAGAACTAATAATAAGTATTCAACTATTTTCCAGTTGCTGAAAATGTTTGACATGCGTCCATTGCCTAATCTATACATGCCTCAATCACATAATTAATTATAAAATAGAGTGCGCCTTTATAACATATGATTCTTTAAATTCAAAGTAGAAGACCTGACCTATTAAATTAATTTTTTTGCAATCTTGTGCTGAAATGTCAACTTTTTAGTTGTCGCTGTTAATGTCAAGATTTTCACTAATGAACAAACTCACTTTTTTAACGTTGCTAACTCGTGTTACGTTTACAAGCAAACAATATCAGAATATATGTATCTGCAATATATGTAGATTTAAATTACAGTAAAATAACGCCGAAATAACTATCTTTAATATTTGAACATTGCACTGCATCAAAAATCCAGCGCGTACGTATTGAAGTTTGTCAATCGCATTCTTTAACTCTCGCTCGATGTTTGCAACAGCCTGGAACAAACGCTTATCACTTTAGCTGCAATCATTTCCTGTATTAGGTTACCTTAAAATAAAATCTGGGAACTGCTACTTCGCAGATTGAGCTCGCCTTGGATTACGTCATTCCTTGAATAACTCGAATGGAAGTTTCTCACGGGTAAGCCCACGGCTTCTAGCTCTGGTTCTACTCGATCGGCTAACGTCACGTAACAATTGAAACGCCTCCAAACACTTTGTCGGCTAAGTAATTCCCGTACTTGCTCTATACACGATTAAAATAACACTTGAAGTGTAAACACTGGCGCAATAAAGTGTATACTGCTTGACTTTCAGCCTGCGTTTATTTAGCTTACCGTATGGCAATTTGACACTGTGAGTCGCTTATACAAGTGCGACTTGGACTGAGTCCGCTGGCGACTGAATTAAGTTGAACACCGCTAAATTGTACTAAACACCGCTGTGTTCGTGGATATGCTATGCTAAATTACAATCAAATCAATAGTGTAAAGTATGAGAACGCAAACTGGCTATATGAACTGGAGCTTTAATTGCTCATATTAGCTTATCTAGAAATAAGCGGTATAGGGAAATGTTGGAGGAGAAAACTGCTGATTTTTTATTTTAATATTTTCGGGAAGAAATTTTTAAAGATAAGTGCGCCGTCATAAAGCAGTCTTTGGCAGCTACCAAAAAGTTTCTTCCGGAAGCTCGACTTTAAAAAATAAGGGGGGGGTAGGAATGTTAATTCGTTCACATCTTTCACTGCAAATATTTTAACATTATGTTATTTATAATTGCGTAGATCGAAATAAAATCTCATAATGGCGTATAGAATGCAGCAGTGTTAGGTATATTAAAACTTGTATTTTACTGCTCTTTGCTTTTATATTGTTATATATGAACTTCGGACTAGTTGAATTGGTTGTTATAGGAAATCTTAATGCGTTAAAATAAGAAATATATATTTTTGTCCTTTAAAGTTGTTAAGTTTAGAATTAGTTTGGCACCAGTTACTACTCTTAGCATAGAATATGAGATAACCTCACTTCACTCTTTCTATATTTTTCTTTCAATTTATTACATAAATACTTGTAGTCTGTCACCTGTCCATGTACCTCGATATTCTCCTTTACCAAGCCAAATGCATCCGGTAGTCAGACAAATCCCAGTACGAACTCAACCAAACACCAGGAACCGCAAAGACTTCCGAACCAAACACGACAAGGCACCTACCACTTTTCTCCAACAGAACTGCCAAAAACTGATCAGCAGAAAACACCTTCCACATCTTTCTTCCAAAATTCACAACCCACCGACAACCTAGTATCCCGAACCTCGACTAGATGCAAGTTACAAAATGTCACTTCAATAACAAGCTTGGCAACGTACAACTCCAGCAGATGAAAAACCTTTTATCCACACCACAAGACGCTCACTCTGTCCCAGTAAAACCATTCCCTGCTATACAATTCATACGATGTAGTTAATTGACAATAAACTTAGTTCTGCATCCAATTCCAGAAATTGCTTTTGTAGATTATAACTGTATTACATATGGCACTCTCACCACATCCTTTCTTCTCTTTATCATCTGCACCTCTTCAAATCTTTTAAAATTTTATTTTAATTCTCTTCTTGCAAATTTTATTTTAATTCAAAACCCTTTACATTCCAAATTTTGCCGCTTACAAAGGTATTAAATTTTTTTAGTCCAAAATTATTTTACATACTAATAATAATCAAAAAGGTCCTTAGTGATATTGTTTTGCATATTTTTTAAAGTCCAACACTATATAATCTGTATCATATTTATTTTAACACCCACTATTTCGAATGATATTTTCGAATAGGTATTTGATATTAATCCTTCACTTTATTTTAGATAATAATTAAATTATATTAGAACCTTACTGTTTCTTATATAGCATCATTCAAATGAATTTTAATTCTATTTCATTTCTTTACCAAATACATATTAATACTATGGATATCCTTCTAATACTCAAATTCATCTTTGTAATTTAATACTGTATTCTTTTAATCTTTTTAATCTGATATCAAACCTGTACACTAAAAACCATTACAATATATTAGAATAATCGACTCTCGTGCACTAAACGTTTCTATTAAAAATGTAATGTCCAGTGATTCTAAATAATAATGCTCACTATCTAAACCCGTTCAAGTGCATTTCTTACCCTATTAAGCGCATCCTGGCTTGACACCATAAATAAACCAGGCTAAGAAAAGCGAGCTAGGATTGAACGGACACGGAAAGGGTTGATCCGTCGGGCTGCATTTCATTAGCTTAGAATTTTTTATGATTTATGCTATTTTGAATTTTAAATGTAATGTATGCGGCCGTGACATACTTAATCTACAGGGAGACACCAGTCCGTCGCCAGTGCACTTATTCCAGACAAAGCTCTATCCAACGAGCTGGGAAAGTTGTCGTGTTGTCGGACACTTTACATATTTTTAACATAACACACTTCTGGCACCAGGATATCAGCGGCAGTAAAAATCATTATATGCCGGCCGTTTGAAGTTCATAATTTCATTCGAAGCTAAAGAGCTTAATAAAGTATGGAATTAATGCATTCCAAGATGATAAAACTGGCCGAGTTATGAATTAGGAAAAGGTCGCAGCTCATGCGGAATGAATAAAAAATAACAGAAATGTGCAGCCGTTCGAAGGAAACTAGCCCATTTCCCCGTTTCGCTTTTCGATATCGAATACGTGCTTCATAATGCTATATGCGGAGTAAACTGCTACTATAGGCATTTTAGGTATGCGTAGAAGTCAGACGAGTATGAAATACACGGATTTATTGGGTAAAAGTTAAGAGTCCGGAGATTTTTCCAGATTCCAGATACGGAGCAGCGGCGGAAATTTATCAGGAGCCTGGAAAATTCGACGATATCTGATAGAAATAAAAGTTTTCTGCTCGTTATTACCTCTCTCTGAGGAGAGGTAGCAATCCATTATTTTTATTGTTGTGCCCATCAGATTATTACTCTTGCTTTAAACGCTTCTGCAATTAACAGTGAAGGTTTCGCAAGTGATAGGAGATGGGAGTTGCGATTATTCTACAGGACGAAGTTAAACTGGTAGAATTAATCGTGCTGCTTTACTATTTTCAGTATGACCTAGTCGCATACAACTCGACGACGTTGTCTGTTTTAGCGGTTGCGTGTTGTCATAAGGTATTCGCATTGTTTCGAGATATTAAAAAAATTAACCATAGGAATTTCCCACAAGGAATTCTTTGGTATGAACAGTAACGCCATAAATCTATACTTATTCAAAAGGCAATGCCGATTGATGGTCAATGTACCTTCTTTTGGTAAGATAATAAAATGAGAATCTACAGTTCGCAAATCAAAAAGATATAGATATATCGTAATATTCTAAATTTCAATAGGAATAGCGTATTCTGTTTTTGTTTGTTTTTTTAAGTCGACAATAATACTTACAGCCGATGTGTGATCGTTTTCTCGGAATTTTTAAATTGGACCCTTAGTGATATTTACAAGCTCAACAATAATCCATTTTTATTAACTTTATATTATTTTGTTTATGTTTAGCAAGTAAAGCTAATAATAATAATCTTAAATCAGAGGAAAGTGAGGATGAACCGCTTTACTTTTCTGTTCTTTCACATTACATGGTAGGCACTTGAACGAAGCATCATAAGTCTGTACCAACAGTAGGTACAATGAAATTAAGAACAAAAATGGTCAAGGTGATATTTGTTTGGACAAGATAGTAAAGGATATGAAAAAGGGAACAACTCTCGCATGTAGACTTTTCATGTACAGAAGTGAACGGCATAGAGTTGGAAACTGTGTTATAAGGTGCTACGTTTGGAATTTTTCTTCTTCTTATGCTTATATTAAGCCATGGTCTGTTATTACGGTGCATTTTCCTGTGGTGTCGATTACCAACTATCCTTCCATTTCTTTGGCGGTTTTCCTACCGGCCTTCTTCCTGGTGGTTTTCCGTTCCGTGCTAATCGAGCGATTCTCTCTTTCCCCATGCTGGTTCCATTCCCTCCTTCGTGACCACCGAACAACATCTTGTATTGTGCATGCTTCTCTAATTTCGTTGTGTCTTCTTTTATCTCTTAACGTATTACCTGTGATTGATGATAGTGTCCTCATTTCTGTTGTTCGCAGTATTTTCTTTGATACTGCGTATGTCAAAAGTGGTCTTACGCACGTTTTACATATGCGGACTTGACTTTCTAGGCTTACGTTCTTATTCCTCCACACGACACCCCGTAAACATCCTGACACATTTGGAATTGGAAGTGACAAATAAACTTATTTTGAACTGAGCATAGAAGTTGAGATGTTAGTTCTGAAGATAATTTGTATTTTAATATTTATTAAATTAATTTAGTATTTTAAATTATGCAATTTAATTTAAGAGATGTCAAAATTTATACAGTAATTAAGAATATGATGGCAAATATCCTGGGTGCTGAATGAAAAGATTATTTGAAAATAACAAGCAGCACATATTTTTTATATGTTTCAATCAAATATATGGTATTGAATGATAAATGAATTTTAATAAATAAGGGGTTGTCAATTGACACTTTCCTAATAATGGGAGTGTCAGAATCGTTGAGTATAATACAAACAGCGAAAGTAGTTGTAGTGAACCTATAGAAGTTTATCTCTTAGCTGTAGCAGAGAACTTGTAAGTGTCAGAGATCGTTATACAATGGTTTGACCAATACTGTATATGGAAGACTGGATTATAATGGTTAATTACTATTAGCTGTTTCAGATAACTGAAAAGTGATGCCAACAAGGGCTACTGAATTATGAAGTTAAGTAATCTGTCAATGTACGCTTTATGTTAAAAAAATCTATATAAAACGTATTGAGTTTGAACGAAATGAGTTGTTACAAATTTAATACAATTATAAATGCATGTCCCAACCTAGATAAAGGAGTTTCAAGTTTAGAAAGCACATTTACTGAGGTAGTATATAATAGTTATTTACTATACAAGTGGGATAACAGCATCATTAATATACGTGTGTGTAAGTTACAAACGAGTGCGTAGCACGAGTTATGTAAGCACACAAGTATATTAATGATGCATTATCACACATGTATTGTACAAAATTTTATCTACGACTGCCTAAAATTGAGAAAAGTGCATTAAGAGAAATGTCAGATCTGTCATTTTTAAAAATATTGTAGTAGGCAAATGTCATTATGTCATTCATTTGACACTATTTCAGTTACGTAATGAAGTCATTACACAACTCAGTTGCGTAATGAAACCATTACATAACTGAGTGGTGTAATGAGCTTCATTACCTAACTGAAATAGTGTCAAATGAGTGACGTAATGCGTTACTTATCCCACTGGAGTAGATAAAATTACTTAAAAAAACATAATTTGCGCATCAGATAATTTAATAAAATGATCATTATACATAATCATGAATATTTAGAGGCTGAATCAGTCTGACATTTAATAGAGAAAAGATTTGAGCAAGCTTATGTGAAATGTAATTTTAATAAATGATAATAATCAAAATTCAAATACATAAACTTCGTTTCTATATTCAAAGATCAATGCAATATTATAGCACTCACATTGCGATAAACCAAATAGCATCGTACGGAATCAAATAGATTACATACTAGTTAGCAAAATATATCGGCTAAAACATGTTCAGGCGCGTATGTTCTATCTGATCATAACGCTCTGGGTGGGACTTTCAGAATCAAACTGAAGACAAGCGAAAGAAAAGTTGAGAGAAAAAGGTGGAATCTACAGAAGCTGAAAGAGTCATAAAAATAAAGGTAAAACAATTTATTCAAGGATAACATAATGTAGAGTTTCAGTTACGTGCTATGCAGATATTAGTGAGGAACACCTCAAACCAGCAAAAAGAGAGAATATATAATAGAAACACGGAAATTTTCGACCCGATGGAAAATGGATACGAGTTGAAAAAATAAACCCTGACAAATACGATGGTAGAATGAGTCATGCCAGACAAAAGTCTACGAAACCAAGCCAAGAAACAAGACACCATCACTCTAATATATAGAAAAAGGCCAAGGAAGTTGTTAATTATATAAACCTCACTTTATGGAAGTATTAGTGGACGACAACATTAATACTTTAGTTGTCGAGAAGGTCAATACTGAAAGGGAAGTGCGAAAGTAGTGTGGGTTAGATCACAAGTTATTAAGCAAATAAAAAACGGAAACTGGCTGACAACGACATCTATATGACCGATATGACTGGTGAGGTTCCTTAGGAGGCAGTGTGCCAACAATGCTCTGACTACCGTATAGCCAAGTCGCAGGAGTCGCCTTTTCAAAATCTTCCTCAAAGTTGTACACCAACCCATATATAGACGAAAAACATATTGGACAAACCAGAGAACCGGAGCCAGAAAAGCACTTTTCTATGTCAAGTTCTATTTCAAAGGTGTTGTGACGTGAACTGTGCTTATTATAGGCTATCACAAGGCTTTTGACACAACACCCAACACAATGAGCTGGTTGACATTCAACAAAAAGTCACACTGAATGACGAAGACTTAAGGATTATCCTCAATCTCTACTAGAGTCAAACTGCGACTGTTCGAGTTGAAGGTGAAAACAGTGAAAAAGTCAACATCCAAAGAGAAGTACAGTCGTGTTCAGATAAATCTCGGACAATGCTTTTTTCATATATGTATAGGTTGAGTTAAGAATTGGAGAATATCTTCATGGATTTCCTGCTATCAGAAAGCGTTACATTAAACTTTGATATGTAAATGAAATCTGTAGCCCTTTCAGATAGCAGGAAATCTATGGAGATATTCTTCAATTCTTAACTCAACCTACACATGAAAAAAAACATTGTCCCAGATTTATTTGAACACGACTGTACATCAGGGCTGTGTCCGCTTGTGTTCAACAGCGTTAGATGACATCGGAGCGGAGTTGAAATCTCCATTAATGCTTAATGTTTGAACAACATTCAATACCCCGACAGTTTGGAAAGTTTGCAACCATGCATGACCAGATGACAGATATAGTGAAAACTGCGGGTTAACGCAAAACACAAATAAGACTAAGTAGGTGGTAATCAAGAAAGACACTATAACACCAGGTCAAGTGATCGTCAACAGCAGGAAAATAGAGAAAGTCGCAGCATATATGTATCTGGCAACAACCATCAAGGAAAAATGGGACCACTCACACGGAATAAAGTGTCGTATCGAAAGGGCAGGGCCGGCCTTTCTAAGAATGTCAAGTCTCATCAAAAGTCACATGACTTCAACGTGCCGATCAAAACAAAACTACTGCGCAGCTATGTATTTCCATTGTCACTTTATGGAGTTTTATCATAGATACTTACTGATTCAGGATGTGGCTCTATCTTGAAGATACCTTTTTTCCTGGACTCAGATCGGTTCACATGCATAAATTAATAAGAACTCGCACCTTACCCGAAATTCTATAACACCCCTGTAGTCTGGGGTTGTAAATCAGAAACGTGATACTGGGGAGCAAGGCGAACGGCGAGTCTTTTCATGTAGCAGGTGGTCACACACGCCCGACCGCGAACACAAACTCAGCCAATTCCACAATCAGTCATGCAAGCAAAACAACAAACATTCAGCTTTTAGCAGTAATGTGCTCATTACATAATACTTACAGGGGGTTTTATAGCCACCGTGGCGTTCCCAAGTCGCATCTGGAAGAAAACATGGTCAGATATATTCTTCGGTGCACCTTCGATGATATGCGTGTAATAATCCTGAAAACAGGAATGCTTACCGCATCTAGTATTCATTAACCGAACGTTAACTGCATCAATGCGTCGAACCCATGTCAATGGAACCCACAATTGCGGTAGCCGCATGGACCGCAAATGGCACAGGTACAAGGCATCTTTGGGAAACGGGCTCCCCGAGCCACCCAGTCGCACTCACTGGAATCACTGATAAGCAAGGTGCTTAACAGGTCAGGGATCGTTGGGCATCTGGCCGAATGGCCACTGATCCAGGCACGAGAGCGCTCTCTACGGCAAGTTGACCCCAGGCCAACCATAACAATGTACAACGACCCAATTAATAAAGTTGTCTACAATAAGCCTCAGTACGAACAATAACGAATGTTCGACTCCGCTGTACAATAACTACATTTTCAAAGCTACGCAAGCACTAGTATTCCTTTTTACAGACTTCATCGTTTCATCCGCTCCCTTATAAGTTATAATCCATATAACTTACACAATTCAATTCACTTCAAAAACATATAATCACGGTGGAATGAAACTCGCTGTGGATTAGCTTTCGCGTTCACAAGCGTGCGACCTCGCCCACAGCCTGCCAAAGCACATCAGAACCCTCACATTGTAAAAATTCCACCCCCAGTCGCCTCAGGATTCACAACATTCCCCTTCACAACGTTCTTGGCTAACTCCCCGCAAAGGCCCATCCACATTAAAAACAACCCTCAGTCATTAATTTTAGCTTTGGACTCGTTTCTATTCTGTGCTAAATTTAGAAAGTATCATATTTCAGTGGTTGGTTTAGACTAAAACCCAGAATTATACGAATACAAATAAAATGATAGGATATTTTCAAACAACTCAAAGAACACAAAAGTAAATATTACAACATTAGGTCTTTTGAAATGCATTATTTGTACGATTTTAGACATTTAAGTTTAAAATTCGAACTGGAGTGTAAATATCAAATTGCATTTAACTCCTGCACACCATGTTCTTCCAACAGAGCTGAATACCAAAACTAAATTTTAAATAGAATTAGCCGTCTCCAATTTCAGTTTCAACAGTTACAGCCGCCGAACGCATTCGGACCTGATTCACTTAAAAATAATTTCGAGCTACCAACCAAATTCCCGATAAATTTGGAACATAAAACGATAGAGTACATTCTTAAGCCCATTTCGACTGCCTATCTGCGCGCCCAGTTACATTTGAAGCCAGTTACGGTGATTCACAACAAGCTTAAAACGTCTCATAAGAGCCCCTTTATCAGTTTTAAGCTCATTTCGAATTCCTTACAGTAAATTAACTGGAATGTATTCTTTTCACATTGAAGTCCGCGTGATCGTGATTCTGCCATGCGCGTGTAAATCGATGGGAAATATTTTCGTGTGAAGTTTAACGATCGGTTATTGATTGGTCGGCTGCATAGCAGCTAAACGGAAATATTATCAAGTGTAGGTATGTGGGATTATAAGACCACCCTGTTGAAAGCCAGTTCTTTAGCACTGTTTATCAATCATCTCATTTTCTATTACAATTCCATATGCTGTAAATCATTAATTAATTATAATGTAGCATACACTGCGGCCTATTTTGATATTGAGTACATTTAAATGGCTACTAAATAAATATGCTATCAAATATAATAGTTTAAAATTTGATAAACGATTTCGTGGATTACATTTATTTAGATTGTTAGATCATGTTTTAGATATATTAAGGCAAAGACAACATCGTACCAATTTTTCATACCAAATGTTGGCTTATCATCTACAAACATCCATTGAAGAGTTTTAAACTAGTTGAAAACGTGCAGATATTATCAAACGGTCGATTAGAAAGATGTAAGATGAAATTACCAATGTAAGCGAAAACGGGAGAAACGGTAAGGCAAAAATAGGTTGGATTTATCTAAAAGGATTTTATTATACGTTTGACCTAAGGGAAACTCTTTTTGTTTATTTCGTTATAACTTAATTTCAAACCAATTGGGATGTCAGTTTAGACCATTCAAAATAATTAATGAGAATTAAAATTATTTTTATGATAAATATTTCGCCTTATAGGTTTGCAACCATTGATACACGCGTCAAATCTCTCAAGTAAAATGGAGTTTCTTCCGCGTTTGCTGTAAATTGGCGGACGACCCGTGGTCAAAGCATGTGTTATGTATGTTATTTGGGGGTTCTTAAGCGCAGTTCGAAGGGTGATATGCCTGAAATCTTGTCGGGAGGAAATCTTTCGCTGCCTGGATGGTAATGTTGGAGGAAATTTTGGCTTAATCCGCATTCGTTTTAGTTCGATTGTAATCCACGAATTACGTAGGCGATAGATTTCTAGCATCCAGTTTAAAAAGGGCAGAGCTCTGGTAAGCGATGATTTTTATTGCAGAATTGTCGTCTAATTATGCTTTTCGTTCATCTTGAAATCTCAAATGATGAGGCCTTAACTTTCATTAACTACCCGAGTTCATTGCTGTGAGAAGTCCTGATAGCATTTAGGTGGTCTCTAGATGAAACCGACTCCGATCTAGCGACAAGGACTAGATTTCTAGAACGCAATCTATTAGAGCCTTTTCCGGGGGAAGATGTGCCGAACGTGGCCCGGTGGAGGTGGCTTCGTTACGCGTTACGCTGCTCTTTGCGAGTGCAAATCATGTATTTTCAGTTGTAGTTTCAGCCCGTACATGACGGTCAATTTCGTATATGTTCGACTGAGATTAACACATTATAATGTAAACATAGTACGAGTGTGTGCTTGGTTATGGAGGTTACCTCGCAGGGTAATAAATATTAGTTATTAATCAAGCTTACTAATCCAAATTCTGATTATACATTGTATCTACCTGGGCTTTAGCATGTTAATTAGTTGGTTAGGTAAACGAGGAGTAATTCCGGTGGCGAGACGTGGAATTAATCCTGGATAAAGGTAGTATTTATAGCTAAAGTTGAGTCGCTGATTGGCTAATCTAATTTTTACGCTGATAAAGATAACTAAAACGGCTAGAAACTCTGTAATGGTAATAACCTAATAATTTTCATGCTGGTTTTCTGTCTTGGTCGTTGATATAATCTTGATTGAGTGTGGGAAAAATACACAGGTGCCTGGATAGCATGGACCTCCTTTCCTTTTTTTTGTAAAGGAATCACACTGAATTTGGAAAAGTGGAAAATGTAATCATTCAGTGAATTTGCTTATTCTAATTTACCCGTGTATAGATATAGCAACACTGCATTAGTGTGTTCATTTTAAGGTTTCGTCCAGCAGCAGAAATTATTGCCAAGTCTTCACGTTTTCCACAGTATAATCAAATTTTACACTGTTTATATCCTTTTAAAGAACATAGCAATCTTGGGATAAATAGACCGTATTCTATATACAATATCAATTATAAAATTTCTAATGAAACTGAAAACACATAATTGATATCCATAAACTGGGATATACCAGTGGAGAATAATCGTTTTAAAAATAACATTTAGTTCATAGTTTTTATAACCTACCATTTTTGAAACCAAATTCCTCGAATAGTTGTGCTGAACCGCAAAAAATCCGCATGTAGAACTTGATCGGCCTATACAAATAAAATTTTAATATCGACCACGATAAAATGGTAGCTAACAAATTCAAAAATATATCATTTCCCTACACACCTGTTTGATAATGATAATAAATGGATAAGCTTAAATCCACCAAAACGAGCCTACGAAGCTTTATGAATAATTCAAAATCAAAATACGGTGGATTTAGAGGTCGCGACACACGCGAAGCGCTCGATTCTTGAATACATTTCCCTGCAACACCCCCAGAAGTTAGGTGAGGGCCGTTGATCTGGCTCCAATTTTCCTCGGCTTTTTCAAAAGTAGAAGTGCGCCGTAACGAGCTGTTATCAACGTTCTTGTAAACTTAGTACAGATTGAGCGTCGCCAACAGAATGGCCGATTGCCGTGGAAAAAGCTGTGTTCCTCTGATAACCTATGGTTGATTCTGCAAAGGACACGTTTAAATAATCACAATTTGCATTTACAGTGGGAATGTGCGCTGTATCAACTAATTAAGGCAGCGATAGTAGGATTTGTTTATATGCTAAACGTTTTATGCCCCCTTGCATTTTTTCGATGATAATTTTATGGGAATTTACTGCGTGCAAACAAGCCATATTTGCAAGTTCCTAACGACTGTGAAAGGGTCCTTGCACTTGTTTCTACGGTTCCTAATGAGACTATTTGGCAAGAGAAGCACACCGTTTGTATCAACAATTTTTTAACTGTATGGACGAGAATCCTATTAAACAGTTACAGAAAATTTAAAGATAATTTGGTATCCTATCCTTGATACTCCATTCTCTACTCAGCTATCGTGACGATAGCAATTTTAGACATTTTCGATATATGTAATTGGAAAATAAATCACTATCGTTGAAATAATGTATTTTTCTCATCTAAGCAGATGAAATTAGCTCATGGGAATAACATAATTCAAGACTCAGGCAAATTATACAAAATTATATTATTAGTCGATAAGGATTCTGAATTCTATAACTTACGGTAAAAGGAATATATTTTGCTTTTGCACGAAGCATATCCCTCTTTTAAGGGACCACAAAAGTGAAAGTCTAGCTGTATAAGGATCTATTATGATTTATGGATTTCAAACACTTCCCCCAGGGAATCCACTTTGCTCAGAAAAATCCTCTGGACATGTAACTTCCTTGACCTCGAGCCTCTCGTTCACAAATTGACAGCACGTCCCTGAGGTAACCCTCGTTATATCAACTTGCTTTTAAAAAACCCTTTTTAAAATAATTATAAAATCAATATTGTGTTTATTTGTCGATTGACAAGGTCTAAACATTCAAACATTCAGAGTACCGAGTACATGAGATAACAAGTACAACTTGTTAACTGATTCTCTTCCTGTTCCAAGGTTATTTTTACATTAAAAGGAGATCAATTATTCCAATTGCTCACTTATGTGTATTTTAGATTTATTTAACTTCTTGCTATTGGATACCATTATTGAGAAAATTTAGTGAATTTATCTAATTTTTAAACATTTTTTTTACATAAACGACAAACCTGTTAATGTCTATATATTTCCCATCCTCAATGCTATGCTGTTTAAGATGGGCACTTATGGTTGTTGCATCGGTTTTGTATATACCGCTCTAGGCAAACACAGAGTTACAATGCTGATAACGTCTTCCGAACCTCATGATACTTATAAAATCATTTCCTGGTTCAGATTTTGTATTGGGTGAAGGAGAAACGACGCTAAAGCACTCAGTGGTTCTATCTGGCACGTTTACCCCTGGATTTCTGAGACGTCAAATCCATAAGTGTCTCAAACGAAGCCAAAAATCGAATAAAATATAATATAGCAACATGCCGTAAACTAGGTAACAACGAATGTATGTATATAACGATATACGATTTCTAATATTCCACAAACAACTATAAAATATTTAAGTGTTTAAGGACTAACAATTAACACATAAATACATAGTTATCATGGGCCATACCTAACTAATACATATCCAAATTTATATACTTTATTGCGAGCCTGAAATGTAAAACTTTACTTAAAATTATTTAAATGTTTACTAGGGAAGTAATTACTGTAGTTACTAAAGCAATAATGCAATTCCTTTACACGAGAAATTTGAAATAAGTAATTTTACTAAATGATTAGGCTTCACACTTCACAAATTAAATGTAAGTTTTTTTACAAAGGGTTCTACTCATCCAGGTATCTGTATATATTTTAGACACACTATGTCAAATTTATAGCAACATCTATGGCAGTAATTGAATTACGTTCTTAAGCTGTTTGGGTCCAGTGTAAAAATCAGGTTAGCCAATAAGCGACTCAATTTAGCTAATTTTATACGGTATTAAATATTCTCCACATCACAGTGAAGCCTGATTTCATACAAATCCCATTGTTTCCAACACGTCGCCTCAAAACCGGTCCTGTAAAACTAGACTAGCTAAAACAGCAAAATCAAACTTAGACGACAATTCTTTAAATAAAATAGTCTCTTACCAGAGCTGTCTATTTCGACCTGAGAATAGTGGCAATTACATAACTCACGCCAAACTTGGTTGCAGCTTCATACTCAAGCAGACATAAATTAAAATCCTCCCAGCTCACATTTAACAGCGTAAATCCTTGTCTCTAAATATCGCCTCAAATGTGCATGTCACCCTAGAGGTTGCATGGCGACTTTCTTAATTGCACACCAATTCACACACAGTCTCATCTGACCACGCTGAGCGCTAATCGCTATCAGAAAAGCGGGAGGAAATGCAAAAACGAAAGAACATCACGTCTGCCCACATAAATTATCTGCGTAAACGGGAGATCAATTTAAATGTTTTAATTCATACTAGCGAAAATACTATCTGTGCCTTTCTGCTTCCTTCAATTTTTCACTTTGTCAGTGAAACTCTTTCCCTTCAGATTGTATTTAATTCGTGAATTAACAAAGGTGGCACGGAGTGAGATCTCATGAATATCGAAGATGGACAACCATCGTGTTGTTTTTCACCAAAAACTGTTGGACGCTCAATGCCGTATGCCCAGGAACATTGTCATAGTGCAGAAATAAATGTCTGAGCTCAATAAACATCTACATAAAATTTTTTATTTATTTATTTTACTGTCCGTACAGAAGCAACAAATACTTCGTACACCGAAAATAGTATATTATTTTACAAGGGATGTAGATAAGATTTACACTACCGAGGACCGTTTGATGGTAGTGTAAATCTTCCTACATTCTGTGTAAAGTATATTATTTTTTTCACTACCAATATTTCCTTATGTAAAATAAATGGTAATAGCGTAAAATTATTACATTTTCTAAGTTGTAGCCTATCTCGGAGCTTGGAGCGTTGTGACGTTTTGTTTGACAGTTATAAACGCACTGTGAAAAATGCGTGAATACGATTGCGAGTGCTGTTTTGTGAGCTTTGTGCTTGTATTCTGATTAAAAATGGATAATAGTACGAGCGATAATGGTTTTCCTCATGTTAATCAAATGACGAACATGGCATCTCGTCAGTTATAGTAAATCTGGGATGTAAGTAATTCATTTCTCTAGGGAAGTAAGTACATTGTCATGGAAACTGTAACAATTTTTGTAAATGTTGCCTACCTCCCTCAAATCAGACAGTGTAAGGAAGTTAAAATTGACTTTACATTGAATTGAGCTTGATGTGTCTTCTTTGACCTAGGTGGAATATGTATAGTGGCTTTTCCAAGTGCCCTATACTATACTGTACCTGTACTATGAATTTATATTTATCTTTGTTTGCTAGTTAACTCAGTCGTAGAAGTACAAGACCCGTTCTTACCTCAGTACAGCTAATGGAAATGTCAATATTGCTCTTGCAGGCCTACTCGTGATAACCTACAATGCTGTAATTATACATGCAAACCTTGCCAGAAATGAAAACCAAACAGTTTACATGAAAAGATATATAATCCAACCTAACAAGAATACACAATGTTAATCGATAAATGTTATATGCGCTATTTATAGCAGGACGGAAGAGTCCAAAAGCTTAATGCTTAATCTACATGCAATGTTTAAATCTCGCACACAAGTTCGCTTAATGCGGTCCTGGCTCTAGTAGCTCGAAATCAGCTGGAGCGGTGTGTCAACAAGAGCTTGGTCCTGGCTCTGCTAATTCAGCAAGTACGTGCACGTCACCTTGGGTCGCTGCCTGGCTCGTTGCAGTTATTGCACAATGCTTTGCAACAACATTCCTTATTTCGGCTTTGGGTTTTCCCAATCTTTCTGGGCCGTACAATCACTCGTAAAATGTAATTACGGTAACTAAACCTGTCTTTATTACGTAGCAAGATGGCCACGAGATCAGCTCCGTGTGTTAACAAAGTCGACTGGCTTCCTTGAAGCTCCAATGGCAGCCGGAATAGCAGCTTCTAGCTATTAACTGCTTTGTCTCGAAGATGCTTACACAAGCTCGCACTTATAATACTTCGCGTAGCGTCCCTTTGGTTTCGGGCGACACGTACAGCTGGCTAGTTGGCAAGCGACTGTCCCCCGCGCTGCCGCTCGCACACAATTGACACTAAACCGTTACATCACTCCGTCGCATGCAGTTCTAATTGTGCTACCGAGATCGGTATTCCGCTGGCTTGCACTTTGTTATTCGAGCGCGCGGAATATTCGTTGCGAGTTTTAAATACACAATAGTTATAATCTAATTACTACAATGTAGAAATACAGTTTAGTTCTATACTTAGCAGAATAATGGTTAAATGTCAAGTTGATTCAAAACACTAAGGTGACACGAACTCAGCCGTTACAATTAGGTGATTGTTATTCGATTGACCATCTTTATTTTGTTTTTGAGTCTTAAGCGCAGCACCAAGACTGATCCCCCATTACAACTTTTAAAAGAAATTGTGGGTCATTTCGAACTTGTTTTTTCAAATCCTATTACACATTCATGCAGTTAGTGCAAAGAGCAAACGAGACATTATCTGCGATATACTTCGTTGATTACATGGAGAACATATTCGTGATTTTTATCATTTTTGCTTGTAAAAGATTAACCAAGTCTCTGTGGGTCTATCTTCAAGTGACATTTCGCCATTTTTGAAATAGGAAAGCAATTCGTAATTTGCAATACAATATCGCAATAAACACATAATCGTGCTAGCTGATAAATTTGATTATCGTTTATTTTTGATCTCCCCCCCCCCCCCATCACGTACTTTTACAGATTATATTGAGTTCTCAATTAGTTGTTTTTATTTTTATTCGTTATTGCTTGATCTTCAGCTCCTTTCAGGTATATTAGCAAACACGTTGGTATCCCTGCAGCCTGCAGCAACCAAAATCTGAGCATTAAGTTCTTCCTGTTTTAAACAACAGAAGTAACAATAGCAGTTGTTCTTTGCTTTCTTGGAACAATTATTATTACACCAAAGTACACCGCGCCTGTTAAAGAAAGGCTGGCGGCAAAAATACCCCCAGCGACTATAAACTGTGCTGATTATCCTGTTGAATTATATTCTTGACGTAAATTGCTCTGAATCGTTAGAGCGTACCCCGTTTCTCACTTGTAAACTGCACTCCAAGTCAAGCTAAAAAACATAACTTCCCTGCCGAGGGTAATTGTAGGTATTGTTCAAAACACTCCTAGTCCCCAAGTTCGTATCTCCCTGATAATGAGAACTTCAAATAACGCTTTTTGTGTTGTGCAAGCACAGCTGAAAAATAGCAGAGCACAATTTTAGACTGCGAACTTTCCCAACGCGAAACTCCAGATGGAAACAAAGAAGAAGTGATATTACATTACTCGGAAAGGCTTAAATAAGCCATATATTTCCCGGGCTTAAATTGCGAAAACATTCGCTGTTTTTTCATCAAGCCAATTTTATTAGCGCAATGCTATATAAAGCGAAGCAAAATTATTTCTCGCACGAAATGTTACTGGACGCGCAAAATCAGGATTTACAAGGAAAGTTGCGTTGAAAAATACAGATATGTAATTCAACCCCCTAGTCGCCACTTGCTATCTTCATTCGCGAAATCTTTCTTCTTTATTACCGCTGTACCCCGGATATTCTTTTATTCGCGAAACGCATTTTGAGCCGCGCTTTGTAACGACTCTGGAATTCATGAACTTTGAAAATGGAATTTTGTCCGTTTTCACGCAGGGCAAAGCCGAAAAGCGTTTACAACAAAAGACTTATCCGAAGCGCCCCTTGCTCCTTGTATAAATTAGAACCTCTACTAAACTCCGATAGGTTTGCTCATCAAGATTTTAGGGTTCTTCGTGTGGTAATATTTCAGGTAGACAGACAAGCCTTTGTTATTACCTTCTAATTTAGGATAATATATATGACTTACGGGCCAAACCGCTTTGTGTGAAATTTTCGACTGAGGGCTTTCGGAACAGATCCAGCGACACATTGAAATTTTATTAGACAATATCCCTTAATATTTTATTGGGCCATAAAGAGAGCTTCGCCTTTAAGGAAACTTTCGGTTTTAACACGAAGGTTTTGTTTTATTTTTGTGGTGCAGAGGGTTTAAACAGGAAATAAATTCTGCTTTAAACACTTCTTAAGGCGTTAGTTCCAGTCGGCGGTCAGTTCCAAACAGCTCTGGGGAATGTCTTAATTTACATAATGTTTCCCACACAATAGAAAATTTAACAAATTGGCCACGGCTGCACATAAATTGCCCCTCGAGTGAACAAATTAATCTCCATTTTACATAAATCTTAGAATTACTATATTTTCGCCTGATTAATGATAAGAATTAGCGTGATAAATCTCGTCAGGTAGGACGTACCATCTATTTTACGGTAATTTGAGTCTACTTTTCGTCGCCTTTGATATTTCATGCTCAAACAGAGGTGAGAACGCGACTTGAAAGTGGCCAACATTCCCATGCTGTTTGAACAAATCTATCCTTCATTTATTCGAAAGAGCTTGAACGCCAAACCCTTATAGTTTTCTATTTACAGTCCTAAACTAATATTTACTCCCTTCTCTTTTGTTAGCCGGATCTACCATTCTATTCTGGCATGTTTGATCTTCTAATTAGATATTTTAGCACGCAAGATGGTCACTGATTCTTGATACTAAAACAATGTTTTAGGAAATCTGGACTTTAGGCAAGTATTTCCACAGTAAGAGAACAGTAAGAAAATTCTAAGAACTGCAGATTTCATGTTAAATATTGAGCAAACTAATTTATTTTCTAATGTGAAATACAATACATATATCTCGTATTAAATACTAGTGCTTAGCATCATGACAATAAATGGACTAAACACCTGGCCATGACGAAATCACAGGTGAAATGTTATCTAAATAAAAAAATCCTGTAAAAAGCTTTACTCAAAAAAAACTAACAATTTTATTTTTAATCTGTTCACGCTGTATCTAATGGATCCAAATACGCTTATTTTCATCTCGGGGAAAATTCCTGAGATATGTGCAAAATATTACTTTTATTTAACTCATACCTTTTGAGTTAAAGCAAAAATGGGAAAAGATTTATTTCTTTAAGGTGCTCACCTTGTACAAATTTGACCGAAATTATATTCGTTTCGAGCCAGTTAGATATACAGGGTGTCCGGAAATTGCGTGTACAACGGAAGACCACAAGTTCCTTGGCCCAAAATATGATGATTTAACTCAACTTACCTATATACAAAGTTGCTTAGTTTAGCCGCTAGAGGGCTTTAAAAATGATTAACTTTTTTAATTTTTTTAACCCCCTGTATAATCACTACCAATTTTTTTTTCTGGATAGTTACCTTAATTTAGAAGCTATTTCCTCTCTTACAAAATTTTAATTGGGTAAACGGTTTAGCCACAAAAAATATTTTCTAAATCCCTACAAACCTAGTGTTACGTTACAATTACTGATTCAGGCTTGTAGGGATTTAGAAAATATTTTTGTGGCTAAACTGTTTAAACAACTAAAATTGTGTAAGAGATTAAATAGCTTTTAATTAAATTAACTATAAAAAAATGGTAGTGGTTATACAGGGGGTTACAAAATATGGATGGATTATTTAGGGTGACAAAGTTTTTAAACCACCTGTAATTTTCTCAATAAAAAGCTGTAGTTTACTGGTACACCGGCATGGCCAAAAAATGAATAAAATCTATCAAAGGTTTTTCGACTTATTTGAAAAAAATTAAAGAAAGCTAATCATTTTTAAAGCCCTCTAGCGGCTAAACTAAGCAACTTTGTATATAGGTAAGTTGAGTTAAATAATCATATTTTGGCCCAAGGAATTTGTGGCCTTTCGTTGTACACGCAATTTCCGGACACCCTGTATAATCATCATGTAAAATTTTGAGGTACACCGATAACAGACAGACAGCCAGATAGGCAGACGAACAGATAGGCAGACAAACAGACAGATGGATTGAGAAAACATGTTTTCGTCATGAAACTCTTCAGAAGAGTTTCGCCTCTGGCGTGGTTTACACGTTGAGTTACCGTGCTCTGTTTTGACGTAGACTGACGCAAAACCTAACCTGCTAACCTCGAATTTGACATAGACTTACAGTGTTACCAACTAGCTTAGACATGTTATTTTAAAATCATGACCACCCTTGACCGAAATCATTGTTGACATCCCGGGATTTCTTCTGGTAGTGCGGGTTCGAAACTCAACCGCTGCATTGTTTGCCTTTGCATATTAATGCAATTTTCATTACTAAGGGTTTCCTTTTACTGTTTCAGTATTAGCAACATTAAGATATGTTTTACTTAATTTTTACATAACTTTTAACGCTCGTCAACTGTTATTCGCCTCTGCTTTTGTTGTTTCGCTTGCGGTGAGCTTTCTTTATTAAAGACGTTAAAAATATTTTCTTCTGTAACTTTTTTATCTAGTATAATCCAATTTTTAAAATGTTAAATTATTTTAATTTGAATAAGAAAAATCATATTTAATTTTTTTGAGAGCACTAACGTACTTCATACTCACGATGGAAAAAGTAAGAGCGTTAGTGTTATGTAAAAAAATATGCTATTGTTTATTAATAAAGGTCTTCGATAATTATCAATTGAATAATACGCATTTTATAAAGTTGTAAAAGAGTAGTGTAAAAACGTTTTTATAATTAATCGTAGATATGAAAAAAACAGTATCTATTCACTTTATAGTTAGAATTGGTATATTTTCGAATTAAAATACTAATTCACAGTAGAAGTACTTGCTCCTAAATACTCTACAAGCAATATATTGTGTGCAATTTGTATATGTTTTTACAGTTTCGAACTAGCACAATTAGTCGCTGGAACGTACCGGTGACTACTGTAGGATTTTTAAAGTGTTTCGTTCATTTGTCTGTACCCATTGCGTGGACGTGACCAAAATGGGAATCATTTTTGGTGGCCGCAACCTTTATGCGACACTTATCCGGCGAAGTTCCAATGACGTGGTTACGAAGCGCCCACGATGAATTTTAGTAGCCGCCATTTTCATGGGACCTGACTACTCTTTTAGATTAGTGTTGCTTGATTTGTCTTGCACCTGATTTTGTTGTACTTATGTTTCATTACTCCATGATTATTTGTCCATTTTCCTATCTCAGAAACTAAATCGAATAGTATAAAATGTAATATTAGAAACAAAACTTGCACTCTTTCCCGCTGGTCTGCGAAACAAAATTAAAACCAGTGCAAGTTTATTGTCAAACATCATGATGATACGTTCTAATCAGACCATGCGCCATGGAAAATTGCATTTTTAAATTAAAATATTGGCCATATTATTATTTATTATTATTATTATCATGCGAGAATCCTGGATGCTGAAATGGTATTTTTATTGTTCTTGGCAATTTATTATTATGTATTATTGTATAGTATTTGGTGCAGAAGCAATTATTTTTTTTTCACCTGTTGTAGAGAATATGAGAAAATGGTGGATTTGTGAATAGCAACACTTTTCTGCTTAGCAATGCACAGTTTAATTTTGAAATGCACACTATTTCATATATTTATTGATATTCTTTAAGCATTTCCCTACAGTACGTGAAAAATTAGCATGTGCGCCACGTGAGAAAAGTGTTTTTCCGTGCCTTACACGGAAAACAACACTTTTCTCATCTTGTTGTACAATATACTATTTTTTTAGACGTGATGGTTCGTGATTTTTAATAATGGCGTTGTAAGTGTTGGCCAAAACATGGCATATTTTGAAAAAATAACTCTAAAGTTGTTTTAACTAATAAATATAATTTTAAAGTAATTACTACTTGACGGTAGTGGGTGTTACGATTTGCGTTCTTTAGTGAAATGAACTATACGCGGTTATAGGAATAGACTGTACTTTGGTTAGCTATACGCCATTTGATCATAAATATTTTAAGGTAGAATTCGTAGGCAAAATGTCATATTAAAATTACAACAAGCGAATGTTTAGCCGATGTTTAGAAACATGCCTTTTTCTGGGAAGCTGGAAATATTTTAATCTCACGAATAGATTAGAGTAAATTTATGCAGGGTTTACTTCCTAAGCCGAAATATTGGCCGAAGGTATTTGGTTAGTACGTGGTCAGGAGTACAACTGTTGCAATTCGATCATAAAAATTACGTGCCGGCGGGAGCAAATTCTTTTAGTAGAATTGTAAAACTTTATTAGCGATAATTTGCGAGGTGTCGAGCTTGATAAATTTAGCGTGTGAAAGCTTTTAATTTGTAAAATTCATATAACTATTATGAACTGTCACATTCGTATGTACGTGCGCAAAGTCCAAAATTTAGACCTGCTTTGATAGGCTTATTGGGAAATTTGTAAACACCTACCGAGTTTTGTTGGTTAAACTGGACTTAGAATTTAGTTAGTTAATAAGAAGATGTTACTAATTAAAGTTAAGAAGCAACGGTATTAAACTTAAGTGTTCTGTAAACGGCAGCAAAATAAATGCAAGTATTTGTACTTAAGTGTTCTTATTAATCTCGCAATAGTAGCTTTAGTCTTCGTGTCCAAGTGTATTTTAACTAAAAGGATTGCCAGTTACCCCGACTTTATGCGTATCGCGACATGGGACAGAAACGGCAAGTATGTAACGTTAAAGTTATATTTACTAGAAAATACCGAATGGCGCTGTAACGTCTCTTTACAGTCGCGGCGGAGTTGTTACTACCACCGACTACTTGTTCAAAATACCCATTATCACTATTCATGGTTCCGGTATCGCACGAAGTCTTGTGTGTATTTTTAATGAAATACTGAGAAAAACCTCAAATGTCGTAGAATGTTAATAACTTGTTTCTTTTCTGTGACCATTCTTGCTTTTGCAAACAGATGCCATTATTTTTAAGAACCACGCTGCCAAGTACTTATCTACATTATTGTACACTGCACAACAATGTAGAGCATGAAATTTTATCAATATTGGGTACTAGATGGTAAAGTTTACTTCATGGTAAATTTAAGAGGTGGCACACACTTTATAGTAATCGTGCATAGTGACGTTCCGTTCTGGAAGTAGCATAAATGCCATTAACACTAATAAATGATACTTAAAAGTTCCACGATTTTAAAGGGATAGTGAAGGTATCCAGAGCGCCGGGGCGACTATCAAAACTACTTAAAACCGCATTTCAGTAGCATGAATTAGTTGCCGCTTCTATCGTTAGCCATCTTCAAGTTCTTAAAACCTGAAAGTCATCTTAAAGGTAACTACCACGTTTCCAATACCGGGAAATCCACGTACAAGTTATATACGGCTACAAAGTAACCATAGTAGTAAAACCTACGTGGCAGCAACTGTCGCTTTGTCCAATGAAGTTATTTATACATCAATCATAGTTTTAGTGGCAGTTCCGTACTCTACTCATTCAAGGTTCCTGTCTCAGTTACAGGTACTTTGGGAGTACTAGTTGGGTAGTTGCATATAATAATGCGTATGAACATTACGAACAAAGTTAAATATGAACATACAGTTTGCTATGTTCACTGATCTAAATTTTCGTAACCAAGTAATTATTTTGTTCGAAAAGTATTTACACACTCAACAATAATTACATAATTCTGAGATAATGAAAATACTGCCCTAAATAGGTATCACTATACTAAGTTAGTATTAATTTTTGTATAACAGCAATAATATAGAACAATATTGCAAGCATTCACCAAAAATGTGAACGATTACATTTCTAAATTTAGATTATATATTTTTTAAATTTTAATTAATTTAGTTAACAACTACCACAAATAGTTTTTATGCACGTTTCAGGAGTATGCTAAACTATTGTATAGTTTCTGAAAATACAAGTATGTACGAGAATACCACTTGCCCAAATATTATTTTAAATGCCGCAGTCACAGCGTAACCGCATAAATACCAGAAATGACAATAATACAAAGCCCTATTTTTATTTGAGCCTAACGAGCCGTAATTGCACGCAATTGTGGGTGTTCCCGATATTTTCTAGCACGAATTGTTCTGTTTGTGACGTCCGTTCCTCCTCCAACTGAACAATGCTGTTCGAAAGCCACGTGGGGATCACGCCGTTTTAAGGATATTTAAATACAACTGGCAGGAGCTTTGAAAGCCACCTCTATTTGAATAAGAAAGTGACTCGACCTACCGCATATTGGGCTACGAATAAGCACTAACCAGTTAAATCTATCCCATTGTGTTCCATCTACTTCCTGAAAATACCTGTTCTGCTCTCAGGTGAAGCACAAAGATGTGATGCCGGAATTTTAAAGGCGAAATGTCCACGTCCGGCATTTAGGGGCTTAAAGCTAAACATTTGTGTCTGGGGAGCAATGTAGAATTCAGGCTGTTGCAAGAGAAACTTTCTTGAATTCAACTTCAGAGACTTAAATACCACTTCTTTCTATATATTTCTTGTGATATACAAATGATTATAAAATAATATCTGTATTATTATTTTCTAACAAATATTAGGATAAATTACAAAGTGCAGAAGTACCTAGGTTTGTTTATCAAACATTCTGTAAAGTACCCCAAATTGGGTTTGGAAATCCTATTCTGGAAAGATAAAATATAAATTACCTCCATAAAATTCTTCATAAATTCTCCTAAGGGTCTAACTAAATGAAATAATGGTGGCTTACAATGAGGATAAGTATATTTTAACGAAATATTAATTATGGCGCAATAAAACTAATTGAAGACCACCAGTGTTTACAGCCTTATAATGTTACAGCGCGGTGGAAGTAATACAAAGCAATTTAAATAATGTGTTCATTTAGTAGTTAAATTATGTGTGAACTAGATGTTTGGTTGCACACTTGCAAGTAAAAAGGTTCTTATTACATAACATATGTACATATATTTTTTAGAAATTTCTTTACCGAATTTCTGACGATTTTTAAGGTATCGCTCATAAAAATCTTGCAAATAAATATGTACTAATTCCACATATAGAATAATTGTTCAATTCAAAACAAATAAGAGAATGGATAAAATTGTCTAACCATAAATAAATAACTAATATCGTGGACATGGTATGGTGTTTTTGATTTGAAAAAATCTATCCTGTTGCACATTTCCTGAATATTTATTAAATTTGTTCAATATTTATTACATATAACCTGCACAGTTATTAATAGGTTAGGCATTTACCAATCAATATGCTATTTGTAACTGTTTAAGGGTATTACGATGTTATTTTCAGTTAGTACTATATTATGTATTAGACGCCATTGATTTTAGTTTTACATTTTTATGCACATTTACATAGATATCCGATTGCAACAATGTCATTCTTTTATTTTCATAATTTCACTAATTTAATTTTGTTCTTTATGTTATTATTACTCTAGAGCTTAAAAATCGTAAGCTCCCCGGCTACCACGCTAACACCTGCGGTAGTCGTTAACCCCTAACAAGGGAGCTCTTCCTCAGTTCCGACGGACAAGGCTAGCCACCTACCCGGCCTAAGAGTAAAGAGGGCTCATAGAACCACTTTGTGGTTAAAACAGGCCACTGGCTTATAATAAGAGGAAGAATGTTATTATTCAACAAAACGGCAGATAACTGTCTTTAAGCACTCCTAGAAAAACGTGTAATGGATAAATTTATTAGCAAGCCCTGTAAGTAGTCTTAACAAGGCATTAATACAAGAGAATACGTACTAAAAGTTACAATTAACGTTAGAAACACCAAAATCACATTTAATTATAGTGCCGTTTATCAGGACAAAATAACATTAGAGGATTGAATGATGTATATAGTTATTTATGTATCTAGGCCGAAAAACTGGCTTTTTATGGACGATGCCTAAAATTGCTGGCCGAGGCGACAGTAATGAATAAAGTCAGATGTGTACTATTATAATTACCTTTCATAACTAACTTTGACAGCTACTGACTGCAGAAACATTCACCTGCGCGTCAAGGCCATCTCTTTATTATGACATATTATAACTGTCATAAATGCAAACCTTTGTTAAATCGACATTTATGGATTAATAACAGTAAATTTAAGGCCGCAGAAAAATATTATTTGCAAACTCGTGCTAAAAGTGTATATGCACGAAACATGAAAATTATGAAACTCAGCCTTCGGCTTCGTTTCATAATTTTCATGTCTCGTGCATAAACGTCCACTTTTAGCACTTGTTGCACAAATAGCTATTATGTACGACCGGACGGAATTAGTCACTTTATACCCTATTTCTGAGAGTGTAATGTGTCACTTTACAACCCAAGGGCCATAAAGTACTTTACCTCCCGCTTAGTGTCTTGTTTGAAGTCTGACAAAGTAATGACATCGTAGGTTGCCAAAATTTATCAAAATTATAAAATTAATTTAAGAATTTTGTTAACCACTGTTTAATTACAAATTATTAAAGGTGGGAGATAAATCAGCTATAATGAAATTGTTAAATTACTGAGCTTATTATTTTTTAGTCTTTCATAAAAAATAACTGGTATTAGTCAATAGATTTCGATCAAATTTATTTAAAAACTTGAACAGTTACGTTTCGCAGACAAATATTACTGCTTCATCAGACAAATTAGAATTAAAATCAAATGAGATTAACATGTGCAATGGACCTGTAAAATAAACAAAAAGGCGCAAATTAGATTGGTGAAGGAATAAAATTCTCACATTTTACCTGTTTAAAATCTTAATTCTTTATTTACATTTTATATTTCGAGTCAACTATTCCTTGAAAATTTTTTGTTAGTAGCACTAAAGTTGATATCTTGAAAAATTGTATGAATCATCTGTAAAGGAAATTAAATATTATAAACGCGGCTACGCCTTGAGGTCTAACTTTCAAGCTGCAGGCCATAAACACCTTTTTACGCCGTTAATACATAAATAACTATTAGATCTATAAAATGAGTTTCTGAGGAATTCCAGTTTCCACGCAAAACAAATAAAACAATTGTCAGTTGCTGCCTTTGCTTCCGATATTTCTTCACCTGTTTATCGTTAGCTATATACTGAAGAAATCGAAGAAGATCTAGAGTAACCGAGTAATAGAACACTCAGATTAGATTGGACAGGGCATATAGGTAGACTAGAGGAGAATAGATGGACATGAATGATAATGGAATGGAGGCCCCGAGGAAACAAAAGAAGCTGAAGAAGATCACAGACCATGTGGATAGATGACGCAAGAAGAGTGGCAGGGTACGACTTGTTGGGAAAAACATACAATATACACGATTGTAAAACCTAAGAGAAGCATACATCCGACGATAAATGGAATGAGCTGGAGAAAAAGTAGAGAAGAAGATTGTTATCATATATCCTGACCATTATAAAATTGTTTCTCTTCTATTTTCTCTGCCATCCAGTTCTTCTTGTATTGCTCGCTTTCTTATCTTCGTTTCCATGACCTGATACCAAATGTCAAAGTCTCCTGATAAACAGTTCCGTATACTGTGATTCATATTTTCTTTGTGATTTCTTTCTTATGCAAGTAATAGCGCTTTGCTGTGTTCTCTATTCAATTTTTATCTCAGCTCCGTAACTTCCTTTCCTAGTTATCGTTACTTCTAAGTATACGACTTCTTCAACCTGTTGCTTCTATGTCTCTTTTGATGTTATCATAACTTTAGTTTTCATATTCATTTTAGGGTTTCTTTCCAGATCTCCAGATTTTTCTTGCAGGGTAAATGTTGCATTATCTGCAAATGCACATTCTTCTTCCTCCTGTATTTAGGCGTTACGCCTGTTTTTCTTCTTACGATTTTGCCTTGGTGGTGACCCTATGGATGATGAGATACACATTCTGTGACTTATTCTCCATGTTTCTGTATCCTATATGCAACGTAGTCATTTTTAGTGTACCGTTGCGGTCAACTCAAAGTGCACGGCAGATTTTTAGCTTGTAATACGATATTCTAATCATAGACGTCGAGTTTTGACGTTTACGTTTGTCATCAACTGTCATAGAACTGAAAACTCGAAAAATTCCCAGACATTTGTCAGAAGCAGAGAAAATGCGAGCTATTACAAAACTGGAAGAGAACTGGTCGCTGAGTCGAGTCGCAACAGATTTGCATGTGAGCAAGAGCTGCACTTTCAAAATTAAAAATCGTTGACAGCAGAGACTTCTGCAAGAAAAGTTTTGTTAACACCAGAGAACAAAGAATGAAGAGTACAATTTGCAACCGACTATTTGAATGAGATCGACGACTTTTGGAACACGACTGTTTTCTCAGGTGAAAAGGTATTTCAATCATTTACCAATTGACGATTAAGGGTGTGTAGACCACAAAATTCAAGATTTGAGGAGCAATATTATGTTCAACCCTTAAGAAGTAGTGGACGATTCTCTGTAAACGTATGGAGATGGATCAATGCTCACGGATCTGGGGCATGCTATAGAATTAATGGTCGACTGAATGCTGAAAACTTCGCAACATTTTGCAAAATGTGATGCTGCCATCTGTAAGAGAGGTCTTTCCTAATCAATTTACTTTTCAACAGGCAAGATATTATCTAATTAATTAATTTTGTGTATGTTAACGTAATTGATAACATTATTTTCACAGGATAACTGTCCTGTGCATACAGAAGGGGTTGTTCATTGATGGTTTGATGAGAATAATATCAATTTATTACCATGGCCTGCAAGAAGTCCGGACTTTAATCCCATCGAAAATGTTTGGGGCTATTTAACTACAAAAATTTATACCAGGGATTTTGCACCAAACAAAACCGATGAATTATGGGAAAGAATAAAAAATGCTTGGAAGGAACTGAGAGAAGGATACAATATGGAAACATTGGTCAACTCTATGCGAAAGAAACTGCAAAGCGTAGTAGCAATTGAATACTGATACATATTTATTAAATACATATTATTAAATACCTAGTTTGTTTACTTGTGAAACTTTGCTAAAATACAAACATTAAAAAAGTAATACCTATTATTATAACCATAAGCAACGCCACTGGAGAAACCCCCATCTAATAAGCCGAAAAATCGCAAAAATAACCATAGTAACAAAAAACCGTGCACTTTGAGGTGTCCGTAACTGTACATGTCGTCCATAAGAATGATAAGGAGTATCGGACTTACCACTGGTGTACAAGCTACTTTGAATTGCTACGATCAGCGGCTTTTCATCTCGTCAATCCGTCAAACTATCTCCAAAGTTTCTTTCTCAATGTGCGGTTTTCTAAATAAAAGAATTCTATGTAGAGTTCTCTATTCTGTATCAGTATTTTCTCTATTACGTCTTTTAAACTAATGTGTAATCCTGGATGCTGCGTCCATTTCGGAATCCGCTTTATGAACTTAGTACTTGTGGTTCTATTTTCACAGTCTTGGCTCTAGAAACCGCTTCTAGACCTTGCATACAGTGCTGAGAAAAGCAATACCTCAATAATTTATGATCCTTATTTCCCAGTCTGATGGGAAGATTCCTTTACTTGCAAGCCTGTTTACAAATCTCATGAAATAATTTTGCACTTTCGTCTCCCCGTTTTTATCATTTTCGCCTCAATTGCTTCATGGGCTGCTTTTCGATTTTTAATTAATTTTCTTGATAGCTTCGTCTAGCTCTTCCATTGTTATTTCATCTTGATTATTTTTGCCATTGCCGTTATGTCGTCTTTCCCTGTTTTATTTTTATCCGGTCTATTCCCTCTAATGTCATAATATCTTTAAAATGTTCTATCCATTTTTGGCGTGTTTTGGTTTATCAGTGATCAGGTTTCCTCTTTGGATGCTGCTGGTCCATACTCCACAGATGTTGAATGAAACACCCTGAGTATTTCGAAGTGATAACACTTTATGGAAAACAACCACCATTTATTCAAACAAAATTTACTAACAATCCCTATTCAAACAATTTTGTGCACCCTGGTATTTCGACTGGTCTATGTTAAAGAGTGGATTGAAAGCGACACGGATTCGACCCGTGTCAGACGACCGGCGAACACGGGAATGCTAAAAGTTATCAACTGACTCTGGGCGCTTCCTTGTTTCTGCTTAAATAGCTTCTCCAGTTACGCCAGTGGATGGTGGCCGTTTTGTCGAAAGTGCAATTATATATTGTGCTCCGTTTCTGGTGCTAGAAATTTGGAATTGCTGTATTACCCTTCTGTTACAACCGGATGTCTTCTCGGCTAAAGCGTTATGTTACTTTTGTCCGAACGCCTTGCCTTACCTGAGGGATTTATTACCCGAATCCGCATCTTGGGCAAGGATTCAGTTGCTAGCTGTTTGCTCCCAGATTCCCCGCAAAGGAACGTCGGAAAACGCGGTTTAGTGAAGGTGTCCCTCGGGATTGATGTAAACAGGCTATCCCGAGAACGACATAACCTATCAACATGACTTCTGCTTCAATTTCTGTATAATATTAATGCAAAGAACGCTTTTGATCGAGATTGGTCGTTTTCCTTTATATGTGCTTTTCCATCTTTATTCATGATACCTGCAATAGTTACGCAGCCGGGTAACTACGTAGCACGATGGTATAATGGACTGAATTGTGGTGCTGAGCTTAAGGTCACGAGTTGGAAACTGGGTAGCGAATGTATTTTTTGTTTATTATTGAAAGATTCAAATATAAATTTCTATTTATTGTCACCTTTAAACGTGAAATGCCACACGTTTTAACAGAGTACAAAGACTAAATTCATGTGTTTCAAGAAGACGGCGTTCCAAAGAGCGGATGGCAAAAACCACTAACCAAAACTGCTCAGAAATATCGATAAGGCGCTTGCACCTTCTAATCTGGTTTGAATTTGTGATCAAGGTTTATTTTAAAACACCTTTATAGTATATTACATAACAAGCTGTGAAGGTGGAATATATCGTGCGAGTATATTTGAGCAACGAGGCGAAGCATAGCGAAGCCGAGTGACTTAAAACACGAGCGTACGATACGCTTTCGGGCGAGTTATGTACGCAATTTTTCCCATGACCATATGACACATTTAGGCAAGTTAATTAATGACAGCTTTACTGTATCAACTGACAATGTCAGTAGATTGTCAGTACTTTTTAGGTTAAAGTGCCTTATTCTTCCTAGCTTTTAGGTTAAAATTACATATTTGTGCATTTTTTCATAACAAACATGTTTGTTATGATACCACCGGGTGAATGATATTGTCATTTTTCGTAGCTACTTGACTGTATGAAAACTGCCTGCCACCTGTGTATGTGGGCATGGGAAAAAGTGTATTTTTAAAAATATTGGCGTAGTGTTTTTAAATTTAAAATATACGAGTCCATCCCAGCCGCTTACTCTCAGAACATTTGTTTTATTCGAAATGTTCTATAACAACGCACACATTTATAATTCAGCGTCACTGTACAAAAGAAATCAGTCCCAAGTTCTACATCAAAATAAACGAGCCGATTGTGCGATACCACTAGAACAAGATTAAAAATTCCAAAGGATCATCCATTAGTGGTTCCGCGTCAATTGAAACAATAAAAACAATTAAACTGACAAATACACAGGGTTTAGGCGTTCCAAGCGTGGCCGCGTAAAATATGGCTTCGCTAATTGCTGGAAATTAATGCCTAAATGTTAAGAAAACACGCGAAAATGTCTAGAAGTGAAAGAGCAGCGAGGCAATCCCTTCGGAGGCAGGGCCGAGGACGGGAAGATTTTGTACTACAACAGCGTGCGGTCCAATTCTGTAATTTGTTTAGTCAAGTTCAGGCAAAAATATCATTAATAACACTCCAGCAGGGCCATTAATATTAATTGAGACAGACGTGTCTCGTTCCAACACATGTAAGCTGCATTTATGAAAACTCGAGCTCAGTCCATTAGGGCTTTTCTACATTTTTGGTGCAGCTTTAGAGTGATCTGGCACTTGATCAGAGGCGTCTGCCTCTTCGAGCAAGTTTTCTGAGGCTGTATTATGCACATAAAATTACTATAAAACTTTAACGAGAACACGATTTCGAGGTTTTTGTGATTCAATTAACGCCAGCGTTGAGCAATCAGCAATAGCTACGGAAATGCCCGGATATTTTTTAAGAGTAGAACCACCACATGATGATTATGTAGAGAATAATAAATTGTGTTTATGTACTGTAGAAACTTCAAAATGTTCGCCTACCACAAACGCCTTTGCATCATAAAAGAATTGCTATAAAAACTGACAAATCCTGCGTAAATTGTTGATAAGCCTTCCTGACGACAACTGCTTAGATGATTCTAACCTTAAATCGTTCTACTATTTTGCCAACCAAAATTTCTTCCGTCAGTCGGAATCAAAATAGTATAAAACATGACAATTTAACTGAAGAAAAAGAAGATGTTGACAGTGACGAAGACTCTCTTTTCGATAATTTGTTACATAAAAAAAATTTATCTGTCAAGTTTTAGAAGATACGAGTAAGTAACCCTTTTTTACAACTCCTACCTAAATGAACAAAACACGTTTTACAAATCTGCTCTTCATTTATAAGTGCGAATTTTCGTAAAAATGGAAACGCTATTGGGGTTTTGATCGTCTTTTAAATAATTATGTAATAAATTTGTTTTTGCCATATTCTAAACGTCTTTTAGTGTTGCTAAGGAAACTGGTATAAACGGTATGTAAATTTACAACCAGAATTCACACTTGGAATTTAGAAAAACCTCAGAGCATCTATACCGTTTGTGGTAATAATACAGCAACAGAATAATTTAATAACAAGTTGTATGATAAACTCCTATCAACAGCTGAAACTGTGTCACCTATGGCTAAATAAAAAAATACATAATCTATAATTGAATGAACTTTGGTCAGTGCGAAGCAACCAAAATCCTTCCTAAATAAGAAGCGTATATTCAAGATATTTGTTTTAGTGACAGATGACAATTTGAATTGCGTTTCTGAGTGGAAATCTCACAGGCAAAATAAAAAATGTGATTTAGGGTAAAGCTTTCTATTACTTTTATGAAAAATATTGAGCTATTATTTTGATCCTTTCTGGTAATTAAATGAGGAGGTCATCTAAGACTATTCGTTCTACTTTCACGTAGCACCTTTGCAATTGCCTCTGTCCATGTCTTCTTTGGCCTTTTTTGTATATTCGTCTTGTTCTTTACTCGCTCTCTCTATGTTGGTTATCCATCGTCGATTGGTTTGATGCAACACACCTTTCCACTTTTGCCTATCTTGCGAATTTCGCTTCAAGTCCACATATCTTCGGCATTCCATTATTTGGCTGATATACTGTAGCCTCGATCGTTTTTTCACATTTGTTCCTTCGATGGAGCCTTCAGTAATCGTTAGTATTCTTTCGCTTCGTAATCTGTATCCCATCCGAGGCTTCTTCTCTTTGTGATTTCCCTCCGCAATTTTATTTCCACTTGTATTCTCTACCATTTGTCCTGGTTTCGTATTACATTCAGCATTTTTGCTCAAACGCTTCCAGCATTTTCTTATCACCTCGAGATATTATCAAATAGGCTCTTCTTCTTGTTGAAATCTCTCACGCGTTGTATACCTATAATCAAACCATTTCATCTGTTCTTCTTCTATGATGGTTTTTTTGTTGCCAGTTTTCCCCGTAAGTTGTATTCTTGATTGTATCCATGATTATTTTCTCTTATATTTTTCTCATGAATCTTATTTCAGTGCTATTTATCTAATTACCACGTTTTAGGTAGTTACCGATGATTAAGATCCATATATCAGTACATTTTTTGTGAAGATTGTGTTTTTGATACAATTAAATAGTCTTCGTTCTGCTCCTATTTTCTCTTCTTCGGCTATTTTTTCATATTATTATTGAGCTTAGATATTAAAGTTTAGGTGTTTGTTCCAATTATTTTCCTTTCAAGTTAATTGCATGTTTTTTTTCTATCTGATTTTGATTGATTTTCATGTTTCTTAGGTGTATTTTGGACCTTAATTTTCGTTTTCGTTCATTCAATGAATTTTTAGCCTTCACTATTAACACTATGTCATTGACGCAGTATACTAACTTTTGATACTCTAATGTTTTCCATTTATGTATTATTGAACAATAAGGGGAAATATTTATGATTGATAAAAATTATTTTAGATTGGTATTAAAATGCAGTTTTAATCACTGTGACAATTATCTATAATTATATATTATCGTTGTCGAGGACAGAAATATTTTGAAGCAAAGGCATTTTTTAGATACCTACCTTGCATTCACATACAAGTGTTACTGGCTCATGTGGTATTCGAGGAAAACAAATCACTCTGTTGTAAAAGTTGTTACATCGCAAAGTCTAATAGATTTTTCGTTTCTGCATACATAACTTTTACATTTAACTTAATAGTATATTATGATACTAGTGTATAACTAAGCCATTAAAGCACATGCGACGAGTTTAAAAGTACGACGCGAAGTGGAGTGTTTTTACCGGCGCTAATGCTTTAGTGGCACTTACACACGTGTCTCATACTTTATTCTTTTATTATACCTGCTTCATAATGTGGAAAATAGAGCTGGAAAGCATCGTTTTGACTTTGATTCATTTTATAAGGTAGTCTAAGTGATGTGACTTAATATCATTAACATGTAAATTGGTTAGCATTTTTGTTTAAGTTGCCATCGTTGCTATGTGGATTTGGTATTTCTGCAATTTGCTGTAGTGAAAATTGGATGGATTGGAGAGGAAATTTCATCTGAAATTCGAGACTTGCCTTCATATTTTGTCTTTTATGACAGTCTAGTGTGTATAAATCTTCAACTCTGTGGTGTATACATTCAAAATTGCAAGCAATGTTGAGAATCGAATGAAAAGGCTGAGCGATATGCCTGATACACAAAACTGTTAGATTCTAATCAGATTACAAGTCCAACATTCTATACCACACCAACTTGAATAACGTCCTAATTAATCATAAAAGATTAACATCGTACAATATAAGCAATCCCACCTTTATAACATGTCCTTCTATATAATTTACAAAAATTTAAAGCCAGAAGTAAAATAAAGCATCCTTTCACAAGCTGCCTGCGTTTGTGAAGGGAATAAACAAAGGTTGCGAAGCTAGGAAGTCTTTCGTTTTGACGGAAGAAGAACTACGTAAATTTTTCGTTCAGGCCCCTAATGGCACTTTCTTGTTTTGGAAGGTACAAACTTAAGACAATTTTTGACAGGTGTTAGTTGCTTTTTATTGACTTTGGTAAGTTGTCGCTATTTATGGCTTGGTTTGTGCAGAAGATTCGAAATGCATGATTTGGGCTTATCTGACATTAAGAGAAAGGATTCCGCTTTAATCATTAACATCAGTGTTGAATTCAGACTGATTACTCCGGGAGCGAAAACGAAATGTCTGGGGGGTATTTCATTTGTCCATAGAAAACTGAAAAATGTCGCAATTTTTGACGATTTTGGTGTACCATGTGTTCAGTTGTTCAATAAATATCTAAAATATCTCTCGTGACGCCCGGAGAAAGTAAAAACGTATAATTCCTAATTTATAAACGCAACTATTGTAAGTTACTTAAAAGGCAAATGTCACTTTTGACATTTAAGTGTAAACATAGTAGCATTCATTAATTAAGAAATGCACGTTTTTAATTTCAATGCCTGCGCGATGACGAAAGTTTTGATACACCCATTATAAATAAAGAAGTTGATGCCGTCGTTGTTACTTAGCAACTTTAAAGCACGTGCATGTTATTTGCACGCTTCTTCCTTTGTTAAACAAGGATTATCATGCAGGTATAATAAAACATCAGTTTTTTATGATATAATAGCTATTTGTGCAACAAGTGCTAAAAGTGGATGTTTATGCACGAGACATTATAATTATGAAACGAAGCCGAAGGCTGAGTTTCATAACATGTCGAGTGCAGTAACACTTTTAGCACGAGTTTGCACACAATATTTTTTTCTACGGCCTTAAATTTACTGTTATTAATCCATAAATGTCGACTTAAGAAAGGTTTGCAATTATGACAGTTATAAATTATGCCATATTAAAGAGATGGCCGTGACGGCGCAGGTGACTGTTTCTGCAGTCGGTACCTGTCAAAGTTAGTTATCAAAGGTAATTATATTAGTACACATTTTACTTTATTCATTACATAATGCCTTAATTATTTAAAAAACACTTTACCTCTAACGAAAGAAGTAACTGGAATAACTCTATAACCTCACCTCCTGTTTAAAATTCTAAATTCAACACCCGCTGTTTACTTTTAGCACATGTGTGTCTGTCTGGCTGTGTGTCTGTCTGGCTGTGTGTCTGTCTGTGAACATAATATCTCAAAAACGAAAAGAGGTATGGCGTTGAAACTTCATATATAAGTTTTGTGTACTATGTAGATGCGACAGCAAGCTTTTGAAGAAAATCGCATAACCGGAAGTAGGTGTTTCAGTTTTTTTCGATTTTTTCAAAAACGGCTATAACGATTTTTTTAAAACTTCACATTTTTAATATGTATTGATGTGAGATAGGTGATTTTCCAGTTGAATACTTCTAAAACGGGTTTCTTTTTTTTCCATTTTTTTATTAACTCCTATTTTAAATAGAACACTCGGTATATTATTACATTTTTGAATTTAGCTTACAATTCTAGAGAAAATTTGTGTCTTCAACTAACGCTCTATTTTCTACCGTTTTCGTAGAATTTGTAATTTTTTGAAAATTTTTGACAAATGCTTAAAAATCACTGTAAAAGGAAGTTGTGTGCGTGTATCACACCAGATTTTTTAAATTAATTTCGAGTACTTGTTTCCTGTTGAAACAAGTTGATATTTAAATAAATTCTCACAGAAGTGCAAAATTTCTATCACTAGCATTATAATAAAGATTAATATAAACTTCGTACATATTTCTAAAAGTATAAAAATTCCGAGTTTATCACAGAACATTGATTATATTCTTATAAGCATTTTAAAACTTAATTATGTAATTTTAGAGGTAATACTTACTATACTCAGCGCAGTGAACTTAGAGTATGCAACCCAAATTACCAATTACTATGCTGGCTGGATTAGTATTTTGATAATCATATAAATAAAGGAGAACGATCCAAACGTGTGTGTCCGTCACGACAATTGCAGACGCGATGTCCCCCATTTGCGTTTGCATGGATTTCGCCGTCGCCTCGATTTCGCGACCGGGGCGGAGCCCCGAGGGCTTCCTTGGAGAGGGGCGAAGCCCCGATGGTCCCTTGGAGAGGGGCGGAGCCCCGTGATACCCCTTGGAGAGGGGCCGACACCCGAGCTCCTTGGAGAGGGGCGGAGCCCCGAGGGCCCCCTTGGAGAGAGGCGGAGCCCCTAGAGCCCCCTTGGAGAGGGGAGAAGCCTTTAGGGCCCTTTGGAGAGGGGCGGAGCCTCGAGGGCCCCCTTGGAGAGGGACGGAGCCCCGAGGATCCCCTTGGAGAGGGGCGGAGCCCGAGGGCTCCCTTGGAGAGGAGCGGAGCCCCGAGGGCCTCTTTGGAGAGGCGCGGAGCCCGAGGGCCCCCTTGGAGAGGGCTTTGACCCGAAACTCTCTTGGAAATGTAAAAGGAAGGGAAAGACTGTGTGGTTATGTTGTGGACGTGACGTCCATAGTGTTCCAGATCCTTTTGCTGATTTTCCAGAGAACTCAGAGCGTTATTTGAGCGGAATTTTGATGAAAGCGATGCGATTTTAAAAAAGGACCCTAACCAATGTGCGTTTCTTTTTGAAAATGATGCGCAAAGCTTAAAACTACTTCTCAGTGGTGACACAAAAGGTGCTAAGCAGCGCATACGAAAATACATCAGGATCGACCGCGCAATAGCGCGCGCAGCCCCGTTTATCTTATATTATATATATATAGCCGATGCCGCCGGTCGCCGGTCGCCGGCCGTCCAGACGTAAGCAGGCGCGCGCACACGCAGCATGAACGGCCTGCATACTAGCAAGTGGCGCGCGCGCACAAATGGCGAGACCGCATTTGTATTGTTAACGCTGGCAAGGCCGGACGTCGGCTGGTCACCAGCCTAAGCAAGCATTTTTATTGTTAACCGTTTCTTTACGCTGGCAGGGCCAGACGTAGGCTGGCCACGAGTTCTAGTAATTAATATAAGAACAGAGATGCCAGTACTTCTGACGAAAAATTGTTTTCTGTTAAGTTTGTCATTTTCTGGCGTACTTGTTCTTAATAGTCGTAGTTTGTGATTTATTATTTTATTTGTTCGTTTTAATTCGCTGTTATTATTTTTCCTGTTGCTTCTTTTCACTTGTAGGCTTACGGTATTTTCAATTACCTATGCACAAATGACATGCTTTTCGAGTTGGTCAAAGTGTCTGTTTGTATCACAACCTTAACAAATTATTTAATATCGGTTGAAATTATGTCTAATCATAAGAACCGCTATCTATAATTCTTTAGTGATTATTATTTAAATACTGGTTCAGCCAGCTTTATAATATATCATTTGAGTTGCATACTGTACTCCATTTGTTTGCTACGCTGAGTATAGTATTAAGGTTCATTGAATGATTGAAAGATAACATATCTATTTTTATTTAAGGAAGATGTAAAAAATTATACGGCTGAATAGTAAAACATTTAAAAGTTTGGTTAGGAAGACAAAGATAACAGCCAAAATTAATTTCAAAAATCCAGGATGCTTTAATGGAATGAATTACGTTTCGTTTGCCTTGGCAAACTTCTTCAGATTCAAAATTATTTACATTTGTATATTTACATGATTAAGGGTTGCTAGAATGAGAGAATTAGTCAATTGGTCAAACCAAACAGTACCTCAAAAAAAGAATATCACAACATGGAACATCTATAAAAAAGAAAACTTTAACTCCGAATAAACCCAATACTGCCTTATCAGATCACGCTGTTGATAATTACCACAATTTCAATTTTAATTCCCCAAGAATATTACAAAGAGAGTCAAACCTAAGTAAACGAATTCTTTATGAAATGATAGCAATAAAACAAAATTCTAAATCTATAAATTATAAAACAGATATTGAAAACCTACATTCAATTTATTTTAATCTTCTCTAAATATTGATTTTTAATATTTTTATATTTACCTGTTTTCATAATAACTTTTGTGCTTTTTGTTTATTAGTTTTTTGGAAATTTTCCTTCATATAATAAATATTTATAATTTCTTTTCAGAATTTATCTCCAATAAAATATTACAAAGATTATCAAACTTTAGTAAATCGTTTCCTTTGATTCTATAACATAAAAACAAAATTTATATTCTATAAATAATTTTTAAATAATTGAAAATATTTGCATTTTTGATTTTGTTTATAATTTTCTCTAATTTATTAACTTTTTAATATTTCATATTAATTTTATTCATTATAGTATTTTGTCTGGATATTTGAAAAAAATTTGAAATCTCTGTCATTATTAATTTTCAAATTTTGAATTTGGCCAATTTTGGAAATATTTTCATATATCAACATTTTGAACCAACGGGATTGCTTCCCAGATAACTTCACATCAAACTTTATATTAATCTGATGTGACCGGCATAATTTCCTTATTTTGCTTTCGCATAAAATGTGCTATTTAAAAACAATGAAGGGGAGTGTTATTTCCTCCCTTTAAAATTTCTATCATATATATTTAGTGTTTTTATTCTATTCATAATGTTTTAAATAATCCAAGGTAAGATTTGTTATCAAAACACATGCTTAATTTTTCTAACCTAATTCTCTCATTCTAGGAACCCTTAATCATGTAAATATACAAATGTAAATAATTTTGAATCTGAAGAAGTTTGCCAAGGCAAACGAAACGTAATTCATTCCATTAAAGCATCCTGGATTTTTGAAATTAATTTTGGCTGTTATCTTTGTTTTCCTAACCAAACTTTTAAATCTATTTTTATGTTTTAATTACTATCTTATGGTTAAATACTTTTAATCACAGACAAAAGATACATTTTTAATGGAGTTTTTTGTTTAATTTCGTGTATCAATCGTTGTCGACATTGAATTGGTTCTAGCTAATAAGGATCAAATGTTAGAAATCCGTAATCGTTACACAAAACTCAAGAAGTTATTGTCTTTGCATTTTCTAAATGCCAAGGAAATTCTACAACTATCACTAAAAAAATTCCTGTTAATTCTTCGACTGCATAAAGACGTAAAATTGAGCCACCTTAAAATTTCCAATTTTAAAGGCTGAGCAATATGCCGGATACACAAAACTGTTAGATTCTAATCAGATTACAAGTCTAACGTTCTATACCACATCAACTTGAATAACATCCTAATTAATCATTAAAGATTAACATCGTACAGTAGAAACAAGCCCATCTTTATAACTTGTCCTTCTATATAATTTACATGAAAGTTAAAGCCAGAAGTAAAATATATGCAACTGAAGAGTAACTTGAACTTTCAGTTCTTTTCATAACTCGCTCTGAACTTTATAGAAGAGAGTCGATAAAGTTGCCCACGCTATTTATTATTGCTTTGAAACCGATATAGCTATAAACCAAAGGCAGTTGTTGATATTTCCAAACTAATGGGTTTCCATTATCTAAATGGGAAATCGTCTCAATTACAAAATTCATGTGCCGGGGGGCACTTTGGATCAGATTGGGTGTAATTTTTAATCTGTTGATACTTCAGGGATATCAGTTATCGTTAACTATAGAAATTGATTACCTTCTCCATAATACAAGCGTATCCAATTTCCCTGTAAGCGATAAGCAATAGCAAAAGGTGTTGAGTGGAAAATCTAAGCTGTATGAGAACATCATCATATCATTCACAAATAATATTTGGGACTATTAAAAATGATTCGACATTAAAATAAGGAAATACTGTAAAACTCAGAAATATAATTGATGGAGAGCATGCTTTTCTGCTGTAGATTTTATATCAAGACTCCTACGCAAGGAATGAAAATCACCTTTTATAACGTTAATTGCACAAGAAATCCCGAAGAAGATAAATTGACGCTAACTCAGTGACGCAACCTGACTGGCAAATATAAAATGTAGGTACTTATTCAAATTTTTTAAGGTGCGTTTTCAACGATACAACAAATAACAATGTGATAATATTTAAATAATATCTCTGCATTTTGCAATTTAAAAATTCGAGATGAGGCCTATTCATCATCTTCAATGATTTTTATGTTTGAAAACAGCAGGTGTGCCGGTTGGTAGTTAAAAAATATGTTTGTAATTAGCAGTGTGCGACTTCCTAGCTATTATTTAAGGTAAAAAGAACTTCTACCTACAATATTTGTCAAAGCAAAAAGATTATTATAACTGACGTTTGAAAAATGACGTGAGAGAAACGATTTAAAACTAGACGTTATAGTATAAGCAGCAGGAAGACTTTCATTGAAATTTTATAAAATAAGTTGTTTTGCACATGGTCGTTTGCAAAGCAAGAAATGTTTCTAATTAAAGAGCTTGTATGGAAGGTTCTCCTATTATAAATAAATATAAATACATTTTTTCTTTAAAAAGTTACTAAAATGTCACATTCAATATCGTATTATGCCAAATGAACAGCTAGAATCCTAGTTTCTAGTATTAAAGAAATAGCTGTTCTGAATTAAGATATGTTAGTTGCACTGAAGGGTGTTATAATTTACTAATAAGAAAAACTTAAATAAAAACATTTCACTTTCACAGTTCTATATTTTCTAATTTATTTTATTTTCTATTTGAAATTTTGGTCAATTACGCTACTCTAATGTTATGTTTATAAGGTTTTAATATTCTTAGTTCTATCAGAAAAGTTGCTTAGAATCACGAAAATAGTCGAAATCCAAATTTAACTGCTACATGAGGGTTACTTAGATACATTAAATATCGAAAATGAGGAGGCTCCTAAGTTTCCAGACGTTCAAGTATGTGTTTTATTTCAGTATCCTTACTGAGAATGTAAAACAATCTTCAGAATTATATTAGTGGGTTCAGCTGTTTTTATTTATAGAACGCATCCCAACATTACCTGCCTTATATGCATTACTGTTCATAGAGTAAATGGATTGTATAAAGTGGTATAACATTTTTTTTTAAATAATTATTTAGATTAAGGAGAACTGAGTTTTCACAAATTGAGTTGAACCTCCATGTGCAAGATGTAAAGAGCCAAATCACCAATTAGAACAATTCGTAAATCTTTTCGCGCCCTTTTGTGACTTTTATTTTAGCCCCCTTCCTGGATGTCTAATATAACTTTCAAGTTTGTATTATTAGATTCTAGCGTTGCTATTTATAAAGTACGTTTGGTTATTGCTACTATAAATTGCTTTAAAATATATCATAACCATTCTCAGCATAGGCATAACATATTTTTTCTACAACAGTTAAAAAAATATGTAAAAGGCTTTACCCAGAACTTCCCTCGTCGACATTGTGACACTAAATAATTTTAAAAAACAAATTAAGTTAGGAGTAAAAATATATTCACTTTCTAATAAATTAAATACATTTTCAAATAAAAAAATGCATCCGAGAGAGAGCGATCGTAACCGTACCCCTACATAGAAATCTTATCTGCACCGATAAAGCCAACTACGCTACCGACTCTCTTTCAAATAAGTCCTGCGCGCGCCGCTCTTATTATCGGCAAATGTAAAGCCTGACCTATGTGAAAATTATTACTTCCTTCTATTTTAAAATTAACCCAAAAATAAACAAACTTTTATTTTTTTTAAACATTCGTATGGAGAAAAAATTAATGTCAAATAGAAAATTTGAAATTATCTGAAATTTCAAACAAAATGCATGATTTTATTTATTTTTTTTTAAGAATAAGTAAAATCAAAAGTCGTAACATGTTTATTGAAGGTTTCAAATTACAAATAAATCACAAAATGTTTCGCAAATTTAGTTTGCTTCTTCAGTTATGAATTTTTTTAAGGTGCTCACCCTGTATATATTTGTATAAAATTGTACCGATTTCATGCGAGGTAGATATATAATATGTATGCAAAATATCATCTTCCTCTGACAAATAGTTTTTGAGTTATACTGCTAACAGACAGACAGACAGACAGACAGACGGAATTAAGAAAACCTCTTTTTCGTCATCTAGGGACCTTGAAACGTAAAATCTGAAGAAATCTCGGAAGGTGATTTTTCGTGATTACAAAAGTGACATTTGCGCGATCGATACGTAAAGAATAGGTTACTTATTTACGTTATCACTGTTGACGTACAGGAGTTAATATTGATATTCTATTTCGGTGACTGTACAAAAAATATAGTTTATGAATATTTTTCATTATTTTGATAAAACTATAGAAAAATCATTGTATGCACCTCGTGAACGAAACAATTTTCTGCTTTCGACTGATCTTTTGACTCGGCTTACGTCATTTTCAAGCACCTAGTTGTCATTTAGTGTACTAAATACATACATAACTATTATATACCGACTTCCATTAAAACGACACACCCAGAAAGAGTTGAGCAATTTGAATGAAATTTTCACAAAAGGCGTATTTGAGTAAGACAAAGAACGATTAAAATGTGGCTGTCCTTGAGGCATTCATCTTCTTTTTGCAATTGTTTCTTTCTTGACAATAATCTGCTTTTGATGTTTTTTTTTTCTAAGTTATCTGTGAATCATTTTTCCTGTGTTCGTTCAAAACATCTTCAATATGTCGCAAGTTCGTCAATGTGCTCATTTTCGTCAGTTAAGTGAGTTTGAACGAAGGAGGATTGTAAGCAAGACGTCAGGCAACCATAGCCAGATGTTGGTCCAAATGGGCTGCAGAAGGTGTACACGAACGTCAACCTGGATCTGGACGACCACGGAGGACTACAGATGAAGAGGACCGACACCTTGAATTGGTGGTTGTAAGAGACAGATTTGCCACAACCAGAAGCATAAGTAGTGACTGGAGGGCAGCTATAAGACGTCGATCCGAGCCTTTTGTTTACGTTCGTATCGTCCACTGTTAATGTGGTTTCACCAGCGTGTTAACTGGGCTCATTGCGAATGTCTTAGAGCCAGGTGCAGTTTCATATCTTCAAGGGCTAAAAAATAACCTTCTCTTCCACCAAGATAATGCAACGCCACATAGTGCTCGTACCAGCTCCACGAAACTTAGGCGAACTTCGACTACGGACTAGTGATGCTTGGAATGCCATACATCAACCAGAGATCGATCGCCTCATTGTAAACATGCCACGAAGAGTAATAACTGAGTGCATTAGAGAGCATGGAGAAGGCACTCATTATTAATTAATTTTTTGTTATTGTTTAATTTGAGTTGTAATTTTAATCACTTTTTATATAAGGAACATACATAGTTTGTGAAAATTTCGTTTAAATTGCTCAACTCCTTCCGGGTGTTTCGTTTTTAATGGCTGCCAGTATAAATTGTGTTCTTGAATGATAACTTTATTTTGCGTAAACAAATGAAATTAAACAATTGTATTTTAAAGCAGTCTAAGCTGAACTTTCGACTCTAATTTAATCATTTGCTCTTTGTTTAAAAGTATAACTTTTGAGTAAAAGATGTGAATCTACAAAAGCTAATGGGTTCAAGGGCTACTTTCTGGGTATCTCACTAACTTTCCAGTATTTGAAAGGAATATATACTGTCTAAGTTCTTCAGTTATCTATAGATCTGTAGCAAAATAAAAGTAAAACATAGTAAGTTATTGACATGATTTTTATTCCGAATAATATTGTACTCATCATTTCTGAACATCCTGTGTTATGTATTTTTTATTTTGACAAAAATCTAATGAAATTGGTGCATATTTTTTAGTGTACTGTTACGGTAGCAGCAAGTCTTTAAAGCAAATGCGTTGTTCACGGCTTAGAAACGCTTTTATTTCGATAGTATAAATAAGTAGTATTACTTCGGATCCATAAATTCATTAAAAATATCAATTAACAGGTCGATAGTTATTTCAGAATATACAATAGACCAGTTACAGTCCAGCAATGAGGTTATATAAAATAGTTTTAGTAATTACCTCAGACCGTGTTGTTACATTACTTCATATACAACAAAGCCATGGTGCCCCTTCGTGACGTCAGCACAGGAAGGCCGACCGTGTGCAGCATTTATCATTAAATAGCACAGACACAAAACGTTTACATGTGTTTATACCTTAAACAATAAGGAGTTCTTTTTGGAAACGAGGTTACCAGTCGTGAACTGGGCCGTTAGTCACACTCCAGTCGCTTTTTTTGTAATGGAAAACGGAGTTTAAAATCAAAATCCGTAACTTTGAGTGCATAACTTTAGTATAGAAGTCATTTTCTAATCCACGTATAAAATATTGTTACGTTTTTACGTTCGGGCTATTTAAAAATTATTCACTGCTTCTGTATAAAACATTTATTTACAAACACACAGATTACTTAAACTAACGAACTATAGGCACTATTTCTAACAACGATACATTTATTTATTTATATGCGCTGGATCAAACATCAATTATTTATTTGGCTATTTACGACTTAAACACTAACGATTTATATGGTTATTTACCTGTTGTTTATTTCACTAGGGTTCGTTTATATCAAGCGCGTTTCGGGTCTAAATTCGAACTGCTCGCTTTTCCCGCTCGCGAGTATTTATATTGCCAGATAGTTCCTTCTGGAAAACGTCTCGAGTTCGCTCGACCTTTCTGGTAACTCTGACGTGTCACGCGCAAGGTCGTTTCTGGAATGTTCTGGAAGACTGACGCCGTCTCATGCAGCTGCCTCCAAGGTCGTTCTGCAATGCTGTCGCACGGGACGCTGAATTATATTTCTGGGGCGACGGCCTAGCCCCACGATTGTTACAATATAAAACTCGAAATTTGTTAACGTACTTAACGTACACTGTCCTTATTTTCTTTGCACAATTGATTACTATTCATTGTACCACAATAATTTTTAATCAAGTATTGTCTGTAGAGTTAACTATAATATTCCCTATTCTCTATTCACTATGCCAATAGTACCCAAGCGGGTCTGTTTGCAGTTTATCCAAGAATATGTAATTCGTTTGAGTTCATTGAAACAATATTTACTTATTTCTAGCATTCCATATATTGTATAACAGTATGTGTTTGTGGTGTTAACATTTCTGAGAAATTTACAGTTCAAGGGAATGCTTCAGTTTGATATACATTATTTAAACGTTTACCTCTAATATATGTTTTGACATTAATAATTTTCCACCATTTCAATATAATTTTAACGAAATCAGCGAGCCGTGGAGTACATATTACTTTAAATATTGTAACTTTTTCTTTGTCATTAATTTTTAATCAACCAAAATTTGTAGTGAATTTATGTAGCCCGCCATAATTTTAACGAGATTTGGACTTTTAATGATCTAAATATTCTTTGTTGCTTACTTCAACTGCTTTAACAAAATTTGCATGTTCAATTAACATTAGTTTCTTGTCCTTATTTTTGCGACTTGCTGCGAGTGTGGAAAATAATTTGGTCAATTAGGAAGTTGGCTTGGAATCTGGCTTAAGTCTAGGATATCTTAATTTTGGGATTACAAGTTGTCCAGTTCTTGAAGCTTGCTCCGGTGTAGTCCACAAAATATTGTCTTTAATAAAATGTAATTTGCATACCTTTTTGTGCTTCGTTGTAATAAAATCTGCCCTTGGTATAGCAGTAATACATTTTAGCATAGGGATTCGTGTTTAGGAAACTAAACACATACGCCTTGTTCACGTCTGTGTACTTACCTCTGCACCCCTGAATAGAAACTTATTTGGAATTCTGCAAACAGTTGCACAAATATGGTCTATATTTGCAATAAACTACTAACAATTTTTATTCACCGGTCACCGGCAATTAAACAGTTATAGACGCTAGCAAATGACCACGGGGTAACGATATATAACCACACTTGTTTTGAAATAATCTGTAACCTTTATTTAGTACATTTTAATTTGCGCAAGACTGATGAGAATCACTCACCTCACACACCACTGAACACTAACGAAAGCACTAAGTGAGTCTTTTAAGAATAGCTCAATTATAATTGATAGTTGCAATCCACATGTAGGTGTGTACATCACACGAGCCCGTGACGTCAGAGCACTTGGGTCTTGTTATATAAAAGGTAATGGTTGTGCACCGCATGCTCTGTTCTCAAACCGCTCAAAATTCGAATGTACTATTCAGCTATCTGCTCAAATTTGACTCATACGCATAGGCAGCCATGCACACACTTACAAGTAATTGGCTGTAATAAATAATGTTTGTCAAGGGTGTATAACCTATGTGAAAGCTATATTCAAAGTACTAACTGAAAGTAATATTATTCGTCCAAGATGCCTGTAGGTATTGCAGTTTCTTCTTGGTATATTTCGAACATCACTCTGGCCATGATAATGTTAAAGTTATACTCTATTTTAACTGTTAATACAACTTTAATTGGCCACAATTTAGAAGAATGGACAAATTTACATTGTAAGAACTTTGGAATATATTCTAAAAAATCTTTACAACATACTTCTGCTTTTTAACAGTATTTACAAATGCTGAGTTCTGAGTTGGTAGAGACGAATATTAAGTTGCACATCCAAGTCAACTGTTTTGAATGCAATTCCAAGAAACTGCTTGGAAATTAAAATTCAGCGTGCATACGCAACGCCCAATTCTTAGCCTTCAGAAATTCTTAGATATTCTCCTCGTTTGCGGCCGTGCAGTGACACGCCGAAGTCTTTGGTTAAAAAATACCGCCGCCGTATAAATACCGCAGTTTATGATAATTCCGATAAGGCTTATTCGAAACTTCATCACGAATCACGCGTGGAATTGCGTTTTGCTTTTTCCTCCCGAGATCGCGCTCCAAACGAGCTGCAAAGTGTAAATTCCTGAAAGCCTCGCGTCGTTTTACGATGCAAATGACGCAGGAGCAAAGAAAAGGCGAATATCTGTCAAGGCATTATTTATTGAGAAATCTCATTAAAATCGCGGAACGCCAATAATTGAATATTTATTGCCACTTAGAATGCGACTGGTTTAAGAGTACTTATTATATTAACCGAGGTATAGTCGGAGGTGAATTTACATACGCTGAGAATGTCGCTGCTCCGACTCCGTCTGCGTTTGCTTGCAGAGCAATTGAGACGAGCGCTGGCACTTGAATTTTTTCTGTTTCCCAACTTGAAATGCGGCCAGCAAGGCATTTCAACTATGAACGTTAAGTGATAGCCATAGACCTTTATACATTTTTTCCGCTTCCATAATCAAACGGGATCGAACAATATTTGTTGATACAAATATTCGTTTGCTAATTAAAGTGGGCTATGGTTACAATTTCAAGAGCATATCAAAGAAAGCTTTATACAATCTTCGTAATACACAGTACCATAAAATAAACAAATCGATAATATTCGTTATACATTATTATAGTATGATCAAAAATTATTTTCATCTAATATGGTCATGGAATACTTCCTAATGTATTAGTGCAAATATAACTCACTTAAAAATCAAATGCCAAGTTTGAAATTTAAGTATAAATGTAGTTGCATTCATAAATTAGGAATATTCCATAGCCATACTAGATGAAAATAATTTTTGATCATACTTTCTAATCTCTAATGTAACTAACCAGTGCACATCGATTTCATAAAGAACATTCATATATGGTATCAACAATTAGTTTATGTACACTTACTTAACAAAGACTTAAATAATTGCATAGTATAGGCTGTTACGTTTAAAAATTATGCTAAATTGATAAATGTCCAGGAATTGTGTGGGGGTAGCTATTTTCAAATATAATTTACTCGGGACGACGAGGCAGATGTCACCGCTTTCTCGTTGAGGTAAGTTTAGTTGCATAGCCCACTGGTCTATTTTGGTTTTCAAATTCAATATCCCAAAAATTAAGAAAATTTCGGACCCCTGTGAAGTTAGCACCACAACTTCAAAAAATGTCATTTTTTTCAAGAGTTCCCGTTGCACCCCAAAGAGTTCTAGAGTTCCTTGCTATTTTTAAAAATAGTTCTATGTATTTAAGAGAAAAAAATGTGGATCGAAAATTTGGTGTGCTAACTTCACGTTTTCTTCGGACAAATACAACTATAACTCTTTTTGAGTCCTACTTATTGAAAAATTACATTACACTTTTTAATAGAACTCGCCAGGGGTGCTACTAGAACTCTAACAAAAAAAAAGGTATTTTATAGACCGGAAAAAAAATATCTTTTTAATTTTTTTAATTTCCGGTAGTTCTAATGGGAGTTCTAATAGCACCCCGGCGAGTTCTATCGATAACTCTTATAACATTTTTTGATAGGACCCGAAGTAAAGAAATTACGCCCCATTTTTTATATTAGTATTTTTACAAAACGGCGAAGTCCTGAAAGCAATTTTTTAAAAGTTCCGGTAGTTCTAATAGGAGTTCTAGTAGAACCCGGACGAGTTCTATCGATAACTCTAATAACATTTTTTAATAAGACTCGAAGTAAAAAGTTTACGCGTATTTTTGTGTTAGTACTTTTTACAAAACGACCCAAGACCTGGAAGTATTTTTTTAAGTTTCGGTAGTTCTAATAGGAGTTCTATTAGCATCCCGGCGAGTTTCTATCGATAACTCCAATAACATTTTTGATAAGACTTGAAGTAAAAACAGTTACGAGCTTTTTTGTGTTTGCCAAACCAATGTCCCTGAAAGCAATTTCTTTAAGTTTTGATAGTTTAGTAAAAAATTAGTATCTTTCTTAGTTTTATATCGAACATTTGCTTGTTATTGCTTTAATGCTGATACAAGGAAGCCGCCCCACAGCGTCAAGGTGGAGATATATCGTGGTGTTTTTTTTACTTTTTATTTTTTTAAATTTTAATTTGCAAATATTGAAAAACAAAACATCTTGAACATCTTGAACATATTGAACTATAAAAATTTCAAAATATCGATATTTTACTACATATATAATGACATGTGGAACAACCACAGCGTTGGTATCCGTTCTGACACATTTCTTTGGTAGATCGTCATAATTGTTAAATGTAACATGTGAGCAAACGAAAATGAAATCAAGGTTGGCTTTGAAATATTTGTTTTCATGAATAATATGTTGGTGCGACTGTAAGTCTATGTTAAATTCGAGTTTAGTAGGTTAGGTTGTGTCAAAACTGACGCAAAACCTAACCTGCTAACCTCGAATTTAACCAACATATTATTCATAAAACAAACATTTCAAAGCCAAGCTTGATTTCATTTTAGTTTGCTCACATTTTATTACTATACACATGATTAGTATTCCGACACCTTAATTGACCTAGCTGTCAATCAAATTTTAATTGACACAATTAAATGATCCAATTAAACCGCGAATTAAATGCTCTAATTAAATGTCCTAATTAAATCCGCGGTTTTAATTACAGAATTTGATTTTACACATATGATACCTTTTTACTTCGAGTCTTATTAAAAAATGTTATTAGAGTTATCGATAGAACTCGTCCGGGTGCTACTAGAACTCCTATTAGAACTACAGGAACTGTAAAAAATTACTTCCAGGTCTTCGTCGTTTTTTAAAAGTGCTAACATAGAAATAAGCGTAACTTTTTTACTTCGAGTCTTATCAAAAAATGTTATTAGAGTTATCGATAAAACTCGCTGGGGTTCTACTAGAACTCCTATTAGAACTACCGCAACTGTAAAAAATTACTTCCAGGTCTTGATCGTTTTGTAAAAGTGCTAACACAAAAATACGCCCTTTTTTACTTTGAGTCTTATCAAATTTTTTTATTAGAGTTATCGATAGAACTCGTCCGGGTGTTACTAGAACTCTCATTAGAACTACCGGAATTGTAAAAAATTACTTCCAGGTCTTCGTCGTTTTCTTAAAGTGCTAACATAGAAATAAGCGTAACTTTTTTACTTCGAAGTCTTACCAAAAAATGTTATTAGAGTTATCGATAGAACTCGCGGGGGTGCTACTAGAACTCCTATTAGAACTACAAGAACTGTAAAGAATTACTTCCAGGTCTTCGTCGTTTTTTAAAAGTGCTAAGTGTAATGACATTTTTCAATAAGTAGGACTCAAAAAGAGTTATAGTTGTATTTGTCCGAAGAAAACGTGAAGTTAGCACCCCAAATTTTCGATCCACATTTTTTTCTCTTAAATACATAGAACTATTTTTAAAAATAGCCAGGAACTCTAGAACTCTTTGGAGTGCAACAGGAACTCTTGAAAAAATTAACATTTTTTGAAGTTGTGGTGCTAACTTCACAGGGGTAAATTTCAGTGATTTTCTTCCATTGATTGCCTACACGTTGTTACTGTATGTCTGGTTGCCTAACCACATTTTTCATTTTTGGTATACATATATTTTGGAAAATCCTTAAAGCTCTAGGGGGATTCTAAGTAATTTTGAAAAGATTGTCAGTCTGATTTCCGGTGGCCATTTTATGGGGTTGATCTTCTGAGATTGTCCTTTTTGGTGCTGTGTTGTTTTCTCTAATTTTTCTCTTTATGTGATTCAAATGATTCCGGAATTATTGTGAATCCTATTAATCAGCCTTAAGGAATTGTGTGCGAAATTGCTGAAATGAATCTAGTTAAACTAGGATATTGTATGTATTTCTGTACAATCACTTTCTCCTGTCCACCTTCAAACTCAGGTAGGTCTCTTTCTTTCGTTCCTGGACATCGTTTCACAATGTTGTGAAATTTCAGGCCTCGTACCTTTTTAGTACCTCTTAGTGCCTCGCTCTGTATATGTCCCCTACTGAGCTCTGATGTCACCTTGTAGGACGCCTGGACAACCAATTCCTAGGCCTTTCAATTCTTGTAGAAGCTTTCGAGACTTAGCCCACACAGTTTCTCCCTTGTGCGATAACTGGAGAAAAGCCTACCCCCACCAATACTTGCACATCTATTTGGATGTACATATTCTCCTTAGGAACCCCAAGCCTGGAACCCTACGTAGCTTCTTCAGGGACGCTGGCTTTGCTAGTTCTGCTACATATCCCCCAGGTACCTTCGTCGTATTGCGCTCGCATATCTGGATCGTATGAACTTTTAAACTCTGAAATATCATTTGTGCAGATTTTATGAAATTGTAAGCGTTTTACCTACGCTTCCGGCCGATTGTAGAGATAATTTCCGAAATCTGTCGCCACAATGCGTTCACTCTAAGGTTTAGTTATTAGCTGAGTCCTTATATTATATATTAGAGTAGCAGCTCTGTGCGCGGTTTTTTGTCGCATTCAACTCACCGAATGACACGTTCCACCAAGTTTTTAGTTTACTAATTATGCGAGGGAATACTGAAGCGATTGAAAATTATTTACAATCGCTTAAACATACACAAAGTAAAGTGCATAGAAGCTATTTCAAGCGTATCGGCCCATTCGCGTGGTTTTTCGCGTTTTAACATCATTTAGATCTCTATGCGACTGTGCCTCCCGTTATCCGACTCCTGACAATTGGGTTACGTGTACTCGTGAGAAAATTACGAGAAAAACCCGTACAGCTTGTGCCTTCCATTCCATTTATTAAAATTTCATGTCACAAATACAACTGTGTACATATAACAATAATATAATTAATACATAATTACAGATACTTATTCAAAATACCCAGAGACTTTATTGTTCTTCTCAATTACGATATTCTTAATAGGAAAAGGAAGAAAAATGGTACACATTTTACAGATGTAACTACTTTTTAAATTTCAAGGTAAAAGGAAAATTGAGAAAGTGTGTTTGTTCACTAACTTTTTTTTTACTTACAGATTTTAATATGTTATTAGTTTTAAACCATGTAGACTGAAGAAGACAGAGGTGTTGAAATCAATTACATTTTTAACCAATTCGTTTAATTCAAAATGGAATTTTTCAACAAATATATAACTGCAAATATCCCTAACAATTGAACATTTTATACAACAATAATGTTAGTTTTTACAACTTGTAAAACTAAGTAAAACTTAGAAATATTGCAATGGTACATAAAGGCTGATATTTATGTAAGTCAATGTTAAAGATTAATTTAAATTAATGTATAAAAGAATTGCCTGTTTAATTGAATGTTATTAATAGAATTTAAATAAGATGCAAACTAAGATGGAAGGTATTGTATTTAAGTATTCTTAGATGGTTTTATAAGGAATAAGATAAATACAAGCTCATGTAGCATGTGACAAATATAAGTTCTATTGAAAGAAAATTATAAAGTAGGTAGCATTCAGATAAGCCAAAGTTATAGATGGCAATTATAATTGTAACTTAGCATAGAAATAAAATTTTGTTATGATTATTGAAAAAATAACAGATTTGCATTCTATTTTGACAGAGAACTGTATACATACATTAACAAATTTGACATTCACAACTAGTACAAAACGAGATAAACTTTAAATAAAATCAGCGTCACGAATTACTACATGTAGATCAAAATAAATCCTTCAGATAAAATGACAACACTACAAATACATTAAAATATATTCCATTATCAATTTATACCTTTGATAATTCTGTTGGCATTTACGTAATTGTGAACATTCACCATTCCCTTTTGTTCTTTTTTGACATTTCCGTAAATATTATGTCATTGATTGTAGATAGCCTTCGGCTTCGTTTCATAATTTTCATGTCTCGTGCATACACGTCGATTTTTAGCACTTGTTGCATAAATAGCTATTATGTATTCAACAAAAATGTTTGTATTTAATAAAATGGCATTCCTGATATAACCTTAAACTAACAGGCGATATAAAATGCCAATGTGAGTTTTATTACCAACAAAATTTTTTGACAAAATAATTCCACAGCCCACTAAAGGGTAAAAGTTTTCGATCATACTGTAGCTGGTCAAAATTTACTACACCACACGACAATTCCTGGATCACAGTGTCTTGTTTTCATATTGAGCATTAGTAGCATTAATTTTTAATTTATAGAAATTGCTCGTATAGCAAGACAACCCATTATACAACAAATAACAATAAATAGAAACAACAAGAAAACACCAATAAACACAACTAATAACATCAAATTCTAATTGAAATCACCTGTCGCCTGTGTCCTGTGTCGTACGCAGAAAGTGAGGTTAAAGTATGTTTGGTTGTTTTGGAGTTGACATTTAAATTTGACAAGCAGAATGTCGTGCGTGTGACCATTCCGCACGCACGTTTGATTTCCTGTAAATATTGATTTGTCTAGAATGGATTCTTCATCCATTGTATTTCTTATGTCTTCAATGATAGTGGGTAGTAATTGGCTTTACTAATTTTAGATAAAGTAATTGATTACCACGATATTCAGATTACACTGTGAATATAAAGCCGGTTGGTGCTTCTTATCTCAAACTAATTGTTCAACAGCGTTTTTGCAGTTTTATTACCTATGCGCCCCCGCACCATCATGTTGAAAGTGCAAGTTATCTATTACTCGTTTTAGTAATAAGCGAGAATAGATTTTGCAGTATCAAAGGACATATGTATTTGGACAACAGTCACCACTGTTACAATTAAAATATTGGAAAGAACTTTATCATCTTGTTGTAGGCCGGCTGTGATTTGATATCAAACTTAAAATCTCTGAACTTCGCGTTTCTCTAAACTCGGAGAGTAGAGGAAAGCATTCAATCAGTTCGAATCCATCGGGAATTTCGCAGAACTTGGATTTGCCAGCTGCAAGGTCTCGGGTATCCCTTCTGCTTCGGCTATCAAGTGTGTACATTAGACTACATCAAGCTATAGGTGTGTCCATGTGCCTGTATATTTTGCAGCTGTCTGACAACAAAGGGCCCGAACTCTCAATATCCGGCTAATAATAGGCGCACGTGGCTCACCTTGGGTTCCTTGTGTTGGGTCAATTGAACACGAAATTGTACAAATCCAATAAGTTGTCTGTTGTCTTTTGGCGACATACTGTGCAAATATCCACATATCCTTGTATGCGAAGTACATGGCAAAATGAGTTGAGTAAAACAAAGTAAAGTCAAAATAAATTAAGAAAGTACGTCAAGGCACCCTCTAAATGTCCATATTTTAAGGGGAGTAAATTGGTATAGAAGTAACAGGGACCTCCAGTAGTGGTCTAAAATGAGTATGTAATGATTATGATGATAATGCTAATATGACGCTATTAACAGCATAAAGAAAATTGTGTAACTATATATTTTAAATGGGGGTGAAGAGTGAACACAATAGCAGTAGAGAAAGGGAAGTAATGCTTACATTAGAGAGTAGAGTCACTTAGCAAATAACAGCAAATATGAATTCTACATAGTTTGTAGTGTGACCGAAATCTATTTTTGTTACTTTTGCTTTTGAAGTAATTTATTGTTCTCAAACAAGTTTGTGTTAAACAGTGTATTGCTAATTCGTATTGTTCGCTTTGTAAGTAATGAGACTCAAATTTCTCTCTGCCATTGATAAGTAAGAACATAAAATTTCTAAAAGGGCGGTGTACTGATTTTGATTATTTGTTCAGCTGTTTCTATTCCTTTACATTACTATTGTCAATAAGAATCAACTGCAAGAAGAAACATTTTCTTGTGAGATTTCCAGAAATAAGAGCCATGAATTCAAATTTCTAAATTACAAATAGGACTGTGGTTGACGCATGGTTTAGCTGCTGCTGGTTCACGGGTGAAGATGTTCATACTCGTTGGACTTCGAAATCATGATACTTATTCGAAAACAACAACTATTTATTTATTTTAACAAGATTTAATATGATCACACAGATACACATATAGAGTGCGCGATAACTCTTTGTATTAAAACTCGCCCTGGTGTTTCTACAAACTTAAACGATATTACTCAATGCTGACTTTGACACGTGCTAGACGACTTGTAGATACGGAATGGCGAAGGTCGTAAACCGAATGACTCGAATAGATTGAAATAATCATAGAATGCCTCGGATGGACCGAATCAATGCCGGCGCTTCCCTGTCGGTTTTTATATAGCTTCTTGTTCGTGGAGGGTTTATTGCTTCTCTGTGGCCGGATGGACTCTCACTTTCTCGAAAGCACAATTTGGCATTGTGTCCAGTTTCGATGACGGAGAATTGGGTTTGCTTTATCACCCTCTTTCAGAAGCCGGACGTCTTATGGATGAAAGAGTTATTATCCGAGTGCCTTGCGTCAGCCAGACGACTTTATGGTTAGCTCTTTTTCTGCGATGAAATTTCCTCGATTCTCGGGCATCCGCCTCTATTGTCCGAAAAGGGTTTAGCCGATACCTGCAATTTCCCTCCGCAAGCTACACTGTACGCAGGTGGCGTCAGGTCGCCGAGATTTGAGTCTATAATTTCGTGCTTTAAAAGAGCAATTACGGATGCAATACGTCACTCGTGACACTAATTATTCATTTTATGACACTAGTTACTAACTCACATGTAGCGTTACATCTAAAAATACACGCTGATTTAGATTAGACAGCTTGTCGATCTTAAGTTTTCACTTTTATGACTGCTGCTTTGGTGGGCCCTTTTGCGTGATAATTTATGAACGCGGGACATGGCGGGGTGTCCGCTACAATCGATGGAATTATGATATTTTTCAAAACGGTATCTCTCAAGATAAATTAAGTCACACATTTACATTAAAACAACAAACGGAATAGAGCTCAATGCCAATTTTTGATGAATAAAAAAGCTTCCCATCTTAACGACACTGCAAATTTAAGTATTGTTTAAAATTTCAGTATACAAATAATTACCCATATCAGTTACCTATGGCAGGTTTAGTAAAGCTTAGGTAATCTAGATTAAGTTCCATGGTAGCAACAAAATCTGCAAATATTTATAAAATAAACGCCTAGTTATGAAGATAAAAACACCTTCCAAGGCTATTAAATGAGATTTGATGGAGAGCTTTTCTTACCCTCTCAAAAGAAAAGACTGAGGTAATGCGCAAGTATGTAAATTTACATTTAATTAAAACGTAAATCCACAGTCTCCGCAAGATTGACAGTTAAAACAGAAGTAAATTGGGATTCGCTGCAGCAACAGCGCAGCACAGCAAAACCCGTATTTTTGTACTTTAATTTGGAAGAAAATAATTTTAAGACCAAAAAACCACAAAATACGCAGCTCATAAATGTTCACCCTAAATTTAGACTCCTCAACCCATAAACGCCGAAATATAATTTAATAATGGCTGAGATATTAGATGTTTTATCAGCTATCTTGAAATTTGTTTTTTACTGAACTATGACACTATAAGTGTAATAATTTCAAATGGCGTCACATCTGAAAATAAGCTTTATGGCTTGAAGTATAATCGAATCGAGCAACTGATGGTATACAATTTCGAATGTATGATAATTTATCAGATCTCAATGCAAAAAGCAATAACTGCTAGAATGATACATTTATTTATGGTCCTGTGCGTTATTGCCTTCTAAATACTTACTAATAGATGGTCAAGACCATATGTGTTTGTTGAAAATAATTTAAAAAAATTACTTGTACCATGCATATCTCGTACATTTCTGTTAATAAAACGCAGCCATTTGGATCTTCAGGCACGATTAATCTATATTTCAGAATTTAGAGTGAATATGTTATACATACTCGTCCAATAGACAATCTCAAATTCAACATTCAAACTGAAAAACCAACAGAACAGCTCTAATTTTCTGTAGTTATTGTTATTTGCCTATGTACGCCGACTTATGATCTATTTAAACAAGTTTTAAATACGTATATATAATTATATAGATTACATAGTGTATAAAAATACCGATGTTAAAAGTAACTCATTTATTTCTATAACGCAGAGAATGTGTATAATATGATCGGAGTAGCATGAGATATTTATAAGAAATATTTAGAAAATCATAATTTCTACTTTTAAAAAGATTCGAGAATAGCAGGGCCAGTCCTCTACATCTGTAATTTTCAGAAGTGTTGTCCTCTCGTTCTCTAACATTAACTTTGCGGCTTTTATAGATGGTTCCGATTCAATTGCGCATCTATTTCATTTCGATGCCTGTAGTACTATTTATTTCATATTGTTACGCCTCGTTTACGCATCTATTCAATTTAAATGTCTATGATACTTAGTTCATATTTCGCGCGCTTGTGCGACGCCTACTTTTGGCTTGCAGCCGGAAAAGTAAAAGTCGCAATTGTTTCCTCGACGTCTTTTCCGGCTTATCTCTGTTACTGGCATGAAGCCAGCTTGAGCGTCTACAGAGCGTTCAGTGAATGTATGGGCGTGCAGTTTGATGCAATGTTTGCCGACGCCTCTAAGGCGGAGCTGCATTCCTGAACCATGAATTAGGGATATTTCAATCCCACGTCATTGTCAGCAAAATCTACACTTGCTGACTTACTTCTTCGCACGTGGCCCAGAACACCTTGGGCTATGTGAAGGAAGCCTTCTTCGTGCTTTATTTAAATTCACCTGTGTTCTATCGTAGACTATTTTCTCCTTATAGCAGTCAGTAAGCAGCCGTCGAGTAGAGTTTGCAAAGGTGTTAGCTCCCATTTAATTTGGTTGCGGATGTCATTCAGGGCATGACCGTGAACCGTTCATACCTGCAACTCGCGACCCGCTGCACACCGGTTGCGTGAATTTTATAGAGCACAGGAAGGGACCTCATTCCGGAACGTACCTACAGGTTAAAGTTTTCCCTTTATATAAACATTTACTGGCAACCAGTGCTCTGTTGCTTTGAGCTCCGTTCAGGCATTTTGACGCTTGGCATTCTGACGTCAACTTGGGAATATACAGTTCGCTCCACGAGCTTTGTACCTGGATGCACACAAAACGTTTCCTCCCAATCCACGGAGTAGACACCGCTGTATCATCGCCTTGCAAAGAATTGCCTTATTTTAATGATTGCGATAATATTGCACACAAAACGTTTCCTCCCAATCCACGGACTAGACACCGCTGTATCATCGCCTTGCAAATAATTGCCTTATTTTAATGATTGCGATAATATTGTACAGCTATATTGTGAATTTGTAAGTATTAAAATTTATGCGTTTTTGTTGAGGTACCTGGTAACTTGTCCGCTTATATTTATATTTGTTAATCTACGTCAACCTGCGACTAACCACCTGTATTTTATATTTGAATTTGTTTTTATATTGTCAGCTTTGTAGATTTCGTTTCGTTACGACTACTTATATTATTTGAAGCTTCTCTTTCAGGGAATTTTGTGTGTGTGCTATTTGAGTTTACGAATTCTCGTTTTTGAAGACCTGGATACACTTGTTGTACTTAATAAAAATTCGTTGGCGCTTATGGCATCTATCTTTTCTGTTTCTAACGTTAAGTGTTTAAAGTTGCACACGCCGTCTCCGTCTAAGCTAGCGTCAGGCATTGTACCCGCTTGAACAATAAGTAATTTTCTGGATGTTCTAACCAACCAATAAATTGAGATAAGATCCAATTAAACATCACGAAGAAGTTGCATAGCAAAATAGCGGGAATAAAGCACAAGCACCAAATCACACCAAATTAACTTAAGATTACGGTTAACTGATATTTCTGAAAACTTGTTTTAACCTTGGTCTCTGAATTAGTTTAGGGTTAGACAAAACAGACTTACGACCAGAACCAACAAATGTGTTATAATATAAAGCTGATGCTTCAACAAATGTCGGTTCTTGATGTTCTCGATATGGTCGTATAAAAATAGGAAAGATTATTACAAGATGATAAATTGGTATTCCTTCAAAAAGAATATCTTCTTCTTCTTTGCCCCTTATTGTCAAGCTAACGTGATTATTCTATTCTTGTTCCTTTTAATCCCATCTTTGATCTTCTGAATTTAATTACTTAAGAAGAATTAAGAATATTGGAATTGGTGAGGTGAATTCGTTTGAACCTGAATGATTGGAGGAGCTGCAGTTCAAGTTGCTGTCGAATTGGATACATCTGTAACTGATTTGAATGGGCATGCTGTCATAAAGTTATTATTGGAGTAAATAAAAATCTGGACCTATAATTGCTGGTTGGATTCCATACGAATTGCTATTGAGGTGCATACATCTGTGATTGGGTTTGAATTGGGTACGCTGTCATAAAGTCGCCATTGAAGTAAATGCCTCTGGAATGGAGTTAATCGGTTGGACTCCATGCGAGTTGCTCTAAAAGTGGGAGATATCTTGGAATTACTGTTGAATGAGCTACAACTGCTACAAGGATTTACCAACTAGGAAAGCTGATTATTTTTGGATTGCTGTATGAGTCTTCAATAGTGTTTTCCATTGTGACACTGTGGGTTCCGGTTGAAGCAGAAATTTTGGTTAGGGCTACAAACGCATGGGGCCGAATAAGCTGGTTGTATTTGCACGACTCGACAGGAGAATTGGATCAACCCAATTAAGTGAAGGTAATCAAGTACATGTTAAATAGACAATAATCAATTTCAACAGTGAATGAATAAATTAGGTACATAAGTACTTACGTTTATTAACATATTTAAAATAACATGTATGAAATAGATATGAATTCAACTTATATGTCATATTAATAGTTTGACAGTGACAATTGAGAGTTGTCAAATAATTCTTAAATAACCTTTCATTTAACCAAACGATTTTTACAAATATTATAATAGTTTTGTAACGCAAGAACTGACCTGATTTAAGAGAGATTGTGCTACTACTTGACCTAGTAAAAAGAAATACATAATTTGAGTAACATTTTTTATTTAAAATATTTTGAATTAAATAAACCAAACTAGCGTAGCAGTACAGTAGCTATTACATAAATATTGGCGTGCAACGTAGAGTCAATACTATATCAATATATTATCGAATGCTTTCTCTAGGTCTATAAAACATAAATAGGGTGGTACGCTATATTCAGTTGCTTTTTCCTGCTAGCTGTTGTAAGTAATATGAAAATAGCATCTGTACACGACCTTCCCAGTCGAAAGCTTTGTTGTTTATTATGAGAACTAATATAGGAAAGTTTGTGTGCTACAAGTTTTGTACTTAACTTAAGAGATGTACTGAGCAAATTGACTAATTTCTAATGTTATGGAATCTGTTTTTCACTTTTTAAAATATAGGCATTACTGTATTACCTTTCCATTATTTAGGAATGTATCAGCTGGTGAAGAGGGTACCGATAGTAATATGGGATAGAGAGACCTAGAACGAATTGGAGAGAAAGGAATAGATGAAGAGATGGCTACATGAAAATTTTTCGAAAAACAGGAAACACATCCATACGATTTATCAACACTAACTCAAAACTTAAAATAATTTCCAGGTGATCCAAGAAAAGCTGCACTAATGATGATTTTGAATTGTTCTCGCGCTTTCACCAGAGTCAATTAAATCTTAGAGAAAATATTAGGACATTTGCTGACGAAAACATCATTCAACCCTGCAACAGTGATAGTATCTTCAAAACCAATTATTTCTAAAATAAAATGAAATTAGTTACAAAGATGACGAGACATGAGCACTTACTCCAAGCAGAATGATTTGAGACTCGGGCCAACTAATATTTCTACGCTACAGTTGTGATTCTCAGGAGTATCGTTGATGATAAAGCTTCTCCAAATCAGTTAAACACAGAACAGAAGGTGATTAGCAAAATAGCGAGAGTAATGCATGAGTATCAAACCAACTTGAGATTATGTCCTACTATTACTTCTTAGGCTGCATTTGAGATTGCTAAAAACTTGTTTTAACATTGGTTTTCAACTCCTTACTACCTTAAGATATCTGCAGAACTAATTGAGCGTTGGGGAACAGTAACTTAAAAGACTTAGACCGACTTGCGACATTTGGCCATTTTACGAATAGACAAAATTTGAACAGTACTACAGAAATGTAAGATGTAAGATGTTTAATAATATCAACAGATGAATAATTATATTGCTGACATGTTGAGGAAGACAGTTGATTCGTGCCTGCTCATCGAGAAACGTCTGTCATATAGAACTAAAGTTATTACAAGAAAAGGGCAATTACCGACCGAGCAAAGCGTTTGATGTTTAAGACCTTAGCCTTGGCTTGGTTTTCTTCTCTTCTTAATTTATTACCTCGTAACGGGGCTTTACAAAAACAAATTTAATACGACCGCAATGTAAGCTGGCCGCAATTGCTCCAACACATGTCGACTACTTACCCGTCCGTCACAGAAATTCACCCACATCATCTCTCATTACTGAGCGTTAAGCACTTCTGCGTGACCGCTATTCCAGCGTTAATTATAATTATGATCGCACTGCTGAAGCCCCGTGGAAGAATTCCAAACCGATTAGAAATCACACTCTCCGGAATTTCGAGTGCGCTTGTGGCGTGCGTATCGCGTTTCCATTTGCATACATAACCATAATCTGTCCATTACAGGCTGCTTCTGTAATTAAATTAATGTGTTTCTACAACCTATTCGAGATAGAAACCTTTGGCAGATTTATGTAGCGCGGACCCTATCTCCTCGTAATGGCTTTATAGACCAGATCCTTATTCCCCGAGATTTAATCAATATGGATTACTCGCGTTATGGTAATTGCGTACTCGGGCGTACGAACACCTTGAGGCATGGGCTTGCTTTTCGCAAGTTGGGTGTAAATAATGGTTCTCACACTTCGAGCTGCAGTGGCGCCAGTTCCATTGTGTGACAGGACCTAACTTAAGCTTCCCATTGTTGTGCCCAACTCCACGGCTCTCGTTATTTCTGAAACTGGAACTTTTAAGGCCTGAATGCCGAAATTACAACTTGAAAAGGTGTTTACGCTCTCTGATGGTATTGTAAGACGAGACGCTTTTCAAGCTAAAAATCGATTTAATGGCATATTTTTTATCTCAAAAACTCTCACAAAGCATCTATCTATCTATTCTCGCTATTCAAGAGTCAAGATTCTAGCTCTGAGAATGGTTTACAGATTGCTGTATTATCAATATTTTGCAAATACAGCTTGATTCTATATTTTAGTTTAATATTATTAACATCCCTCCAGTGGCGTAACTTGGTACCCGCATACCTCGCGACCGCGGGTGGGGGGGCTTGGGCCCAAAAGGCCCCCTAATTTTCTTTTTCTTCTATTCAATAAACGCAAGCAGGAAAAAATTATTCTATTTTTATGTTTATCATAATGGGATGTCCACGCAAAAAGCAAGAGTAGTTTTGAATTGCCGGCCTTTAAATTCAAGCGCACAACCGCACAACCTCAACTTGTGATTGCTGATACAGTTAGAGGTGTAAGAGAAATTGAATCTTTTTTATTACTGTTCAAAACATTTTTTGGATTAAATATAAATCGGTGGGATCTTTTAAGTTCCATTACGAGCGCATCCGCTATAAAAAAAGAAACTTAACCCTATACGATGGTCTTCCAGAACTCAAACTCTCACCGCAATTAAATTACGGTTTAAATATATTACTGCTGCTCTTCTTCTTCTTAAAGTGTCTTATGCTTTATTTACATGGGTTTACATTGTACTAACTTATATTACAATAATAATTAGAACTAAGTAGAGCTAGTAGAGCCCTAAACCTCAATTGGTTTGTGTTGGTGCTGCTACTTCATGGAAGATGACGCTGATGGGAAATGTAAATATTGCAGGACGTTGACGATTTCAACCCTTGAATGGGGTGGAAACATCCTGGGGATAGATTCGGCGGCATCGTGGTGGTATCCCGTTGCCTTCCACGACTATTTTCAGGCACGAAAAACGCTCAAGTACGTGACCCCAGCGAGATTCGAACCTTGTCTCCTAGAGGAACGTGGATCAGTATCTCAACAAGCTAAGCAACTGAGCCACGCTACCCCTACTGCTGCTCTTAACAAAACAATATTATCATAAAAAAAGGAAGAATGCGATGAGAAAAATCCTAACCAGCGTCCATAATTTTGAATTTGTGATTGTTTATGTTCTAGTGAATAAAGTTGTGGGGGAATGTGTCCTCAAAAATGCTACAGAATACAGACACTGATTTGATGAAAGCTACAACCTATATTAGAAACCTCTAGAATATTTTATAGAAATATCGAAGTGAGTACTTTAATGCTGAATTAGAAGCAACCAATTTAGCCAACAACTGGATCATAAATCCTACATTTAATAATAAACGCAGACCGAAAGTTAAGACATTTTGACGAACTTTTGGTAGATCAATGATTATTGGATTCTAATAAGTAAAACTGATATTACATGGCAAATGCATATTTTGTATAATTGATATGCCGGCGAAACTGTTTGCTTATGTATACTAATTATATGAAAACAAATCGTTTAAGCCAAGTTTCATTTTGCATATTTTGCATATTTATACGTTTTTCAGCATACTTTCTGGATTTTGAATATTTGGTTATATTTAGCAATAATTGGTAATATATGAACTTTTTTTTTTGTAAAATTTACTATTTCATTTAATTTATTAATAAAATTTGTGTGTGCAATTGAGATATATACTTTCACTTTCTGCCACTGGAGGGCAATGCACTTATCCAAATAAGCAGAGAAAAGGGAAAAACCCTGTTAAATTATTTGACTATATGAACATAATCTGCCAGCAACCCCCACTTTTCCCATAGAAGCAATTATTGTATAAGGAATCAGCCAACATAGAATCCATTTCAAGAGTCTAATTTCGAGTGTTGAATGAATAATAGTCTGGCGGGGTTAGGGGAAAACTCATTTTTATGTTGGCTTGCAACGTGAAGTTGGCGTTGGCAGTCCATGTTTATATAGTCTTATATAGTCAATGTTAAAATGAATAAATATACTCAAACAAAATAATTAAAATTTTGACATTATTTAGTATACTTCTACTTATTTAAAGAAATAGAGCATATTATTTGCATATATTGTAACTTTGGGTGCATATACGCAACAAAATGTATGCATATATATGCGCATATTTTCGTACATTTGCGTGCATATAATTATCAGCTTTACTAATAAGTATTTTAAAGTCAACATTTCTTTAGCTTTAGATATCATAATAACTCAGTTAAGTCAGAGATTTGCATCTATGTTTCGAACGGCAAACCTTTTTAGTTTTTTAAATCCAAAGCTTGAAACAATTTGCTAAGTATTTAATAGTTGATAAACGGAATTTATCATCAATTTTTCTTAAAATTACTTGTTTCGGTCGCTTTAGCTGAAATAAGCTTCTCTAAATTAAAAATTATGTCAGAGACAAGGAAAGATTGGAAAACCGTTTTTTATTGTCCATTGAATCGGAGATAGTTGATAAAATGGGATTTCTAGAGGTTATTACCGATTTTGCAAACATTAAGGCCAGGGGTACGCACATTGCTTAAAATCTGGTTTTTATTTTTAACTATCTTAGTTCAGACATTGTTTTGAAGTGCTTAATCTTATTATTATTAATTATACGTATCGTTATTATTATTATTGATGTTTTTGCCACTTGATTTTATTAAGGACCTATAATATAGTCACTGTACTATAAGGGGTTCGCAGCAAATCTTCGCGGGGGGGGGGGGGAGAGAAATGTGAAGTTACGCCACTGCATCCCTCGACACCTTTTGATACAAGAGGGTGGTTTTTATGAAGTAAGAAACTAATGTTTGCAACATTCGAATAACTAAAATAAAAGAACTGCGTACACTGTTTTCTTCAACTGTGGAGACTGCGCCAAGACGAACGGATTTATGTATTTTTGGCATCACAACATGCTAATAGTCCGATAGCTCAGTGGAGGAGGACGGGATGATTTTATGTTTGTTTGCTGAGTGAACATCAAAATGGGATCTCATACGCATAATCCGAGAAATTGTTCAGCGCCATCTGTTTACATAAAGCGTGTAGGTGGAAAGCCTTAGGATAAGGAAATTTGCCTGGCATCCAGAAAACTGGGCTAGCTGGGTCGGAAAGTACATTTTTTAAATGCTGTATGCTTTACCTAAAAGGCGCGCTATTGTTTCCAACTTTCCAATAATAAATTACACGCCAAGTTAAGACCAACTAAAATATCAAAAGATCTAGCAATTTTAACTGCGCGGCGTTAGCCGTGGGTTAAGTCTGGAACAAAGGCAGTGCAGATGCTCTGGCACGCGCTACAATGTAACCTGACTTGTGACGTCATCGCTGGGGTGCAAGAAAAAGAAATAATCAATTTTAGTACAATCCAAAATAGCGCAAATTACATAACACTTCGCTAAAAATATCAGGTCGGCATTGTTCAACGAATACTCTTTCTATTTGATGGTTTTGTCCAACCAGCAGCAAAAAGCGAAAGGGGACAGCAAGGTCCAACGGCGGTGCAAGAGAGACGGGATACTGCCACATGGTCGATGCTAGGGTAGGAGGGGCGTTACAGACACGCAAGTCTGAAGAGTGCCTCATATAAGCACGGAACAAAGCTAAAGATACAGAAGCGACACTTCACTAGCGGCACTTTGAAGTTCGTGGGTCACCGTGACGTAACCAGGGCAGCGGGCAGCCATAAGTCTGGCCAGTAAATACGGCATTGGCAAAGCATGCGGTATACAATATAAGTCATTTATTGAGTTACAATTTGGTCTTGGCCAAGGCCAAGAAGCGATTTATTTATTAGGCTGTTTACAGGATCTTGTTATGACTAAAAACAGGATACAAATACAGTTTGCAGGTTATACAATTAAATATAAGACTTCTGCGCCTATGTTCTACAACTAGAATATACAGTATTAATAAAAAAGTAAATAAAAATTACACATTACACATATATATTACAAATGCTGCAGAATAATACATTTTCTGTTTTTTAAATTTGTAGTTTTTAGAGCTCTATTTGAATATTTTAAGATATAAAAAATTCGTAATCGTATAAAAAGCTTTATAATGTAAGTGTATGGGAAATATTCGCAAGGATGGTTAAATGATTTATTTTGTAAAATCTCATATAAATGTTTGCTTATATTTTGTTGTAAAATCAGTCTTTCAATGTTGCGTAAAAATTCTGCTTCAAGTTCCCGTATAAATTCGGTGAAAATTAATGCGGGAGTTCTAAGATTTTCAAATACGTCTTTATTTTTGTTTTTATACGCTTTGAAACGAATGTAGAGGCTGCTTTCTGCACTATGAACAGTTTCTTTAGAAAATTCTTCACATTTTGTACATGTATGAATAGATAAAGATTTTTTAACTAAATATCCACACACATAATACAATGCATTTTCTTTGACTACATTTTCTTTATAATCTGTAGCAGAAACAGCTAGTGCCTTTGACGTTTCAGTTGCTATTATTCCTTCATGGACACTGTTACTGGATATTGTACATAAAGAAATATCGTTTAGTGTTGTGATTAGATTAACGAAATCTTCTGCGCAGTTAGCATTATTGGAATGTGCGAGATAGTGCATACAAAATAATTTTTTAAATGTCCACATAAATTGTATGGGAGTAGGGTTATAACAACTTCCACTTTGCTGTCGCACATTGCAGAAAAAGTTTTCTAAAGTCCTGATTCAGTCTCCTAGTAAATTGTTCTTTCAAATAATTAAACAACTGCAGAACAGAGGATATTGTTATTTGTAATCCTGTTATACATTTTGTGGTATTTGTAACATTTTTCCCCTTTTTATCCATAACTACAATGTTCTTAAAAAAACTGTTTCATTGATTCTAAAAATTCGATTTGGTATTTTGCGCCCATAAACGCTTACCGTTCAGCATCTTTAGGGAAACGAAAGAAACTTATATTTTTGTTTAAGTAGCTGTTTTTTTACAGTTCGGTGCGGAACACCAACTTCCACCCTTCCTAATCGATTTTTGATTCATTATGTTAGTAACACTCGCAAAATCTAATAAAACTACACCGATAAAGTGGTAACGCTATGCACGCGGTAGCCAAGCGCTGGAGTTAAAATGCAAAGTTTACTAGTCAGAAGGCGGGACTACAGTCCCGTGACGTCACGAGTATGGGGACACAATTCGCTCAGGAGTGTCGCTTCTGTATCTTTAGCTTTGTTCCGTGATATAAGTATCTCAAGGCGGTACGTCACAAACGCTTCAAGAATGGCCAACTTGTTCCGTAATTCGACACTGTTGAAATGGTGGTTAAGTGGTGGGAATTCAGGGTCTGACAACAAGCTGTAGCACAAGCTACTTTTTTTAAGAAAACATGCGGGCTTAGGTGGCCGCGATGACAAGTTAAAAAAAATATATTGCTGAAAGCCATAAGCTCAATATAACCAAATGGACTTTGAACATTTTCTTCTTCTTCTTCTTCTTCTTTGGTTATTTGCTTTTCAAGTTGGTAGGATACATTTGGCCGATCTAGTATTTTGAACATAATTTCCACAACTGTACTGAAAGTATTCTGAAAATTGAGAAATTTATTTAAAGCACAAATCCCGACGTTGCGATGAAACGGGGTCTATAAATTGACTTTTTGAGAGCATGTGCCCTGGGGTAGTTTGATTAGACTCAGAACAGGCCGGATAACCTTATGAGTTGCTCCCACTATCATATTTTATTAAAACTGAACTTAATACTAGGCTAAATATATGCAAAATTTGGCAACGAAATAAAGCAGGCATTCTATTAATTTTATTTCCGCTGGCTGGGTCCTTAAGAGCCTTAGCTGGTTGGCATCATACGGATACTACACGCAACGCCTCTGCTCGGTGACCAATTCTAAAACTAAAAATGTTAATGGCCGCCCGTGTTTGTTCTTTATGAAGCCGCAACCATGTACACCTTATTTGGGGTTAATTGTGCTTCTGGGCCCAAATCATGCATGTGAGAGTTTCGTTTAGAGGCGGTAAGGTGCCCCACAATCATTTCGCCTACCCGGTGAGTTCGTGCTGGACGGATTTTAACTGCAAAAATAGTTCGAGCGCACTCGAAATTCCTGGCGAGCACCGGGTATGCTTTTGTGCAGTTTCTTGGGCTTGTTCAACGAGTATCTCCAGAGTACGTTGTAAGAGGCCCCTCGTGACTGTGAGGAAACACCGCATCCCGTAAGTAGTACCTATCACGTCGGTATCAGGTTAATTTTGCTGGCCTCGCCGGTGCTGGTAGTTTCCCTCTATTGGCGTAATTATGAAGTCCCGAACCGGCTTATTGTGCGAGAGAGTGTGGACCTTTATTACCGAAAATCCGCGGTACAGAGGAAAGAGTTAGGAGAGGAAAGTGTTTAGGGGTAGTCTTCGTTACTGATAATCGGCGGCCTAGAGGGATTGTTCAAGATGCAGGACTTGGAATAGTCTCCGTTGCCTATTCGTGGGGTGACTGTCGGTTGCTGGACCTTAAGCTCTCGCGAGTAGAACAAAACAACCCACAAGATTTTGACAGGTTTTTGTAATTCATGCCAATTATTTTGACGAGTTCTACTAAATATATATATTAAGTAAGTACACTGACTGCAAGTTAATAAATTTCCAATTGTTTTAGTTGGTCATTTCAAGTTAGTCAAGAAGGCTGCAAGCCTGAATTTTTTTTTGAGATATTGACAAAGATTAAGCTCCTAATTTACCCCTACAAATGAAGTTACTTTGCAGTATTGTTCTGATATGAACTCCGAGCGACCCAATTTTTATTGTCAGAAATTTGTGCGAGAACAACCTCGGTTAGTCTCCTTGAGATAAGTTTCGGAACTGACAGAACCTACATTTTAACCGTTGGAAGATATATTATTTTCGAACAATCTCCGAACTTTTTTCATCTGAAACAACACGGCGGGGAAGTTCGTCTGTACAACAGAACTTCGTGATGTGGAGTAATTCGACCGTGATGAACTTTAATTACGTTTGCTAAAGCCCCGTTTCTCTGAATCTTAAACGGGATAATGGGGTAAGAATGCCTGTGATCCCCATTTGCAGGGCGTAATTAAGCCGACGAAACGTAAAGAAAGCGCCGCCACACAGGCGCTGTATTGATAAACGAGCTGTATCGAGAATGTGATCGATTAATCGAATTACTGTAGCTATTGGAGCGCATTGGGCTAATAAGCAGAGGAGGTTAGGCAATGTGTGGCGCTCATTACTCAAATCGAATCAACTTTTTGCCTGTTTATTTCAGCTCGCGGTCCACTTACCGACGATCCTTTCATCGAGCTTATTGATGAGCGGTGGTGCGTGAGAAGACTTAATATTGATTTGGCTCCATTTGTAATTTAAACACCGCGACCAATCGAAATGCATACGTGATTGATCCATAAACCGGCCGCCAACTCGGAACTTGGAGATTTTATTTCGCCATGAATGCTTTTATGGCACCTTTGTGAAATTGGCACCCGCTCATTACACGCGAAACATTTCCCGGTGGCATTTTTAATTAAAGTATGACGCTGCAAGCATTACGCTCAAGATTAATTATTCTGCATGTTGCGGTCTGAAATGAGAAATAACGAGTTTCAGACCTTTAGAGATAATGAAACCAAATCAGCGATTTTTAGATTTTGAAACACTAGTAATAATTTTTAGTAACCCAGTTGGTAGAGCGTTAGGCTCGCATTAAGCAAGTCTTCGGTTCAAATCTCACGGTGGGCGGATTTTTTTCGCAGCCTTAGCGATCGGTATCTTGTCCGGTGAGACTATTCACAGTTGGGCACCAAATTAACTGTGCTCTACTCCGAACCATAGAACTATGAGATAGAGTAACAAGGTCAACACATCAAGAGTAACAAGTCAACACATCACCAGGACACACGCCCGAGACAATGGTTACTACGCAAGCACAAAAGAGGCGCTCCAACTTTGTAACGCGGAAGCACGGGCCAAATTGAGCACTGCACTGCCAGACGCTGAAGCATACAAAGCACCAGCCTCTGCACTGGTAGATAATTATTTTAAATATTAATTACTTTTGACAACCACAAATTGATTTATAAAATAGAAAGAAACATTAATATTTCAAAATGTTTTAAAATCTTAACTGTATTTTCGATTTGCAAATATCGATATACTGGCACATCGAACAAAGTTGTGTAATCACGCTACTAAACAGCGATGTATTGAAGGTAATTTATTTTTTCCTTTTGTAAGAGTATATTTGATTTGATTTCCAGAGCTCGAAATACCTTCTACGTTTTAAATAAATTGAAAGGTTGTATTTCCCCAAGAGTTTGTTAGTTTCCAGCACTATTAATGTCATAAATTACATGTTGTAAGAAAATATGATCACATTTATGTATAAGTAAATTTAAAACAAGCATGATCTTCATTGATACACACAAAATTACACATTTCTGTATATTCAAATCGTTTCTGTCCAGCCGGTGTTATATAAAATAATAATAATGAGCGCCTGCGATAATACTTATTTTACCTGATATGTATGTGTTACAGTTAAAACCCGAATTTTAGTCAAAACCCGAATTTACTAGTGAAAACTAGTTCCAACAAAGCAATTTAGTCAATACCAGTTTTAACTAATAAAAACTAGAATTACCAGCATATTATTCGTTAAAACCTAATCTAGTCTAACTTTTTTTTTTAATTCTTTGTCGGCGCCTTATGACGGCTAACCGAAATGAGTGGACTTCTCAAACCTTCCCGACACCGGAATTGCAATGCATTATATCGGAATAGGGGCTGTTTTTTACATGTAACCCCTTAACTCTTAATTTTACATTTACTTTTAACATTAACACTGTACATTAACCTTTCAATTTTACATTTTTTTTGTTATTAATATTTTACACTTACATGACATAACACTACATTTTACCATCACTGCTCTAGACTAGTTGTCTTTTGCCATCTGCCTCTCTGATTCTCCCCTCTTCTTTTTTTCTTCTTCTATCGACTAGGGACAATCCCTGTTTGGTGTGCCTCGTTCTGTGGACGAGGAGAACCAGCTATGGTTTTCTCCTCCATTTACTTATATTACATAATCTGACCCAGTTGTTTCACTATCACATCGCAGTTTTCTTTGCTGTCCTTCAATAGATCTATTAAATTCTGAGACTCAATTCCTTATACGGTTGCAAGTTCTATTCTCAGTCTTTCGCTATCCCATCCCAAGCATCTGAAGATTGTGTGCTCTGGGTATTCCTCGTCTCAGAACCGACATTGACTGAGCTCTTCCTTAACCAGTGTTGCCAACTTAGTAGATTTTTCTACTAAATCTGGTAGAATGAAGCACGTATTTAGTGGACTAATTTTCAATCTCGTAGATGGTAGAAAATCTGGTAGATTACACAATTTTTTTAATGAATTTCTGGTATTGTTCTTCAATTTTATGGTGCGTATAATATATATAGCACTCTGCTTAATTTTATTACAGTAAACGCTGTATCCCGTTTTTTGTGCTGCCCTCTAGTAATCAAAAGCAATGTCAACACTATTGAAGCATGGCCAGCTTCATTCATACCCGCTGATAGGCAGCGGAAACCGATAAAGCTGGGTATGGTTCAAGTATAATAGCATTTTGGGGAAAAAAATCTGGTTCAAATACATAATAGGGCATTTTTTGAATTATCTGCTCGTAATTAGGGAAAAAACATGTAAAAATAGCATATAAAAAGGTTCTCTCACGAATCTTACGTAATTGCCTTTTGCATTTTGTTGATGAGACTTTTAACGAATAAAAATTTCAATATTTGTGTTAAAAAGTAAATCAAAGTAGCATCATTGGGAATCTACATCTTTAACAGCAACTGTAGAAGTGTATGTTTGTGTTGTAATGTATATGTTTCCTATTTTTAATAAAAATAGGAAGTAAATATTTTAAATGTTAATGTTTTTTTTTACTTTTGTTTATCTGTGCTGTTGTGAAGTATTATTATTAGTAGTGGAATTCTGGTAGACTTTATTTGACCTTCTGGTGGAAACCGATGCTCGACTGTTGGCAACACTGTCCTTAATCATTTCAACCCGGCGTGACCCATAACATGCATATCCTGTATTGGGGTAATTTAAACTTCCATGTTTCCTGTTTGTCCATTTTTGAACATCTTTAAATAGGCGCTTGGTCCAGCCGCTGTCGTTTGGTGCTCCACCTATCTGTTCTGTCATTTCGCTATCATGTCAGCTCTACTTCCTTAATATTCCTGGCATCATCTCTATCGTGGATGATGATACGTTCTTCAGTCATTAAATCAACGGGTAAGGTGCCTGTTAAAACTGCAAAGCCTCGATAGGAACTGATTTGTATGCACATCCTATTCTTATCATGACTCTTCTTTATACGCCTTTCAATATTTTATATTTCTTAATTTTGATGATATCTCCCCATATAGGAGCACCATAGAAAATTATATGATTTATCTTCCATTGTTAGATACATTCGTCAACCTGTGTAAACAGGTCTTCCCATGCTTTGTCTGTGGCCTTAGCTACTTCATTATTAAGGTTTCCTCGTAAGGTCGAGCGTTATCTTTGTCTTATTGCTTTCTCTTCTGTCGGTACATTCTTGTTTGCGTTTGCCGTAAGCGTTTTCCGTCCACTTTTTATTCAATTTCTCCGCATCTCCGCAATCTTGTCATTCCACCACTAATTTGAGATCCTCATACCCTTCTTCTCTGCCTTTCTTTGAAAAGTCATCGCACGCCCTATCTATCACTTCTTAGAGTTCCTCTGCTGAGTAATTTAATCCTTCTTCCCTCCTTTTTTTCCAGTTCCTTTGCAATGCTACATTTCAGAAAATCCATCCTGTCCATTCTAATCTTCCAACCTTCTTATTCTATAATTGCTCCCTTTGATTGTTATCATCATCCCTGCCTTTCAGGATTAACTCGAATTCTATGTTGCGGTGATTATTGAGATATTAATCTCCGATCACGCGCCAGTTTTTAATCTTCTCCATAATGTTTTCCATGCAGAAGATTATGTCAATGTGTGATAAGGATCCACCTCCAACAAGCATAGGTTCGTCTTCCATGTTTGCCACCTCTAGTCTATCTTCGACCAACCACTCCGTTAGTATTTGACCTCTTCTGTCTACCATCATTGACCCCCAAACTATTACATTTCAGTTTATTTTTCTCCCTCTCATACTGTATCTTATCCTCTCCAGTTCCAACCCAACCGCACCTAACCTAACAGAACCACCTCTATGGCTTTAGTATTCATGATTACAAGTCACAAGTTTTGGTTTATCTTACAAATAAGGATTTCCTGTTATAGCCGCTACAACCTATTTTGTTCTTAAAAATAAAATTATATCAAACAAACAAGTTCAACAAATTTTCTTACGCTCTAAAATGCATTTACGATAGGCAACAAAGTCAAAAGTGCATAGAGCTAGCGTCAGTGGGACACGGGCGAGGTTTTGCTTTGAAGGCGTCGTTGTTTTTGCTTAAAAGTCAATTCAAGAAAAATGTAGAATATTTATTAACGATTTGTAGGGCGCCACTGAGTCGGAAATTTTCGCCTAAAGATGTGTGTGGCGTCCTCTAACTCTAAATAATAAGGCAAAGGCATCGGGATGAAGTTGAAGTCTGAATGACTGCTGGTTATCAATTCGCTCATAATTTCAACTGTATATGGTTATACAGAGTACAGGTAAACGCAATGGTACAACTATACGCTGTATCAAGCTTACAATAATACAGGTGAAATTGGTGCCCTAACGGTGACACCACGGGTTACATGCTGATGTATAAGTTCTATTAGGCTGGACGTAATCCAACCAATGCATTAACAAAGTTTACAGCCTTCTTTTATGAAAAGAAGCTGAAAACTGGTGTGCGAGAGGCGATTCATTGCATAAACACACACGTAAAATAGTATCAGTTTTACCTCTAAATACAAAGAGGTATGTATGAATATTATAGCTTCGAGGGGCGAGGTAAATAACGTGCAGGGAACAATTGGCATACAAAATGTATCAAAAGAGGTGATCAGAACGAGATGAAGACAAAACGAGTCGGCAGCTTGAAGTAGCGAAGTTTGGGGAGTTATAGCTCCCAAGTAGGGTTTCCAAGTCCCGGGACCAAAAGTGTTTTCGGGACTTACGAGCTAAATTTCAAGTCCCGGGACTAGTCCCGAAGATCCCGAAAATGGTCCCGAAAGGGAAATAGTGTTCAGGTGAATTTCCGAATACAATTTCCAAAGAAAAATAAGTGTTGTAAGTTAAATAAAGTATTTCTGTGCTGATAATCTGCGTTGGGGCTCGTCTATAACTTCATTGCTTTCTTCTAGTACTAAAAATGTATATCGCTCTTCATCTTTTGCTTTTGTTTGAACTGTAAAGTGCTTGTGTAATCCTTTCGTCAAGCTGCCTCTGATTATGATAATTTTATAGGAACAAACTTTACATTTCGTCAATTGTTTATCGTCAATATATAAAATTGTTGCCATATTGACTTCAAATCGTTATTTTTTTTTAATGTAGAATGAAGGTAAGTTGCGAATCGGAATTAATTCTAATTGTAACGCTTTAGCAGACAAATAAAGAACACATTTAAAACCCAAAAATATAAATTTTCAGCTTCTTCGCACATAATCTTAAAAGTCTACAAATTTAGTTACCTTACTGTTACTACGTACGCACACGACTACTCGTAAAATATGTCTAAATCCAATAAAAGAAACAAACAAATACATAAATAGAAGAAGATATGCAAATGTGGCTGCAACAACACACAGGTTTAATTCTAATCTACTGAAAACAATACCTCTCCTGCGTTACGCAAAACGCAAATAATGCAGAATGTGGAAGAGCCATGAGTAATACGCCGCACGCCGGTGAATACCCGTCCTAATTCTTTGATATCGAGTATACGCACGCATTTTGACATGGTCCCGGGACTTCGCCTGGGCTGGCTGTGGTCCCGGGACTCGGTTTTCGCGGTAGAATCCCGGGACTGTCCCGGGACCGGATCCCGGGACTGGAAACCCTACTCCCAAGCTTAGTGATGTAATAGAAGGGTTCTCACAACTAGCGTACAAAGATGGTCGCTTAGGCAGAGACGTTGCAATCTGGCGATGAAAGTTGACCCAGAGGAGTCGAAAGAACCCTGTTCGTATTTTGGGCGAATGTGAAAATCGAACTTAATCGATCGTTGGAGTCAGCAACAGCGGCATCCTCCGACGGGTATGAGTAGCTTCGAAGATGTAAATATCCGGCGAACACACGGCTGGTCTCTTTTCCTATTCCCAACCTTCTCTTATCCGTATACAAAACGAAAAGAATGGCTTAATTCGCGCCTGAATCGCCCACTCTCGCCTGTCTCTCGTAGATGCTATTCGGGACTGAAGAGAGAGGAGCTGCTTTTCCGGTCGCTGGTTGGCGTTCAGGGCGAGCATCCACGCTCATGGGGCGAGATCATTGGTGTGCTCGTGGAATTCCATACTGGACAAAATAACATAACACTTTCCTGTTACAAAATTATGTATAACAAGCAATCTACGTATTCAAGCTATGGTACTAAAACTGATAAGCGGCTGTAGCAAAATTTACGATAATGAGATTACATGCCACAGAAAAGTTTAACTTGCATGGTTTTATTGTTACTTATTAGTAATCACATCTACAAGTCTATTGTCTTTAAGGCTGAAAATCCTGAACAATCAAGTCACTGCAATTTTCTGCTTGTAATTATATTGATAGGCTTATTTTTCCAATACCTACTTGCAAAGCTGTATTTTATCTACGAAAATCTCCATGATAAAGTAACATTTTAACGATGAGTGTGGATAAAATGCTACTTTATTCACTAGTGAATAAAATAGTCCATAAACCATAGCAACTAAAATAAATACGTGCTACCGTAGTAACTAGTACACAGGGAACATCATATTTATTTGAAATTATATATTCAAATCTCAAAACTTATTTATATAACTAAATGTAGGTATTGGGAAAAAATGATATGCCACACGTGAATAAAGAGATTTTATCCATTCGGGAAAATTATCTCACTCGGCGTTGTCTCGTGAACTATGAAATTAAGGATATAGGATTTAAACAAATTTTTCAGATTTGACTAACATATTATGTAAATTGGTATTGTGAATTCGACTTTTCAATGATAGATCCTGTTAAAATTCACTCAGATGTCGCAGATATTAGTGTAGAAAATTGTATTAATTACGTTAAAAAGTTCTGATGCTAAAACACTGACATACAACAAAACTATTTCAATGCACATTTTTAAAGTAAGGTGTACTCTTATTACCTAACGAACATTGCAGGAAAGTACCACAGAAAGTCCTGGTAGGTTTTTTGTTGTAATTATTGAAGTTAAGAATTACCAGTTTAAGAACTATTGATAATGGTTAACATAGTTTCTACTGCAATAGTAGTAGAAGGGTGAAATCAAAGATTCAAAGCATCAATAACTACATGATTTTATTATATCTATTTACAAATTATATTACAAATATTTGACAACTAATTAGACTTATTTTCGCTTATCCGTTACAAGTAAATTGAATCTTATAAATTCAATTAATGTGAAATATGAATAACATTGACCAATATGTATAACAACGTATCTGTTAAGGTAACATAATCGACTTAAAATGCATATATTGTTGTATGCATTAGTCAGTTTATTGACACTAGGTGCCTTAAATTTAGACAATTGGTTTTTCTACGACAACATTGTCTTCTTTTATTATTAATTTTCAATAAGATTTGAAAAGCTCGCATACATTCTCCTACAAAGAATTTACACAAGATACATCGCATGACTTAAACTGGTTAAAAGGAAAATAAATAAACGAGCGTCATATGCGCCCTAAATTACAGATTCCTGTAATTTAGCAACATTTGCTGGGAGCCATTATTACATGCACCGGCACGACTGCAATTGCTTACTCAATATTACTGATTAGGCGGCTGAGGCACGCAAATTGCAGCATTAATTGATCTATTTACATTAATTGCGCGGTAAATGAAATTTTAATTATTATTTTAGCTGCATCTTGGGGCATCAATAATTTAAAAAGAAATGTCACTTACCTTTATAACCAAACTTCATGTTTCATTTGTAAAACTGTTTCTTGTGTTTAATTTTTTCTAATGTATACCTACAGCTGCTACTTGATATCGCAAATAAAATTTTAACAAATTGATGCTGTCCAGTAAATATTGCCATACAAACTGGTCGACTTAAATATATTGGAGCTATGATACTTTTAAGCAATTTTATATGTTGCGTAATTGAAGAAATGCAAGTTGTGTACGTATTAAAAAACATGTCAGTTGATACAAATTTACATTCGAAAGATGTAATTAAGAATAAACATAACTTGAAATGCGATATTATTTTTCAAGTTTAAACTGTTGCTGGTGAATTAAATTCGGCAAAAAAGGCTAGAAATAATAAATTTATCAATTACATAAAATCTGATACAAGAATATTTTCAGTAATGAAGTTGTACCACTTAAAAATGAACACAAAAATTAATTTTTATGTCTCATGCCGAGCTGAGCATGCACTTAAAATAACAACCAACACCGTGGTAGCTGCAACTGCTTAATACGCCGTTGAATTCGGAATGCTGTAACTAATTGCTGTCATTTTATTTTCAGCCTGAAAGCTCAGCAGGACCGAGCCATGCATTTCGATGTAAAGTGTTTAAGAAACCGCGGCCATGCCATTTGTGTCATCAGCCCATCCTTAACCAAGGGTCCTGCTGCAGAGGTGAGTTACATAAAAATTCCATTTCATAAGTGTCCACATTTGACCATTTCTGGCCGGCGATAAAATCTGAGCCAATCTGGCGGCAGTAAGAGCACATGCCCATGTACGCATAATGTTATCTTCATGCCTCCCATCTGGTCAAAAGCGCGAATAAATCATCCGCGCCGCAATAAACAGCCGTCCGGTCCGAAGTCGCAGCTTCCGCCTGATATCTTTTTAATTATCAAAACGTCACACTTCATAAATTTGGGGGTGCACTCATTAATCAAATTTCCAATCGCGACTTAATTTATCACGCGATCCGCGGCCCTCCTCGCAAAAATAACACCCACGCCGATGCGTGATTAATACTCTTATTAACAGGCAAGTTGCGCCCCTTGTACTTGTTTTGCAAGCTGTAATTATCTTTTTGCCGACGAATGAAATGCATGGGAAAACGCGTCTCGAGAGCACGTTCTCTTTGTGTTAAGTGCTTAATGGCAACGAGTACTCCTCAGCATTGGCAGAATTTAGTATTCGTTAGAGGCGCTATTGATGTTCGCCATTAAGTGCCTTTTGTTTTTGTTGTTACTTAAACCACTCTGGTTTAGACAATGTGGAAATTGAGGTGGTACACTATTGAACGAAGGTGACTAACTAGTTGTCTCAGACACTGACTTGTCAGATTTCGAAAGAGATATGAGATAAGTTGAAGTATTAACTATTTGTAATAGTAGTTATGACAGTATGAAGTATCAAATGTAGTAAAAGATATACAGGGTGTCCTATAAAGTTCCCTATACATATGGAAAACTTTCTTCATACAAAGTTCTGCATTACCCAAAAACCAAAATGCGCTCCAAATTCCAAAAGTATCTTCTATTATACAGGATGGATAGAAAAATAATAATTCGGCGAATGAGTAAATTGCTCTTATTCTGAAGATAACAAAAAATGTTTTTTAGGAAAGTCATTATAGTCTGTATTCAATAGTTTAAGTAATTTTCCAAGGACCTGTTGCTTCTCTCAATTGGGGTTATGTAAATTGATTCTCTTAATCGAATCTGTGTGACACATTATTTTGAAAAAGAAATTAATTTAGGCTTCCTTGTCTAATTATGCATAACTATTTATTCTGAATAACACTTCTAAGTAACATTTTCTGTTATCTTTAGCAATAAGGGTACTTTACTCTTTAGCCAAATTATTTTTTGATCCATCCTGTATAATATCAGATAATTTTGGAATTTTATGAGCGCATTCTGGTTTTTGGGTGATGCAGAACTTCTTATAAACAATACTTTTTTTGATAAATAGATAATTAAAAAATTAGAGAACTTTATGGAACATCCTGTATATGTACCAAACAATTCTTCCAAAGGAATTTCCAAGTTTTTTATTCACATCCAGTAGTTCGGCGATAAATCGATTTGCCGAACCGCTTTCGGGCACACCCGGAAATGCCAGGCAGTTTCTCGATAATGTTTACCGCTAAACATAAAGTATGTAGCTGTTGTTGAACTCTAGTTTTAAGTTAATTAAATATATATATTTTTGTATGATTAGTTTTCACCTTTTTCTTTAAATTTAAACTGTTCTCACGCTTTTGTGCAGTTTTGCCTAAATTATTCACAAGCACGTTCAATACATTTCTTAAATTTACACCGTTAGTGCCCGTGCCATCGGATTTGAACCTCCAATAAACCTTTGAAGGCATTGCGTTTGCCCGTGAGAAACCGCAAAATTTTAGTTTCCATGAGAAAATTTACCGGACGTTCTCATTGGTTATTGATGCACCCCCACTGGACTTGCGGGTAGCATACAAAAATTTTAACTTGAAGCAGAATTATGTTAACCATCCAACAGTGCAGACGTCACGCTTAAGAGCTATTTGTATATATTATGTTAATATAATCTAAAATTTTAAAATCAACACTGCTTTAATTTATTCAACTATACCAACATATATTGTGGTGTAAAAAGCTACACTGAATCAACAATCCAGTTGTCGTTTTATACTTAGTTTTCAGATGTTTAGAACGCATGCTTGCTTCTAAACCTTTTCATTTCCCTTTCTCGTATTACACGAAACCAAACATTATACAATCCTGCTGAGTTATTGCCTAATGAGCGATGGAATGACAAATTTTAAGCATAACGTAGACAAAATTCCATATGAAAGATCAGACAACGTACAAAAGTGGAGGATGTTATTGCAACGAAACTTTAATGTAACTGGGCTGGCCACATCGGGAGAAGAGGGGACAACAGATGGCCAAAATAGTTATTGGAGATCAAGAATATACAGAAGAGGAAGACCGGTAACAAAATGGCGTGATGACATCACTAAAGTAGCTGGGCTAAACTGGACAACTAAGGCAACAGATAGAACAGAATGGAAAACGTTAGAGAAGGCTTGCATCCAGTATGGGATAGAGAGAGGCTCATGATGATGATAATAATTTATTGCACTGAGTAAATACAAAGTAAGGAATATCGACAATACAGCCTTACATGTTGGCTTTCTAAATGAAAGTCCATACTTTTCTGTAATATCTGTCAGAAGTGCATGCTTTATCAAAATTCATAATTCAAAATTCAGTTTTATGTTTAATATAATATTTGTGCCGTTACAGCTAAAGCGTAGGAGTATTAAAAGCTAGAGATTGTTGTCATGAGTTATACAAGACATTCTTGTTGACACAACATCTAAATGCTGGACTTTCATGTTTTTACTTTCCACTCACCTTGTATGGTTAGCTGACGATTGTCAAACAATCATAGACACAACTTTATATTGAGTTATTATCATCTTCTTCCTCTTCTTAGCCTGCTTTAAAATTTTAGCATTTGCGTCTATTGATGTTCCCTTATGTTATGCTCTAGTCCCTACGCGAGTTCATATCAGATTTTGTGTATTCTATTAATTTATTATCTTTTTTATGTTAGAGCTTACCTTTTATATAAAATTTTAGTTTGTTATTTGTTACAGCAATATTTAGTTATTTTACCGTGTTGCAAAATGAAATTGTCGTGATAGTTTTCCAAAGTTGATCATTAATTCCTATGTTATTCTAAAACAATTCAGCAATAAAATTTGCTGTTGCTCACTAATCCCAATGTAAATAATGGATAAATTCAGCTCCAAGCTATTTACGTGAGGTTTTGGCGCCTCCACCAAAACATTTTTGATGTGTAATTATAGATTAAGTAATAACTCATAGCATAAATTCGAGCAGTGGCAACAACTTGCATATATTACCCATTCATAAGTCTTCATTAACGCCAGTCGAGTTGGTTTCCCGTTCACATCACTTAGACATTACAATAGTGGCTGTTTTTCCTCCATCGTCAATCAAGTTAAGGTTGTTTGTACAACCAATGCAATCTTAATTATACAAAATATCAAACTTATTTTATAAAACTCTTAATACCAGTAGGTAGTTGCAAAACTAAAATATTCATAGACTGCAATGTACATTTTAAATATATAACAATTAAAGGGTCTCATTTCAAAATCCGGAAACCACAAAATGTGAGATTTCGTAACCCTTTAATTCACTTCACATTGTTGCTTTTTATTATTAACTTATTAACTTTTAGTTCAATACAAAATATCATAAGAAGAGCAGAATTGCAGAAGAAGCAGAAAACAGTGTTTGGAATAATTTTGTATTATATATGTTAAACAAAGATAATCGTAAGTAACTTGTAATACCTATAACAAAATGTTTTATTTTTAATTCCACAAATATTAACTAAATTTATGAAATAATTCAAAAAGAATTTATCTACTGTTTTAGACAGTAGTAAATCAATAATTAACGGCCCCAAGTTCAAGAACTAACCGCAACACGTTCCGCTGAACCATACGGAATAGTCGAGCTGCGTCGTAAGACAGATTAAAAAGAGATAACTACGTCATAAAACAACAACGGTTAATATCAAGAGAATATATTTCTCAAAATAACAGTCTTGATAAACAAAAAATATACCAAATAAATCCTAAACGAGTGTGAATTTGAGGTTCGAGGCAACGGTACCGTCAGAAACAACTGGCACATAAATAATAAGCATTTTGTTAATGCAAAATAAACCCATAATTCAAATTGTTAACATATAAATTATTACAACAGATGCAATGCATGAATAGCATTAAGAAAACGTGGAAGAAAAAATTCAGATTTGATAAGACCGTGCAGAATTGATTGAGCGAAGTAATAAAAAGGCCCTAAATGAAACAGCATTAATGAGCACTAAAAGGGGGCTCACAGGTGCAATCGTCAACGAAATCTCACCGAATCTAACGTATCTATAAACACTAGTGCTATTTATCGCAAATAACACAGATCCTTCGCCTAATTCCTGAATAGCATCCGTATGTACAGGACGCGTCAAAAAGCATTGGTCAGTTCCAATAAGTAATAAAAACCCATACACTTCATCTATGGAATCAATGACAATTTCTTCATAAATAGGAGGCTTGGGAGTTTTGTTCAATATTTGACATTCTCCGAAAGTTACATTTTTCTGTGCTGTTTTATCATCAAAGACTTATTTTTTCGAGGAAAACGGTGAAACAGTAACGGTAACAAAAAAGGAAATAGTAAATGACTATTGGTTTCCACAGGACGGTGCTACCAGTTACACCGCAAGAATTAGTACGACAATCCTTCCCCAATAAAATGATTTATCGCTATGGTGATCTTTCTAGGCCCTCGATCATCATCTCTTCTGACTTTTTTCTATGGGGCTACTTGAAGAACAAAGTATTTACACGAAAGCTAAGAATCTGGAGCAGCTCAAAGGATTTGTTCTTGAAGAAAGTGAAACAATACTGCAGAATATACTGCAACGTGTCATGATAAATTGCGTCCGCCATTTAGAAGACTGTATTCAAGATGAAGGAGGGGGGTCATTTGATCGACACATTTCTCATAAGTAAATCTTCTATTCTTAGTCTTTTCCAAATACTTTTCATTAACGGTGTAATTTAAGCAAATAAATTGTTATTGTAAATTGAAACTGATTAATGATTTTTAACGCTCACTGTACATGCAACTGGATTTACCATTTACTATTTTTAACAGGCGAAAGGTACAGTATAAAATCAGAAAACACACGAAGGGAATGAAAAATTCGATAGTTGTTCACCGGCAGCAAGGTTACAGTAAACTTAACTAGGTAAACAGCTGATGGTTGTTTACTGCTTATAAAAATTTCAATCAAAAATTTAACATCTGCAATGGGTAATTTTCCTGACCGGCGCGATTCAATATGACATGCATTTTCCTCGCAACAAGTAGAGTGAGATGCGATATCAAATGTGCGAAAAATTGGGTTAACTGAAAGACATGACCTTAATAGCTGCGACACGTGTCGAAAAATCCAGGAGAGTCTCTTAGGACGGGATCACGAAATCAAGACTATAGATTTTCCGGTTTTTCGCAACATCAAACTTGCAATCCAACACGCAGGCAGGACAGCAATGTGAAGCTACTTCATGCATTCATGGTTTTTAGCAGATATCATGACAACATATCGGGGCAGTAACGCACAATAAAAAGTACAGTGAACAGGGGACGAGAAACAGTAACAAAGAAGAAGAAAAAGGCTTAAAAATAAATCCTACCTTAGATTGCAGGCGGCCAACACTGGTTTTGTTTCCCAAATGCAATCATATCCTGAACCTGAAGTAATCAGATGGGTGCAGCAATTCATTAATACGACAAAATATACGACAGCGTTAAGTTGCCGGACCTACAGCCACAGCAGAAATTCGAAGTAACACCTTCGGATCTTAGCAACTCTTTTATAAAGGATTAGTATAAAAATCTTTAGACAGGATAGTAGAGAAGGAAATTTAAATGTATTTATATTTCCCAAAACCGCTCAACCTATTTTCGTACAAAAGCTTTAAAATTCGGAATAACAAAAATTTATTAAAGCAAAATTGAGGATATATTAAAAATTATATAAAAGGTATTTATAGGCAATTATAATGGAGGTAGCTAACATTGTTCGTAATCTAAAATGTTTATTGAAATCTTTATAGCATTCCAATGCCACAGACTTTATTAGCGAATCGATTAGAGAAATTATGATCATACAAAAAATTCATTTTGTATGAATCACGTTATTGTTATAAGAATGCCTTAAGATTTATGTTTAATCTGAGCTGACAAGCTGTGGTATCTAGGAAAAGAAAAAAAACAATTCAATCTTGGCAAAGTTCGTTAAAAAGTTCCGCTCGCTGTTGATGTTCATAAAAACAAACTTAAATGAGTTCAGTTCATTTTTTCATTATTTCTTAGGGTTACATCCCCCGAAAACGTAGAAGTTTGCCCTCAACTGTCCGATATTCTGATGGGTAATTTCCTTTTCGAATCCTTCCATTACTACTATATTACTAACAACTTCCTGTGGCTCGTTTGCTAATAACGGCTATTTAGTAATTAAACCTTCAAAGATAATACGACTAGACAAAATCGTGAGCATCTGTAAAAAAAGTGGACTTCAATAAGATTTTTTTTCTAATCGACACATAATATAATAAACATTTATAACTGAACGTGTAGTACTATTTTTATATATTTCAAGAATGATGTATATTGTTCCGATTGTCTATACCTACACACATAGAAAACTCATAAAGCATGTCTTAGCGTGACTTAAGAGGACGTTATTCTCTTCCACATGCAATTTTCCACAAACGTTAGCTGCGGGCACTTCGAGTTTCTACGCGTGATTATACATGATGAAGATTGTGTTCTTTAACCTTTCATTTGCTCGATAAGAGCTTCCGCAATTATGCACGCATAGGAAAAAGAAGCTTTCCTGAAGCGTGCAAGCACCTCGAGCAGCTTTCAGCAAAGTAGTTTAAAATCATTAATTTTATTGGCGATTTTCCGCATCACTAGAGGTTTATATTTGTTTGAAATCGATGGCTGGCGCAACTAGCCCGAAATTTGCATATAAAGTAAAGGTTGCCCCGCTAAGCTAAAAGGTCCTCTGTAATCATTCATATCTTTTTTTGGATGGGAGAAAAATGGTATTAGTATACAATGCTGACAATCTACATAATTCATTACCACGAATCGGCATTATTTACAATCAGCACAATAACATTCCTCTCGACAAATAAAATAATTCGAGAGAACTACATAATGTGACAATTAAGGTGTGTTTGGACACTGAGGTTATGTTATGGCAGAAGGTTAATGTAGTATTTACCGCGTTAGCATTGCTCTAGAGCAGAGGTTCCCAACATTGTTTAGTTACTGACAGCTGGCAATTAATTGTTTTAAACAACCTGCTATTACTTTAAGATTTGTTTCGTGTAATTGCAGATTCTTTCATATTTATCTATAGGCTGGTTGCTAAAATATATGAATTATAAAAGTTACTTACCAGTGTAAATTTTAAATTGGAAATTGTATGGAAAACTTATTGTTCTGGTTAAGAAAAATAAGTAACAATATAATTAGAGGACATGAATGATCCCGAACAACCCCAAGAAAGTGTCTGATGATCGGAAATAGAAGTATGTCAACTCTTCCAACCGATCTAAAAATTTAGATAATTACATAAAATCTATATTAAAGCTTCCACACGCACAAATATGTTTCAATCACTTTCAGTATCAAGCTGATCGGGTGAATTAGATTTTTATGTCTCTAGGCAATATTTATTTTTGCCCTACACACGATCAGGAAAAACTTCATATTTTAAAGTGTGGCAATGCTCTCGATAATTCACATAGTTTCATGGATTGACAGTAAACACTAAAATAGTAAAATTACAGTTATTGAAACGATACTAGACTGGTACATTATTCAGGAATGTAGCAGCAAGTCCCGCGACGAATGGGGCTCCTTTTCTCCGTTAGCCTTTTGTACAAGCTACACATGCCTCGCCGAATACCTGCAGCTCAACCGCTCCAAACTGCTTCCAATTCAGAGGTGCGAGGAGTCTAAGACAACTCCTCTACAGCCTACCAAAGGACACTGTACTAAGTTTAAACACTTTAAATTAGGAAAATGGGTATTTCTTAAGGTTTAAATAAATATTTTGTGTGAGGAAGCCAAAATAACACTTCAAAGCTCGGCTTCGCTTCTCAAATTGTGTTTGTTTACATCGATCTTACATTGCTATCTTTATTTCAAAGCCTGCTCTGATTACATTTTATATTGAAATCAAAATTATTTCAAGGTCAATGCTATATTCTACAGTTGCAAATTCAAATTAGCACATTTATGGGACATTTTTTTAAAATAATATTTAAAATGCTTGAAATGTTATTAATTGCTATTATAATTGTAACGGCCTAAAATGTGTTCATTGCAATATATTTCGAAGGAATTTCCAAGGAAAAGAGCTGCTAGAATATCAGTTCTTTTTCCTTTATTTCTTTTAATACTTTCGACTACCAGTATAATTCTTAAAATGATCAAGTCTTTCGATATTCATAAATGTATACATAAGAGTTGCATCGATACGTCAATATACTTAATACTGTAGTACGGTAAATCCCCCGTTTGTTGACATATAACAAACGTAAAGGTTTCTCAGTAGCTCAGTGGGATGGGAGTGGGTCGTGGGTCGTAGATTGAAAAAGGATGCCATCATGGTATTTTGAATACCAGATATGGGCTGAAGGTTCCATGATGGAAACCTCTATGGGAAACGTGGGCGGTGCTAAGCTCAGAGATTTGGAACCTACCTTGTGTCGTGATCTCTACAGTAGCTTACTTAACTTCAAAATACGCGAAACTGCACTGCACTTTACAAAATGAAATCATGCAGTAAATTTAAGAACGTTATTAAGATAATATCTATAGCATCTTCAGGCTCCACCACAGTAGGTCCAAAACGGTAAAAAAAAGAACAGGTTACCCAGAAAGGTTTTCTTTTTTCCACATATCATCCTTTTGTCGTAGAGTAACGTCCACTCGTGCTATTTTCGCAAGTAGCAAATCGTCTTCGTTGTCACAATCGTCTTTTTGCATTCTGCCAAAGCAAATAATTCGGGAACTGAAACAATTTCTGCTGATTATGTTATCTATTCCTAGTGGCTATTAGACGAAACTACCACTTATAAACTGCAATTAGTCTACGTCATATAGTAGCAAAAACCTCTTACTACATATTAATACTTACCGGCCATTATTATTTTTCACTTTGTAAGCAAAAAACAATTACAGCCACCTGTTCCCCTCAACTAAAATACGAGAAACGCACCTACAACTAAAACCGCTTAAATTAGAAACTCATTCTGGTACAATTTACTACTAACAGTGGGAGGCAAAGATTTAACGGAACAATTTAAGGTAACAAAAGGGCTGTCGGAGCTTATTTAAATTATATGTCAAAATAAGGTTCTGAAAAAAGATTAGAGGAATGGGAGTGTTAATGGGCATTAGAATCACCCGTCAATTTGCGGATGATTAGACAATAATAACTAATATGGAGTTTTTTAACAACATAAAAATTTAAAAATATGATTTGGATTGGCTGTATCGTTGACGTCGCTAGGTAGCATAAGCTTTAACGGAATTTTATACAAAAACCCCCTAATACCGCAATAAAAAGACGATGTGGAATGTATGACTAGAGAGCTGCAAAGAGATTGTTTAAAGTGGGGTTTAACACTAAACAGTAGCAAAATAAACCATTTGTTGCTGCTAGGAATACATACCAATTGAACATTGTCGAGACAACCGAGAAAACCGAAGTGCACAGTTACCGTGGGGTACACAAGAAAGCAAAGGAAATAATGAAATTGAAATAAATGAAAGAATAAAGATAAGTGGAAAATTAATAGAAAGATAAAGAGCATTATAGAATGAAGATAGAGCATGCATAAATCAAATATACAAAGGGACAATGTGTATCACTTCCTGTAGGCAGTTGACAGAACAGAACAAAAGAAAATAAGAGCGTTGGATGTAAATTTTCTAACAAACGCAGCAGAGATATCAAGAATTGAAAGCGTAAGAAACGTAGTAATAAAGAAAATGAAGAAGGTGCATACAGTAGATAAAATAGAACCGGCAATTAATATGGTAAGGTCATGTCAAACGAATGGAAGAAACAAGATTACCTAAAATGACAATGGAATGGATCCCAAACGGAATAGAGGAGAGGTAGGCCGAGAAATAGGTGGTAAAAATTGATAAAAAAACGCAGTGGAGGCAAGAAATGTGAAATGATTGGATGAAGAAAATCAAAAGATAATTATAGTTATTTACGTGGCGAGCTTAGTAAATTAGCCTTTATGGGCGAGCCGGATAATTTGTACTCCGGTGAGCCCCAATAAAGGCTAATTGCAAGAGAGCCGCGTACAACGTTTTATTTTCTCTGGGGGAACATCCTAAAAATTAATATTAGTGATTAATGAAGGATGTGATTATTAGAAAAGAAGGTGCTTGTAACGTCGCGATGGTAGCATTTTACAGGCGCCTGGCCTGTAAAGACTCTTTACCGGTCAGTTCAGACGACAGTAACGCTTTACAGGCACCTGGCCTGTGGTGATGCAAATCGCAGGCAACTTGTAAAAGTTAACCTCCAGTCTGCTTGGTCAGTACTTGGATGGGTGAACATTTGGAGAGCTGGCGTAGTGCTCTAGGTTAAACAGGCTCCACTACCTCAAGCATCTTCGCCGAATTTTAAAAAATGCACATAGCCTCAGCGGCTCGGTGCTCCCGGCACCCCGACACTGTGTAAACGGTATAAGGGGTTACAGATTATGTATGTATGTATGTACAGGGTTATTCATTATAAATTACCCACCCCTTATCATCGTTATTATTGCCTATAGAAAAAAAAGTTTTAAATAAAAGTTATGTGGTTATAACTGAATTTTGTTAAAATGCTATCAAAAGTACAGTGGCGTGCATAATTAAGGGGATACAAACAAGTAATATATTTTTTTAAATGGAACACCCTGTATATTATTAAATTTTTGGAATGATCTTTCTTTCCTGATTTCAAAAATATACCATATGTTACCCTTACCTTATACCGTTTTTGAGTTATTAAACGTCAAATATCTTAGTTAAACTAGTTAACATTATTAAATATAACAAAGTTTTATTCAGGAAATTTAAATATAAATAAATGATAACTAATTTTTATTATTTCATTAAAGAAATATCACTTATCAAACAAAATAGTTGCATTTTCATAGCTTACTTTAATAATTCCTATTTACAGTAACTAGTTTAACTAAGATATTCAACGTTTAATAACTCAAAAACGGTATAAGGTAAGGGTAACATATGGTACATTTTTGAAATTAGGAAAAAAAGGTCGTTCCAAAAATTTAATAATATACAGGGTGTTCCATTTAAAATAATATATTACTTTTTTGTATCCCCTTAATTATGCACGCTACTGTACTTTTGATAGCATTTTAACAAAATTCAGTTATAACCACATAACTTTTATTTAAAACTTTTTTTTCTATAGGCAATAATAACGATGATAAGGGGTGGGTAATTTATAATGAATAACCCTGTAAAAGTAAAGTTCGGGCACTTAATTCCATGTAGGAACATAGCCTGGGACAAGACGAGTCATGGTCGCCGAAATATCACTTTCCGAAACCCAATCATCGGGCACACCGTTAACGGCGTACTGGGTGATGTGGTTAGCATCACGCCTTCGACGACTGCCTTACTTTCCCTACTTCCACAACTGTGGTTTCCGTACCCAATTTTTAAAGCGACTGGGTGTGCCGCTCGCCAGTTGCCAGATGTGGTGATTGAACCCCGTACCGTGGCACCGCAGCCTGACGCCCTAACCGCTCGGCCACGCTGGCGACATGTATGTACTAACAATTATCAACATTTTATATGTAAATATGGCACGGTTGAATAGTATTTTGCTTCAACTTATAAGAATGCTAATTGCCAACAATATATACAAATACATATACAGAGTGCGCTCTAAAACAACTTTATGCGCTAACAGTTGACGCTTCATGTGCATTACTAAGTTAACGGACGGATTGAAAGTGCGCGAGTTCGAGACGTGTCAGACGACTGGTAGACACGGATTGCCAAAGGTTGTAAACCAAATGCTGAAATGAATTAATTGCCGCTCGCTCTTCCTTGCCTGTCTTTATATAGCTTTCTTCAGTTGCGTAAGTGAGGGCTGCCTATTGCTTGTCGATGGCCGGATGAACCCTGCTTATTATCCCTCTGCCGCAACCGAGTTTCTCTCGACGGAAGTGTTTTGTGCGAACGCTTTGCGTCACCTGAGGCTTTCATTACTTAACAGTCTTATATGTGGGCGGTCAATGGGATTGTTTCGATTCCTGTGCAACCAGTCTTTATCCTCCAAAAGAGTCAAGTACCTACCTGTTGTTTGCTACCAGATCCCCTGCAGTTGGCATGTGATGTAAGGTTGTCGGGAAATGAGTTGCTTTTTTACACTCAAATTGCGAATGCAATCTGTCACTCGCGATATTAATTACTCAATATACGACACTAGTCGCTTAGTTACACATCCGCATAACATCTAAAATTAATTACTCGCTGCTATAGCCTACACAGCTTGTTCATCCTGATCTGCTTTTGTAGGCTTTTCGCAGGGTGATTTATGGAAGCTGCACGTGACCATAGATCTGCTACAGAAGTAGCCTGCTTTGTCGTATAGTATAATTTTAAATTTTATTATCAGCAGCAGAACTAAATCTTCTGGTTTGCAGCGGTGGAAAGAACACCGTGTATTATTTAGCTTTATATTTCTACCTAATATTACATACTAGGTTATTTAATTACTACACAAAATGTCACTATGAGGGAAATCCTAGAAACAACGTTTCCAAGCTTTCTAGATATGAATTGATAATAATTTCTGATGGAATCCTAACCCTCTTGGAACAGTTATGTATGTCACACGTCTAAATAATATATTCTCATGTTGATTTTGCTAAAATGTATGAGGATATGAGAACAACAACAGTTTGTATATGTCTGAAATGGTGACACTGTGACCCTTAGATGCGTTGGCATAAAAATTGGGTTGTGTTGGGAACTCCTGCTTTAGTCTGCGTGAATAATAATCATGTCTTCAACTTGCAGGTCTGCAACATTTTACGTTGAGATTGTTATAAATTGCAACTGTAAATCTCATCATATTATTGTGGCGGCATCTAAATAAGTCGCTGCGATTAATCACGCGTCCTACGCAACGTAGTATTACAAATAGGGACTCGATTTTTAGAAGTGTTAACTGCCTCCCACTCGCAGCAAGATTAATTCTTGGCGTAAAAGTCCATGAATGGCCGTTCACTTCCCGTACATAATGGGCCGAGAATAGGGATTCATCTCGTGTTAAGGAAAAAGCAAAAAACCTCATTCGCACTGAACTGGACGCATATTGGTTTTGCAATGACACGGGTTCTAATCAGGACCCGAAGGGAGCGAAAACTTTAATGAAAATTAGAAAACGTTCGGAATGAATCGCAGAATTTCTCGTAATAGCTTTTTCCCATAGGGAGAAAAAATGGATTCGGATTTTCGTGCAATAAAGCGAATCTCCATGTAGTAATACAAAATCCAGCTCAAACTTGATTACCAAATCCTGTTCGATTTTTGTGCACATGCGAGGCAGGTGAAATGTAAAAACTGAAATTGGTTTCCATTAAGTATATATTTACTAAACACATGGAAATTTCAGCTGCTTGTAATGATGGTTGTGAAATCTAGAAAAAATTGGAACTGCGTTTTTAGTCATCTATTCATAACTGTTTTATTTATCATTACTGTGCATTTCAAAGTAAAATTGTTTTTGGTCGTAGCTATTGGTTTTTATAATTTTAACTTTGTTTATTCAAATGAGAGCCATGCTTTATTTTTCTTCCCTATATAAAATTTAATTTTAGCATTAAAGCAATTTTTACGAGAAAGTAAATTGGGTTTGGTAAAAGATGTAAGCCAGCTATTTGGCCTAAATTTAGCAAATTTAACATTTCTTTGGAGTGAATATGCTCAAAGAAAGCCACAAATATTTAGTTTTTTTAAGAGGCGAAAGTATATTAACACAAAGAAGAACCAGCTGGAGGCGACTGGTTCTTTTTTATGAGTTCGTGAACATCGTCACTGTTTATTGCCTTTGAAAATAGGAACAGTTTCTTTCCGTTTGTACAGGTACTTTTCCCACAAAATGCTTTCAAACGACCATTTGTCTCCTTTATATAAATAGCATGAATATGGGACATTAGTGGTCATTTTTTGATTTACCAGATCTTCGCATATTGGAAAAATGGAATGCACGCAACCTGCCGATGTAATTCATCCACGATAACTTATTATGACAATTGACCTAATCCAATGTGTATAAAATACCTTCATAATAGATTGTTAAGTGAAGCTTTACACGCAATGTTAACTAAAATTATTGAGACCGGTGTTCAATATGACTGTATATGCGTGCACATTATTGTTATTTCTCACGTAATGCATAAAACGTTTAAATAAATATGTATTTAAACCCGCATAAACCCACTTAGACTTCGTGTATATCGTAGTGCAGATGATGAATATTCGCAATCCATTAGGAAATGTATGAATAAATATTTTCCGTGGACACTACTATTTTACATAAAAATAGTAAATATGCTTAATGCAGAGGTGTATTTTTAAAAGAACTACTTTGTTGAAACCTATCAGCCATATTTTGACCAGTATTCAAGTAACTTATTTCAACTAGCAATATGCAGTATAATTGCAAATTTAGTACTAATTAATCTAGCCAGAAACATTTAACATATTTTGACAAATCAGATAACAAGATTAGTTTTGCTATGAACAGAAATAACAATTATATTTTTAGTTTTTAATGGAATAGATGACATAAATTGTTATTAACATTATAATGTGTGTTCGCAGCATGCCATGATTAAATTGACGTGTGCCGTAACTTGATATATACCCATTGACACAAATAAACTGAAACAAGTCAGAGAGAACTAAATTACATTTTGATCGTGAACTATTTTGTTTCTAAAAATATACAAAACACTTAATAAAAACAATTTTTATTGACTCGTTATTGTTGTGTAAATGCCAGATTAGTTTGCTTTTTGCTTGATACAAGTAAACTTGATGCAGTGTAAACTTTTTCCTGTCACAGTGACTGCTGTTTCGTTAAACAAAATGCAATCTGACATTCACCTACAGACTGAAGTCAAGACAGGACTAGATTTCTTATCTTCCTTTCCAGGGCCTGCCCTAACACACGATAGTATGAAGCTTATGATCCCCTTTTATCAGTGAACGTAGACATGTAATGAATTGTTGCAGGGGAAGGCCCGCAACAGTTGCTCGAGTTAGCTCAGTGGAAAGGGATGATTGGAGACTGGAAGAAAAGGCTCGCTCACAATAGCCAAAACCAATTGTACCTTGAAGGTACGGGAACAAATCCGTGTAATTTTTGTTAGGCGCCACCTGATATATCTGCCGGGGATGCAATCACATGTCTACTCAGCTGAAAAATAATTAATCCTTAAGAATTTTTCCCGTTTGTGACGTCAGGTCGCACGATAACAAAGCTCCTAGGGTTTGTCCGTGGTATAATTCTACAAGGAAAACAATATTGGTAACTTGTTCTCTTAAGGCGTCAGGCACTTCCAATGGGGATGCACTTAAAACTTAGGTCTGCCTAAGTAGGCAATTCCTAAACATATATAACACAAAATGCATTACATGGAACATTGCCTACTAATAGGACATACAAATTTAGATCACCTTCACAATGCAGCAGCGTAGATTTACAGCCTTCTATGATAAAACTAGAGAAATCTTCTCCTCGAAAAACGTACACTTTGTTGAACGCGTCGATAATGCTCATTTTCAGGAGTTTTCAGACCTAGAGGGCGTATATAATCGGCTATTCTGAATGATTGCAAAACGATTGGTGGCTGGACGATAGAAGTTCCTCAAATATCCGACCAAGGGTTGAAATAAAATTCCACTGCACCACAACGAGAGAAGAAACATGCATGCTGTGCCTTGGGAATTACTAAATCCGACGTTGTCGATATTGTATCGAAGGCGATCAATGCTCAGAGTTTGCATTAACTCTTTCCTTGATTACAGTAATTGCATCAGTTTTTGTATAGGTAAGACAGTGCACTTTACATAAAAAAATACATTGAACCAGAATTCATTGATGAAGATAAAATACTGATCAATACACGTTTGCTTATGCCACTAAGCGGGACTCGTTTCGTTAAGATGCTCATAATCAAATTTGTATCGTTAATATCTATTATCTCTATCACAAATCAACTGGATAGTTTTAGTATTATAGTATTGGAAGCCATTTGCGAATATTATATCCTGTAATAACGTAGTTAATAAATCAGCTTTTCAAATAATAATAATAATTAGAAAAAGTATTTTTTCAACATTAGTAATATTTGTCTAGGGTTTCTTACGGTAATAATTATTGTCAGGGCTAGTTACTGTTAAATTTAAGCCAAAGTTTTGCCGGTAAATGTGAAATAACGTATTTTCTACTAATTTCTAGATACAACTAGCCGCTGACTTTTTAACAAAACGGTGTATGTTGAAAAGCAGACCTCTTATAAGATAAAATCGCATTGCCTGTTTTTAAAAACCGTTGGTTGTTTACTAGTCATAAAATTACAATCCAATGAAATTGGTAAACAGCTGAGTACAATACGTAATCTCCATGACGGACGTGATTTGACAAGTTATGTGTTTCCAATAGTAACAAGAAGCGCAAGTTGCAACGACGAGTGGACGAAAGGTTGGAATAAAAATAAACCTGACATGTGCCATTACTGACATGCGCTACAAATCCGAAGGGATCTGTCAGGACGGACTCGTGGTATCAGATGTTATGGTTTTCCCAGCGCCAAATTTGCAGCCCAACAAATGGGGGGAACAGCGGCAATCGGCAAATAACTTAACGAATCTGAGGATCACTCGGGCGAAAAACGAAGAAGGAAAGAAAAAGAAAGGCGTGAAAATAAATTCAACTAAACGTCAGACCACGTGTATATAGAGATAACAGTTTCATACCTGAGATTTCTGAAAGCCAACAGTGTTTTACTTCCAAATATCATCAAATCATGATTTAATCATGCGCGTGCAGCAGTTCACCAAACCAATAAAAAAATGTTTGCAAAATACGTTTTATGGCTTCAGAAGTAAAAAAGAAATGGTAACTGGAAATAGCTCTACGTTGAAGTTAGCTAGCTAAAATTTAAAAGAAGAAATTTGAATTGCGAATCCAAAAATTATCACAACGACATGAACAGCAAAAATGTGATCGTAACAGATGTCCATACTAAATATACCTTACATTGAACGGTTAAAGTATGGGGTCAATGTATTGGTTGAATTATTCGATCACAAGAAAAAAATATATATTTTAACAGAATAATCATCTTGGCAAATGTTTAGAATGGTTTATTCTTAGTTGTGAAGTTTTAAAAAGAACACAAATAATATTTTTTAAAGTAATAATTTTCGCGTAGATAGTCAAAACTTGTGTTAACAATAGTAATTATAGTAGATTTATTACCCTATTCGTTATCAAATAAATATTTCGTAACTGATCATTATAATAACAATTATTTTCAAAACCAGCATTGAAACGTTGTATAAGAAACTTTATAATTCAGAATAAAATTCATTTCAGATTTTAAATATGTTTGATATCAAAGTTATATACTAAAATTTAAACTTCTTAAGTATATATTCGGCCATTTTTATAACCCACGATCTTTCACTTAATGTTGTAAATTACTCATGGAATTTCTCTCCGTATATTTCGTAAAATATGAAATAAAAAATACCAAAATGTGGAAAATGCCATTGGTGTTTGAACTAATGTTGTACTCTACACAGCTATCATCGCATAATGTCATAGTTTTTGTTTGGATATATAGTATAAAGTTTGAAAAATATGGTAACCTACGTTTTTAATTGCTGACGTCAATTGTCAGTTTGAGAAGTCGTAAACAAAAGTAGTAGTTCGTCATTTTAATTTCAAAAAGACAGTAAAATTTGGGTAGCATATCCTTGCGGGTTCTGAAAACAAATGGAAGCTGGCAAGTGTAAAATGATAAGGAGCCTAAACGATCGTTGCCTTTAAGTATAGCGAAGTTGCAAAACAGGGAAAGGGTCTGATAAACGAGATAAAATAGCAGATAGGATCCCCAAACCAAAGCAGGCGCAGTTTTTCCAGATAGGTAAAGCTGCGAATAAATTAATGAACCCAAGTTTTTGATTTACCGTGTAAACATGCCCCTGATTACATTTTCTTAGTTAACTGAAAACGCCTGCAATTGTAAAGAATGTGTTTTTCATAAAGCCAATGTTGTCTATGTTGTTATCTTAGTCGGAGCCTACTCGTCCCTCTGAAAATAGAACTTCTCTTGGGGATTCAGCTGAGTTTCATCTAAGTCAGGGCTGAATTGAGTGATGTTTTATCGTCTATTGTACTTTGCCTTGTGCCGCCCTTATAGACTAAATAAAATTCAACATTCAGAAGATTCAAGGAAAATCTAGACATGAGCTCGCGCTGAGACTTTCATAGCTATAGCTACAACTTGGAAGGCAATAACTTTCAATAAAGTTCAATGCAATGAAAATTGTGTATTATTGCGCCGCTCATTGCAACAGACAAAGCTCATTTACTCACATTTATATATATATATTCAAAAATGTCTAATAATATTGCGTCATATTATATATATTTATAAATGAAAAAAGAAGCTATAAAGCAAACTACTGAAAATTAAATCTATAAATACCCGGACTTTTGTACACTAAAAAGTTTTTTTGTCAAATAATTGCTTGCAAGTTCTAATTTTTTGAGAATACATCAAGAAAACACTTAGTTTTACAAACCTTCTTTTCATTTACGTATACGTATGTAGGATTATGAGACAATTCATCTTAAGAGTGGTTATTATGTAGTATAAATAAACACGTAATTTCTGAAATCTATTTTCATCATATGAAATTGAATAATTGTTTAATTTTTGTCTTGTTCCATTTCGGCAATCTTCAGTATTCTTCTAGTGCAGTAAAGGAAATAGTTTATATGTATTACAACTGTGTTGTTTGAGTTTAATATTGAAGTATAACCCACTACTAGAAGTTTACCGAGCTATAGAGATTATGCATATTTTTTATTTTGTATTAATATCAAATATTAAAAAAAATCTTAGTTTAAATATTGTTTGGTTGTGTCATTCGGCAATTTTATATATTTTTAATTTTATGGTCATTTTACCTGTATTTAATAGCGTGTATAAAAAGACAATTGCTACAGAAATGATTGAAATACGACATGAAATAAAAAGGAATGGGTATCTGAAGCTACCTGGAAAATAATAGAAGAAGAAAAAATATCAAGCAGAAATTATTTATCGCAACTGCTCAAGAAAAAAAACGGAACTATGGCATCTCGATTTGTCTAAGGATGAGCAGTTAAAAAAGAGTTCAAGAAGAGATACAAGACTGCATCAGAAAGAAATAATAATAATAGGAGAAGAGGCAACGATAACGAATGCTATAAAAACCCTGTATAATAGTTATACCTAGAAAACTGGCCAGACGAAACATTATGTAGAAGTAGTTGTCAAAGATAAAAAATGCTGAAATAGTAGTGAATATGTGGCTACTTTAAAGAATCGTACACGAGGAGAAACCGTATAACCGAAGATGAATCTGATGAAGAATAGGAATTTGAAGAGATGAACCTAAATATGCCCGAAATAACAATAGAATAAATACTACAATCTGTAAAATAGTTGCTGGACGATAACGATGCAGATATGGACAATATTACACGAAAATTGATTAGAATTGGCGCAGAAACAAACACAAATACTATAGATTCTCTTTATAAGCTACCTCACCTATATTGATCAAATTCTAATCCGGCTACCTGTATTATCGCACTTCACAATTGCATTGGTACACATAACTCAATTGCATTAATAAACGGAATACAGAATAGCTAAGTTTCTAAAAGAAGAAAATAAACCAGAATTACTGGAAAGGACAAAGGGTAGACCGAGGTGACACTAAGAACTAGAGTCTCAGATGTTATGGTTTTCCCAGCGCCAAATTTGTTGCCCAGCAGAGGGGGGGTAGGGAACAGAAACAGGCGACTGATAACGTTACGAATCTTGGGATTACTCGGCCAAAAAACGAAGAAAGAAAAAAAAGAAAGGCATGAAAATAAATTCGACTAAACGTCGGACCACGTGTATATAGAGGTAACAGTTTCACACCTGAGATTTCTGGGAGCCAACTGGTGTTATACTTCCAAATATTATTAAATCCTGATTTAAACAAACGGGTGCAGCAGTTTACTAAACCAATTAAAACAAGTTTGTAGATTAGTAACGATTTGTCGGAATAAATTCACTCCAAAACCTCATCAAAATGAGACCTGTAAAATACGTTTTTTGCGATTTAAAGTTACTTGTGCTTTATTTTGTGTATTGTCGGTGTTTAAGTGTCAAGAAAAATAAGAAATGGGCGATAAAATATCCAATTCTGATGTAAAAATTTGCACGTTGCTGGAAATTTTAGAAATGGCAAAAAACACCAGTTTAAACCTATTTTCGAAAAGTAACAAACGACTTCCGGGATTGGACCGTGTCATGATTGAGATCGAAGAACTCAACGTTTTGCCCACTTTCGCAAGGGGCTTCATCAGGAGGAAAAAAGCAAAAGAGCACGGTAACTCAACGTGTGAACCACGTCAGAAGCGAAACTCGACGACCTTACGAAAGTGGGCGAAAAGTTGAGTTCTTAGATCTCAATCATGACACGGTCCAATCCCGGAAGTCGTTTGTTACTTAATGACAATGGCCGTGAAAGCCTCAAAAATCATCTATTTTCGAAAATTTTACAGTCGTAGGAAAAATTTTGTATGCAACACGAGCGAAAAATGCATTAGGCGTTTGTTCGAGTTTTTTCGGACCTCGCTTCGCTCGGCCCGAAACTTTCGAACTCACGCCTAATGCATAATTTTTCGCTCTAGGTACATAAATAACTATTTATAGCTTCTGAAGTAGGAAATGGGAACTGAAAATAGCTCTACGCTGAAGTTAGCTACCTAAAGTTTAGAAAAAAGAAATTTGAATTGCGAATCCAAAAATTATCGCAAAGATGTGAACATCAAAAATACGCGAAAATCAGAAATAATGTTTAAGGACCGTAACAGATTTTGTACTAAATATCGAACCTTTTTTATGTTGAGCGGTTAAGGGATGGGATCAATTGATTGAGTGAATTATTTTATCACAAGAAAAAATACTGTTATGGTATTGGTACAGGGGTCTAAAGATCAGATTAATAAGATTAAAAGAATACAGTATTAAACATTATAAAGATGAATTTAGATGTGACATGGATATCAAAATTATTAAGATGCATTTAGAAATGAAAGGAATTAGAATTTATAAGTTAATTAAATGAAGCTAATTGAGGAACTTCTAACTTAATTTAATATCGGAAATGAAATTGAAGTTAATGACAAATACTTTTTCGAAATATACTATTGAACATAGTAGGTATTAATCAAATAATAAAACTTTAATATTGTGTTGGACTGAAAAAAATAAGCTAGATCGCTAAGGAGATAGTGTTATTGATAAGAACTTTTTTTAAAATGAAAATGATGTAATACAATTTTGTAAAGTTTGAAATTAAGAAATAAACCCTTTTATAAGAGTTTTTAAATAAATATTTGGCAGAATAAAAGGGTTAAAGTTGCATACAAATTGGCGTGATGAGGAAGACTAAAAACTAAAATATTAAAAGAAGGACATTAGAAAAATAGATGGATGAAGACTAGAATATGGTGAGAAAAGCAATGTAATACAATTATAATCTACAATGGCAAAAAAATAATGGAATGTGAATTGAGTTTATTGTGGAATTACATTTGCATCAACTGAATTGGATAACAAGGAACGCTTTACAAGGAAAGTAGATTACATCGACATTGTTAGCAGAGTGAGCATACTAGTAGAGGGGCGGCCTAAGTAGAGCAATCAAGTTAATTCCGCGAATTAAATCCGCGGATTAATTCCGCGGTTTGACCCAATTAATTTCGCGGTTTGATCTAATTAATTTTCACATGTGCTACTGATTAATCACATATGAAGTTTGATATTTAATTTACATATGTGCTACTGATTAAATTACGCGCGGCCATTTTTAATTTGCTTCTGGAATTACACGGCGGACTTCGGCGGCCATCTTGGATTTCTGGCGGGAATATTTGAAATTTGAATTTTTTCCGATTTTTTTCTAAGTTCCATCTTGGTGCGCGCGCACTTCTCACTGCTGTCGTTTTTAATTTTGAATTTTCGCGGAAATATTTGAAATTCAAACTAGTAAATCTATCTCGCTCTTCGAAGCTGTTGTCTCTCATGCACGGAGGCCATTTTAATTTCGCGCGAATATTTGAATTTTAATTTTTTTTCAGATTTTTCTAAGTCCCTGTTTTGAATTTAAGTTCTCGGGTGTCGTCCATCTTGGTTTTCTCACATTTATTTTAATTTAAAAAAAGCTTCCTGCGATGTCCCATGGCTGGAGTCGAACCAGCGATCGCAGCATTACGAGTACGAAGCCTTAACCAACTGGGCTATCGAAGCGATCGAGGTTAAAGGAATTAAACATAGCCACTTACGTGTCACGAGCCCAGTTTTAAACAAACTATTTTTTCAAAAATTCAGATTATAAGAACGGGAATGTGTATCTTGTGATGTTAAATGACTTGTAGTAATTTTTAAAAAGTGTTTTTGCATTTGGATGTGCCATAATTAATTAATAATTTTATAATTTGTGCCTGCTATATGGCTGGATTAACGAGATCCTTATTGTCCCTACCTACTATTGGAAATTTCCACCAGAAACACAGTTCCAGAAGATTATGTTAGTTTTAAATAATGTGCAATTCAGATTTCCTTTGAATTAATGATTGGGATTTAAAGGGTTTGAACAGTATGCCCCTTCGCTGTTCGGTCGTTACATTTCCATATTCAAAACAAATTATTTTTTCGAATATATAAAATATAAGAACGGAATTGTGTCGTCTAGGGCCTTAGAAACTTGTTAATAATTTTTAAAAAATGACTTTGTATCTAGTTTTGCTGTAATTAATTTGTTTAATTTTATAATATGAGTGACGCTATCTCACTCAGCCCCATTGATTTTCTACAGCGTTCTCTTTTCCATCCCGTTTGCTACCTATGCGTAATTACAAAAGACGTTATCGCCCCAGGCAGACTTTCTATTTAGCCGGCGATTGTGTGTCATTCTCTGAAATCTGTACTCACGTTGCAGTTTTTGCTGGCTCGATTTTAAAATTTGGTTCTTAACAATTAACTACGTACATAGAAAACAGGCTGGTTACTTTATTTTATATAGCGAAGTCATTTTTTGTACAATTTACACGCAGAACACAACTCGTTCTTTATGTTTACTTTAGAAACCCTTAACCCTTTTCATTTAAATCGCGAAATCCGCATAAATATATTACTATAAAAAATCGCGAAAAGTGTTGAGTAAATAAATGCAACGCATTGTAAAGCCGTAAAACTTTTAGTTATTGTACGTTTACAAGATGGGTCTTTTGACAAAGTGGAAGAACCAAACTATGCTATTGTAAATGTACAGATTTTTCACTGTCAATTTGTATATAACAACTTAATGTAAATTGGTATTTGGAACATTTTAACGAAAACAGCGACTTCTTTCGGCATAAACTGTTTCTTCTCACCACGGAACCCTATTTTATAAGTAAACGTCTGAAATTGTGTCATTATATCGATAAAAACTGCATTTTAGTTTAAAAAATTCCAGTATAAATGCAAACGGACGAAAATAAAAACGCAATTGACCACAAAGTAACATAATTTTGAATAAAAAAAACACAATTTCGTTGAAAAAATGTTCTGTTTCACTTAAAATTTTACAAAAACTGACATCATGTCACTTGAAATTATACAAAAAACGACATTTTTATCCAATAAGCGATAAAAAAATACGCCGTCTCACATAAATTTATACAAAAATCGACATCATGTCACATAAATTATACAAAAACTGCCATCATGTCACTTGAAATTATACAAAAACGACATTTTTACTCAATACACGACGAAAATCGACATCATGTTACATAAACTATGCATAATTTTGCAAATGTTTTACACTTTTTTCTCTAACTTGTTGCAATTTTAGTAAAATTTTAGAAAATCGACAGCATCTCCCATGAAAATTTATAAAAATCGGCATCTTGTCACATTAAATTCTGTAAAAACGACAAAAACAATATTTTTTTCGCAACTTTCATTGAAAAATAGTAAAATTTTACGAAAATACGTCTGTGTTGACGACAAATGAAAATAAATTTGAATAGAAACACGCAAAAATTACGAAAAGACGTATGTGTTGACCCCCAAAGTAACAAAAATTTGAATAAAATCACGCAATCATACAGCATCTCACATAAATTTTCGCAAATATCGACATCATGTCACATAAATTATACAAAAACTGTCATCACGTCACTTGAAATTCTACAAAATACGATATTTTTATTCAAAACACGATGAAAATTGAACAAAAATCACGCAATCACACATCATATCACATAAATTTACACAAAAATCGACATCATGTCACATAAATTATACAAAAACTGACATCATATCACTTGAAATTATACAAAAAACGATATTTTATTCAACACACGATGAAAATTGAACAAAAATCACGCAATTACAAGCCATCTCACATAAATTTTCACAAAAATCGACATCATGTTACATAAACTATGCATAATTTTGCAAATGTTTTACACTTTTTATAAAATGCATCGCTCAAAATTAAAAGAAATAGCAATTTCGTTGAAAAATTTGCAAATGTTTTACACTTTTTTATAAAATGTATCGCACAAAATTAAAAGAAATCACAATTTTTTAAATTATATCACGCCATTATGAAATCGTAGATTGATTTTTTGAAATTTTACACTTTGTAACTGTAAAATAACTGCAAATACTAATATTTTAGCTTTAGACTTTGTAATTATTGCAGATTCGAGAAAAAAACAAAGCAGAGTAGAAATAAAAAACACAAACACTTTGTAATAAACAAATATATTGTTCTTATTTCGTATAATACTTAATAATATAAATATAAATGTACAGCAGAATGTCTTATTTCTAAAAATTCGCTAGCAATTTACAAAACTGTAGTTTGAGGTGCACGACATTTCAAATTAAAAAGACTGCAAGTAATAAAATCAGAAGTCGTTTACATGGGGTCGTAGAACAAATTTCATTGTGGCATTTTAAAGTGTAAGGCGCTCCCAGTCCAGAATTCCATTCGTATTTGATGTTGAGGACCTCTGCCTTAGAGGCGTTTCCTTATCGGCGTTCTTCTGACTGAACCTTTTTGATGTGGACTTGGATGAGTAGCTGGTGTTTTTAATTTATATTCTAAATCGGACTCGCAAGTATCAGTTTCCATTTCGTTTTTTCCTGTAGTACCAGTCGGGGTTGGCTTCTTTTGCTGTTTAGGTTTAGCTAGCAGCACATTAGCAACGTTAAGGTCTTTGATGTAATCAGCAAACTGTAGGCGTCCGGGTGGATTAATAGTTTTTCGAGGCCGCAGAGTGTCGTGAATTAAATCGACTATGTTAGACGCCGGTAAAATTTCACCCTTTATAGTAACGGTACCCTTGTGATCCCAGCTCACATCGTTTGAGGTACTCAAAATGCGTAGGAAAACTTCAGCTTTTTTCTTAAAAGTTTTGGGAAGTATAGATAAAATAACGGCATTCGATAGGCTGTTACTGGTTGTTTCAATGGGTATTTTGATTGGCTGCCGTGCCTGGTTTGTGAAATGAAGGAATCGTTGTAACACTTGATTGTACTGGATCCATTTATCGTGATCAGTTAATTTGGACTTTAAAACTTTTTGCATTTCGTCATCAAGCTGTGATAATATATTTTTCTCCGCATCATCGCCAGACTTAAGACGTTGGACAAATTCCGGCGATACAATCAACATCTTCCGCTCTTTGTCCATTTTAGTCGAAAAGGAGCTCAGTCGTTTGTTCTGGTAGAGCCGTCGTGAATAAACTAGCTTAAAATCAAGACTTTCATAATAAATATATAAAAAAATATGACAGGTACGGGAATCGAATCCAGCAATTTTCGAAACCGGTTTGATATATATTTATCGAAGGACTTGACCATCAGTTGACGTTTTATTAATATTTGTCGTGATTCGTCATCGCTGAAATTTTACAAGAGTCAACCTGTCTGCTATGCGGCGCACGCAATGGTTCCACCTCTTTTATTTTAAAATTTGTAAAACCAGATGTCCAAGCCGATACCGCACTAAATCGTTTTAAGTGATTGTGCTCTGTTACCTGGTGCATCTGAAGATGGCTCCCAGACGAATTAATAACTGTCAGGATGCAGCCGTACCTTACAGCAGGACATCAATTGTAGAATCAAGTAAGAAAAAGACAAAACTAAGTAAGAAGATGCAGTTTTCAAATAAAATCCAACACCGGGAAGCGCTAGCATCACCGCAGATAATAGTTGGTGACGAAGAAACCTTGGAACCATCGTCACAGCTAACCGGACATAGCGAAGATTTGAGGTCGGTCGTGCAGGAGCCCATGCAGCACTGTGACGTAATAACGGACACCCCGCCCGAGGACAAGCAGCTCCGTCGTGAGAAGAAGCGGACATTGTGTGATTTTTGTATGCCTCTAAACAATACAATTGCAGAATCATGTAAGAAAAGGACAAAGTCATGTAAGAAAAAGACAAAGCCAAGTAATAAAACGCAATTTTCAAATAAAACCCAACATCGGACAACACTACTACCACCACAGATAGAGGTTGTTGACGAAGAGACCCGGGGCCCGTCGCCTGATCAAACAGGTATGCATAGCTGTGACGTAACAACGGACACCCCGACCGAGAACAAACATATCTTCCATGAGAAACGGTTATTGTGTGATTTTTGTATGCCTCTAAACATTAGTTCTAGCAAAGTTGTTCATTTAGGCCTGGATTCTTATAAAAACTTTTCACCTGTGGCAAGAATTCTGAATACCGACGGATTAGGTGTTTCATTCACGGCGGATGCGTATATTGTTTTTCTGGAGGCTCTACCGGACATGTTTGTGATGGCGAAACAAGGATCTTTTAAATGTGCTTTAAGTGAACATACAATGGAACATGTGACCAGCGACACTTGCAGGATTATTCCAAAGGATCCCGTCAGCAAATTTACACTTTACGTGAAGTATGACACGCTGTCAAATTTATTGCCTATGTATGATTTGATGGTAGTTAAAATCAACGACTTGAAACGTGCACAATGTAATTTCGAAAAGTTTGCTGCATCAATAAGGCAGAGGTCCTCAACATCAAATACGAATGGAATTCTGGACTGGGAGCGCCTTAAACTTTAAAATGCCACAATGAAATTTGTTCTACGACCCCATGTAAACGACTTCTGATTTTATTACTTGCAGTCTTTTTAATTTGAAATGTCGTGCACCTCAAACTACAGTTTTGTAAATTGCTAGCGAATTTTTAGAAATAAGACATTCTGCTGTACATTTATATTTATATTATTAAGTATTATACGAAATAAGAACAATATATTTGTTTATTACAAAGTGTTTGTGTTTTTTATTTCTACTCTGCTTTGTTTTTTTCTCGAATCTGCAATAATTACAAAGTCTAAAGCTAAAATATTAGTATTTGCAGTTATTTTACAGTTACAAAGTGTAAAATTTCAAAAAATCAATCTACGATTTCATAATGGCGTGATATAATTTAAAAAATTGTGATTTCTTTTAATTTTGTGCGATACATTTTATAAAAAAGTGTAAAACATTTGCAAATTTTTCAACGAAATTGCTATTTCTTTTAATTTTGAGCGATGCATTTTATAAAAAGTGTAAAACATTTGCAAAATTATGCATAGTTTATGTAACATGATGTCGATTTTTGTGAAAATTTATGTGAGATGGCTTGTAATTGCGTGATTTTTGTTCAATTTTCATCGTGTGTTGAATAAAATATCGTTTTTTGTATAATTTCAAGTGATATGATGTCAGTTTTTGTATAATTTATGTGACATGATGTCGATTTTTGTGTAAATTTATGTGATATGATGTGTGATTGCGTGATTTTTGTTCAATTTTCATCGTGTTTTGAATAAAAATATCGTATTTTGTAGAATTTCAAGTGACGTGATGACAGTTTTTGTATAATTTATGTGACATGATGTCGATATTTGCGAAAATTTATGTGAGATGCTGTATGATTGCGTGATTTTATTCAAATTTTTGTTACTTTGGGGGTCAACACATACGTCTTTTCGTAATTTTTGCGTGTTTCTATTCAAATTTATTTTCATTTGTCGTCAACACAGACGTATTTTCGTAAAATTTTACTATTTTTCAATGAAAGTTGTGAAAAAAATATTGTTTTTGTCGTTTTTACAGAATTTAATGTGACAAGATGCCGATTTTTATAAATTTTCATGGGAGATGCTGTCGATTTTCTAAAATTTTACTAAAATTGCAACAAGTTAGAGAAAAAAGTGTAAAACATTTGCAAAATTATGCATAGTTTATGTAACATGATGTCGATTTTCGTCGTGTATTGAGTAAAAATGTCGTTTTTGTATAATTTCAAGTGACATGATGGCAGTTTTTGTATAATTTATGTGACATGATGTCGATTTTTGTATAAATTTATGTGAGACGGCGTATTTTTTTATCGCTTATTGGATAAAAATGTCGTTTTTTGTATAATTTCAAGTGACATGATGTCAGTTTTTGTAAAATTTTAAGTGAAACAGAACATTTTTCCAACGAAATTGTGTTTTTTTTATTAAAAATTATGTTACTTTGTGGTCAATTGCGTTTTTATTTTCGTCCGTTTGCATTTATACTGGAATTTTTTAAACTAAAATGCAGTTTTTATCGATATAATGACACAATTTCAGACGTTTACTTATAAAATAGGGTTCCGTGGTGAGAAGAAACAGTTTATGCCGAAAGAAGTCGCTGTTTTCGTTAAAATGTTCCAAATACCAATTTACATTAAGTTGTTATATACAAATTGACAGTGAAAAATCTGTACATTTACAATAGCATAGTTTGGTTCTTCCACTTTGTCAAAAGACCCATCTTGTAAACGTACAATAACTAAAAGTTTTACGGCTTTACAATGCGTTGCATTTATTTACTCAACACTTTTCGCGATTTTTTATAGTAATATATTTATGCGGATTTCGCGATTTAAATGAAAGGGTTAAGGGTTTCTAAAGTAAACATAAAGAACGAGTTGTGTTCTGCGTGTAAATTGTACAAAAAATGACTTCGCTATATAAAATAAAGTAACCAGCCTGTTTTCTATGTACGTAGTTAATTGTTAAGAACCAAATTTTAAAATCGAGCCAGCAAAAACTGCAACGTGAGTACAGATTTCAGAGAATGACACACAATCGCCGGCTAAATAGAAAGTCTGCCTGGGGCGATAACGTCTTTTGTAATTACGCATAGGTAGCAAACGGGATGGAAAAGAGAACGCTGTAGAAAATCAATGGGGCTGAGTGAGATAGCGTCAATCATATTATAAAATTAAACAAATTAATTACAGCAAAACTAGTTACAAAGTCATTTTTTAAAAATTATTAACAAGTTTCTAAGGCCCTAGACGACACAATTCCGTTCTTATATTTTATATATTCGAAAAAATAATTTGTTTTGAATATGGAAATGTAACGACCGAACAGCGAAGGGGCATACTGTTCAAACCCTTTAAATCCCAATCATTAATTCAAAGGAAATCTGAATTGCACATTATTTAAAACTAACATATTCTTCTGGAACTGTGTTTCTGGTGGAAATTTCCAATAGTAGGTAGGGACAATAAGGATCTCGTTAATCCAGCCATATAGCAGGCACAAATTATAAAATTATTAATTAATTATGGCACATCCAAATGCAAAAACACTTTTTAAAAATTACTACAAGTCATTTAACATCACAAGATACACATTCCCGTTCTTATAATCTGAATTTTGAAAAAATAGTTTGTTTAAAACTGGGCTCGTGACACGTAAGTGGCTATGTTTAATTCCTTTAACCTCGATCGCTTCGATAGCCCAGTTGGTTAAGGCTTCGTACTCGTAATGCTGCGATCGCTGGTTCGACTCCAGCCATGGGACATCGCAGGAAGCTTTTTTTAAATTAAAATAAATGTGAGAAAACCAAGATGGACGACACCCGAGAACTTAAATTCAAAACAGGGACTTAGAAAAATCTGAAAAAAAATTAAAATTCAAATATTCGCGCGAAATTAAAATGGCCTCCGTGCATGAGAGACAACAGCTTCGAAGAGCGAGATAGATTTACCAGTTTGAATTTCAAATATTTCCGCGAAAATTCAAAATTAAAAACGACAGCAGTGAGAAGTGCGCGCGCACCAAGATGGCCGACGCCCGGGAAGTTTAAAATTCAAATAATGGAAAATCGGAAAAAAATCAAATTTCAAATATTCCCGCCAGAAATCCAAGATGGCCGCCGAAGTCCGCCGTGTAATTCCAGAAGCAAATTAAAAATGGCCGCGCGTAATTTAATCAGTAGCACATATGTAAATTAAATATCAAACTTCATATGTGATTAATCAGTAGCACATGTGAAAATTAATTAGATCAAACCGCGAAATTAATCCGCGGATTTAATTCGCGGAATTAACTTGATTGCTCTACTTAGGCCGCCCCTCTACTACTGAGCATATTTGTGGGGCTTGTCAAGTGATATCTGGGGGTTTGCCTCTGGTCAAGATTCGTGGTGATGGGTTGTAGCAGACTGTATACGTGTGATTTGGTTGAACATTAAAGAAACGCATCTGCGGCTGAGGTCTATTTGGATGCGTACTGTGGTGAAGCTGTAGATGCGTCAGGTGAGGTCTTCGCCGTGGCTTGCAGAGTTGAACGTAGTGGTTTTAGCAGAGGAGAGTGTTAAGTTTAATAAAAGGTAACAGAATCCAGGTATTAAGAATAAGGACTGAAAAAAATAAAGAGTAAAGGGAGTTAATTTTAATCAAGGAGATTGTCAAATCTAGTGTTGACAATAGTAATTATAGCAGATTTATCACCTTATTCTTTCTCAAGTAAATACTTCGTAACTGATTATTATAATAACAATTTTTCAAAATCTGCATTAAAACGCTATAGCAGAAACTTTATAATTCAGAATAAAATGTATTTGGGGTTTTAAATATGTTTGAAATCAAAGTTATTACTAAAGTACCCAAGTATAACGGGTGTCCATTCTTAAAGTCGAACATAAGCAATTAACAGTAGTGCATTCACTCGTTCTTCAGTGAAATAATTCATTTTTCTGTAGATAATTTTAACAGACGTTGACAGAAAATACCTAATTTACTAATTACCAATTTTTTTGAGAAATTCTATCGAACTTAAAAAGCAAGGCATGGCATATTTAAAAGTTCCCAAGTTTTAAATTTTAAAATAAAAATTGCATCTTGAATATTAATATTGGTATCATTTGATGCGTAATAATTTTATCTTTCCATTGATACCATTACCTTCCCTGTAAGTTGAAGTGGCGAGCAGGAATCGCCAAAAACGTTCAATATGTACAATGTTAATCGCCTATGTTCGACTTTGAGAACGGACTCCCGGTATATGCGGCCATTTTTCTAACCAACGAAATTGCACTTGATTTTGTAAATTGCTCATGGGTCTTTCCGTATATTTCGCAAAATATCTTTTCTGATGAACTAATCAGCGAAAAATATAAAATAAAAAATACTGAAATGTGGAAAATGTGAATGGGGTTTGAACTGATGATGTACTCTACACAGCTAACATCGCATAATGTCATACTTTTTGTTTCGATACGTAGTATAAAGTATTAAGAACGGTAAGGACATTTTACCAATCGAAAACAATAAATTGCGACGACTCCAATTTATTGTCTGAGATCGATAATTCCTTAACGTTCTTAATGCTTATGACGTTTTTTGCACGATAGAAATGTATTTTTCTTCAAATGTCAGGAAATGTGACATTATACCACAGAATAATATGTTGGTGGCACTGGAAGTCTATGTCAAATTCGAGGTTAGCAGGTTAGGTTTTGTGTCAGTCTGTGTCAAAACTGATGGAAAACCTAACCTGCTAACCTCGAACTTTTTCTTACCGTTCTAGAACGGTAAACATAACATACTGATTTAGCAACAAACGCGGTAACTAAATAAAATCGTTCTATCGTGCTTTAGTCTCTCATTCGCGGGTTACCAATTTTGTGGTTCTCGCTGGAACTATTATGTTGTTTATTACTGTGGAATTAAGTTCAGTAAATACAACCGTTTGCAGAAAACAATATCATTCCGTTTAGTTTTTTACAACACACGAACAAAATACAACATATACAAATTCGTTCATATTTCTTTAAGATACAAATCCGAATTGTGAGTAGCCTGGTTTTCGATAGAGATTATTTATTACATAAAAGCCTTGGAAACTGACCGTGGTCCTCGACTCAGTAAAATGCGTACAAGTCGCCATATACAGAAAACGTGATATTACGTCAAGTGATATTACGCGAAGTGAATGAAGTAAACTGACGTTACGTAAAACTAAAAGTCAAAGTAAAAAGTCTCGAAAACTAAGCTACTGCTTTTATATATAGTGCGTCTGAATGGAAGAGACATTCCCTATTCTTTTAAGTACAATAGGATTGTCCACCTAAGTGCCCTTTGCTCTATTGTAGCACAAGAGGTTGAAATCTTCTCTCGAAGAGAACTTTACCTTTTCGAGCGTTTACGACTGTATTGTCGACCGGGTTTGATTTATTCCTGCGTTTACGACATAACCCCGGCTGTGCTGGAAATTGCATCGTGAACGTTTAGACAAGTTAGTTTTGATTGTTCAACTCGACGACACAAATCACATTTGACATAACAGATCTATTAACTCTCTCACCAGACCTGTCACATCGCGAATTTCATTTTTAACTGATTTAGCACTGCACTTAGTGTCACATTTTAGTTTATGGCCTTTTCTTGCACGACATACGTTTTCAGGCCATTCATCACCGCTACGCGACAGTGCAAAAAGTAAAGTAACTTACTTTTTTTATTACTGACTTTAGCTACACGTTATTATACCGGGTGATTCTAAATACTCTTCCATCAAGTTTCCTTTGAAATATTTGTTATATGAATAATATGTTGGTGGCACTGTAAATATATGTCAAATTCGAGGTTAGCAGGTTAATTTTTGCGTCAGTTTTGACACAGACTGACGCAAAATCTAACCTGCCAACCTCGAATTTGACATAGACTTACAGTGCCACCAGCATATTATTCATACAACAAATATTTCAAAGGCAGCTTGATGGAAAAGTATTTATAATCATCTAGCCCTGTTTTTATTAAAATCTCTTATATTGTATGTACAATCAACTTATTTCAACAAACGCTCGTTTGGTGTTTAAAACCTGGCGTTTCTCGTAATCGCGTACCTCTTTGGTTGAGGAAACAAATCTTTTTTAAGTTTTATCCCGAAAAACTATTTGAATTGTTTCACCGGCACCGTAGGGATTCTCCTTTATGATTTCTTGCAGATATTACAAAGTAACAGTTTAACATTGCAATTAGGTACAGTTAAACATATACCAGATTATTGTGGAGGTATGCATCTAACATAATTATTTCTAACCAGATTTGCAAAACCCCAACACTAGAAGTGCCTGCTATCCATTAGCGTAAGGCTTGCTTACTTACTAATTACCAACGTTAACAAGTTTTTAAGGTAGATCTACGACTCTTTACATTGACCTTAGTATAGTTTACCAAAGTCCTATTACCATTCTAATGATCAATTTTGTTTCAGTGTGCAAATATGTCTGCCACAAAGTGTGCGAGAGCAAGGTAAGTCTGCATGAAGTATAACGCCGCGAAGCTACATGCTCCTTCCATACGTTCCCACTGTATATTGCACTATTATGGCTAGGAATGTACTATTCATACATGCAAATTGCAATAATATAAGTGCTAGTTATGTATTCAACGCGCCTCTAGAATTATGTAAATAAAACTAGGAAGTGGTCGCAGTTGCCTATTTACAGGCACAAATCAAATTAGTTATTTTGCATGTCATTTCAAGACCTACCTGAAAGCCATTATGGAAAAAATGGGTACCGTTATTGTTACGCCCGCAATCGATACTTGCGGTTCCTATAACTAGAAACGCATAGGCGTAGAAGTCGAGATGACCACAGGGCTAGATTGATTTGCAATCAAGCTTAAAGTCGACTATTTTAGCGCGAAGTTCGCTCTCTGCAATTCAATCTAAGTTGACAACATTCAAATTCAAAAAATTTGCATATTTACAACTTTATCAATTTAATTCGAGCAGGACGTGAAACGGCAAACAAAAAAGTTTCTGGGCAAAAACAGCTGAATCACAGGCGGGTAGTTACCAATTCAAATTATACGACACTTAATCCCATTTTTGCAGCAGCGGCATAATGACATGGGAGTGATTTCAAGCGAATTTTGCCGGTGGAGACTCCCCCTTTTGTCCGATTCTTCGTAACGTCTTGAAAATGGTGTCACGCAAAAGTCGTATATTAATAGTGCCGTGACTGTGAATGAATTTTCTTTTAGCTGCAAAACGTCCCCGCCTATGACAGACGGGAGATGAAAATAGATTTCGTTTTTGCGCTGGCGGCGTGGCACGATTTTAATTATGTTTGTATTTGTGTAAGGTAAACTTGGATGTGTTTTCGCTGTGCTTCAGTTGATTTCCATTTACTTGTTAGTGCCTGGTTAATTATTGTCACACAGAGCGAGCCACGTCTTAATGAGGAATTTGAATATATCTGATAAACAAACTTTCCGAGGTAATATTGCTTCCACCTTTTCCAACAGCGATAACATTGTTGACTTTAGCAGACTCAAACTCGCTTTTTACATAAGAGATTCTGGAGAATAACTTCATTATTCGAAGAGCGAGCTTTTTCTTGGATCACTATTAATAAGAGAATTATGATGAATTAAAGGGACTAATGTATTGACGGACGATAGATTATGCACAATTATAAGAAATTACATTTGTTATTAATTCAATACAACATGACAAAATGTATAATAAACATAATCCATGAGTTGTGATTGACGTACTATGCTATATAATTGCAATATAGATATAAAGAATAATTGACTTGGTAAAGATTTATTTTAAATTATTGTTAACAAAGCTTAAAGGGTCAATTTGCAGTTCAACTTTTTGTGTATCTATTATTTGTTTTTGCGTATGTATTGGAGCCATGCCAAATTATCCATCAGTTGGTCAGTTATCAATCATAAATTATATTTGCTGCAAGCTCTGTAGTCATTTTTAATTAAAATTATTCAAGTGGCGCAGTCGGTACGATCTATACAATTCTTCTTCGCAATGCTATATAGTTCTAAAGTTTCAGAATCATTTATCAATTAATATTAAATATTAAATACATAAAAAACAAAATCTTGAAGTGGTATTTTATCTTCAGAAATTTAGAAAATTAACATATATTTTACCAGTCTCACACAAAATCGTCGATCTGTCTTTCCAAACGTTTTATACCATTTGCTCATCAGGTATTTATTTATTTATTTATTTATACAAAGAATATCCAAACAGGGTAAAAATCCCAACAAAGGATACACCAATTAACACAAGTAGAAGCTATACTATAAATAACAAATTATCGAAAATTATACCTATTATGTTAAACATTAAAAGACAATAAGACAAAAACAAATCAATGGTACGCATAGTGAAAAATTATAGTGCTAAATATAACCTTAGCAAATCAACAGTAAATTTATATAATAAGTTTAAGTATTTCTTACTGGTATGTTCAACTTAAAAACTTCAGTTTTTTTCTCTTTTTTTCGTCTAGCTGTTTTCTGTTAGAGCTAGAACAGCTTCTTCTGATTAATTTATACATTGCGATCTATGTTGGTTTGACTCATTCGCAAAATCCGTTTGTCATTTTTCTTTTAGTGGGTTTAATTTTAATTATGACTGTCATATCATCCTGTTGTCTCTATTTCATTTTTCTTATTCTCGTAATAATCTTTCGACTACATTTAGTATGTATATCGTGTAACTCATCTCTTCTTCATTTTTGGCTAACACTTGGTTGGTCATTAGCAAAAAATAAGGTGTACATCTTCGCATCTTCTCCATGTATGGCCAATGTGTGACATTAACGTTGCCATAGTTCTAAAGTCGCTTTCAGATATATCCTAGTTACATGGAATCCTTCTGAAGGTTATGTGCCATCCGTCATATAACTTACACTGCCTGCATATAGCATGTTAGCTGCATCTATTTATTAGTTGTTCTTTTCCAGTACCTCACGCAGTTTATTCACTAGTACGTTAACCAGATTCTTATATATCCATTGTGTGATATTTCCGTTGCGCTAATTCTAAGATCGATTTCAGACAGATCTTAAAAAGTGGGGGATATACCCTGTCTTCCACCCCTAATTATTTGGAATCGTTCCTAAAGTTACATACCATCCGTCACATAACTAACACTGCCGCCTTGTAGCACTTTGACTGCATCTATTAAATAGCTATGGATTAGTGTTGTTCTTTTGCATTATCTAACACAGTTTCTTCACTTGTATGTTTACTGATTTCTTTAAATTTACAAATAGTGCGTGTAGTTCGCGAACTCAAGCAATTTTTGCAAACAAAACAAGTTAACTATCCCAGATCGTCAAGCTTTACAGCCACTTCGATCTTCAAATTCCGTGGTATCATCATTCTGCCTCCCAATACTCGGTTGTACAGTTTACTCATTGAAGGTATAACACCGACGCCCCTGTAGTTTGAGAAATTCCCCATTCTTGATAATTGAGTGCATGTACGCTACTTTCCTAGCAGAGAGCAATTGGAGGTAGCTCAGAGATACGAGCCTCTGGTTCCGGGTCAGAAAATCTAGGTTCATACCCCACCAACTCCACAGGTCTTCGCTGCGACTCCCTAACCAGGACGGTAACAAAGTGGCAACAACAATGAACCAACAAACCTTTCTTTGAGAAGGTACTTGTCATTCTAGTAAGAATTTTGTGAAGAAATCTGCTGTTAAATTCAAGAGTAACTTGGATTATATGAATACATTCTAGATCGGGGGGATCGAGGTATCTTTTCCCGCATTTCCCCTGCTTCTGTTTAAAATTTTGCAAAACGTTTGGTTGTTATTCTTCATGCATAGTGTTTTTGACACAGAAATATGATATTGAAGCAAGTTATTCGCGTGGTCTCCTAGCCCTATTGTCATATTTTACCTTAGAGCAACTGTTGTGGTTTCTATAAGATAATAAAGCGTTTATCCAAAATTATTTCTTTCCCAGCTTGTACTTTAGAATTTTAGAATTTTGTAGAATATTCTCGAATATCTTTCAAATAACTTTCCGAAAGAAAAAATACCATGTATTATATGGCCTTTATTCTGCAAGAAATAGAATCAACTTGTCGTTTTCTTCTTCCTCTTTCTTTAAGCATAGACTATTTTACTTCAACCATTTCGAAGATTTTTCCACTGATGAAATCTGCCAACTCTGGGCCCATCTTTTTGAAGATCTTCCAATACCAGCTGAAGAACTCCGGAGTGACGTCGGCACAGGTAGGTTGAATTGGCCAAATTCGTATGTCGAGGCCCAAAGCGGAATAAATTTAATCATTGGCCAATTCGACCTACCTCTGCTGACGTCGCCCCGGAAAGTTGGGGCCTTTTTCTTCAACTGGTATTGGGTGTTCTCACTTCCTTCCTTCCTGCTGATCTCTTCCTATTTCCGGTAGTCTATTATCCTGCATTCGCTCTACGTGCTGATTCCATTGGTTCCTTCTATGTTTAATGAACTAGGTGTTATATCGTATTCTACATTATCCTTATTTCTTCAAACGAAGAATAGTACATCCTTCTAATAGTGGAGTTGAGAAGTTAAACCAGTTAAAACACTTCTTGGTCTTCCCCACAAAGCTTTCGAAATGATACACAAGTTCCATCATCAGGCCAAAAAATCAGAATAATTCTGTAGGTTGCTTTTTACTTGTTACATTTTTAATTTATTTCATCACGCAATTATGTAATAATTTAAACATTTTAACAATTTAAATTTAACTTTGCATAATTAATTTTAATGTATTAAATTTCTTTCCACTTAGTGTCAATTCTGACATGTAACTATTTTTTGGTCCGATGATGAAAATTGTGTGTCGTTCCCAAACATGTCGCCAACACACATTTCTTGAATTCTATTGCATACATATTTGTGGAGAAGACCAAGAAAGTGTTTGAATTGAATCTCCCTTATTTATTGACTGGGTATCCTGTCCTTAGTGTATGACCACTGATCGACCTTCGGGTAGTCATCTCTGTTGTTTTGTTTTAGACGTTTCAGCCGTAGTTTCAGATATGTATGTTTTTATTGGTCTTGTATATTCTTACTTTATTTTCCACCCTTATTTTTTTATTATTTAAAAAAAATAGATCTCTCGTTGTCGTTGTCCTCCCGTAACAAGACTTCACTAAAAATGTCTGTCTGTTTTTGGAATTGGTTATAAATTTTGTTGTTTCCTTAGATATTTCCATATTTCACCTTTTCGCTGTTGTAACAATTAATTGAAGAATTCTTAAATTGTAAATAATCTTTCTGTCGTCATAGACATTACCAATATTCAACATCTGGAGTAGCTTTAAATCTATTATGAGGACTATAAAATATATGATTCACAATTTTAAAGAGAAAATTTATAGATTATTCTTTTTAGTTACGATAAGGTGAAATAAACATGTCAAATATCGTATAGATTAGGTAGATTTTAATCAATTCAATTATTGTCATAATGGTGGTCTAAAAGCTACGTCTCGAAACATACCAGTCCTCAATTAGCAGCATCGCTACACAAAAAAGGTTAATTATTGCGGCAAAGTAATTGCTTGTACCTAACTTAAAAACTCAAATAATTTATGTGTTTTTTTAAATTTCTGTTTGATATTATTCTCAATTTTTACTAGCTAGTTTTTATAATTCTGGAACAGCTACTGTTTCAAATTCGTTTGAAGATGAAGGTATGCTGGTATTCATATTCTACTTCGCATAGTTAATCATCTTTTATTCATCGATACAAGGCTGCACGACAAAGTCTAATTCCAATATCAATATGTACATTTTAAAAATAAAAAGTGGACACTAATCTTGTCGAACATGCTACCACTCATTTATAAATATGAGATCGTATAATTGGAATATGTTACCTGCACGTATTTGTAAACCTGCTGCTTAACTGATTAATCGTTGATTGATGGGTCCATTAATTTTAAAATGCCATTTGATCGAATGTTGGTCCACATGCTCCTTCAAGTCATTATTACCTCTGACATATTTGTTCTATCGATTATAACGTTTTTTTATTAGATTTCAACATTGCATTTTAATTTATTACATCATGATTAATTTAAATTATCTACAGATTGGATGGAATTCTTTGGAAAATAAAAACAACATGCAACGAGTTTAAAGAATTTAATATGGTTTGGATTTTTTTTTATATTTCTGTAACACAATATATAAAGGATGCATATAAGCTGCTGCCATTTTTACTCCATACGTTGGACCATACATACGAGTACCTACAGATTCACGAAATGTTGAGAAAATACCCTTTTCACGGTTTAGCAACGTTTCATGTTTTTTGAAAGCTGGAACTAAAGCAAACCGAACGATTTATCATATTCCAGGATCTTAAGCTAACAATTGCAACTTCACAAGTATAATTAATATTCGCCATATAAGTTGGTACCACTCTATCTTTGTACTGCTCAGAATGTTAGTATTGTAGGCTAAACTTTGCGCATAAATCAAAGCTCGGTAAATATTTCTAAACAACGCACGGCGCATTTGATTTCGCCCTTTTCCAACTTCAGCTACAAACTACGTCGTTAGTGTTCTTCAGCAATGCCTGCTACACCCGTACACCCTTATGCTCGGGCTAAATGGCTCTCCAAGCGCTTCCACCCTCGACTTCTACTACTTTGCCGCTCTTTAATTGACATGGAGGTAGAGTTCGGATGAATACGCGTTGTTATTTGGGAGACTTTTTAGGGTTCAGTTCTGTTACCTTAAGCGTTTTACTAATTGTTGGTTCCTACAAAGATGACCTTGGTGGAAATCTCAATCTATTATTAATTTTGTAATATTAGCTATTACTCTCTCAATGATGTTATCAGTCGAAGTTATGAAATTTGTATACATATTCCATTCCTATAATGCGCTCTGTAATCAATATTTTTTAACAAAATTTATAAATATGGAAAATCAAATATGAAAATATATCATATCATAATAACTTTCTATGACGCAAAATATCTAGTATTTATTGTTCTATTTAATTATTTTATCTGAAGAAGCCGAGTAGCGTAAATGGTTAGGCGCTTGCCTTTCATTAAGCAAGTCCTCGGTTCGAATCCCGCGAGGACCGGAATTTTCCGCAGCCTTGGCGATTACACCGGGCTCGGCGAAACCATTCACAGTTGGGCACCAAGTTAACTGTGCTCTACTCAGAACCACAGACCTAAGAGATAGAGTAACAAGGTCAACACATCACCATGACACACACGTCACACAATGGTTGCTGCGCAAGCACAAAATGCGCGCTCGTATTTTGTATTCCAAATCCGGGGCAAGTTGAGCATTGTACCGCCAGATGCAAAAGCATAAAGCACCAGCCTCTACACCGCAAGGTAAAAAGAGGTTATTGATAATACATACATACATACATACATTATTTTATCTATTTAATTACAACAAAAGTGTAATAGTTTTATAAGGTTGTGGTTCATAGTAAAGTCATTGAGGGTGGCAAGTGTACGAGTGGCTTGGCTACTCGTAATTTCTTAATAATTTTTGGGGTTTAATATGTGTGTACTTCTGTGACATATTTTAATTTTAGTCAAATTAATACTAAGACCAATTAATCGCACAGGCTTAAATAGCAGCGTAATGGGCAACAATACATCATCATATGAATTGGCTTAACATACAATATTGTTGAGTATATGTAACCGAAAGCGCCCACCTGCGCTACTACTTGTAGTCGTAACTATTTTTTCTTGTGAAACAATGTGTATCGGTATTCATTTCTAATTGCGTATATCGGAAACAATGTAATTAAAACCAATTGAGCTTGATGCAGAAATATAGTAAACATAAATCATATATAAGAATAACAGCCGCACTCAATAACGATGATGTCTAATATTAGACATTTTACCGAATGAAAATTGTAAAATTATTGCATACCGTAGCACGTAACCCCAGAGAATAGGTAAACACTGCTTTTTTCAAATTCAACTTCAGGTAAATGTTTCTGTCTACAGTTTGAGCTATTTCTTACCGATTTAATGTGATTTTATAATTTTATGACAGCTTAATATATTGGAAAAACTCAAAATTTCCACGTAATGTTACTAGTTTCCGAGAAATGCCAGATATTAACCTTAAATTTCATCCAGTTACAGATAAAATAGTGAAAATCAAGTATTCAAACGAAAAACTGTTATTGATGAAAACAAGTGAACAATGGAAAGTCTAAAATGGATAACAAAAAGCTGTTTTTCGTGAAGTAATTTTAAAAGTCACAAGGTAGAACTAGGTCAGGAAAGTACTAGGGGATGGAAAGTCCAGGGACTCAAGTGGTCAGGCCACCAGAGGGGGGACCTAGAGGTGGAAGTCAAGATTAGGATCTCAAGTCTCAAGTGTACTTTTATACTTTTTGGTATTCGTTATCGTCGCAGTCGCTCCAGGTAGAGAGGAGCGGCGTTGAACTTGCTTGTATGATACTTCGCGCACCGCTGGTGGACGTCTTCTTATCTTCTGTTTGAGCGTTAGGGCGATGTAAGCGGTGATAGGGACGTAATAAGCGCCGTACAAGTTTTTGGCATAATATTGATGCTTTAGATAAATTTTCTAGTGGCGCTAACGTTACAATATAACAAATAACGTATACAGGGTGATTCATAAGTATGATCATTAAATTAAATAGATGCTGAGCTTAGTAGAAGTACAGTAGAAGCACTGAAAATTAATTACTTAGGATCTGGGGCAAACTTCTGAGAACTATTGGCTAAATCAGATAAGAGTACCTAATGCACCTAATGTGATTGAAATACCCAAACAACTGCTTTTTGCTTCTGCATTTTATACAAATTCAATCAATATTTCTCGCAGCTCAAGTTGGTTTGTCGCTATAAGACGCTCCTTTTAGATACACTAGATTGATACTTTTATGAAGATGATATGCGGCTATTACTTCATCGGCTAGATCTTTTAAGATCTGGCTATATCTGCTGTTTATCTTACAGTTTTGTTTGTTGTTAATATTTTCATTGTCATTAAGTAACTGTCTTGGAGTGTCCTTTTCTCCTGCTGTTCAGACTGATAATTAGTGTTCCACCAGAATCAAGAAATACTCTTGATCTTTCCTTGATTCAAGATCAAGACAGGAATTTTAAAACTGATTTCAAAACAAGACAAGCAAATATTATCAAAATTTCTTCCTTTTCATTTATTAGTAAATACGTACATACCTACCCTTTTCGACATAAGCTATGCATGCTGTAGTGAAGAACAATTTACATTACGTTTCAAATTAATGTTGTTTGGGATATAATCATAAAGTATTATAAAGTTTTTAAGAGTAAATAATAATACTGATAGCACAATAATAAGAATACAGTAAATACGTAACTAATGTCATATTCACATTAGAATCTATCGTATATAGTAAAATCAGTGGTCTGATTATTGCCGACAATATTTTTAGTTCAGAGCAGATAGGTAGCTGTTGTCACACAAATTTTCCAAAAACAACAGGTACGAGTTAAGATCTGAACACTAAATATTGAAGAAAAATCAGACCACGAATTGTATTCAACAAGATATCCAATGAAAAGATGAAATAACTCAAATTTTAATATGTAAGAAATATATAATAAGTTTATGGTTATGACATTACCATGACGATTGTAACTAATATTTGTCAAACAAACAATATTCATTACAAAAACAGATAAATTTAAAATTCAAATCAGTCGTGTATTTTGACTTTAATATTGTTACTATAAGAATTTTTAACGTAACTATTACTGAAATAAGAAAAAACTAAACACGGCTATTGGTTGACTACACATAAATGCAATTAATTGGTTACTTTCAGTTGGGCTGTCGTTATTAAGCCATGAATTTAAACACATTACAATAGGTAGAAATTCGTTATTGAATCCCCGTCGCGTTATAGACGGTTATAGTTTGTTAAGCCAGAAAATCCCCGGGAATCGAGACGTTTTAAGATTCTTGATTCCAGAGAAGAAATATACCATCAAGCAGTAAGCAATACAAGAAGCAATTAATTTCTTGTCTTTATTGATGATCAAGGCAAGACAAGAAATAATCATCAAGACAAAATGGAACACTTCTGATAATAATCATCCAACATCTTTGTTAATCGTGTAGTTATTATTTTTGTTAATAATTTGTATATGTGCGATAAAAGACTGATCGGAAGGTAGTGTTCAAGTGTCTATTGTTTCCTTTCTTATGCATTAAAATTACTTTGCCATATCATCTTCTTCGGGAACTTTGTGTTTCTTCAAATTCCGGAAAGCGTTTCTTAATATTCTTTTTAGTCTACTTCTGGCAATTTCCATGACTCGGCATTTATTATTCTTCTGTAGAATATTAGTAATTTATTCATTTATCCTATGGTCTTTTTGCATTCCAATTTCCTGGGACAAATGTAGTTGGGATTCAATATCTGATTTGGAATTAGAGAGGAAAAATTATAATTGGACGAACATCATTCACACTAGAATTCTGTATTCTAGCCAGTCGCCCTTAATAAGTTTTATCAGTGATTAATGCTGTTTTCCACATGTTGCTAGTAAATTTAAGATTCTTGCCATAAATTCGTAACCCTATCTTTCAACAAAGGCCATAGTAGTACTTCAAAATCAATCCTCATCCCATTTCAACAAGATTTAGAGCTGCCGCGAGATGAGTAGCATAATGTATCATTTGTCTCGTCTCGAAATTGCGAGATGACAAATAAAGTCAGTCTCATTTCATTGCAAATCTCGAATTTCTCGTCGAGAAAGAAACGTCCCTAAAGTAAAGCCATTACATGACATTAAAATGGTCTTGTTTTATGATTCGAACATACAGTGCTTCCGTACAAATTCCGTAATAAAAAAAGGGTGTTGCTATTTAAAAAAACATCGATAACGTCATACCTCTTACAGGGGTCACCCTGTATGTATAGATTTTATTTGAAAAAATGCGCAAGTAAAAACAAAAATCGACGGGTCCGAGCGTTTTTTCCAAAGGTTGCTCCTTAAGTTTTTAACGATTTATCCACTACTTTACGATAGCACTGTATATTAAACGCTGCATTAAACAGTCCTCAATTTCCCGGCGAGACTCTCGTCTCGTCTGGTTTCTCGTAGTATTAATTATCGTCTCGTCTCGTCTCGAAATCGCGAGAAGAGAAATGAAGAGTCTGATCTCAATTGCATTGACAATGACAGCGAAGTAATCTAGGTACGTGGTCGTACGTGATTAGTAAAATATGAATAACGTATTTTTTTATAATTTTGATTAGCTAAGACTACAGTGGCTATATAAGGACAGTGTGGTCAATTTTTGTCCTGTTTCTGATTGGTTGTTTTAAAATCCGCCATTAAGAGTCGTTTTACGAAATCACACATAGTCACACAAAATTGCTTCTAAGTCCTTTATTATTGAAAGTAGCCCCAATATGCAGTGGAATGAAATAATCCTCATAAAATTCTACAGTGTTCTGTGTAAGCGAATGCCGAATTTTCGTTTGCATAAGTAAATGTCAACAAGTTAAAGTAAAATGCTTTTTGCGAAAATTGGGCATTACTCCAAATCAAAAGCTATAATAAACTATATAAATGTCTTAATGCCAAAGATTATTGCATCAAATTAAAGAGAATTTATGGGCTGTGTAACACTGAATATTCTATTCCTCTAAATTTACTGGTGGAATAAATACAAGGGTTTGATTATGAATATAAAAAAAAATGTGTTGAGTTTTTGTACGTAATCTCTGTGTCGATCAACGCAAAATGTTGTCAATTTTCGTTTTCTATGTACAAAAACACATTAAAGAAGATAAAAAAAGACACCTTGACTTATATTCCAATATTAGGTTGTTCGTTAACGAGGATTTTTAATCGCTGGCAGCGATTCCTTACGTTTCACATCGTCTCTTGTCGTTTAATTCTGTTTAAGTAATATTATTGACATTCTTGTAAAATTAATGTTAAACTGCACTTTTTTTGACCACCTCATATTGCACAAATTTTCGCGATCGTGGGTATACAGCGCTCTGCAAAGCATCTCCGAATTTCACAATTGTCCAGTCCGTATAAAATGACGTTTATGTCACAATTAAGCAGGGTGATGTTTGTCTTACAATTTAGCAGGCCGTGCACAGAACAATACCTAAGGGCGTGGCTGGTTGTTGTAGAGACGACTCTTAGTGGCTGCCTTATTTAAAATTGACCACACTGTCCTTATATAGCCACTGTGGCTAAGACTAATCTTATAACATCCCATCCGTTACATTTAACATAGGAAGAAGTGGGTTTTACTCTCACTTTAAAAAAAATGTATCACTCATATCTTCACTATTATCTTTATATTCAATTTCGTTATGCAGAATTAAATTAGAACCATCAAAAAAATCCTTGACTTTTAATTTTGCTTCGGTTCCCTTTCAGTTTTAATGGTGAACGTACTAGACTAAATATTTCTTCAAATTACTTTTCCACCGTTATAACTGCCGTTGCTCTAGTAAAACCGATCTAGTGTTGAAATTACTGTTTAAAATTCTGCTTCTAATAATCTTGTGTAATGTTGATTTCAACCCTTGATATTTCAGTTTCTCATTTACCAATTTAATTTATTTATTCCGCCGACGCTCGCAAGGGCAAAAGTTGTAGCGAAAGAAGAATTAATTTATTCAAATTAAAATATTATCCATTCTTACGAAATTCATCCACCATAGTGATTGCGCATTGTTATGGGTATGAAGGAAATAATCCTGTAAATATTTTGCTGACCTTTCTGATTTTTTAGATTATGTAGTATTCGTGACTTCATTTCCTTCTTCTAAATTATTGATTGGTTTAAATGCTGATGCATAAGATGTTTAAAACATTTTAGATATTAAATTAACTAATTTTGAAGGGCATATAATAGGTAAAACCGGTAAAACAACTCCAGAGGCTATCACCTAGGGCAGGGGTGGCGAACCAATGGCACGCGTGCCATTGGTGGCACGCGACAAAATAATTTGGGCACGACATTAATTAAGGAATTTAGGTACCTAATTGAAACAATTTATATTTACCAATGAATTGAACATGAAGCTTCAAGAAATAAAACGATTATTGTTATGATAGATCTCATTCGTGCTTTCGAGGCTAAACTTCCAGTTTTCAGTAACGATATTGTTACCAAAAACTACAAGTATTTCCCATACTTGAAAAAAAAACCACCAGAGATTTGGATTTACACGAAAAACCAGATCAAGCAAAAGTCACTGACGAGTTTAATTCCGTAATTAATTCTTCAATCAAAGAATTTTTATCGAGATTTTCTCAGTTCAAAGAATTATCGCTAACACTGAAGTTTATTATGTATCCTGATGTGACTTCACATGATAAACTGAACTTGGCCAAATTTGATTGGTTGGAAATTGAAGAAATTGAAATGCAGCTGACTGATTTCCAGTCTAGTTTAATATGGATTCAAAAATGTATCGAAACAAAGAAAGAGTTGGAATTAAATGAAATAGAAAGACTATCTGTATCAGGAATAATGAGTAAAAATGCCAATATCAAAATTATGGAGACGTGGAATTCAATTCCAGACACATTTAGCTGTCTGAAGAAGCTGGCTTTTGTTATCTTAACAATATTTTCATCTACCTATGCTTGTGAGTTATTATTTTCACATATGAATAACATTAGACTCGCTTGGAAGCCGTTTGTCAGCTTGCATTCTGCTAAAAGTAGCAACGTATGAAGCTAGTATAAGTTATTTAGCATCTAATTTGGAACAGCAGAAGTTGCACTATTTTCTTCTTTCATTTAAATAAACATAACGTTACTATTCCTGTACAAAATGTATATTTTTGGTTGCAAATAAAGAGTTTTAAGTTGATAGTATTTAGTGTTATTTTTTTCATTAATTATTAATAAGATTGTTTGGTGGCACGCCATGGCCTCATTAAACATTTTTTTAGAAAAATGGCAGGTAGATGAATAAAGGTTCGCCACCCCTGACCTAGGGCAACCTATGTAAACGCCGCAGCTATTTTTCAAGATTCCGTGTAGCAACGTATTAATGTTTTATTGCAAATTATCTGACTTTTTCCTAATGCATTTTGATGACTAAGTTTGGCAGGTTTAAAAAATTAGTTTGTCACTTGAATTCCATATAAGAAAACTACATGTAGATATACTTCCAATTTTAATATACAAATACTCGTCTGTTTGCACAAATGTTCGACAGTTTGTATATGGTACGGTGAAAATACTGAAATTTTGTGGAAGTTTAAAACAAATGTTAGCATCGCGGTTTCTATTTAACCACTCTGGGACACGGCATTGCGTGCTAAATAACATTTTAGAAAATTGTGTATGGTCATGTTTTCATTGTCGAAAAGTCACGCTATTAATGAAAATAATAAAATCTACATGATTAGTAATTCAATGGGACTGAAATAGTAATTGTTCACAAATAAATAAAAAACGTAAGACTGCCATTCCCATTTACATCAAGTTTGTGCCAATGTTGGACAGTTTGCTTGCGTATGCTGTCGTATTATGCAAGCAAAATTTTGAAATGCAGGGTTTGACTAACTGCACAATATAACAGAATCAACTACTCGAACATTCGAACATTTTGTAGAAAGTTCTCATGAATGCAATCTACATTTACAACTTGTCAAATGTTTGTGGCTTTGATTGCTTTGAGAAAATTACAGAATTTTGTATTGCATCCATTGTCGTTGACAAACTCTATAATGGATATTTTTGCAACAAAGTTTTTCGTTTTCGAATAATGTAAATTTATAGTGCTATCACTAAACTCATACTTGTATGTTAAAATTACTTAGAAGTATTCATACTTTTTCAGCTCTCTTCTGAAGAGAAAAACAATTAAAAACTGAAAATTCAAATATACATATTACTGTTTATATTAAATTTTAACGTAAATCAATATTAGGTATAGGCCGAGTAGGCCCCCGCCTACGGGTGCGAGCGACAAGGGCCGCCAAATGGCGCTGGAAAAAAATAATTCTTTCGTACTTACTTACTTATCTTCAACCTCTTCTACCAGGGGTGTAGAGGTACTTTCGTACTAATGAAAAAAATAAATGAGTGAGCAATTGTACAAACGAAATAATTTATAATATTCACGACTTTACCCCAAACCTAAATAATGATAATCGTAATAATGCGACATATCACCATGCTAACGATTATTTTCTAAATTAAAACTAATTAAAAGTTTTCAAGGAAGAATGTCTCATGCAGCCATCAATCTATATAGAGGTCTGTCACTGTCTCGTTTGAAACATATACCTATTTCAGAATTTTCGACATAAGAAGCAAGAGATATTTGTATCTAAAAAGAATACCAATAAATTAAACTTTTAAGCTGAAATGACAGGTATTAATGTTATATTATGTTTTGTTATAATTGCGTTTTATGTTTTTTATTGGAATTCGTATTATTTTGTACCTATAAATCTCATAATAATTATTGTACACACTGGGGGTGACCGCCCCCCTCTCGCCATTTCGTACTCCTGTCACCTCATTGCTACCTTCTCTGATTGGGTTAACCGTCGGCACTTTTCGCTAGATTAACTATTGTTACAACCTTTACAAAGTCAATAAGTGCCCGGTGCATACTGGTCTTTCACATTAAAGCACTTACTGTAAATCCTCTCGGATGCTACCTGCTGCGGAACAACATGCCTTCGTGGGAATACTAAACGGAACAACACCTCCGCGGGATCCACCCTCTCAAATATTATGTTCAAGCAAAAACCTCTAACGTCTATCATGTGTTGTAATTGTCAAAAAAACTACCAAAGGATGCAACCCACTAAGAGTGGATTTTAAAGTAGCTACCATATCACTCTATAAGGGTACGCATAGCAGCGCTCGTAGGGTCGCATCGTATTGTTGCAACTTCTCCTATTATAATCAGCTATTGGTTACACTTTCACAAACATATAAACAATTGCGGGCAGTGATAAAATACTTTCATTTGAAAGGCTTAACACTAAGCGAAATCAAAGCAGGGTTGGATTCAACACCTTTCGATTCCGGTCCTTCGTTTTCAATGTTTAAAAACTGCACTGCTAAGTTTGGTCTTGTGAGCAGGTGAGCACCGAAGAAGGCAAAAGCGGTTTTGCCAGCATGAAAGGTTATGACAACTGTGTTTTGGGATTCTGATAAAGTTATCTTTGTCGACTACTTGGAAAATGAAAAAGCAATAAATAGCGAGTATTATGCTAATTTATTGCAACAATTGTGCTACAAAATCAAAGAGAAACGACCCCATTTGGCAAAGAACAAAGTGATTTTCCATCGGGATAACTTTTCAAAATACAGCAATTGTAATTGGTCATTGCCATTTCTCTTAAAAACTACTTGACAATTACTTTCTGAACGTAATCAATTACATACTACATTGAATTACTTTTGAGTAATTAAATTACTCTAATGTATTTAAATTACTTCTCAAGTATTTGAATTACTTGTGGTAATTGAAATTACTCGCGGTAATGACTGCCCTGGATTGGGTATTAAACCTCCAGAATGCAAAAAATTAGATAAAACCTTATTAAGTTTCATGTTAAGCAAATGGCAATAGAGGATTGCTGGAGCAATATAAGTATAATTTGATTTCTTATTACTAGTCAGATAACAGCTAGTTTTTTGCACGAGCAAAGAGATATTTGGTGCAGACGCGTGTGTTTGTAGATGAGATGTGCATGTGTTGTGTCTTGTGTAGTGTAGGCTGTGCAGGATGTGGCATTGTAGCTTGCAAATAATTATTGTGTAAGAAGGGAAAAATATGTTTGCAATAAATGTAGAGTTAATTTTTTCCATAACAATTGATTACAAATAACCTCATTATACAATATTTGTTCATAATAATTATTTATTTATTTTATTTTGCTTGTTTGAAACGATATACTAGTACATGGCTATCTAAATAAAGATATATGACAATTTGTAGTAAAAGTAACTGAAAAAGTCATTTGTGTTGTGCAATTAGAATCACCAAGTAATTGATAATTGAATTACTATTTTATTTGAGTACGTAATTGCAATTCTGGTAATTCAATTACTTCATTGGGCGGTAATTAATTACTTTTTTAAAGTAATTTTCCCAGCTCTTCGTCTGATATCGTCATAGCCAAAATTTATTTATTGTGATTCGAATTAATGCTTCATTCGCCAATTTGGCCCCCAGCGGTTTTTATCTATTTTTATTAAATCCGAAAGAAATGGTTCTGCGGTAAGAGATTTTGGTCCAATTCCATTACCTCGATGTTGTAAACAACTACTTTGAGGACTTGGATTCATCGACTTACAAAGAAGACATTGCTGTACCGTTGGAATCAGTGTGGTGAGAGGGCAGAAGACTATACCGAAAAATAAAATAATTTGTTCTTCAAAAAACCTGGATTTTCTAGGCCACCGGCGTTTCGAACCGTCCTCATATACTTATGCCGAACTAAATGCAGAAGTCATACACTAAAATTAGTATTTTATGTCACCTATATAGTAGTTGGCTTGCCTACAATAACATTTTGCCTAGTTACGGCCCTGACGCTAGATAATAATATTATTTTTTTATGAAAAGTGAAATAATGTTTAAATTTATTGCCATACGGTCACAAAATATTTTTTATAGTTTTCAGAATAGGTGAGGCAAAAATACGATTATTTATCAGATCTACTCGATAAAAAAACAATATATACAGCTTAAGCTTTTGTAAGTAACAATATCCCTCCTTCACTTCGTAATACCAACGTGTTCAATAGAATTAGTGATAAACACAAAGATGGCAGCTAAGGAAAATTAGTTTTTTATTTCCACTTTCCAGAAAAAATGTTCAAAATCATTTATTATTATTACTAATATTTTAAGTAGTGCATCTAAAAATTGTAAAGCATTATGGACAACAAAAATGTATATATGAAACACCTAAAACTAAAAAAAGTAGAAACTAGAGCGGATACTTAGAGATAACAGTTACACATCACAGTTGCAAAAAAAATTGCTGCTATCAAAGTGTGTCAATAGGAACACTTTTCCCCAGCGGGAGAAAATGCTGTTTTAGTCACTTTTTTAAAATCGTTCCAAAAGTAATTTTTTACTGCACCCTTACGCACCCACCCTAATTTTGAATCGCATAAAAGTCCGCATCCCGGAATAAGTGCCTCAATGCGGGTCGCCTTCGTGCTCCCTTCGTGGATCCGCGAGGGACGACGCGAAAATAGGCCAAGTTCAAGTGCAAGGTGAACAAGTCGATATTCATGAATCAAGGCTACTTAGCGAAGTTCCCAACCAGAAGTTTGATTGCCTGTAATCTGTGAGTTCTGAGCTCGCCACTCTCGTGCGTTTATTGCCACATAACTCAACTTTAAGCGTGTATGCAACTTGTTATACACAGAACCACTGCTGACTGCATATCTCGGAGGAAGCTGTTCTGGTTTTTATCTTTATTAGAGGGCGATCACGAAATGAGTTTAATTAAGTTTTGCAACAAGTTCAGCTCTAATGGGCGCTACCGACGTGTGGTTTTGTGAAAGTGAAAAGTTTAGGTTAATTGAAGGTTTGCGTGCTTGCAAGTGTTGACGTTTAGTGTTTGATGTCGGGGCGTATTTTTAAATTACAAAAAATAAACTGCTGTAACTTTCGGCACACCATAAAGATTACACGTGTTAACTTCAACGTGCTAAACAACGCACGCTTTGTTCCATTGGAAGTTATCCAGAATTACGATTAAGCATGATCTGATGTTATAAATTTAAAGCTGTTATTGATAATTATAAATTAGTTCTGAAATAAAACCACATGCAGCTGTCATCGCAAACTTATCATATTAATCATAGTAATCACATTTCTAGGTCAGAAATTGTGTTTGTTTAACTGCAGTCTTATGAATCTTGTGTCTTAAAACGGAACTGCAAGTTGTTTTGTAAACAAATGAGCAACTTTAGGTATACCTCTGTCTCTCCATCGCTCCTTGTACGAGTACCTATATTATTTATTCGTTTATTATTATAATTAATCGCCTAAGTGGTTTTAGTGAATTGCAGAGGATACCACAACTTTAACAATATACGTAACATATTCTGACAAGGGTTATATTATTTACAACATTAGAACCATCTAATGGCTTTCTCTTACTTTAGGCAATGCAATAAATTTGTCGACTTGTTTTTTTTTCAATACAGGAAATAAGGGCTTTAGAAAATCAGTGGAATATTTGCTGTAATTGTGCTATTTTTGGTGGAAACATACCACATTATCTTTGAGCTTTAACTTGCCCTAAAAATATTTACATTCTTCTAAACGACGTTATGGTTATGAACAGTTTATGGTTTATGAAAACATTTATTTTCATATCTATGGCAAAAACTTGAGCAGAACGATATTCATTTTGCTACTTTTCTGTAAAGCGTCTCACTAGGATCAAACGCCTTAAAACGATAAAGCCTAAACGTCTGTAATAATAGTCTGGCCATAATAATTTAAAATTGCAAATCACTCTCTGCTACAATATTTATGACGACGTTTACAGGGTCAGTAACTAGTTAACCCTTGGATAAGGGTACCTCCTACGGTTATCGCTGAGATGAATTTACATTATATTTCAATAGACAGTTCTTCCATAAATTACGCCAGGTATGCGCGGTAAGCATTTTTAAAAATAAAATTTTCGTGAATTGAAGATGTTTGAAATAGATTTTGATTGAGAAAAAATGCTGTTATGCAACTCAAGAAAATTCTTTGTCACGGTTAAAATTTATAAAACGCTTAGAAATTGAAAAATTTGTTGAAAACTAGATATTTTCAGTTTATAAACGAATAAAATTGCAATAATGTGAGTATATTAGAATAACTAATTTCAAGGAAAAATTATTAAAATTGAAGAAGTTCAAATACCTATTTGTATTTGGAAACATTTTTGATTTGACAAATTTCAGTTGTTTCAAAAATACTTAATTAAAAATTTTATAAAATAACTGAATTTAATTCATTTCACAATTTCTGAAAACAAATTTACGAACTAGATAACCTTTAACTAAGACAATTAATTTTTTCCTGCTCTTTCTTTAATAATACTTCGGTGAGCTCTTAGAACTATGATGCTACTAATTCATGTAAAAAAATTGAATATAGTAATACGATCATACCGACATTTTTTGTAAATTGTAAGATTTATATCTACAGAAAAATGTAAAACGTTATAATTTGGTTAAAATAATGTTCAAAAACTGTAACTTACTATTTAAAGAATACCAATTGATATGATTCCTACCTGTATATAATACTAAATTACATTGAGGAATCGCGAAGATACTAAATATTTATGGTGTATAAGGTACTTTCGACTTAAAATTGTCCAAGGAATACGCTCTTAAGCTATGGGCATCGAGTTACAAGACACGCTGTATATTTTCTTCAAACATATTTTCTAATAGCTATAAATAGTGAAATGGACGAACTAAAATGTTAAAGGCCCAAATTGAATATTTCCAGAACAAATAAAGTCTTGATTAGACCTAAAGTGTTCCACTCGAAGGCGTTGGCATAACGACTCAACGAAGCAGTTTCGGTAAAAGCACATATAAAGCTCAAAAAGTATTTAACGATTGCTCCTCGAGATAATTACAAATATTGCTACATTCACAACCAATAGCTCTCCCTCCATGGAGCCTTTTTGGATTTCTAAGGCATCGGCTCGTAGCAAGACGTCCGTGGTAAGTCGCTGCAAGAATAATGAGGGCCGTCTGCGGCGAAGGTGCGAGGGACCTGTTGGAGCCACGAGCGCAACGTCCGTACCAAGGGCTTTTAGGTTAGAATTTTATACTCGTACAAACTGCTTCATAAGAGAAAGGAAACGGTGGCCAGTTAATTGGCCAGCACTACAGCTAACGGGGAACAGGACGGCTGGAAATACCCCAAAAGTTAGAACAAATTGGCAAGAATCAGAGATCAAGCTAAAATAATCATGTGTAGTTAACTCGAATATCGAATTTGGGCTGATAAAAACAGCTATCGAAATCAAATCATCAAAACACGGTGCGAAAAATTCAAATAATACACAAAGTACTTAAAACTCGAACTACGTACTTCTTTTCCCGTAACAACGCAGTCGCATCTGTCTCAATTTGATAGCCCATACTTAAAATTCGAGAAACGACGTTCAAAAATTTTCGAGTTCGAAAGCGAGTCATCAATTTTTTAAATATATTATATCTGGTTTTTGTACCTCCTGCACTGCTGCCTAGAATATCTATTGTGGTATTTAGTGTTTTCAAGCCTCACAGAAGTGTTTTGCTTTCGTCAGAAAAACCCAGAATTACATCTATAGCGGTTTTTTTTCCGGAATAGTTATGAGTTCTTCATAATAGTACAGGCAGTAAATTGGAGTTTCATCCTATTTACAGAACCTACAGTATGTGATTATTGCCACCCCTATTGTGTGCATGTATTTATTTATATAGCAGTGTCCAGAAATCGAGGATTTACGAATTCGAGATCGACAAT
>OW679198.1:94657588-94887097 GCA_940337035.1 Agriotes lineatus
ATTTTTAGTTCCGTAACTTCAGATTCGGCCATATCTTAACAATAGAACTGTAATTTAATAATGTTTATATTTTGAATGTGAAAGTTTATTCAGGAAGATAGCGAAAACATTTATGTTTACGTTTTGTTATCATTTTGTCGAATATGTATGAAAATGAATATCAGAATCGCTCTTCGATCAACATTTCTTTTAGATGGAGTCCAGGCTGCGTCTCTGTCTCTATCAGCCAGAAGTTAGGAACGTTTGCAAGTTGTTTAAAGGTTGAGGTTTCCTGTAATTTTCTTTTTAGGATGGTACGATATCCGGGTTCGGAAAATTAAACATTTTGGGTATAAAGATGTGTTTATGATACACATAACAATTTCACGTAAAAACAATAGTAAGTTCTATGTAATTAAAAAATATATACATATTTAAATGTTGGGCATTAGACCTCTTCTCTTGTTTATTTTTAAACGATCAAAGGCTGCAAACTAACCTAGAATGGCATCTTTAAAGCGAGAATTGTTTACGTATTATGATATATATAACGGAAAGAATGCGATAACCGTGTTTCTTTATTTATATGATTTGTGTGCCGGATCACCGTGGTATATCGAACTTCCCCTCCTTCCCAGGTTTATGCTATTATCAATAAAATTGCTTTCAAATATCCATTGTAAGTTTAACACACTCATTTTTGTAGTTTTGTAATAGGAACGCATTTTCCTAATTTGGGTATTTTGTCATTTGTCCGAACCCATTTCGTTTTTATTTATATTAAATGCAAATCCATTAAATCTGCACGCATATACATAAAAATTAAGAAGCCATGTTCAAATTGTACATGTTCCATTTTACATATTTAAGTTAATAACGGCGACAATCATATTGAAACATTCTATACGAAAATACTAATACAGTGAAACCTCTCTTAACGGATACCTATCAACAGCGAACACTTTTATACAACGGACGGTTTTATTGTACAGAACTGTAGGAAATATAGGGTAAAAAACCGCTAATAACGAACACCTCTACAACGGACATGCTGATATTTCTCATGGTTGTGCATTATGAAGAGGTTTCACTGTATTGCAAAAACTGTAATCCAAATTCAATTCGAGTCTTTACCAGATTAAGTTGTTTTTATTTAGAACTTAAGTAACTTAAGAATGATGCAATAGAAAAGGTAATTTTCAGAACGAGTTATTCGAAATGTCTCGCTGTGTCAAGTTTTTTTCCAAAAAATATAATCTTATTTGATCAATAAGTTGCATGTATACATAGAAACCGCTAAAACTATTTTCTTTAAATTCTGGTCGCATTTACAGTTTTTCAGATGTGTTTGTATTTTGATGAAATGCATTATAGTTTCCTAAATACTTATTATTTTAATTATAAAAACACATTCTATAGACATGTTGAGCTAGATTTCGAATTATGTGCATTCTTTCAAATTAAACAATATTTTTACGAAAGTCCCGGAGTTCAATACAAAGTTCGTTGCACTCTTGATGCTACAGATGCGCCCTAAAATTCAACCTTGCAACACATGCAAGAAAATGCAAATTTTACTGATGGCGTTTTTTCAATACCACACTGTGCGCCTTCTATTTATATGCTTCAGTGTATCTACTGAAACGTGAATTTCTGTTTCAACATTTTACAAAATAAAAACAAATAACTAAACATCTAAAACATAAAGACACGCGTATGGTGTTGGCCTACTTGCGCCGAGCTCACTTGCGCCCACCAACATTTTCGGCTCAATTGCGCCCCAGAAAAAATCAACAAGAATTAGGGTTCCAGTGCGCCCATCCTTGTCATTACGAAACTAGAAGAATTTAATGATATTCCTGAAATTGAAATATTACGTTTATTACAATTCTAGTACAAATTAGATGTCTACCAATCACTATTTATTAAAATTATTAGCAATTATTTATTTTTTAAATATTTAATATTGGAAAGTGGTTAAAAATAACAATAATTGATGATATCTGATTGTGGTTATGATAAAAATAAAATAAAGCAAATAATGGAACTAAACGTTCTCTGCCATCTCTCATATTAGAACTATCAAAATTGTTGAATGAGAACAATTCAATTCTGAACATTTTTAGTTCGCTAAGGTCTAAGGATACTATAAATTAAAAATTCTTGGTCTTGTCATTTGTCACTTTCATGGTTCATGTGGTCGACTCTTTATATAATCTTAAAATAATATATAATAAAAATAATGAAACAATTCGCTTATTATAATCTTTTCCCTTTATTATCCTTTTTTAATAATTTTAAAACATAGAGGGTCTAAGATAGCTAAGCGCCTCACTAGTCGGCCAATTTTGGAAGTCTTACTAACTAATGAGCTGGAAGGATGGGCGCAAATGAACTTTAATTCTTGTGATATTTTTCCGGGCACAAAAGAGCCGAAAATGGCGGAGGCGCAAGTGAGCCGGGCGCAAGTACGCCTATATCACACGTATACGCAGAATTACTTCTAAAATTACCTCAACATTTCCTGGAATTTCCGCATATTGCAACAAAATACTTTAAAATTCTTGAATTATACTTCAAATTCTTGAATTGCTCCAACATTTCCTTGCATTACCTCAAAACTTCTTTGCACTGCTTTAAAATGTCCTCAAAAATTGCCTGCGGTATGTACAAGCACTTCCCAGCGTGTCCAACCCTCGAAAGAAACTTAGCTATTGCCATTCGAGTTCAGAAATTTTGTTTTAACGAAGAAAATCTCTTTTCAAAACTGAAGTGAAAAAATCATGTTTCATAAATTCTAAATTTTAAATGATTATTATTCTATTGGCGCTATTAGTGTTAAGCGTATTACATTGTTTATAATATTAATTTTCTCTAATATAAAAATTAAAATTAAATCTGTCACTGTTGAAACTCCCTAATTCACAATACGGAATAGGAAAACGGTTTAGGAATCCCAATCGCATTACAACTAAACTGAAGAAACACAATTTGCAATACATAAATACTGCTTTTTTGAGTAGTATTAATTATTTTTAAACTAAGTTTTTCCTACTAAATATATGGTCGTTCCTTTTGTAGTTTCAATTTGATTCACACATTAAAAACCCTAATTGCTGTAAATGCTATATAGTAATTCAAACACCTTGCACATAACTATACGATCAGGAACCTGATCCTTGATTTAATTTTTGTAAGATTTTATGACATATTTTTAATTTAAAAAGTCCAGATATAACCAAACAGGAAATTTTGCACTGTATAAGTTTATTCTATTTTTGGTATAGCTTCTATTAGTTTTGTGCTCTTGAGAAAACAGTAAAAAAAAGGAAATAAGTTTCTTCGTTAGATTTCAGTTGTCAGTAAATTCTATTATGCAATTTATAGTCATTTGATTACGTCAAAACAAACGAAAATGCAAGCACGCTATTTGCGTGCTATTTATGGTATGTCATAAAAATCCACTTAATTTCAAAATTATAGGTTTAGAGCCCCACGATGATGTTGACAGCAACGGCAAACATTCGTTACATAATTTTATTGTTTTTTGCAAAAACCCACGTTCGCGATTTCCCTAACAGAATTTTAGCCAAATTTTTAAAAGGCACAACAAAAGCCCACGTCACTAAATCCTACCTGGAGCAGCAAATGCACGGGACCACTTATTGCGGGCCTCTTTTTGTCCCTGGGGTTAGAAAAGCACGGCATCCTCGTTCTGTCACTTTGTTTTTCAATTGTTTGCACCAAATAAACTCCCGTATTCACCGTTCGCTCCGAATGTGGCAAAAAACCACTTCGCACTAACGACCGTGACGTTTTGCAATGTCATTCATATTGTTCGCAGGCTCATTGAGTATGTATTTCGCTGTCTATTTTCGCGACTGCACGTTTGTTTCTTCGACGAATTCCTACAAATATTCATAGGCGTTTTCCTGAGTTAAGTAAAAAAATTAAGCCACCGCACACGAACTAGCACACTAAAAATGTGCGCAAACGAGCCACTAGCGTGCGAAAACGATTCACAAGCAATTTTATTCGCGGAATTACGCAAAATGCCAAGTTAACATTAAACGGAAGCGTGGCTCATGTTTGAGCTATCTCGATCGTGGAGGTCCAAGCCGACAGACAACCACCGGAAAAATGAACCAACTCCACCCTCAGCGCCCTACAGCGCGTTCACTATTAGTCAGTGGTAAGGCACAAAGAGTCATCTGTTCACCATGTTATCGTCATTAGCTGGAAATCCGAAATTAGGTATATTTATTGTACTTGTAAACAGGATGATTTACGATGATTTGATGGGGCTCTCCAGCTTGCTGGCTTTTTCAAAGGGATTCGGTTTGGGGTAAAATCGGTTTCTAGGAGTAAATATGCATTTGACATCATAATCGTATGGATTATCTTAATGATTATGGTGTAGTGATGTAGTGGTTAGGGTTAGGTATTCATTACTTAATTTTTAGCTTTATTAGCTGTAAATAAGTTATATAGTAAACAAAAGTGCAATATAAAGAGACGAATATTATTAACAAACCTCTTTTCTTGAAAACTGTAACAATTATTATTGTTCATAGTAATACAAATGTCCTTTTCTTTTTTATATCTGTAATAATATACAGTGTGTCCCCGGAAACGACTCTTGCGAAAAGTCAAACATTCTCGATTTAAATTTTCATTTTTTGAAGTTTAGCCCTGATTGTTAAAGGCGAATTTCTAACATAAATAATTTCAGTTTTGAAAAATCAAGTATGCCTTGGAAATAAAAAAAAACCTATTTTGCTGTAGAGTAAAGTGCCTTTTATGTGGCAAATACGACAAAAAGTTATTAAGAAAAATTGTTTAGAATCCACATTGGGGCCCCTACACCAAATTTCAAACTCCTCGGCCAATTTTGATCTCCCACATTTTCTTTTATGTTTGTTTCAAATCAAAGAATTTTACTTTTAACAAAGACTGCCATGGAAAAACTAATATTTTTAACAATTTTTTTTAATAACTTAATAACTTTTGTCTTATTTGCCACATAAAACGCACTTTACTATACAGAAAAATAGGTCTTTTTGAAAATGTCCAAGGCATACTTGATTTGTCAAAACTGAAATTATGTTAGAAATTCGCCTTTAACCAACCAGGGCTGAACCCCAAAAAATGAAAATTTAAATCGAGAATTTTTTACTTTTTACAAGAGTCGATTCAGCTATAACACTGTATAACGTGTGAAGCTTTCAAGGTAAATAAATTCTGTTGAAGTCGTTTTGGAGATGTGTACGCTTTGATATAGAACAACAAACAGTTCGACGCATATGACGTAAAATCGAATCAGGCCAATCATATTTCAGTGAAATCAAAATGTTACAGTAAAATATGACAATTGTACATAGTTTAATATGTACCTTTTTTATATAAGTAGTGTGATTCATAAATTTTTTTAGGAACCTATTTTTATTTAAAATAAATAAAATCATTATTATTCTGAATTATGCTGAAAAAGTGTTCACTGGTTTCAAAAAGTGGATCTGTCAAAATTAAAATTGTAGGTTCATTTTATTATTAAAAACCAAATCTCGAACAAGAATTTAGCAAGATTAAAGTAGTCTCTACAAGTTTCATGAAAATGAATTTAGTAAGATTAAATTAGTTCATTGCTAACATCTGAACAAGGGTTTTGTAAACAGCTCACGGACATCGTAATCCCTTGAAGCATGTGGACGTCAAGGATGGTTCGTTGTTTGAGAAAGCAAATAGATAAAAGCTTACCAAATTTCTAAGCAACAGACAATGAGCAGCATTATATAAAAATGTATTGCAAAGTTGAACCACCGTCTCGTTACATTGGCAGTCGCATTAACGTTTACTATGGTAGTACCTACACAAACTGTGTATCTGTATACGTTTAAGTAATAAAATAGTTCGATAATCTACTCCGTATTTTATTTATTTGTTTTTCAGCGTAGCAATAAGAAAAACCTTTGGCAAAACTCCAGTTAAGATCTCAATTTGTTGGTTTTTTCCATTGGTGGGGTTTTAAGAAGTTACATCCAAAAATGTACGATTTCTATATATTTTGTTTATTATAAATAAAAATTTGCAATTCATTGTAAGTAGCGACCACTTTCTGAAAAAAAAAACATTAAGATAACAATGAGAATTTTTACTAAAAATGTAAAATCTATTTGTTAAGGAGATTGGACTCGGTGTTTAGTTTTTGTTTGCGGCTACGTGGGCCGATTATACGTAGCACAACTTTATGTCCCACTCTCTGCAGTGGAATAAAACGATATGCCAATGTTACAATTACCCAGTGCGCTTACTGCTATGACATCGCTCTTGTGTACTGACAGAATAAGTGGCCTACACGCATAGCCTACACGCCTGTATTGAATAAATTTAAAAATCGGTGAGATTAACACCCAGTAATACTGATCGTTGCAATAATCAATGGAAGGGCATTTTACTAAATTATTGTACTAAACAATGGATATTATTTTATAGACTTACGCCTTTATTCAATTTGCATATTTCGAATATTTAATGCCGAATATGACATACTTGAATATTTCTGTAAAAACAATAATGTACAATGGCACCTAACGGTGCAAATTCTACTAAACCTTGCCGTTATTTATTGAAAAACTTTAACGTTGACAAACGTCTATTTTTTGTTAATACAGACGGTGCTCTTCTGTTATTACTTCGCTTAGAATTTCCCATGGTAAAACTGCATGAAAACACGGATTGCACTTGCTTACCAAGTAGTCGCCAAATACTGCTAAATGCTGTACTGTACCATGTAGCAAGCGTACAATTAGCCAACGATTTCCTGTAGACGATGCGGCGACGTTATTCTGACTATTTGTAACAGGTCATTGTGCGATCCTGGATACTTGAAGCGTTGTTCGAGTGAGCAAGCGCTATGAAGATTTGCGTTTGCTTGTGACAGATACATGAAATGCAAGAAAAATGAACAACGAAATTATAGAAAAACCGAAAGAAATTACATATTTAATTTTCTTTACACTGTTGTGTGTACAATTAATTAAGGAATGGAGGATGCTAAAAACAAACCTTATATTCCTTAAATATATACTGTTTTTATTGATTTTTTTACACAAATCGTAATTTTGAAAAAATGGTTGAGCCATTGTTTTTGTAAATGATGTGCCCACAAAGTACTTTGCATAAACTTAACAACACAAAAAAAATAATTTTGCGTTTACTGGTTCTAACGTAAGTAACACACGACTTCCGGGATTAGACCGTGTCATGATTGAGATCGAAGAACTCAACGTTTCGCCCACTTTCGTAAGGGGCTTCATCAGGAGGAAAAAGCAAAAGAGCACGGTAACTCAAAGTGTTAACCACGCCAGAGGCGAGTTTCGCCTCTGACGTGGTTCACACGTTGAGTTACTGATAATAAAACAGAATTTTTAACATTTCAATGACTACAAGGTACAGACAAAGATTTATGATAAACTTTTGTTACCTTAATCAAAATAAAATATTTTCATTATCGTAGTAGCCGATATAACTTTTTCAACACGTTATTAAATAAATTATAAGTTGTCAAAAAATTTATATCTGTTTATTTATTGAAAATAAAACTACGTTGTTATTTATTATATTATAGTGAACGTATTGATATTACTTAAAAAAACAAGTTGTACGGTGCATTTTAAGTATTGCTACGGATTAAGAATATTTTTGTTTAGAAAACTAAAGCTTAATACATATGTGCTATTTTTCTAAAAAAATTAGCAAAAACGAACTTGTTCATCACAATGCTGTGTGATATTTTTCTTTCGTAGCTTTTTAGCAGTTATGAAACAATATTATTTTCAAAACTATTCTTTGTGGCTATTATATGATTTTATAGAACTCAAATGTCACTATAATATTGATGAATTTTCCATTAAATTATAAAAAAAAGTGGACGTGACTACCTCCCTGGACTTTCCCATACTGGAAACTGTTCATATCGTCTTTATTCAACAGTCTTTACAACATATCAAAATTTCAACTCCATGACTCACGTCTTCACCGTGATAAGCGTTTACACTTTCACGTAAATTGCGGGTAAATATAAAAGAACTAGTGAGTCACCCGAACTACGTTTCGGTTCGCAAAATTAAGAGAGATTCATTAATATAAATTAAAAAAAAAGATGCATCGACGGGATCGAACTCGGGGCTCCCGCGTGATAGGCCAGCACGCTTACCGCACAACCACACTCTCCTGTTTGAATAATGCGCGCACCCGAGCTAATACTAGACAGCTATAGGCGCTCCGCTCTGCTGCCTAGAGAAGTTAATTAAATTATACTGCTGCCTAGAGAAGTTAATTAAATAAGTCTGAAAATTAGCAAACTTTTAAGCCATCGTACAACTTAATCGGTCCAGTATCTTCGGAGGAGATAGCGAACAAACATAGTTACACGCAAACAAAGAAAGCTACGATTTTATGTTATAAGATGTGTAGTTCAAAACGTGACCACCGAGCTTCTGTAGATGGCGCCAAGTGGACAAGCCGCCACTGTGCTATTTATGTGTTATTTTATTCAAAACGGCTGTAGCACCGAGGTGAAATTTTCTAAGTACCTGGAAATTATATTTTCTAGGGCATACAAAATCGATTTTTTTATTTTCGCGGAAAAAGATTCTTTGACGCAAAAATATAACAACCGTTAGAATAAAAAAATTATTTTTCAAAAATAGAGGGGGGAGGGGGCCGGTGCGCTTACATATATCCACGAGTGTAATATTTTTTTGCATATTCATATGCTCCATTATGCACTGAACAATCCAGTGAAAACCCCAGCTACCTATCTTGTTTTGTTTATTAATTAAAGGGGTTTAAATTTTCAAACTTCAAAGCTTCGTAGAGGGCGCCACAGATAATTCATGAGATTCTTTAAAAAACAGATCGATAGCCCTTTTCGGGGTCTATCAGTGTATGAAGTTTAAACAAATTCCTGTGGGCAGTTTTTGAGAAATGATTTTTAGAAAATTTCCAAAATTTTGAAAATTTGTAATTTAGGCCCCTTAATATTTTTCAAAACACTTTTTATATCACCTCATGTTAGCCTTCATATACTATTCAGAAAACAAAAATCAATTGAATCGATTCATCCGTTTTTGAGTAATAGGGCGTTAAACTCAAAATTTTCAAAAAATCCTAGCGCCCTTCATTTTAAACCTAACGAGTTCGGAAAAAAACTAACAGATTTGTCTTATGACCCTCTATCGTTATCCGCGATAAAATTTTCAAAATTTTAATCACGAAAACAGTGATACCAAAAAAACATGCGTAACTTCCGCTTCCGGTTTCAGATTTTTTTGAAAAGCTTATTTTGTCGATGAATTTTCGATACACCCCCGCATTCCAAAGCGCATAAAAATCGGAGCAATACTTTCGGCTGTAGGAGCGTCACCCACCCACACACACACACACCCACACACACACCCACACACAGACAGACATTTTTTAAAAACCACTTTTTTGGGTTCCTAGAGTCCCAAAACGGATATTTCTGTGAAAATCTCGATTTCCAAAATTTTCATGATTCCAATACTTCCCTATACCTATGGGTATGGGAAAGTAAAAATATTTGATGAAAAGCAATGATCATTATTCCAGATTGCGGTATTTTTAGCTGTTTAGGTCGACAAGATTCGAGAGTGTGGATAACAATATTTCATATTGCTACTAAAATAACTGGCTCTTTATTAATTATTATTAAAATAGTATTCACTGCGGCCAGGGTCAAGGTTCGGCGATAACGGTTTAGCTTTTCAAAATATATGAATACATCAAATACCCGCATTAAGTGCCGGAATTCCATTATTCTTCCAATGTTTACATATTTTCAAATTGGCCTGATTGCTTAGCGGAAATAATATGCTGTATTTTTGTCCTACTCTGTTTACAATCAACTCAGTCATGATACTGTAAACATACCCACATAAAATTGAGTAAATATTGTGCTAATAATCGGATGCCCATTAAAAGGTAATACACTGCTGTGTTTTCTTTGAGATATGTGACAGATAATAATTAGTCTGGACAGCTTCATCAGATAACAGTTTAAAATTGTATAATAGGAAATGAGTGTGTTATTGTTAGGCTTATTGCATGACTGCAAAACATGCTCCTTTATGAGGAGGTAGATTAAAATACTAGAACTAGAAGATGCGCTCTTACAAGCAACTATAATTTTTAAGGTTAAGAAAGAATTGTTTTTAAGAACAATTTAATTAAAAAATTTAAAACGGCCAATAGGGAATACAATGAATTCGTTTTTGAAGTATGTTGAATGCTGAAGTTAATGAATTTAGATTTCAATAGTATTAAATAATAACATACATTATTTTTTAGGTATGGATTTTTTCCTGAAGATACTTATATTTTTTTCTCAAAACAAAACAAACAAAACGTATATTTTTAATTACGCGTTTTAATTACTATTGTCTAACAATGCTCGTATAATATCAGCTTATATAGCCTATGTAGATAACAAATGCGCCTCTTAGCAACTGGCATAGTAAATATGAACTATAGTTTAGATGTTCTTGCATTAAACCTGTACTCTTTGTGTTTTAAAAATGCATTATAGAATCGCAAATTGAAACCTTTGCACAAAACAATATTATCAGTTAAAAGTGGGTTAGGATGGATCACAAATAATCGTCTTTTTCGTGAAGAATTTAATATAATAGGCCTTTGATGCGAGGAGAAATGCTGGATTTTACTTTTCGAGATTTTATCAAGACAAGTGGAGAAGGGTTTTTACAATGTCATGAGAAACAATGCTGCTCTAACTCGAAAATGTTAAGGGCGTCTGGATTATGTTTCGGTTTCATACTCGGCACAGTCGTCAAGGGTTAAGATATCACCAAAGTAATTATTTTCGAGTTGTTGCTTAAATTGTTCGGCATTTATGTACATAGAAGTTTATAACTTCATAATTTTTATAGCAATGTAAAGGGTTTTCCAATAAGAACGATATGATTTTAAAATGAAATAAAATAAAAATGATTTCAGATATAACCACACTTTTTATATTATCTTAAAGTACAATCGATAACGTTTATGTTTTGAATAGCACGTCGTTTAAATGTCCACCTCGGCTTCGTGTACACGAGTGAATTCGACGAATCCAATTTTGGACGACTTTGTGCAATAAATCGGGGGTTATCTCACGAATGTTCAATCTCAAAGCATCAAGTGTTTGTGACCTGTTTGCATAAATCTTAGATTTTAAATAACCCCACAAAAAGTAATCTAAAGGAGTCAAATTGTTTTTTTCAGTCCTAACTCTTGAGCACGACGAGGAATTGATAAATTTGGATCTTCTGCAACACTAGCTCTTACAGCAGCAATATTCTCAACAGTTGCTGGTTACAGCTTTGGTTCAAACACAATTCTACATTGCATTTGCTGCATTTATTGAAAAAACTGACATTCAAATATATTTATGCCGTTATTGTACGCAGTATTTGTTTGTCAATTTATGTATTGCCGAATCAAAACTAGATTTTGCCTAAACTGAGAGTTCCACCTTAATTAAAAATGTTTATTCAGTTGTAAAAAGTTTATCTACTTTAAAGATCGACCAGACACCTTTAAGCTGTAGATTTTGTAACATGTATTTATGACAAGTGACAATTTATAGAAGTATTTACGTAGTAAATACAAGATAAGTATGTATCGCATTTGTATTAGATATTCTTATAAAGTAGTTTACATTTAAAAAAAAAGCAAGACAGATATTTAACAATTTTGTTCTGATTGCAGTTTGATCAGCTAATCGAGGTAGGAAGACAGTTTAAAAATGATTCTTATCCTTTTACATTATTACATTGCACCTGACGCCATGAAAAATGGCGATAGCCCGGAAGCCGCATTAAAATTAATCGAAATTGACGGAAAATGCCGCCGGAAACTCGCAAAAGAAAATCCTTCCAGACACTTCGGCATAGTGAGAGCAGAAGGTTAGTGGTTTAACGGCTTAAGTAGGATTTTCGCAACAAATTCCGCTAAGACCTTAAGTGCAGGTACACACATAAAGCAGGGTCGTTAGGGTTAAAACAAGCAGAACAATGGCACAGCGGGCAACCCTAACCCGTGAAGTTATCCAGCTCTATTACGCAAATAGACAAAAATGGCGTTAGCGCCGTAAGTTTGCGTTTAGCCGCCAAAAACTTCCAAGGCGGATCGTTAGGGAATAAATTCCAAGCTGGACGCATCGGTGGAGTCGCAGACTTGTCGTTGACGATATCTGCCAGGACCTTCCTTCAGATTTCAAGAGCAGCGATACACCGAAGCAGAAGGAGGTGCTAGCCGTCATCTTAGATCATGACAAATGGTTTGCGGTTCCAAGACGGACGCCCCCGCCGAAAGATAGGGATGTTCGGTAGCAAGACGCATTTTTGTCGGTTACGATGAAAGCTGAAAGCTCATGTCAAAAAATCCATTATAAGATGTAGAAGAAGTTAAAACTATGACATATTTCAACTACCATCTTGAAAAGTTCTATATCTAGCAGGATAAGCGCGGTATCATAAATGGAGTATTTGAAAATAATTCAAGTAAGCCCTCATCTTAGTTATTTCGCTTTGGACCTTGCTTGTCTATTTCAGTGCTAAATAATCTTAGTTGGTGGTTATGCTTATGTAGTTACTAGCCTCTGAGCCCACCACACAGGTGGTCTTACCCCAATTAACATAATGTTTGCATTTTTAAATTTGAATTGCAAATAGAAAAGTTTTTAGTGTTCAAAATTATGTACAAAATAGGTAAAAATATCTTAATGTTGCTAATAATACTGACACAGTAAACAGAAACACTCAGTAATGCAAATTATATTAATTTGCAAAGAACCTGAATAGTCAGACGCTTTAAACGCTAGCCTACGAACGCACACTTATCGAGCTTGCTTATTGCTGCATTAAAAAACGCGGTGACGACAGTCGATTGCGGACGAACTACGCCCGATCGATTCCGATGAAAAAACGATCTAGGCACAGACGCAGAGACGCAGACACAACTTACGTTTTTACATAGGGATGTGATGGTATGTAAATTAGATCATGCTACATTTATCGTAGAAGTTTACTTACGGTAAATGACGCTGTTTCAATAGTTATTTTTGGCGTTATCCCCATATCTGACAACTGGGTGCCGGTCAACCCAGTCGCTTTGAAAATTGGGTACCGAAACCATGGTTATGGAAGTAGGGAAAGTAAGGTAGTGGTGGAAGGAGTGAGGCTAACCACATCGCCTAGTGGTGCCAGATGACTGGGTTTCGGCGGCCCTGACCCGCCGTGTGTCAGGCCATATTTCTACATGTGGAATGACGCGCCCTGAACTTTACTTATAGAATGGAAGGCGGGAAAATAGAAATCAAAATGAAGTGGTATGTTCAATCATTATTTGATCATTTTGTATTTCAAATTACGTGTAGAATAATAGTGGATCACTAATATACAATCGCTTAGTATTTTATTAGTGGCATCGCTATGCTTCAAATCGTCTGCGTCTGCTATTACAATGGGCTCATTCTTTTCTGCAAGAATCAGGTAAGCTGTTTAATTTAACAATGAGGATTACATGGGCTTAACAAGAAGCTATTAGCACCTGGAAATAATTTTCTTCCCTACCAGGCGCATACTACGGAGTCGGTCGTTAGGGATTTATTCGGAAGAGTTACTTAACAACCAATTCATTGTTGACCGTATCAAGTCATGTACAATTCGGTTATCACAGCGTGGCCTCTGTGTTTCAGGTATGCAGTAGACGTTGACATTAGGAAAATGGGAACTTCATTTATTTGAACGCTGTCGTGAAGTAAACTTTATTCCTATTGTCCTATACCTATACAGTTTTATGATAAAGTTACTTGTACTGCCTCTTTCTATCTTATGTGTATTTTGCGGATTGAGCTAAAATGTTTAAATTGTATCAAGCTCAAAGGCTGACTGTGTTCCCTGTCTTGACAAGAATGATATCGGGAATGGAGCACAGTCCCTTATCTTACCTATTATGAATTGTTTTTTTCTTTGGAAAAACCTGATTCACGCTCAATGAAGTTTTTGTGCAATTATTTATTCCTGTAAAAGTGTCAGTGAGGTGTAACCACTATCTATTAGTATATTCCATAATAACTCTATATTTACGATATCGAATGTTTTCTTCAGGTCTACGAAATCCAGCTGAGTTTCTCTTCTTTTTGTTTGACAATGAAAGTGTTGTCAGAGATCGACCTTTCTCTTCTAAAGCCACACTGTTATTCGCCTTAAAGATGTTTTGTAGGTGATTGTTTACAATTTTGTTGTATGGTTTGTATGTACTGTACTGTTGCATGTTGAGCAGACTTAATCCCCTGTAATTTTTGCAGTTGTTTCGCAACCCGTTCTTAAACAAGTTCTTAACTTTATCGACATTCCAAACTTCGGAAATTTTCTTTTTCTGTCATCATAGATCAATAGATATAGTAGCCTAAGTTCCATCATAAGTCTCCATATTATAGAAGTTCATTATTGGTATTATCTACGTCCTTTCGGGTTTTCGAGGTACGTACAATAGTATGAGGTTCTTCTAATACAATTTTATTGATGTTTCTTGTTGATGTTCTGTTTCATATAGTAGTTCTTCTTACGGTATACCACAGTTGTTTATAATGTATTACCGGATTTTCTTCTATTATGACATTGATGTCGGTAGTATCTTTGTCTTATGAGCTATCTTTTGTCGTTCATACAGCTTTTGTTCCACATTGTTAATAAATTTCTCCCATCAAAGATTGTGTTTTTGTTAACCAAGTTCTTTGCAATCTTTCGTGTTAGCTTCTAAGCGTATCTGTGCTTTTAAATACCCAGTCGCGGTTGCAAATGATCAATATTTGCCATAAACAGAAAACTGGTCTACATCTGTGACATCCTCGGGCTGTAACTGACTTTAAGAGTATGTATAAGAAAAGCCAATTTACACAAATACATTCACTATGAAATACACATATAAACTCATAAGACAAAACTAGGATTAAAACGTGGAATAATGGTCATTCCGAAACACAAACATAAAATAAGAATGGAGAAACCTACGTGCGATATAGCAAGGGGCTACTCCCATTTATATTTAAACAGGGACAGGATAATTATATATGCCACACAGATATATTTCAACAATATTAAGAATGCGCCAAATAAGTGTTCTTAAAAACGCGAACATTAAGATGCATCGCATCACAAGTACGATCATGTACAGCAATGTTTCCCAAAGTGTGGGTAGCGACCCCCTGGGGGGTCGTGGTGAGGTACTAGGGGGGTCGGCAGGAATTTCCAAAATAAGAAAAAAAAACATTTTGCTAAATCATGTATTTTTATTTTAATAACGTAAATAAAAATTAACAATTAGTTATCAAATGAAACTAAATATTAATAAGTCCGTAAAAATGAAAGAGATAAATACAGTAAAATATTTACTCACTACCATTACCGCAATCACCACAACGCCCTGCTTGGAATTGAAGTCTCATTGCACTTCGCTGCTTATATAAAGCCACACCGAGGCTTCGAACGATATGATTTAGTAACCTTATTCGAGAACGTTCCAGAGTGCCAACTAGTAGCGAAGTAGCGCTTTCGAGAATATCATGGAAAAGTATCGCGATGTACCTACAATGTGCAGTCGATTTTTTATCATTTAGTTTTATTGTAAATGGTAGTCTGGCAGAAGAACTACTAGTTACTAGTGGGACAGATCGCAATTAAAATAACTGTTGAATTTAATTTTTAATTTATTTAATTTAAACTTAAACAGTAAGGTAAAATAATATTTGACAATCAGTTACTGCTCATTTAGTTGGCTATTTTTGTCGCTATTTTGGTTTGAGTGATGAGTAGGGGGAAGTAGGGGGTCGCGAACAAATTTTTATCAAAAAGGGGTCGCGCTTTAGATAAGTTTGGGAAACACTGATGTACAGGATTGCGTGCATGAAAACTAGTCTCAACTAACGTACGTAAGTGCATTCCTTTTAGTAAGATTTTCATACATCTGGAGCAATCACTTATCGCTTTAAGTTGTAAACATTTCCGATATTAAGTTAATGCTCCAAGGCTTCCGAATTGCTGTGTTGCGTATGAAGCTCGCCCTTGAACTGCATCACCCAAACCTTGACGCGTAATGCGTAAAATGTTTCCACACACGATGCGGGGCAGCCCTTGGCTGCTACTTTGGTGCCGCAATGACAGCTGACGTCAAGGTATCAACAATGGACATCACGAAATTACGTGACTGTTTCGCAAATTGGGTACTCACCGTCTACATCTACACGATTTACATGTGGTTTACTGAACAAACACGGCTAACCGCATACACACTTAAGCAGTAAACTTAAATACCGTTAGGCTTTCTCAAGCAGTCTAATTTAATTTGCCGTAGACACAATTCACTGTGAGCGAAATTAACAATAAAAAAGTATGTAACTAGAAATTGGATATATGCGTTAACATGAGAATAAACAATACAGGCGAAATAACCAGATTCCCGTTTCAACTTTAAATATTTCGTTGCGATGTTTGATAAGTGGTTCAGTTCTAGCCATCTGATAATATGTTGATATTTGATATTATCACTTAGTGGTCGGTTATAGCTTACCTTTTAGTTAACTGTGATGTAATTGATTGGGCTTCTGTACCATCTATTGCACCATCAATGTTTGTGGAATTCCTTTTTCCTAAAGAATGCCTTGCTTATATTTAATTTGCTCACAGTTGCAAAATGTATCAATGGATGCCCATTGTTGCTTATGTGACGTTCTTCGAAACTACCTGCGACTTGAGGGATGGAAATGTTCCTTACTGTTGCATTCATGTCTCCCGCTATAACCAATTGGTCTGTTATGTTGCTGTTCCAGTTAGATATTTCTTTTTGCAGTTATTCATATAAATTGTTCAGTTACTTATTTTTTTTCCTTCTTTAGGTACATGTACGCATACAACTGTAAGATGGCTTAATTTCATTTTAAATCTAGCCAACATGATTCTCTTATTGACATGCGTATAGCTTACTATAATTCCATTTCTGACTAATTAACAACGCTGCTATTTTCTGCTGATCGACTCAACTATACATATGTACATATCATAGTAAAATGATAGTGTAGATCCGTGGCTTCTCTTAATTTTACTTAATTTTTGTAATAACTGCTATATTCATCTCTTTATTTTTAAGTTCTTTACGTAGGTAACTGTTCCTCCTTGTTAGTTACTCCTTTCACATTTAACTTATAGCTACTGCGATCTTCTCCTTTATTCAAAAGATATTGTTGTTGTCTCGCCTTCTTTGTTTTTAATTAGATACGTCCGCCTGATTCGTATAAAATTCTCAAGTATTATACAGGGGTTTCGCCATTACAAGATACCTATTTGTATTTAGCTAGACTAGTTGACTGATGGAGATCGCACCTTGAAGCCTATCCAAATTGTTGGAAAATTTAATTTTATATACATCTTAGACTTAGAAATTTCAGTATACATATGTATAAGCCACATTTGTGTGGTTGCAGTCTCACTACTAGAAATTGTTTATAGTAAAAAAGAAGGGAACTATCTGATTGTGATCAAAACCTATAGAGTTTGAATTTTACTTAGCTTAGTTCAATACATGATATCGTTTATTTGAACAGGTATTTTTCAGTAATTTTATCAGCAGTGTTTGTAAATAAATAACAAAAAATACAATAGGTATTTATGCAACAAGTGCTAAAAGTTGAGGTTTTAGCACGAGTTTGCATACAATATTTTTTCTACGACCTTAAATTTACTGTTATTAATCTATAAATGTCGATTTAACAAAAGTTTGCATCTGCAACAGTTATAATTTATGTCATAATAAACAGTAGGCCTTGACGCGCAGGTGAATGTTTGTGGAGCCAGTACTGTCAAAGTCAGTTATCAAAGGTAATTATTAATAATACACATCTGACTGTATTCATTACATAACGCTTTAATTATTAAAAAAAAACACTTTACCTCTAATGCAAGAAGTAACTAGAATAACTTTACAACTTCACTTCCAGTTCGAAATTGTGGTTTATAACCTCACTTCACTTTATACCACACATGTGCTAAAAGTAAACAGCTGATTTCTTTAAACACGTTAAATTATAAAACGTCACTTTTAGTGAAACAGGCTAGTGTTAAAAGGCCTACTTTTAGTGGTGGTAGTAGAAAAAATATATTGTGGAAAAATTACTCGAGTAGCCACTGCAAGTTTAAAAAAACGTAAATGTAACTAAAAAAGTATTTTAAAGCCGTTACGTTGTCATATCGAGTTTAAAACTTTCAAGAGTAGCTCCTTAACCCTCAAGGTCTGTGTCTTATCTAAACTATAAAAGGTAAACTGCGCTTCGAGCCGCGTTTAGCAGCTCGGAGCAAGTTGTTCGTGTGCTGTTTTATGTAGATTTCAGTACTGGAATGGTTAAAAATGAAATGTTCCGGAATTTTATTATGGTTATAAAATGAAAAACAACACAATACCTGCACGGCATTTTGTTGCTGTGAAGCTGCTCATTGTAAGAGCTCAAGACGAAGGGTTGTTCCTGCAGGGTTATTACCAATAAAATATATTTCCTTTGTGAAGTGCAACAGTGAAGAGGAGTTGTGTCAAATAAAATTAATTTTATTATTAAAATTACTACTACTGGAACCTTGAATAGCCGCAAGAAGCATCTTTATTTTCTGAACGGCGCGGCGTTGGAAATTTCTCCACTTAAGTAAAAGGAGCTTAATTATATGTAAGGTTTTGCACGAATTCACTTTCATTAGTTGCAGAAAATTAAGTTTTCAGATTGTACAGATACGTGCTGAGCAAATACGTAGAAATTGTTATGTATGTGGTTTTAGAAATTTCCATATAAATCTTCCTTGAATTTACTGCCTATACAAATGTATTTTTTAAAATTATATTTAGTCGCAATATTTACTAAATAATAAAAATTACTGTAAAGGTGGAAATGTTTTCCATTAGACACAAACGGATATTAAACGTTCTCGCTTTGGTTTTAACGAAATAAACATGGAATACTGCAGAATGTATTTAATAATCATCGAGACTTTCTGGCAAGGGAACAATTGAGTAAATTACAGCAATATTTCCATTTGATTGACATAGTTTTTCCAGATAAACTCAATGGTGTAATACTGGACAATAGGTCATTTACTATACGCTGGGATTATATATAGGAAATACATTTGTGTATTAAATCTGTATGCCCAGAATCCCTTAACTTTTCCCCGATAATAGCTTTAGCAGATTACATATAATCTTCTTAAGGTAAATATTTGATCGTTTGAACTAACAATTCATGCTAATCCCCGTAACTCAGTTCTAGTAACCCTGGACGCTTTATCGGATTAACGTTGTAACATTTACTAAACGCTTCCTCCTTTAAATTTAAAGCATTGATTTTTTGTTTAGATATCACAATATTACATTATAAAACAATTAAAGCTGGAGTTTGTTTTGTACAATAATTTTTCATATTTCTTAACAGTATACTGTTAAAATGAAACTTACTCGGGGCTTCTTAACTCAACCATTGGTGTTTGCTTGACATACTTGGTGTGATTGCAGAATATCACAATTTGTAGCCAACTGTAAGCGATTCATCTAAAAACTCAGTTACCGATATTGATTTTTCAAAAAGTAAAAATTCAGTATTCAACTAGTGAGCCTCGTGCAAGAAGTAAATTTAAAGGTGTAGAAAAATCTAAAGTGATCGAAGTTTAGTGCAGTTTGAGGTTATTAAATTGTTAATCCAATTATAAATAATCAAATATACACAATGCTGATTAGAGTTATTAATAGCAACGCGAAGAACATAAGTTATTTATATTTTATAGATTTGCATGACCGCCTTTCGTACTTGTTATTTTGTATCATGTTATTCCACTTGAATTATTTAAAGGGTTTATAGTTTATGTAACTAGTGCTATTATATTAAAGGTTTCGTTTTAATACTGTCGTAGGCTTCTCCAAGGTCGATAAATTATATGTTATTAATGGGCATTTCCTGAGTAGGAAAATAATAACAATAATAATAATAATAATAAAACGAAATTACACGAAATTATTCTGTATTTGAATAATTTAGTTTGATTTTCGTGGATAATTTCTTGTATTTCGTTTGCTATTTCGTGTAATTTCGTTCTTTTATTATTATTTCCCTGCTCTGGAAATGCCCATTAATAACATAACGTGGAGTTAATCCGTCATATGTCTAGAACCCTGTATAAAAGATGGTTACACTAAGTGCAACAACAAAAGATGATCCTTATCAGCATTTATCAAACTGCTGCTTGATGGAAACTTACAAAATCGCAGTTGAACGAAAACATTTTAAGCATCTAATCAGCTTTTGAGCCTTGCCCCAATCCCTCCAACTCTCCCCTATACACTATTGCTTGCGGGTGGGTAATTTAATAACCCATCGGCAGCTTCATTCTCATACGGTTACAGCAATGCCCAGTTTGCTAAATCAACAGTTGATGAGACGAGATTGGTTTCTGTAAACAAGACGTGTCAGTTCTGTGGTACTCCTTATTGTATGATCAAAATAATTATTATCAATAATAAAATAAAATACAATACAATTCTGTGTCTGTTGTCCCAAGTACGTCCCGACTGTTCATTGTTGTGGGCCGACGTCTTGTGATAGCATACATACTTCCAATGCCGCGAACAAGCAACAAATTACAAGGAATTTATAGCAGGCCTCACTTAATTCCAAGGTGTTGTTTTAGACCATTTTCAATAAATTAACTAAGGTCCATTACGGTAATGGTTTGCGCCATAAATCTTGTTTTTGAATACACTGCTGGCACTCGACGCTCATAATCAGCATTTTTGTTCCTTGTAAGAATGGCGTTTCCAAAGCTTATTACATTCTTGGCACTCGTTTTGCAATACTTAATTACATATTGATGCCGGGCGGCAAACATTTTATTTATTTACAAGGATTTATTGAAGAGGAAATTTACGATGGCCATTTCCATCGAAGGCGGCGGCGTTTTGTATTTTCATGTCCAATTAGCGCCATGTTAATGGATTCTCTCTCCAAATTAATATTAAACGTTGAACATTCTATACCCTGTATGGATAAAAGACGAAATCATGGCGCTATTAACATGCGAAACAGTTTATACAAGACAATGTCTTTGTTTCAGGTCAGTTTAAAACATATTAATAATACACTGGTGAATGTTCTTAATGTTTATCACTTTAGCGTATTTAGTTCACATTGTTGTTAAATGATCACTCAATTTTATTCATCCTCCGCTTAACTCTATAGAAATTCAGTAAAGTAGCTGCGGTATTGGAGTTACTTATAAAATTTCGCTCCGGGTGGCTCTTTTCACCGGTGCAGGACCTATCTTGGAGTGTTTGTAAATCCCCCAGAATGACTTCGAACACGATTCTTAACTTTTCAGATTTTCCGCCCTCGAATTGGGTCTGGAAGTTTTATCTGGGAACTTTTTATATGTTCGCGGCTGAACGCGAATTATCATGTCGGCTGAAGTTAGTAATATTTCAGAATTTTGGCGTTCCTATCACATTATTCACTGCAGTTACTCACTGCGTGTCGATATGAACCCCTAGATCTGGAGTTAAGATCGAATGTGATGTATGAAGGATTTACAGTATTTTAACTGACAGTTTCTACAAGTAGAAAACGTTGTGTTTCCTCAGTTGCCAGGTTTTATTAATATATTCAATAGAATAAATACTTTGTAACCATTGGAGGGAGATATTGTAACAAAAATTCCAAATAAATAAAACAGATTAATTAAATAGGTTTTAACAAGTTTTACTAAAATTTCTAAATTTCTAAATACTACAAATGTTATAAACATCATAAATAAATAAAATAGGTGTGAACAAGATGAGCAATTCACAATACGTTATATCAAAATACTATCAAGGTGAAGTTTTCTTGAACACTATCTTGAAAGTACAAATTGCACTTCACAGAATCTCACAGTTTCGGGACACCATTTGAAAAACACTCCATAAGACTATATGATATACAAAATTACTTTAAAACCAATAATTTAGTTATTTTTCTTTTATTTTTAAGGTGTATGACAGCTTTAAATTTGACCTACTCGTCTTCAAAAACATGCGAAGATGACAGAATTAGCATGGCGAACAGTTCGAATAGAAGAAGAGATCTCACTATCTTACAAGAGGTGCTATCAGAGAAGGAGTACGACAGAGCTGTGTGTTGTCTCAATTATTATTTTAACAAGCCCAATCGGGTAGTACACACAAGCAAAACTACAGATTGAAGCTAAATGTTAGTAAAATTAAAATTCGGATCATTACCAAAGACGGACATATAAATCAAAATATCTGTGTAGTATGAATACTTTTGGAAATAGTTCCAGTTGATATGGTAGTTGGCCTACACCTCAGCGCAGTAACAGTAATTAATAATTTGTCAATTTACAGCCAATTTGTAGGTTTGTGTATGGCAATATTGACCTGTAATTAAATTTAGTTAAGAGTTTCCTTCATCTCTAAACCCATAGCTTTATGCAGGCGTCGTCGGTGAACAAATGGAAAAGTGAGGAAGGCATAATATTAAATGCGACAAGCGCGTTCAGAAAGAGCGAATTTGGCTGTGCGAACGTTGAAAGGAACAGATTGTTCCTTTACGCCGCCAAATTGGGCTAACGTTCCAAAAGTTGCATTCGGTGCTGGGTTCTGCAGGAAAGCTGCAGCGCCAAGGGTTTGGACTTTCTAAAACCCTGCGACGTAATACGCAAGTCCTGAAGACAGCAAGTTTAAATAACAGCTGCAAGCAGCCACCGGCGATGCAGTCAATTTCAGATACGACTGCCAGTAAAGGCCAATTCATTTTGGCACCGTGAAGCTACGAATTGGCATTTTAAAATACAAAACAGGTTGATATGTTTTCGATCTTTGGAATTTGAGATTTGAGATCATGCTACGTATTAAAACCGGAAAGCGATCTTGCGCCGCCTCCTCACAATTTCGACTTGTGACGTCAATCATCAGCTCATCCCGGGAGTATGCGGTTACCTCGCAAGACTCGGCGAAATACCGTGAGTAGGACCGACTTTCAGACAGGGCCGGCTGTCATGCGGTTTGATGTTCGCGTATAAGACAGTTATTCTGACTTATTTTAATATTGCTTAAATATAAACGTATGTCAGCCATTGTTTTATTTTATATTATTAATTAACACCGTTTGGTCTAGCAAGGATATAACCGATCGCGACTGCTATGTAGACTGGTAAATAGCAAATACCTAATAACGATAAATAATGAATTTACTATTCTCTTATCTAAATCGCTACTAGATAAACGTATTAATTTTTTGCCAAATCTGGACCACTGTATTACAAACCAAGAAAAGAACCTCCAAGTATTCCAAAATAGAATCCTCTGCATATTTACCGATCCTCCTTCTCCTCAGCCTTGATTCCTAAGTATGGAATGTATTATCTTCATCATTTTGTGCGGTATTGTGTTTCTATGATACCTGTAATCATATAATGTTTCACTTAGCTTGGTCGACTCATCTGGTAGTTGATTGACCTGTTGATCTCTTTTCATCTTTCCGTGTATTACTAATCTTGCTAAATTATTTTGTTATTTCTTCGTCATATGTCCAACGAATTTTAATATTTCATGTTGCCGTTCCCTTGATGCTAATTTTGTGCAATCCGTTTCAACGTTTTCACCACCAGAACATTTCTGTGGGGTAATTTTTCTTCTTTTTCCTCTTCTAAAAGTTCAAGATTGATTGGAACATCTTAAAATAGAGAAGATTAGATAGTGTACTACATATCTTGATGTTATTTTCATAGATACATTATTATCTCTCCATATCCGTGTTAACTTCATATAGAGATTCTGATCATTTCGCATCATCGTTTAATATCTTTGTCGGTTGAACAGTAATTTGTTATTAATGGAATTGCTAGTGTTAAAATATTTGATGGTTTGAAGGTGCATTATTTTTAAGTTTTTTAAGTAATGTTTGCCATTTCTGGAATATTTTGCCCCCTAAAATGTAATACAATCTTGACAAATATATTGGACGTTAAATGATGAGTCCTTGTTTTGGGGACCCAGATTGTACGTGCAACTAATGTGTGAAAGTGGGCTGTTTTACGTAGTTAGTTGTTGGGGTATGCGATTATGCTAATCAATAATTAAATTATAATGTGATACGTTACAACAGTGCGAAGCGCATCTCCGGCCTCTCCATGCTAATCCTTAGCTAGTGAATTAGATAGTAGATGTACAGTCGTCTTAAAATAAATCTGGGACAATGTTTTCTTTATATTTAGCTTGAGTTAACATTTGAAGAATATCTTCAAGAGTTACATTAAACTTTGACAGGTAAATGAAATCTGTAATTCTTTCTGATAGCAGGAAATCTATGAATAAGGTTTGGTAGTTTTTTAGCAAATGGATTGAGAGTGTGGATCCCGCGGAAGCATGTCGTTCCGCCTAGTGGTCCCGTAGAAGCATGATATGTTCCACAATGATAATGTAAGCCCGCTGAAGCATATTTTTCCGAAGTGGGTAGCAGCCAAGCAAGATTTGCGGTAATTGTTTTACTGTGAAAGACCAGTAGCCACCGGGCTACAACCGGCTAACAATAGTTAATCCAGCGGATTACTATTGGGCACCACAGTCAAGAGGAGATGGCGTCAAGATATAGGATCAATGTCAGATGATGATAATATCGACACTGAGTGAACAGAGTGCCTGGTTTAGAGGAATTACATGCCTCACATGACTGTATATCCTAACAATACATGCACAACGTAGAGTTGTTTATCTGGTATCCATAAATGCCACTAAGTTTTCATGTTTCGTGTTCAAGAAAATAATATATATGTGCGTAACGATGTTTCTTATTAAAGATATAGACACAAGATACCAGAACAACTTTTGTATCAAGTCCTACGATAAGAACTGTACACGGTTTTCACATTCAGCTTGTCGGTGCACGCAAAATCGAACGGAAAATTGCAACGGCAGTCCTATTCTATTTGTGCAAGGCATTCTGCATTCCTGAATGCAATCTGTTAAGTTTCCTGGAATAAATGGGCAATCAACATGCAGTCGGAGCGATTGATCGATACGCGCTGTAACGGGGATTTAGACGTTTGTAGGCACAATCGCAGCCCATTCGAATAAATTTTATTGGAACAAAAGGGGTGCAGTACTTAATTCTTCGGCCTGATTAATCGCTGGTTTTACTGGCGGATTATTTATCGCCGGCAGTACTTAACGCAACTCGAGTGGAGTGCCACTATTGCTTTTTTCCTTTTTTGGTGCCGATTTTTGCCACGCTGCTAAATAATCTAGATGGCGGTGCGCGATAATGAGCTGGTTGACGGTTTGTGAAATGACCTGCTTATCAGAGATTTTTCAAGTTAATGCCGGGTACATAAAACTTCAGATGCCTTTCGCTCTTTCAGTACTGACGCTTGTCTGGACGCTTCAGGAGTTGATTGTATTTTGGTAGCGCCGGCTTTTGTTACTAGTTTTCTTATGAAAGGTTCAAGGTTTCGAACTTATTAAATTTAGAAAGCGGGTACTTATGAAAGCTGAATTAAGGTTGTTTTATTATATCATGATACTTAAGCATTAAGAGATATTTTATTGCAGAAACGCCATTATAGTGAAACTAGAGAGTGCATCTGTTTTTGCAGAAAACCTCTCAGTTCAGCAGTTATTTAAAGGTTTTCATAAATATCAGCAACCTGAAATATAGGTGACGATGAAACTAGAGCCATTTTTGTATCTTCTTTACTTATGACCGATTTGAATGAAATTTAGCTTGGGAATACTAGCCGTAATTTCTTATTAATAAGTAGATCTAGTCAAAATGGTAGACTCCCGGGTTCACCAGAAATGCCATTCACTTTCATTTTTAAATGAATGTGTTTTGTTTTTCTGAATCTACCACTCTATAGTCATGTAAAATTTTCATTTTTCCCAAAGAAAACAAATAATTTTCCAATTTAATTTTTACCATAAATAGCCTTGACAAGAAAAAAATAGTTCTAATTAACTCTAGAAACTTATAATAATAACTATTTCATCAATTACAACAATAACAAATTCTTCATGAAAAAATAACATTTTCTAAAATTTGTTTTTCAAGAAAAACTAATGTTTTTAAAATGAATCATGCACTACTTTATCTTTATCTAAAACTGAAAAATATATCTTAATGAATTTATAAAATATTTTTGTATAATACCACAGAACATCTGACAACATTGTCGTATGCAATTTTAGTTGCAGATTCCGTAAAACATAAATACTCGTATACAGCGCGACCTATTTTAAAAATCAACGTTAATGACATTTCCGGTGAAACCGAGAGTCGACCATTTTGATTATGTCCCGTTTGTCCATTCGAAATTTCATTCAAATCCGTTCATAAGTAACGAAGATGTGGGCATGCGTGTGATCTCATTGTCACCCGCTATACCGTTTCTTTAAATAATTTCTTGTTTGTATCTAGTATATTCTGCAGAGCAGTAAGTACACCATCGACTTCATATACTGTATTGAAATTAACCTTAGAGTAGTAATCAATAAATTTTAGCAGCCATCGAATGTTTTCATTGGTTTAACAAAAATGTAGGCAATTATTAATAAATATAATTTAAAATTCAACGACTAACCCTAATCGTATATATGGAATAATATCACGCATATTTTATTATCCCAAAAATCGTACGACACGCATTAATGACCAATAGAAAAATTAGTTCAAGAGCCGTAACCAAGACAACAAAATTTCTTGGAAATTTTTTGTAGGTAGACCAATCTAACTGTGAGGGTTTGTGTCGTTACGATTTTCTTACCGAATCTGCATTTGAGCATTAATTCATATCCGGAAATGTTTTTGAGTGCGTCCCAACAACGTCGTATTAATTTGCCCGAGCGGGACGGGAGAATTAATGCTCTTATCAGATTATATGTGAAAATTCGGTGTGCGACAGTTCTAGTGAAAGTGTCAAAATCAATTGTGTGCTTGCAGTTAAGATATTTTGTTAACGCCAGATTTGTGTAGCTCCAAACGTCATGTCTGTAAACAGCAGGCATTCCGGATCATCACAGCATGATCTCCATCTTTCCATTTCGCGTCATGGAATAGATGCAATTGCAGGGAGCAAGAAACGAACGGATGTCCGACTCGAACAATAATGGACTAGGCGAAAGTGAGAGCAAACTCGTGCATTGCGAACAATGAACCATAAACTCGAGCAGGGAATTCCTCTTTTCTTAAGCGAAAGTAAAGATTTCAACCCTCAGCCTGTGCCCGGCTGGACGAAACCTATTGTATTCAAATAATAGATAATAATTTCGCCTTGTAAAAGCGACCTATATAAACAGAGACACTCTGGGATACCAGATCATTGCTTCTCCATCCGCCTTTTGTCATTTTGGCCTAGACGAGCGCGCGGGTCAGTTTCCTTAGCCTCTAATTACCAAATTAGATTCCGGTATTCGTTTCTACGTAATTTGCTGTTCGTATTTGTATTTTAAATATATTGACCTAATTTTATGTGTTTGCAATTTATGTTTGTAATTTGTGTTCTAATGTAACTACAAAGGAATGCTATTGTTTTCCATATTCGGTTATATCTTATTGAACCAATTTAATTCTAAAGTGGTAAACAAGGTAAGATCGCCATAACAGTTCCTGAAGTGCAAAGCACCTTAGTACGTACGAGTGATATATTTTCAACCTCTGATTCAATCGAAATAAACACCAAGAATGAATATGAAATATTTATTGCATGGAAAATGTATATACATCTCTCAGCTAAATTTCTGCATACTCCTCATTTCGACGAAAGCACTGATCATACCGTGGTACATGCTTTTCTATGCCCTCCTCATAGAAGGTTGCCGCCTGGCCATTCATTCGACTGTTCACATCGGTTTTTAGCTTCTTCTTTAAACTTTCTGTGCCATTCTGGCACACAGTCGTCGCTCATAAACTGTACTATCTCGACAAGAATTTTGGCTGTTTTATGCCTATGCCCTTCACTATTGAAACTTAATCCAGAAGAAAATGAATTACGGCTTACGGTGCGCTATTCAAATTTGGTGGGGGCAGCACTCCATAATTCGCTTACTTCTGGCTGAAGACATAGAGTCTGAAGGGCATAATACAGCCGAAATTAATCGTCAGATGAGTGTAGTTTATAAGCTATGGTTGCGAGTATTGATGCAGACAGTTTAAATAAGAGGCCAAAAACCAACGTGAACAGTCAACCTGACCAGGCAGCAAATTTCTTTGAGGAGGGCATAGAAAAAAATGTGCCACGGTATAAGTGCCTTATTAAAATAGGGATTATGCAGAAACGCAGCTGAGAGATGTACCTACATTTTCTATGCAATAAATATATCATATTCATTCCTGTCGTTTATTCCTACTGAATCGTAGGTTGAAAAAACCTCGTATATTAATAAGTCCGGTTGTTTTTATAAGGGTGCGATTCGTGTACACAAAGAAACACATTTCTAATCGGCTCCAACTGTTTGAAAGAAATATCGACAGAGGAACAGTAAATGAAGAAGACCAACTATCGAGACCACGAATGAACTTCAAACTAAAACAAAAAGGAAAAGAAAACACGTATTATTAATTGTTCGATGTCTAGAAGAATAAGGTGGTTTGGACACGCACTCCGAATACAAGAACACAGACCGTCAAAAATACTGACAAAAGTGAAAACCCCACGAAAAAAAACAGACCGCTGTGCTGATAAAATAGGAGCAAGATGTAATGAAAGACGTAGAAAATGCAGGAATCAACATCTGGAAAAGCATAATATAAGATATAAGAAAATGGAACAAAGATTCCATATTCCTCAAGGTCAAGAAGAAGAGGATTAAGAAATATAAAATTTATAGATACAACTATACAACCTTTCGTCCTAGCTCGATTGTAACTCCTTTCATAAAAGTAAGTCAATATTTCTGAAATTTTACGTCAGTGTATTATTGGCTATGATGGATTTACAAAAATCCAAAATATATGAAAAACTAATTTGAAACCAAGCAGGACTGAATTTTAAGTTTGTTTTTAGAGATACATTTTGTTTTCTCAATCATACCTCTTTGGCTCTTTGTAACTCAATCCGGAGACATAATGTATACTCTTTTGCTTGTATACCGGGTGACAATGAGACTAGGGCCATGTTTATATCTTCTTTATTTATGAATCGATTTGGATAAAATTTTATACCAAGATACTAGACATAATTTGTGATTGGCTGATAGATATAGTCAAAATGACTGACTTCCGGTCTTACCGGAAATTATACTAACTTTGATTTTTTAAATGGAACACCCTGTATATTTTATGTTTTTCTGAATCTACGAGTCAAATTACATATGACAGTGTTGCCAAATTTCAATTTTTTTAAACAAAAAAATTATTTTTTTAATTTTTATTTTTTACCATAGAAGGCCTTGACTTGGAAAAATCTATTCTAATTGACTCTAGCAACTCTTAACAATAGCTATTTTATCAATAAGGTCAATAACAAATCTTTAATAAAAGAATATAATTTTCTAAACTCGTTTTTTAAGAAAAAGTCACTTTTTTTAAATGGCACCTACTAAGGGCCATCTTGCCATTGGATAGAAAATGTAATTACCAATCTTACGATATGTATCATGCACTACTTTATCTTTATCTGAAACTGAAAATGAATTAATTAATTATTTGTTTAAATCTATTTAAAAAACCAATGTTAGTGTCACTTCCGGTGAAACCGGAGTGACACTAACTTTGGTTCTTTAAATAGATCACTCTATATGTTTTATGTTTTCGGAATCTACGACTCAAATTACATACAACAGTGTTGCCAACTTTTGCTTTGGTATTATTAGTTATTACATAAAAATATTAAAAAAAATAATTAGTTAATTAATTTTCAGTTTCAGATAAAGATAAAGTAGTGCATGATGCATATCGTTAGAATGGTAATTAAATTTTCTGTTTAATGGCAAGATGGCCCTTGGTAGGTGCCATTTAAAAAAAGTGACTTTTTCTTAAAGAACGAGTTTAGCAAATTATATTCTTTTATTAAAGGTTTGTTATTGACCTTATTGATAAAATAGCTATTATTAAAAGTTGCTACAGTCAATTAGAATAGATTTTTCCAAGTCAAGGCCTGCTATGGTAAAAAATAAAACTTGAAAAAATACTTTTTTTGTTTACAAAAAATGTAATTTGGCAAGACTATTATATGTAGTTTGACTCGTAGATTCAGAAAAACATAAAATATACAGGGTGTTCTATTTGAAAATCAAAGTTAGTATAATTTCCCGTAAAACCGGAAGTCAGTCATTTTGACTATATCTATCAGCCAATCAGAAATTATGTCTAGTATCTTGGTATAAAATTTTATCTAAATCTATTAATAAATAAAGAAGATATAAGCATGGCCCTAGTCTCATTGTCACCCGGTATGTCTGTATACTATTTTTTGCGTATTGCTTATATATTTGGTTCTCTTTAAATGCTTATGTAAAAATATATTGAGATATAATAAGGTTGTGTGGATACACGTATTATTGATCCTTGGTACTAGCCGTTGTTGTTTGGCTTGGGTATTTATTATCTCCTTGCAGCCTGTCTTACATCGCATCTCGACTACTCTGTATGGTTCACCGAAGTGTTTGACGATAAGTTGTTTAACCTGGCGCTTTTAACTATTCGTTTGCTACCTACTCCTTATTAAAATTAGGTACATTCTTTATGCCTTCGGATGCCTCTGTTATGATACTGGGCACTTTCGTTTATTGTTTTACATAAAAATAATTGCAACATATTCAAAATAGTTTTCTATAATATAATTTCTGCGGTTATAAGAGATTTAATATTTTGTAGTTAATTTCCATTACAGATTACGCAGCGCGTTAATTAAGTCGACGGCGTGCCTTGTAGAGGTCCATCGTAACATAAAGAGAAGTAGAAAATTCTTCTACGATTTTTGGCCCAAGATCGTAGTCCTCTTATGAAACATATGTTTGCTTGACACTTGTACCATTGAAAATTGTATGAAGATGCTTCAGTATGCTTACTATCCTTACTATGTGGCATTTTTGATATCACAAGTATCACCATTACTTAAGAAATCACTTTTGCGAATTCAATTTTTTTAACCGTAAGGAAGCTTTTTTTTACATTTTCAACGCTGCTTTCTAAGAAAACTGCGAATATGATGCAAAAAGCTTATAGGAATTTCGACTTCTTTTTGTTTACAATGTACCCTAGAAGCTGCACGATTAACTTAATTCATACCCTGTATATCCAAATTTATTAGCCACAGTTACTTTTAATTATCACTTTAATCCTTTATAACCGAGTTGCTACAAAGTTATTGCACTCACATATAGGTGAATGTGCTGGTTTAAATATACGAGTAGATACGCATTTAGCAACAGTTTGAATAAGCAAAACTCACTGCACAATTTATTAAATTACACTTTCATTTAGAAAATTTCCTCTTGAGTTTCAAGTTTTACAATAATTCGTAAAGGGCCGTTTTACAGCACGAAAATTAATCATTCCTTGTATTCCATCAAGCGAAAATAATTAGTGGATTGCTTTATATAAGTGAACTTTCTTTGTATTTTTTATAACGCATGAGCGCACACAAAGAGCATCATTAACTTTGTATTACCTCGGAGCCTACTAAATTTCAGCAAAAATATTTCAGGAATTTTATCGTTTCACATTTAAAAGCTCGATTTAGTACTAGGAGCTTTGACGCCGCTACCAATCCTTCGAAATGGATCAAAATTGTTATTGGGCCTGCATTAGCGAAGATCAGTGACCTTTGGTACAAAGTATAAGGAATAATTTCTTGGCCACTCCTGCAGATGAACTTAAGCCCTGCTACTTGATAGATTTATTATTGACTGCACTTGAGCGCACTTTAAAAAGCTCGCCTTCGCTCCCATAAAGTATGAGTGGGTTTTATGAGTTTTCACTCGGAAATTTTATTAAATCTGGCAAAAATTACATCTGAGCAGGATATTTAAACGATCGCTTAAAGGGGCGCATCCATGCAGTAAACGGCCGCCTTCTTCTAAATAAGAGCACAATATTTTGCGTTCCGCTCATTAAAAAAATATCCGTTTGCGTTATTTTTATCGCATCCTATATGCCACGGAAAAGTCATAAATTTGTCTACCTTCGAAATACCCTGCCATATATATTTTTATCTTGTTGGGGTAAAAACATACGCATATCCTGGCTATAAATTTCCGACGCTTTTGACAACGTAAATATGTACAAGAAAGCAAGTAATCGCATTATTCTCCGAATTCAATATAGGCGTTTGAGTCTGATACCGGCCATCAGTTATGCCCTGATAGGCATTTTGTTGTCAGCAAACACAGTTTTTCGGACTGGTATATTTTAGCTGACTACCCAAGTTTGTTTGCTCTCGAAGGATTTAGATGGATATGCGATTTCCGCTGTTTGTAAAAATGTTTCATTATGAGTAGATATTGATTATGCAGTGAAAAACAAGGAAGCCTGTTCCGTGTGATTTTTGCGTGGTCTATTTTATCACCTAATGTATTATGCAGTTTTCAGCAGAACGGTGACAGTATTCAAATCAAGTGGCAAAAACTAGACAAAGAAACCTAAACCCAAACGTGAAAGTTTGTAGTGATAAACAACTGATAATATACGATGCCTTGTCGTAACAAAATAAGACTTAATAACCTAGCCTTACTGGAAAGTGAAAACCTCAATAATTATTCTCAGCAATGAAAAATATCGCAATACGTATTTAGTTTAATTTATAAAGTTTTGTTTGGTTTATTACAATTCACATGTCACAATCATTTCTTATATTATGATATATTTTCGTTAACAAGAAATTAATTTTATAATGATGGAAATTTGATATTTAGTTTACCTCAAAATGCTATTAATCAAAAAACTTCACACTTCACAAAACTGAAAACTTCAACAAGCTGTGCAGCTTAAATCGCGCAAATAAGCGTCGTATACTAACCAATTAGAGCAGCAAATAACAAACTACATCCGCGGCATCATTGTAAAAGAGCACGCAATTGATAAATCAGACCTCGGCAACATTACGCTATCTGTGAATTGTAGGAAATCCGTGACACCACACCAGGTAGACGCTCGGTCCCTTTGGGCAACAAAATACGGCTGCACAAGAAACGGGGCCATTTCAGTTGGCCACCCGCAGTGACATAACACTTCCGCCGAGGATCCTATTGCAGCAAAAGAGCAAAAAGTCGAATTCTAATGGCCTGGTTAAATTGCGCGTTCGAGAAAAACATAAACAACCCTTCACTTATACAACTGGGGAAGCTATATAAATCTACACGGAAGCGACAACAGTCCATTCGGTCATTTTATTCTATTCTCGTTCAGCATTCGTTTCACCCTCATCCAGTTCAATAATCAGTGTTCGGTTTACAACCTCTTGTCGAACTCGTTACTTGCAATCCGTTCGTTAACATAGCTTACCGAAATACCAGACCGCGTAACTATTAGAGCTTAAAGCTATTTTAATTGCCCACTCTGGGTGTGTATTTGTTATCTTGCTACATGTATGTATATAACTGCCTGTTCATTAATTAATTTTGCTTCAATAAATAAATAGTTATTTTCCATTAAGTGATATCACTTCAAGATACTCCGAAGTTTATCATCAACACCCGTGGACCAACAGCAGCCAAATATGCAATATTATTTGTTTTTGATCAAATTAATACATGAAATTTTAATGAAATAATCTTCAGAATCATAGAAAATCAGTGTTGTCCCAATGTATTCGTGTATGTTTTAACATAGCATATGTATACGTTGAGGTTAATATGGGATAAGCACAATATATACAGATGCTTCTAATTTTCAACCATGTGGATTTTTATTTATTTTAGATAATTTAAAATGTAGGAAAATGTTCTGTATGGTTGTTATGGCATGAGAATAGTAATGCATCATCACTAATTATTATTATAGTGTCGTGGTTACCGTTACCTTCATGTTACGTATTTCATACAGTTAGTGTGCTTCATCATCATCAGGCTACGATACCAAGAATTACAGCCACTTCTGCGAAGAGGGTTTCATTTTCTTCCCTGTGTGGTTATTTCCTACAACTTTCTCTGGTATATCTTTTCATGCCTTCATTTTATTAACTGGACCTTTCATTCTTATATGTCCATTGCTTGTAACTTTACTTTATGTTCTCCGATTTGACCTCACGTTGTTGTGGAATTGATCCAACGTTAGTACTTCTGTCTATTTGTAGCTAGAGTTCCTATTTGATACATTATTTTTCCTCTTTGTCTAGCCTTTTCAGTGATATTATCCTCCCATCCGGTTCAAGGTCGCCTTCTTGCTCTTCTTTGTTCTCCTTTCATCTGAAAAATTGGTTTGTGGTATCTCTTGCTGTTCATTCAGGTAGTCATACCATTAGAGTGGTTTTAATACCATGTATTCCATTAAGGGTTGTACTTGTAGGTTGAGTTCGTCTCGTACGCTGTCATTCCGCATTCTATCCCTACTTGTTTTGTCTATTACCTTCTTAAGTATTTAATTTTTGCAGTTGTCTGTTTAACAATGCTTATACAGTATTGTCCAGGGTTCTGCTGTATATACTATGGTATGTATATGATATTCCTCTACATAGATCTTTTTGGATTCTACACTTTTTCATATTTTCTTCCGTCTGCTGTTACTTCCTACAACTCTCGTTGTAATTTAGATTTATTCGTTATATGTTTCTATGTTTTCCTTTTCTTAACTGGACCCCTCATACTTGTATGCTCCTTGCTTTTAGATCTTCTACAATTACGTCCCACTCCTTGCACCGTGGTATATAACGGTCTCTTATTCTAGGTATCCACTCCACTACTATCCTCCAGATGTAGGTCTTTTTACTTCTCCTAACCACTTGAGTTTGGGATTTTCTTCTTTTATTTCAATGTTCATTCTGCTTCAAATTTTACCTTCTTTTTAATTGGTTCTACCATATCCTTTAGTATTTTCCTTTAAAACTGTTTCAATTCATCTCCATATCTTTTGGTAATTGCGTTTGTTTCCATTCCGTATGTTATTAGGGGTTTTATTAAGATTGTGTATATTCTGGCCCGTGTTATTTTTGTTGTGGAGTTCTTTTTGTTTGTGCGGTAATCCTTGTTACCTCTCTGTATGCTTTCTATCATTGTTTCATTTTCTTCATTATACCTGTTGTTTCAATATAGTTAAAACTTATACTGACTGGAAGTTGTAATCTCTTCCTTATATCTCCTTCTCTGTTTTCTGTTCTTCCTTCGCGACTCATACGTATTCTGCTTCTGTTTGGATTTTACTATAATTGCTAAGTCGTTTGCGAATGCCTCCACTTGAGATTCCTGGTTAAATATTGTGTTAGTTTGACTTTCCTCATTATTGCCTGTAGCACTAAATTAAAAAGGGTTGTAGATGGTATTTTTCCTTGCTTAACTACCTTGTTGATTCGGAATTTATCCACTTTTACACCCTTAGACAGTCGCTTACCTCTATTCCAGGGCCATGGCAATCGGTATAATTTTCTTCTCCTCGATATGCTCAGTTTTATTAGCACTTTTATCATTTTCTCTCTGTCTACCATGTCAAATGTGTATTCCAAATATATAAATATTATTAAATTTAAATTCTTACATGACTCTGTAACTAAAGGTTCTAGGTGCTTTTCGACCCTTAAGTGTAATCCCAGAAATGTTTTCATACTAAAGATGTAAAGCAAATTTAGTATTATGATTTAGTGAATGGCAATAAGATATTGAACTACTGAGGATCTAGTAGGTTTACGTCGCGGCGTGTGGGATTCTACGCCCATATGTGGAATAAAAGGCCATTCATATTATGATCTTCTACTTCCTATTATAATTATAACATGATAATACGCCTTTAGGTATTGACAATGTTAAAAGAAATAGTTCCGTTACTTATTGCACAGAAGTCTATAATTAATACATAAACTCACGATTGAATGCCCAGCCCACTTGACCGCAGTGACATAAAATGTAGCAGGCGTCAGATTTATACGTCGACGACGGGACTAGCTAGGCGAATGCGTCCCGAATTCGATATTTTCAATTAAAATTCCTCGATAATTATTATCTAACAGAGCTCACACACCCACGCGGGATTTTTAAAACAAAGAATGTTAATTATCCAACTGCGGTTTGCACCAACTCATCGATATTAATCATAATCGACTTTTGATTAAAACTTTCCGCAGTTGTCTCCCTGTAAAATAAAGTCATTGTCTGCGGCTGCACGCAACCGCTCGTCCCGTGCCATCATTTGATGATTATTTCTATTGTATCACATTGATAAGACCACACCTAAAGCTCGTCATTATGCCACAAATTAAAAACAATTTCCTCGGCACGGCCCGAAGATAAGATTATTTTACCGCAGTCTGTTTGGTTTTATGTGACACAGCAGATATCTCCGTTATTGTTATTGTTATGAAAAATTGTTATACAGCGTGAATTTTAAATACATTGAAATTCCATGTAGATAATAATAAAATGTGCTTCATTATGGAAATACTGCAACCAGAAGAAGAGAAAATAATGAAATTTCATCGGATCAGTACACCGTTTCTTCAATTTTTATGAAAATTCGAGAACCGGGGGTGTCTCATCTGAGAAGACAAAGCAATTTTTTCCAATTTTTAATTGATTTGCTATAGTTTGGTTGATGTGTGAACATAATTTTTGTTCGCCATATAAAAATGCACGAAAAAGGTGGAGTTAAGCATCGATTTTCCTAACCGTTTTCAAGATAATTAGGCTTTTAATTAGGCTGAATAAGAAAGCTATTGTAAGCTTTGTCCTAATTTAACAAGAAGTGTTGAAAACAGCTGCTATCGCTCTATATATTCTTAGACAATTGAGGAAATTTCTGCGTTTGGTACATTTTGATCCATATAGTGGATACGGATATACTGTAAGGGTTCATCAGATACCATTTGTTGTTTGTTTTGTTTTGTTTTTTGAGGCCACCACATAGGTGGCCTTCTAATTTAAAATGATTTTTGCATTTTCAAATTGAATTTCAAATAAAAAGGTTACAGAAAAAAGTGTCCCAAAAAAATAGCTTTTGCTAGATTGCATAACAGTTGGAGAGTGTTCAAAATTATGTATAAAATGGGAAAAATATCTTAATGATTCTAATAATACTGCAATTGTAAAAGAAAATACTTAGTAATGCAATTCACATTAAATCGCAAAGTAAAACAATATCAAAGAATCCTACACGAAGGGAATTAGAACTAGGAGCAGAGAATATACAACACGTTATGCAGTTTAATTATACGAAGCAATAAGACGCAATAATCTTCTCCACGTACATTTATTTAAATTGGCGACATGTTTCGAAACCAATATGGTTTCATCTTCGGGCCAGAATGATCATTGATAGTAAAACACGTGTTGAAATGTTTTAGGTTAAAATGAGGTTAGGTTAAAACGTTGAAGACGAGGTAGCAATAAAATTTAAAAAACACACCAAATTGGAGAAGAAAAATTAATTAACCAGCAAACTACGTTATAAAGATCGTTATACTGGTTAATACATCACAATGTAAAAATTAAAACAAGTAAAGTAGAAACTGGCATTGAAGACACCAGCTCTTAGAGCTGGTTAATTAATTTAAATAAATGTACGTGGATAAGGCTATTGCGTTTTATTGCATCGTATCAAGACACCTCCACTATTAGCGTGATGGATCACCTCCCTACAGTTTAATTATATGAATGTGACAATTTCAACTAATATGAATTTAACATCAGAAGCCCAAAAACAAGCAATAAAAGCAGCACACGTGCAGGATGCTTAAATGACGTAATGTGTAGGAACACATGCATGAGACTGGAAAGTAAAATTAGAATATGAGAAGCAATGGCCAATGTGGCACACAAATAAAACTAGAGCGGAAACAATATTCGATGACAATTATAAGAACAATACTAGGAATTATACTGCGAGATAAAAAGACAAACATCGAACTAAGTAGAAAGTGCGAAGTACAAGATGTAGTAAAATGAATAAAAAAAATAAAGCCGACGTGGGAAGACCATATGGAGTGTGCAAACACAAGGTACACGTGGGATAGAGACTACTGGAACGCCCACAAAAATAGCACTAAAGTTAGTTATCGTCCTCGAATGAACAAAGGAAGTCAAGCGGGACAAGATCCTAGTCTAGAAGAAGATGAAGATATTGCGCATACGTTCACTCGATAGTAAGATAGAAAAAATGACAAAGACTCACCTAGGGCCGCTGCCCTGCCCGTAACAAGATATGCCGACTAAACGTCAGTGGAGCGAGGGAGGGTCCTACACGAGATTACCTACGGGTAACGGCCTGGGGACGGTAAACATTGACAAAATTAAATAGGGGGCCACCCGGTTTCATCAAAATAAACGAAAATGTAAAGATAGACCCAGAGTGAAACGGGAAAATCAAATAAGCCTACCTTCCAACTTATCACCTTGGCGAAATCCAGCTCAACGGGAGTAGAACATAGTAGCAGCCTCATGACTTCAACACTGCAGCAACGAGCGTCATAACTCTCCTGCGACGCTTAAACACTCAGGCTTCGCCGTACATTTATCTTTACACAGTATATAACCTAACCTGAAAATAAGCATGCACAAACTCGTAGGAAATCATAAAGCATCGTTCAGTAAACCGATCTATTAGCCTCACATATGTAAAACAATTATACACAAAAGTAAACACAGTAATACATGAACTAACTATATAGCCCAGCTGAGGGACGCTTTAATTCTAATCGACTATACTATCTAGCTAGCACACTGTCAACTTTATTAGTTTCTAATAAATGGCCTCGGAAAAACGGCAATGAGTCAATAAATGAACACATAAAAGTTAATTAGTTGTTACTAAATACACACGCTACCTGAATGGGTCAGCCAGGCGATTGCGTCACGATGGCTGGAGCGCTCACCACTGCAAAGAAAGGGCTGTCGGCGGGTGCGTGGGTATCGTGCGGCCCCAAAGAAGATTCCCCCAAATTGGCAGAGTCTGGTTTAAATCCCTCTCGGGAAATCGGAACGGAAAGTTGGCGAGACCGAAGGATCGGTCCGCTCTGCAGTTTGTATCCCCACTGCTAACGGGAAGAAGACCCCTTACGGCCCACCGAAATTTTGCAGAGCTGGCGGTCATACGAACAAACCAGGGCACACACTCTCACTCCAAAAACATACACCACTTATCGCCTTAGCGGTCCGTGAAGAACTCCCTAAGCCAAGCCACCTTTTCGCGCCGAACACAAAAAGCAGGACCAAGCTGTAACAGCACAAACACAAAGAGCCAACGCTCGAAGACGAGCTTATGAACACGGCCGGTGACTGACTAACCCCAAACTGTAGTCAAATAAACTTTTCGCGCCAGATCCGCATTATCGCGCCAAAACCTGTAGCCAATGAAATCGCATGTCACAACGGGCGAAGTAGCCTGAATACGAAAGAGTGCAACGGAAGTTCAAAACTTTAGGAAAGTATCTCGCTTGCTCTAATGAACTGTGTTTTGAAATTGATGTGACCAGGTGCTCTTAAACGTGACGTCATAGAGATTAGAGCGGTTTCGCTGAACCTTTTAGAAAACCAAAAGTTACGTGCGTGTCACCTTTAGAATTTTTAGATGCAAATAGCTGAAGTACTATACGAGAAAATATGACTGAAAAGAAACCTATATACAAGCAAACTCGTCATTTTTGTACCAAAACTACTCCAAATGGTCCCGTAATTATTGAATTTAAAAATGGCCTGACAACTAGTAGAAGAGGCTTTAGGCCAGAGACTAGTACGGAAAATTACCTAAGTACCTTATTGGTGGAACAAAAACTTGGAAATATAATAAACCAAAAATACAGCTTACTTAAAATATATGCAAGCAAGAGATACAGGGGTAGAGTGGAATACAACAAAATCAATTATCTTACGATACCGGTAAGGCTTTTCAAGCTAAAAACGATAGTTGGAAATGTAATCAGTACATAGGAAAGCAACAAAGATTAGTATATGCAAAAACACAGTACCACTAATACTAGCATAAACAGCAGAAACAAAATCAAAATTAGACAACAGGTGAAAGTTGTAAAAATGAATATACTGAGAACAGCTGGAAAAAACAAGACACGACAGAGTGAAGAATATAAACATAGGGAAAATTGAAAACGTTACTGACCGGGTATCGAAAGAAGTGAATGGAACTGACATATAGATAGCATGGACGAGAGCAGAGTGGTACGAATGGCATGAGACGGCCAACTTAGGGGAAGAAGAAGTATTGGGCGGCAAAAAAAACATGTCAAAGAATAGTCTGTTTGCCTATTGTAGAAGCTAGAAGAAGAAGAAGAAATTCCAGATGTGAAATAAACTGGAACTTAGGTATTCAGGAATGGAAGAGGAAGGGAATACCGATAACAATACCTCTAAAGCTAACAAATCTCATAAATACTATTAAGCATGTATATAAGGGATGGGTATCGCAAAGTAAATCGGGAAGTAACTAAACCCCAAGTAGTCATAGTGACGAAAAGGTTGACTCAAGGTTGCTCTACTTCTCAGATAACTTGGAAAAGAAAATATGAAGGGATGGACATTGAACATTCCAGTTGGTGATGAAATCCTATACACGATTTAATTTTTTGTTGACAACCAAGTAGTGTTAGCACTAAGGCGACTAACATTATATGACTCGTATGATCTTTGAAGAATGTACAAGCTGGAATTTTAAATTTCAGCTACAAAAATCTATATATCTAAGTATAGGCGGATAACCCAGGACTTCACTATAGAGGAGCATAGGGAGTAATCAATAAAGATATCTGGAACTTATGATTATAGACGATGGGAAATGTGATAAACACGATATCTATATTAAATCCTCTACTTTAGTATAAGAATATCACTCATAGCACAAATCTTATATATAAAATATTATAGTAGTCATGGATATCCAGAGATCTAGGAAGTCTAAGCAAAACAACTTAATTCCTCGCATCATTGCCTGGGAAGTCCGGAAAACCAAGCAGTAAAAAGTTTACCAGATTCCGACGTAACATACACTAGGCAGCACTCTATAAAAGGGTTTTCCAAGTTGGGCTCTCTCTCATTACACCGGCAATCACGTTGGCGATATTATGGTTGTTTCTACCAATTTGTACTTGTATACGTATAAGTAGTAAATTAGTTTTGTTAATTTACACTCGTAAACATCTTAATTAAAAGTATAAAAGGTTGTAGGTTAAGTGGAAGAGCAGTCAACATATCCTTGCAATCAGGCTGAACTTTGTCTGCATTAGTTACATTTTTTTCTTTGTTGTACCATTGCCTTATAAGAATAATAAAAAACACTTTATTATTATTATTAATATTATTAACTATTGTATATGGGTCTGAAGTATGGCAGAAAAGTGAAATGAACAAGAGAAAGCTACTGGCAATCGACATTGACTTTTGGCGAAGACCAGCAAACATATTTAGTTTAGATCATGTGGCATGTGGAAATCATAGAGTACGAGAACTAATAAACATACTATCATGTGTTCAAAAAGAAATTACATAGGAGTTGGCCATGGAAAATAAAACTAACTTTAACAGCAAGCATTACAGACAGTAAGCTTTGGCATTTTCAATCACATTATCAGCGTATAATATAAACTTACAATAACAGCAACAGTGATGACAGTTAATGAATTCTAAATGTTGCTGTTGAAAAGATGGGCGCGTGAGTGAATATTCACTCACGTCACGCACGTTTCACGCTTTCTTAAAACACTCACGTACACGCTCACGTTTACTCACGTTCACGGCGTGAACCGCCACTCACGACGTGAACCGCAGCTTTTAGTTGAAAATTCAAATTCAGATAGAACAGATGTTCAATTTTAAAACCAACAAAAATCTGTAAAGAGCTTTACCCAGAACTTCCCTCGTAAGTGGACATTGCGACACTAAATAATTTTAACAATCAAATTAAGTTAGGGGTAAAAATATCTTCACGTTTCAAATAAATTACAAAAATTTTCAACTAAAAAACATATTACCGGTGACCGAATTCGAAGGGCAGGCGTATGCGATTCCAGCGTTTTGTGAGATATTCCAAGCTAATGCGCTATTCCTACTTGCGCTACAGAACACTTCTTGTGTCTGTGCGTCCCGGCTGCCTTAAATAGAACCTTAGAATAGAAATAATTATTAATTCCCAGGCAGGACGCCATTGACTGTACACAGTACACACAACACTCACACCACAACACAGATGCGCATGCGCAGTTCCATCTCTAGATCTTCCACATTAGAGAGCAGGGTGTGGGGAGTGGGGGGGAGAGGCACCCTGAAATCTTTTATTCGTTACTAAATATTTAACGTAAAATTAACGTGAAACGTGAATCACGCCTTGGAAATTTTCACTCACGTTCACGTCACGATTTTCAAATATTAGTCACGTTCACGACGGGACACGCCGTAACCCGGAGTGATCCGACTGTTTTCACGTCACTCGCCCACCCCTACTGTTGATATTACTTTTATTTTCCATGGCCAACCCTTACATAATTTCTTTTTGAACACATGGTTCAGTCATGTTCAACGCATGGGGGACGAAGGAATGTCTAAAAAGATAATAAACTGGAGACCTCCTGATGGAAGAAAACGAGGACGACCTAGGCGCAGCTGGAGAGAAGTCACAGAAGAAGTAAGCGAAGAAAGACAACTGGAAGAAGAATCATGACAGGATCGTGATTCATGCTCGGCTGATTGTATAATCCGATAATATTTATCTTGGTATGTTAGGTATAATCATATCTTATTTTTATCAATGATCGTTTAATGCGGAAAATGTCACTTTCTTCTGGAAGCAAAAAATTATTTATAGTCACAAAATGCGTTGCAGAAGCTTCTACTGACAGTCCGAAGAATGTGAAGGATATTTTAAACGAAACGTTTGGCAAGAAATGAATAAAATGACGATTTTACATAGCAGTCAGCAATATTGCCAAAATGTTTGGTTTGCAGATTTCGCAAACAAGAATTTTATGTCCTACACGATCTAGCTCAATACTTGTCTGCGTTAAATCATTGATGCAGTTTTCGAATTTCTAACATGTTTTATATATTGAAGGTTTTCAAGGTTGATTTTTATATATTGAATTATTGAAAATAAAGTTATGTACTAGAATTTTCTATATATATTTTTTTCGTAATTTTTACAGTACTCGTGTCGTATGCTGGCACATACATTAAACATACTGACCATATTTGACACATTCCTCCAGTATTGTTCATAGTGCCAAGAGACGATTTAAACGATTAAAATGATTATTTATTAAAAAGCAGCACCCTATGGCGTCTGTTGGGGGCATTATGCAAATAAAACCTTTTAAAGCGACATAATAATAAATATAGCGACGCAGTTTAGCTTTTTTTGGATTAGATTTATTTCTTCTAAAACCCTGCGCGTGGGGGTCCTGCTGGCGACCAGGGTGCATTTTCGTCGACGAAGCTTGCACCCTGGCGGGAACTTCATTATGTAATTCGTGGCCAAAGTGCTGACGCACTCGCTGGCAATTTAATAATAATCCCCTTCTTTTATTTAGCTTCATCGTGAATTTTGGAACAATTAATCAGATTTACGCCGGGAATTTTGTTTACAATTTTTAACGCGGTTCCGAAAAGCTGTTTAGTTGCGGCACACTGAATAATTTCCACGAACGAGGGTCGCCGAATTTCCTGGCAGCGCTTTGTCAGATGTACCGGATGGTAATTTATGAACAATTTTATTCCCGGATTTAATGCCGAAACCGCTAAGCCACTTTTTAATTTTTGGCTACGAATGGAGGCGTTTAATTAAAAGTGTACTTTATTTCCAGGGAAATCCTCGGTAAGTCGTTAAATTTTATAATTAAATTCAAAGATTGGTGCTGAATGTAGACCTACTTACTACATTCCACGAAATTGTTTTTTAAAATTATTTTCGGTAAGTGGAAAAAGTTATTCAAAGTTTTAAATAGCAGCAAGTGCAAACAGGCAATTGATTAATCAAAGTTTTACAAGAAATATTTTTAAAAAATAAAACTTGCTAAAAATTTAATTAACGAAATAATGATCAAATATTTCTTAAAACCACAGTACAGTATAAGTCAATTGCAGTGGCGTTTTGGCATTACCGTCTGATAGAAATGAGGCTTTTCATGTCTATAAGCGTATGAAGAAAATACCCAAAAATATCTTTTACTGTAGTAGGGATTGCCAATATGACGGTAATTGCATTTGATATATGACATGAAGGTAATTTTAAATAAAAATCTGTAAAAGGCTTTACCCAGAACTTCCCTCGTAGACATTGTGACACTAAATAATTTTTAAAATCAAATTAATTTAGGAGTAAAAATATTTTCACGTTTTTAATAAATTAAATATATTTTCATATAAAAACAAATGAATCCCGCTGGGATTTGAACCCGCCGCATCAGCAGAACGATCGTAACTGCACCCCTACATAGAGATCGTATCTGCACCGATAAAGTCAACTACGCTACCCAGCCTCTTTCAAATAAGTCCGGCTCGCGGTTCTCTTGAACAGAACGGTGTTATTGTTGAAATGTTTTTACTTTTTTGTGACATTATCCTGTATCGGTTGAGTCTTATTTTCGGTAAATGTAAAGCCTGACCTATGTGAAAGTTATTACTTCCTTCTATTTCAAAATTAACCCAAAAATAAACAAAATTTTATATTTTTAAGGTGCTGACGCTATATATATTTCTATGAAATTGTACCGGTTTCATGCGAGCTAGATGTATAACATGTATACAAAATATCGTCTTCCTCCAACAAATAGTTTTTTAGCTATACTGCCAACAGACAACTAGACAGACAGACAAAAGAGACCGACAGACAGACAGACAGACAGACAGACACACAGACAGACAGACAGACAGACAGATGACAGACAGACAGACAGACAAACAGACAGACAGACGGAATTGAGAAAACCTGTTTTTCGTCATCTAGAGACCCTGAAACGTGAAGATCTGAAGAAATCACAGAAGGGAAGACGAGGGAAGTAAAAACGGCAAGACAGCCAAATAAAAATCATATTTTCTCTTATATTTTCAAAATTCGAGTACTTACAGTTCTGTTGTATCGGATAAATCAATTATTCTTAATATGTTTTCCCTCGTGATACCCCCCCCCCCCCCCCCCGAGATTTTACCACGTTAGTGTGCCTTCTCAGTCTTTCTCATTATTCTGCCCCCCGCAGATTTTCTGTGGCTTCCGGTGTGAACCACTGGTCTAAATATATTGATGTGAATGCCAATATATCAAGTTACTCATTTTCCCTTCACTTTTCATATACATATCAATTTAAGTTGTTTCCATGTCATTGCATTTAATTACACGTCAATAACAAAATAAAGTCAAGTAATTAATTTTTAATAACAGCAAGCATTAAAATTATAACTGTACCAATTTTAGATTATACGCATAACAAGAATAAATAGTTGTATGTCAAAATTGAATTTATTAATCGGTATTGCATCACAGCATTTCTTTCGAGAAATTTATTGTGATAGCAAAGTAGCTAAGAACTTGTTCTGGTAGAAGAAGAAGAAATAATTTGTTCATCTTGCTTTTAAAGGACTGATTTACTTTTACTATTTTATGTGAACTTGTAAATTTCGATTGTTTAAACTTTTTATTAAAATAGCTAGAAATAGTTCTAACGCAATCTCCCGAAGAATTCATTAGCACGCTAGAATATTGAAGTTTACACTGTAGCTTTAATTTTGTACTTAAAATTTTATACTTTATACTTTAAAAGAGAATTGCAGTTTCTTGTATTACATACTGTGTTAAAAAATTACACTAAAAACACCTTCTAAGTGTTGTCCGTCGAGACAGTTCTTCTTCTGCGATCGGGCTTACTACTTTACGTCATCACCCTGCCCTTCATAATACACCAACAAGCTTTTGGGTTACGTAAGATCCCTCCCTGGGAGCATTCGAAAAATGCAAACATTATTTTGATTCGAATCAGGCCACCTATGTGATGTGCTAAAAATCTAGTATCAACTGGATGTAAATATCTCTGTTCTCTATGTCGCAGCATGTACATTAACTATGTAATCGACTCATTTTATTTTAATAATCAGAAATCTTTGTCTAAATTCGTCAATATAAGTTTGGGGTTTGCGCGCCCAAATGGATGGTAGGGGCGATATTTTAGTTCCGTTTGACTTTGCAGCTTACAAATGTACCACACAGTCTGATTGCTCGCCTCAGTCGGGCTAAATATCTTGAGATGACAGGCAGTTTGGCAGCCCAGCTGGTCTTGTGGGGAGTATCATTTTGTTGTTATTAGACCTTCCTGGAGTGCAATTGAGAGAAGCAACGACCAGCGACCGAGACGGACGAATGAGCGTGGTGCTCTTGTCTTACGTCTTATGCGCGTGTGATCGCAGTGAAGTTGCATTTAGTAATCACAGAAACCTGGATTCGTCAATATTAGAATTAAATTTCAGCTTAGACCGCGTCGTCTTTGTAGATAAACACCCAGCATTTGTTGGCTCAATGTGCCTAACACCTTGTGAACCCAAGCAAGGGTTTGTGTAACGGTTATGTTCTTTGGTGGCTCGTGAACTCTTACAAGCCACCCATGATTTGGTCCGTGTTATTAGAGTACCTTGTGAATCCTTAGGCATATTTGGTTTTTTTACTGTTTGTGCACCCATATAGACTAACGTTTCGCAAAACATTGCAGTTTGCATCATCAGATTCAAAATTGCTCTAAGAGCTGGAGGACGGCATGGATGTATTTATAGTCCCCTATGCCAGCCGTGCCGAACGGCGTAACGTTGATTGGTCGTTCAAGTCCAATGCTCTAATGTGTTAAGCACATTAAGCCAACAAATACTGGGTCTTTATCTACAAAGACGACGCGGTCTAAGCCGAAAAGTAATTCTAATATTGACAATTCGAGTAACCGCGAAAGCCTCAAATGTTATATAAACCTCGATTTTCTAAAATATGTTGAACGACCTCGCCCCGTGGGTGCTTATTGCCTCGAATCAACGAACGATTTGAATATCGAATTTATCGCACACATAAAACAATACATTATCGGCTTCGCTTATACCCCAGGTAAGAATTCCAGAATATCTACCGCGCCGACGAACAGCTAGCAGTGAGTTGCAGGTCAGTATATTCGAGTCTCTGCCGCCCTGACGAACATCTTTGTTGTACTCGTATTGCAGGTCAGAATTTCCGAGCGCTTGTCGCTCCCACGAACACTTTCAAGCGAATCTGCCACCCCGATGAACATCTTCAAGGGTTACTCGTGCCCCAAGTAAAAATTGCCGAATAACTGCCGCTCCGACGAGAGACTATTGAAGGTGTCAAGAGTCTCTCGAGCCCCAGTTCAGAATAGCCGAGTTTCTGCCGTGCTGACGAACATTAAGGGTTATTCGCGCCCCAGATGTTGAGAAACCCCTTCCATCGATTGTGCCCTGGAGCCATCTGCATTTCACTACTTCAGCTGCAAGCTTGGTGTGTCTTCGGTAATATTAACACCTTGAGACGAATATTGTTTCTCTGGATAGCTTTAACAGAAATTGTAGTTCCGGCATGTTTAACAATTCCTTTCAGTAGTTAGAGCTTATGTACATATATAACTAAAAGTAAATCGGACATTATTAGTATATATGTATACATTGTGTGTTGTTCAAGTGTTCCCTACACGAAGAAACATCGAGGCTCCCTCATCTTCAGGTAGGGCCTGGGGCATTGTCAATAGGCAGGTTGGATTGTGATCAGCCTAATAAGATTAATAAAATATTGCCTATAAGCGTGACGTCACCTTAGTATCGTTTTTCCTCAAAGGGTAAGAAATTGCATACCGAACAGTGACATGTAGAGGGCCAACGTAATTCCGCAGCTTTTCCGACTTAACGACCCCTTTTTCCGGGTTTGTTCCCTTCTGCATTAGGGAAGTCAATTATCTCTAACGGCGAGGATCCAAATCCAGTGGCACCCGTGTAATAACAAACTACTTGCGACCTATTTAAATAGAAACACCCACGTTTTCAGGATATCCCCGTGCCCGTGTCCCTCTGTTGCTAGCTGTCTACAAAAATGAAAGTAAATATAATTAAAATATAACTAAAAACAGTGGCGGATTGATCGGGATGAACATAAAGCATATTTTTTCCATTATAAAATTTCCAAATGTGCATTAAATTAGAAAAACCATTCACACATGCCTCAGATTAAAAATATAATTACAAGGAAATGATCTGCGATAAACATTGAAACGGGTTTTATAAAGAAAACTTTAGAGAAAAAGGTATTGAAAAGTAAAAAATTATATCAATAAATAAATTTACTATTTTTCTCAGGATTATAATAACTTTGGTCATATTAAATTTATAACAGTAATAACCATAATATTATTATTTAAATATATACATCCTAAAGTCATCAGCATTAAAATTTCTAAATTATACAGCTAAATTTATCGTCGACATCCTCGTATTGCTTTACGACGTAAACAAATTAGAACTAAAACAGCACGCATGGCGTGTCATGCCTTTAGTTCATTTTTTAGTTGGCGTGTCGTTGAAGTCATCTATCAGCGAGTTTTCTGTCAACGCTCATTCGAAAAAATTTAAATATTTGAAATAACTTTGAGTTTCGCCAGTTTGAAGCTTCTTCTATCTTTGGTTTACTAACGCCCTTGTAGATTTAGACGCATTTGACAGTTTGTGTTAACAGATAGAAATATGTATCGTGAAGTCTATTAATAAGTTACACAATTTCCTTTTGTAAACAATGTTAATTTAAAATACGGAGATGGTAATCACGCAAAATCAATTTAATGTAATCGAGTATACGATTAACGGCAAATGAAATTTATTTATTCTAACGGAAATGAAGGAAATCGTAAATTAGTTTGCCAATTTCAACACAAATTTTTGCTACTAAAATATACATTTTAATACAAATTGCAAATTTAAAACTATCTATTGTGCAATGATCCTTTCAGTTATTTGAGTTTTACCTTGGAAATAAGGTTGCCATTGCCATAGAGGCTAGAGGAAAATTTGCTTAATTTTACGAAACTTTTCATATGTTCAAGTGCTGGATTCTCAGTTTTTTATTGGTTTTGTGTACATCCAACAAGAATTGATTCTAAATACTCTGTGGATTATAAAAGTGCCAGTCATAATTCCCGTTCAGCGTTTCATATTAAATAGATATGATCGCCTTGCACAATGCTCATTATAAAAACATTTAGAACAGCAATAACTCCCTACGTAGTTGATTCTAATATTTTAATAGCTTATAAAAGTAAATAGAACTGTTCGCGCGAAAGTAATGCCCGATGCGGCATATCTATACATTACTAATTTTTTGTGTTTTGTTCATCTGAATGTAAATAAAGGAATATTTAATTTAGAGTTTAATCACCACTGTTTCGGTGTGTGGGTCTAACTTTCACTGCTGTAATGTTTACGACTGACAAATTACTGCCAGAGTTTTCAGCTTCGCTGCGTTTTAATTGTGTTTATACGAACATTAAGTACAAAGCGCGTGAACAAATTTGTCATACGCACTACTAATGACAAATTTAGAAAGGGCTATTGTTGCCAGCTGTTTGGTAAAAATAGACAGGATGCAGCAATTATTTGGGGCACTGGACTACGCCGTGGCAATAAAAATAATCGGATATTTGCTTGGGATCCTCTCACCTGTACTTTCGGTACCGAGAAGTGATATGGAGACTATAATTTTACGCTCCGCATAGTGGAAAAAGCACTACTGTATATAAGTGCAGACGAAAACAACAAATCCGAGCTATGCAAAATGGAAACAATTTGATATAACATTAAAAGAAAAAAACATGAACGACAAAGAAAAACCAAGTTTAAGAAAACTCATCCCCTTGAGTGGAAATCACTGAATATAACTGAAGTGATTGGATGTTTGTGGAGATCTCGACAAAAAACCGATAACAAAATAAATGCTTGTTTCTTTGAAAGGAATTTCACTTTCAATACTACAGAGCCGATGCCTAACAAAAGCGACTGGTGCCATTTTATGACAACAAAGAAGCCAAGTAATTAGTGTTTCTATACCGTGCTTTCTATCAAATTGTTATTTTTTCTGTAAATCTGATCAAGTCGCTACACTGCGGGTGTATAGTATAATGATTGTGGGCTTTATTTTTTTAAATTTATATTTTTATAGCTACACAAAATACTTAAATAAATATAAAGTTGAATAGCAAAGTATTCTATTCCTTATGTTAATCGTTAAATATTTATCTTAATTGACTAGCATGGCAGAACATATCTAACTAAATTAGTGTTGGGTCTCTACACTTGGGTAATATTATAATTGGATTAATTTGCGATTAGATCCAATGCAAAATTGGTTAAATGACATTGGTGCACAAACGTGGTTTGCACTTTGAAAGAACCTCAATTATATTTCTACTGTTGAACAAAGCTAGCAATTACAGAATGTTTATTCAGGTAAGCATTATTTTCTTGTACTTCATTTGCATATAATATCGTAATATTGGTTTTAGGTACCTTGTTTTGTCTGTTGATTTCTACCACACCAATACTGCATTCGTCACCCTGTGTAGGCGAAGCCACTTCTAACTGCACCCTCTAGAACATGCAGACATAACGACGATCAAGCACCGTAGTAAAGCCTACACCTCGCACAGCAACTCCTCTTGTACCTCGGCGATTCTGCAGATGCCCTCCTCCAATGCAGCAGGGCTCCGCAGATTGACGGAGCACTGAGGCGTAGTTTACACCTGGGACAGCTATTGTCGCCCAATGGCACCGCATACGAACTCAACCACTGGCCCTTGTTATTTCGTAATTAAACTACATTCGAATCAAAACAGTTTTATTAAATGGTTTCTCTACATAAAACCAGCTCTTAATAATTTTTTTATTTGTTAGAGCCCCAATTTTTTAGAGCTTGGTATCCGTTAATTGATTAATTACCTAGCTAATGACATTTCATAGATTTTTATGTTCACTTACTGCTAGATTCGATTATAAGTTTTAAATGTTACAGTTTGACAGTTCACTAAAACACAATATAGTTTGGAGAACTATTTTTTTTTGTTATAAAACCATTGTATTCAAAGCTTTACGAATAAATATTTAAGTAAGTTCTGATTTAACGACTGATATACTAATTAAGGGTGTTAGTGCCCTACCATTATACTAATTATACATACTCTTTCATTGTTTATCTTTACTGTTATCTCTCAGATATCTGAAAATAATATTATGTTGGTACACGTTAAAATGCATTACATAAGACAACTTCTCACACCTTTGCATTGGCCCAATACCCTGATTTGTAGGTTATGCAGATAATAAAAAAAGTTAAAGGTACTAATAAGCGCTTCTGAAGTTAATATAGGTTTTTAGTGTGGTTATTCATTCCTTGTAATATCCGCCCCTGCTCATAGGGGTTGTACTATTTTATCTACCACGGGTTAGCTCATATTTCGGAGATAGGGTTCGATCGCAAGCTCAGATATACCATAAATAAGCAAAACACACTAACGGAGTATCCTGTATGACATTTATTATGTTTATCTATGATACATTAGTAAATTGTTCGTGTAATTAATTAAACGAGATGTAAATAACTCAAAATTAGTTATCGTATAAAAACGCGGCTTTCTGGTTGTAGCGGGCGGATTCTGCGGACGGAAGCAGCTTCCTGGTTGTAGCGGGCGTGACCTCGGGGACGCAATTCGCTTGAAGACGTCGTGATCGGCCGGACTGCAACTTCGTAGCTCTTCGGGACGAGCTGCGCGCTGAATGCAATACCGGGCAGCCTGTCAAATTTCGCCGAACTGCAGATTCGGGTTTCTGTAAACAAATAACAATTAAAACTGCTAATGCGGGTTTTCACCCTATACGTGTAACTATAGTTCGGTGGTGAAATACTCCGCGGAATTCGCCGCACGACGGGACTTCGTTTGAGGAACGAAGCTCCGGCTCGGCGTGACTTTTGAGGTTATCAATCCTCGACACCTGCAGGAGAGCTCTTTGGCGACGCTATCAGTGCGGTCCGCAGAGTTCCCAAGCAAGTCGGCCGCTACAATTCTCAGGGGTTAATTCAGGTAAATTCTAATTAGGTAGCTTGAAGCTTTTAATTCTGCTTGAATAGCACGGCGGTGAATTTAAAATACAAGGGAGCTGGGATTTTGACATTACGTTAATTGCTATTTGACCAGCGGGTTTCGGCGTAGGAGATTTTCAGGATTAATTAGCGGGCGTTCCAGGGTTAATTAGCTGGCGTTCCAGGCGTTCACAAAGAACCACTGAATTAAACTCAGCTGTCAGGGATTTTCAGGATTAATTAGCTGGCGTTCCAGGCGTTCGCAAAGAACCACTGAATTAAACTCAGCTGTCGGGGATTTTCAGGATTAATTAGCTGGCGTTCCAGGCGTTCGCAAAGAACCACTGAATTAAACTCAGTCTCAGGACGGCTTGGTGGAGGGACTCTCTGGACAGGGCAGGATGAAGGACCGGGGACTAGGTGTTTGCTGGAGGAGTATTAGGTATCTCTCGGAAATCTCTGGGGAATCTCTCTTGAAATACGGTCTGCAACTAGTTTTATAGGTCTTGAAATGCTGTTAGGTGGGGAGAAACGGCGCGCGTCATACCTTTGTTTGCGCTGTTTTCACGGGCTGCGCTATCTTATCTTGCTGGGACACGCCGGGTTCTTGATAACGCTAGAGGTCGGCGACGTTTAAATCAGCAAATATTATTTAATATTGAATTAATCGGATTCAAACGGGAGCTAGCGTTACATATGCCGGTCCCTTCGGAGGAAACGGGAATTCGGTGGGCACCTCCTTCAAGAGGATTCTCAAAACAATGCAGAGATCACCTGGAGATCTCGTGATTATTGAGACCGGACACAGAAAACATTCAAACTGGGGGATAATCGGGAATTATATACAGGCTGAGTAAAATTGTAATCTTTAGAAACTATATACAGGATGAGTACAATTTTAACGGGTGTTTCTTTCGAAACTATATACAGGATGAGTACAATTTTAACGGGTGTTTCTTTCGAAACTATATACAGGATGAGTACAATTTTAACGGGTGTTTCTTTCGAAACTATATACAGGATGAGTACAATTTTAACGGGTGTTTCTTTCGAAACTATATACAGGATGAGTACAATTTTAACGGGTGTTTCTTTCGAAACTATATACAGGATGAGTACAATTTTAACGGGTGTTTCTTTCGAAACTATATACAGGATGAGTACAATTTTAACGGGTGTTTCTTTCGAAACTATATACAGGATGAGTACAATTTGTACTCTAAATTCTGGCTTAGTCGAATACAGAGGTTGCGGTTTCAACCTATATTCTGTCGGCGGAGGAACATACATATGCGATGCACATGCACTCTTCAGGACACGGCGGCGTCGCGGTTTCGACCTACAGGTCCTACAGGATATCATTCCCATTCATTCGGCATACATTCTGGGATTATGTATTCCTGGCAATGGCCTGGATGCCATTTCATAGGGTGCATTCTATTGCACAAAAATGTGCACTCGACGGAGTGAACGCGCGCTTCTTACAGGCACTGGGGCGAAATGCTGCGTTCAAGGAGTGCACACAAACTTATGTTGCAGGCGGTTGCAAAACTGCGGTTTCAGTTTGCAATTCGGCCAACGTTCAAACTTTCAACATTTAAATACTGGAGCCGGTACAGTCGCGGTTTCGACCTTCAAGTATTCCGGGATTCTCTCAGCGTGTGAAACATCTAGGTTTCAGGATAACCTATACTCCGACATTCTCACACAATTACTCGGGAAATTGTAGAGGCTGCGGAGACCAGCATACAATTTCAAAAAAAAACGGTGCGCAGGATCGCTCTGGGACGCATTTTAAAATACGCTCTCTGGACGGTATTCTGGTACGGAAAACACATTCTCTCCTTCGAGCTTCGACTATTCGTCTACGATCTCCTGTCATTATCCGGTTTTACGGTGGCAGAGAGCACGCTCCAAAAGGAAGAATGACATTCGGGATAGCACTAGCAAACATTCTGGCATTCTAGCATTCTCACTAACTAGGGCGGCATTTAAACTCGCATTCGGCAATCATGTATATTTACATTCATTCATTTACAGGCGCACCAGGTGCTTACACGGGTACCTGCAGATATTCCGGCGGACGAGACATCAGGATTGTCTTCATCTGGCATTTCACGGACGGGCTGCGGACTACGGATTTCTTCTGAAATTATTCTGGCATTGCAGAAGACGGTACTACGCGGGCGGTCCGTAGTATTGTCGGCAATTTAGCTAAGGTACCTCGGGGACGCAAAATCCCGTACCAGCAGTGAAGCTGCTGGCCCCGGAGGGTCGGAGAAGGATTTTCTGGACTGGACGGGATCTCGGAAAGATCTTATCTGGAACGGACAGGACCTGGACGGGTATCTGGGAATTCTAGACTGGAACATCTCGGTTTCTGGGCTCTGGTAGATTCCCCTGGACGGCTAGGCTAAAACAGGTTTTGTGCATTATTCAAATTACAACAAAATTTACTGGTTCGGTATTTTCAGAGTTTACCGGGCTCGGGCGCCATCTGGAGCTGCAGGTGTGTGTTTGCCAATCTATGTACATATATCTGAGTTCACGTCCCTGCTCGGGCGCCATGTAATATCCGCCCCTGCTCATAGGGGTTGTACTATTTTATCTACCACGGGTTAGCTCATATTTCGGAGATAGGGTTCGATCGCAAGCTCAGATATACCATAAATAAGCAAAACACACTAACGGAGTATCCTGTATGACATTTATTATGTTTATCTATGATACATTAGTAAATTGTTCGTGTAATTAATTAAACGAGATGTAAATAACTCAAAATTAGTTATCGTATAAAAACGCGGCTTTCTGGTTGTAGCGGGCGGATTCTGCGGACGGAAGCAGCTTCCTGGTTGTAGCGGGCGTGACCTCGGGGACGCAATTCGCTTGAAGACGTCGTGATCGGCCGGACTGCAACTTCGTAGCTCTTCGGGACGAGCTGCGCGCTGAATGCAATACCGGGCAGCCTGTCAAATTTCGCCGAACTGCAGATTCGGGTTTCTGTAAACAAATAACAATTAAAACTGCTAATGCGGGTTTTCACCCTATACGTGTAACTATAGTTCGGTGGTGAAATACTCCGCGGAATTCGCCGCACGACGGGACTTCGTTTGAGGAACGAAGCTCCGGCTCGGCGTGACTTTTGAGGTTATCAATCCTCGACACCTGCAGGAGAGCTCTTTGGCGACGCTATCAGTGCGGTCCGCAGAGTTCCCAAGCAAGTCGGCCGCTACAATTCTCAGGGGTTAATTCAGGTAAATTCTAATTAGGTAGCTTGAAGCTTTTAATTCTGCTTGAATAGCACGGCGGTGAATTTAAAATACAAGGGAGCTGGGATTTTGACATTACGTTAATTGCTATTTGACCAGCGGGTTTCGGCGTAGGAGATTTTCAGGATTAATTAGCGGGCGTTCCAGGGTTAATTAGCTGGCGTTCCAGGCGTTCACAAAGAACCACTGAATTAAACTCAGCTGTCAGGGATTTTCAGGATTAATTAGCTGGCGTTCCAGGCGTTCGCAAAGAACCACTGAATTAAACTCAGCTGTCGGGGATTTTCAGGATTAATTAGCTGGCGTTCCAGGCGTTCGCAAAGAACCACTGAATTAAACTCAGTCTCAGGACGGCTTGGTGGAGGGACTCTCTGGACAGGGCAGGATGAAGGACCGGGGACTAGGTGTTTGCTGGAGGAGTATTAGGTATCTCTCGGAAATCTCTGGGGAATCTCTCTTGAAATACGGTCTGCAACTAGTTTTATAGGTCTTGAAATGCTGTTAGGTGGGGAGAAACGGCGCGCGTCATACCTTTGTTTGCGCTGTTTTCACGGGCTGCGCTATCTTATCTTGCTGGGACACGCCGGGTTCTTGATAACGCTAGAGGTCGGCGACGTTTAAATCAGCAAATATTATTTAATATTGAATTAATCGGATTCAAACGGGAGCTAGCGTTACACCTTCCCTATTATTAGTGCAGTATTTATTTCTTTTTCTTATTCTGTTCAATGTGGGAGAATTCAAACCACATAATATTGCAACACAACTAAAATAATATGTAACCGCTAACCGAACTGCTTTCAAGCAAAATTGTATGTTCTTACAAGAATTACTATTTCCCTTTGCGTTCTTCTCCTTGTACCTACGTTGTACATAAGAGTATTGCGCCAATACCAATTATTAAAACATTTTTAATCTTTGGCTATGTATTGCTGTTACCTAAACACTAGATTACATATACAAGGCGTTTCAAGATTGCACGTTGTGTAAAAGGTTAAGAAACATCTCCCCACCTTGCATAAACTACCGATGTTCAACCTTATATCTTTCAAGGCGTCTCATGCAGCATACAAAGTCACGTAAGTACGCTGAATTGCACCAAATTTTCTTTCTCCATATTATTTTAATTAAATAAAAATCATGTTTTTCCATTATCCTTCTAAAAATAATGCCTTGCAATTCCGGAACATCTTGTATATTGTGCCGTTTATTAAGTTTTTCGGGCTATATAACCAACAGAGTGCGTTTAATTGATTTATTTACATGAAGGTTTACGAGTATAATCCAAGAATTACCTCGTATGTAAATTTAATCATTAACGCTGTCGGGATAAAATGAATAGCTAACGAGAGAGATACTTTGTGTAAATACCACATATTTATCGTTGCCGTTTGTAACAAATTTTAATCACGGATGAAGAACTTCAGAGTGGGGTTTCTAAAGCAATAAGATGCTTGTTTGGGGCGAATTTTATTGACGTTTACCGCAAAAAGCATCAATAACCAGGTGTGGATTTGGTGTGATGGATTATTTAATAACTGCACCCATCTCTTCAATTCAGGATTGCTATTTTGGAAGTAAATCCAGCTGCAAACCGCGTAACTTAGAGCGTTTCCCTTCTTTCCTATTTTTCAAGCAACCCGATGTTCTTCACGCTATATTTGAGGGAGTTTTTATAATTTGCGACTGTGAAAGGAACTATATATCGGTGCCCACCGTCTGTTAAGCGGCTCGTGGTACGTTGGAAAAACCTTAACATCTGGTGGTACAAATCCGACTTCGACGCAAATGGTCGACGATTAAAGGTCAGGGTTTTTTAATTCTACCTTTTGATTACCTGAGGGTGCAGTTACCACCTTGTGTTTACTGCTGCGATTTTCGTTTGCCACGAAGGTCATTTATCACAAATCTTAAGTTTATTCCAATTTCCAAAACAGTAATCAACCGTCAGTTTTTTACCAATTTAAATGCTTTATTTAGTGTCTGAATTTATAATGTACCTTATAATTGCCAAGAGTAGTAGACGCCTACCTATCGATTGTACGAAAAAAAGCTTATATATAATATATATTTCGATGAGGACTCATGGACGACTGAAATGCGATATGTGAATTCTATCATTAAATAGTTTTTGTTTGAGCGCCAGTTGACGCTCACTTCAATTGGGGCTTTATAAACTTCGCCCAAATCAATACCGAGCGCTCCTACTCAGTCAAATTCTTTTTTTATTTGCATAATTCGCGTATATTATTTCGTAATTTTTTGTAATAAGTATTTTTACATAATAGTTTGATTACATCATTAGTTTCATGTGCGGCTGTTAATTATTATTTATATTATGGGAAGAAAAACGACTTTCTTCCTGATGAAGGAATGCAGAAAAAATAAAAACAAATAATTTTGTGGAAATATTCACATTATCTCCAAGAAGCACGAGGTCAGTAACTTATAATTGAGAAAAGTTTATACATTCCCAAATCTACTGCTTTGAAAATTGTAATATAATTATTAGGGATGTCGTACCCGGTCTAAAATCAAACCCGGGTACCCGAAAACAGTACCCGGGAACCCGACGGTACCCGAAATATATAACAAAAATGTTAGCATAAATCTAAACATTCTTTACGCCGCGAGTTTTAAACTGAACTAAATTGAAATAGTTCCCACTCTCCCATCAAAATCACACAGATGATGTTTATGTTACTTCATCCCATACTGACGCGATTTAGTGGTTCTAGACGGATTGAATTTTTCCGTAAAGCAAATTTATTATATGAAACAAGAAACATTATGTGGTATGGGATGGGGTGATTCTGGTTATTACTGCATATGGTTATGTTTTTCTAGAGCTTATTCCTATTGTTTTTAAGTTTTTATCTTCTCCGAAAAAGGCTGACTTAGTAGAAATTACATAATTTACTAGTCGGGTACCCGGGTCCTGAAAATATACCCGGGTTGATTATTACCCGGGTCGACGCGGGTATACGGATACCCGCCGACATCCCTAATAATTATTTATTTTTCGAACGTTAAATACAACCTCAAAATTAAAAGCGAAACCTTTCACACATCAATTAATTATTATAAGAATGTATTTCTAAAGAAGCTAAATAAATAAGTTAGTGAAACGTACGTAAAAAGGTAAACATTATGTTTTTAAAGTACACAATAAAATTGGCTACATTTCTTCACACGAAAGAAAGTAGTTTTATCCCATAATAAATAATAATTCCAACTTTAGGTTTGTCTAAATTTATTAAAGTTGTTTCGTTAAAGTGTGCCGATCAATCCAACTCACGACCTAAAATCGCCGAGAAAGTCGATCTGGCGAAGGCTCAAACACCTTCAAAATTCTAAAAAAATAATTATGATCCAACAATGTGCAAAGAGTGGGAATGGGAGATTAGTTCCCTAATTCAATCTAGAGTTCACAAGTTCAGTTGATACGTATACTAAATAATTAGATTAACTTATATTCTGCAATGCGAATCCTTCTAAAACTTGTCTACTACAATTTCTATTATAACTCCTATTTTGAAATTTTCTACGTATTCAATAAACACCACTTTTCGATCATTTTATTTATCAATTCTGTAATTTGTCCTAATTAACATTTCGTAAATAGTAAATGTGTGTTTGCTTGTTTTCGGAATTTTTAAATTAATATTCGTAAAACAATAACATCTGAAATCTGCAAAAAACAACTTAATAGGTGGAACAACTATACAAATAGGCTATAATGTATTGGAAAGTTAAAGACGGTATGCAATAATAGCTTTACTGTTGTTAATAAACACGATATACAATATAATAACTTTTTTCTCTTAATTTTGGAGGAAACTGAGTGCATGATACCAAAATAAATTTAAATTTATTAGTTTTTAAAATGCACCTTAAACCATTCAACTGGTTGTAGTTTCTTACACAGACGCATTTTTTGTCAAATGACGTTATTCGCGGTTTAACAAATTCAAAACGCTATACCAGATGTTTGGATGTGGCAGATGATTGACGCATATGTGTGTATTTTGTCGCGGTGATTCCAAGTGTGGCATCATTGATTTCTAACAACTGCTTTTTACGTGATCGCTGTTTTCAAACGCTAAAAACGTTATACCCTGTTCATGTGGGTGACTTTGGTCAAAATTCTAGACGTACGTACCTGCCCACAATTGTTTAATCTTTATTCAAGATTACAAATCTACCTTAATCACCATCGCGTCACCCTGTATTTGCATTTCTAATGATAATAAAATAATTGTTACGGCATACTGTGATGATCAATGCGCCCATCAGGTTAATGGTAAATGTTGTTAATGTAGTCGCAAGTTTACAGCAGTTATAAAGCAATTTGCATCAGTTTAATGATCTAAGAAGTAGCATAATTTCAGCCTAGTTGTAGCCAGCTATTACGTATTGCGTATCCTATGAATATAAACTACCACTTATTACGACAAAATAACGCGAGTGCTCCGCTGAAAAACGACCGTAAGCTTTTGTAGCAGCGCTACAATTTATTTAGCGAAACGGTAACTGCATGCAGGGAAATTTTAAAGTAGCGTGCAAATATTAATTTAAATAATCCTCGTGTTTTATGCGACCAATTAATCTCCAGTTACAAAGTCTAGGATAAGCTAGTTTAGTTTTAAAATCCTTACACTGTTCAGACAGTATATTTAAAACCGGATACCACTTTTGTTCCTGTCTAATAGAACGAAGGGAGTATTTTAATAAAACTTAATTAGAAATCCTTAGCAAAGAAAGTTAATAACCAAAGCTGCTTGAAACAGGAAAATTGGTTTTTTATGGCTAATGAACAATTCTGTTCTGTAAGTAGTGCAGGCTTTGGCTCTGTCTAAGTGACTGTGTAAATAAAAGAATAACCTTAGTCGTATATTTGTTAGAATCAAAACATTTTAAAGAACATCTGCACTGCAATGCTTTAGATTCACGTTGTCTGGAAAAGTCAACATTTGTTCATAGTTTGTACTTTAAACTAGTTCCCATCTGTTTGAGTTTTCCTTCAATCTTAGACTAAATTGGAGTTTAAACGTTGACTTAGCCATAAATTGGTTTTCAATATTAAAAACTTTTTTCAAATTTGAATGTAAAATATAATAAAAGCCTATAGCTCTCCAGTGGAGTTCAGTGCCCTAAACTGTACTTCTATTGAATTTTTTTCTAGTAGCTTTAGTTAAAACATGACATATTCTTCTTCCTCTTCTTTTTCATTTTCTTGTTTCCTTTTATTTTAGGCAAGCTTAAGGTGGTTCTATGAGCCTTATTTACTCGTAAGTCGAGTAGGTGCCTAGCCTTGCCCGTCGAAATGGTGGAAAAGTTATCTTGTTAGCGGTTAACGACTACCACAGGTGTTAGCGTGGTAACTTCGGAGCGTATGATTTTTAAAGTCCTTGTAGTGTTGTCGGGAATCGAACCCGGTCCGGCTGCCGGAGAGGCGAGCATTTGTTAACTGTGCCAACCGTTCTTAAAGTTAAAAAAAAGGTAAGGCAACGCAAAATTTTGCTTTAATACTTTTATTACTATTTAAGGTATATACTGGGTCCAGCAACGATGCGGGGGTGGAAGATATTTTTAAAACTATGAGAGTTACATGAATATTGTGTAAATAAAAAGTGTGGTACGAACGTGACGCACATTACTAAAATAGTTTTGATTATACAGGGTGGCTAAAAAGTGTGCGAATCAAACGTACTTTTTTTAAAAATAGAATGCTCCATATTTGGGTAGCTTAAAAGTTTTATATTGAAATACTAATCATTTTTATATAAAACTGTATGGGTTTTTTCAGGTAAAGTGCACTTTATGTTTCGGATACATCAAAGTATGGCCACAGAAAGCTGTTCAAAATGTAAAATTATGGCTAATAAAATACTAATTAATGCACCAAAGCATCACAGGGACACTATTTTAAGCTTAAGTTATTTTTTTAATTTAAAATGACTTTTTCCCAATTTAAAACTATTTTATATATCTCATTTCAGAACTTCACAATCAAGTCAGATTTCTAAATTTCTCGTTAATTAAATAGTAAAGATATATATAACAAAAAACGATGACATCATAACAAAATGGGGATAATTCTTCTCATAGGTGATACGACTTTTTAAAAATAGACCCAGAATATTATTTTAATTAAAAACCACTCCTCTTTGCTCTATATTGCGGATTTACTTTTTTAGGTATACTTAGTACATTTTTAATCATTTTCATGATAATATTATATTTTGGTCATTCCGTTTCTCTTGATTATAGAGATAAATTGTAGGCTTGCAAGGGTCTCAAAGTATTTTTCTTCTACAGCATCTTGGGCAACTAAATATCGTTGTGTTTATCAGGTTGCCTATACAGTTTTTGGTGTTAGAAATTGCATTTTTTTTTAATTTTACAGATGTGCAGATTTGGTGTTACGGATGGTTGTGTTGCTGCACCTGACTGTTTGATACAGGATCTACAGGACCGCCATTGCATATTGTCATCTTCGCGTGGTCTGACGTTTGGTGAAATGTATTTCTATGTCCTTTGTTTTCCTTTCCCGTTATTCAAGTAACCTCGATATTCTCTACGTCAACTTTGAGGGACTTGTAATAAGTTTTGAAATCTGTAGGAGCCGCACATTGGTGTACACAGGCTAGAACTGGTAAAAACCACACCACCTGGTGGAACAGTGCCGTTCCATTTTGATTTCAGTTTTTACGATCTTTTGACGCAATTTGTCTATGATTGAAAATTCAGTGCTTTTAGTCCACCTTCAGAGTACCAGAGCGCGCAATTGCCGGATCGCGTACGTATCGGAGGTTACGTACTGTAAATTTTAAATTAATTCTAATATAGTTACTATTAATAATCCTGCAGTTGTTGCCGTATTTTCATGATTTATTCTGCACTTGTTATTTGTCAAAAATAGTAAACGGTTATTTGCAGTGATCAGCGCATCATCCAGCGATTGTGCGAAGAAGTTGTTTTTTTAATGCGATATACTATACCTTATTTATAAATGTGTTGTAATGTGGGGAGGAATCTTCGATGATTGCGGTGGGATATTGAATCACGTTAACAAATAGTTTTTGGTTGGAGCACTTGATGACCTTCATTTCAATTATGATTTATAAATTTCACCCGAATCAATTCCAAGCACCCTATTTAGTCAAATCTTTTTTGCTTGCATAGTTCCTGTGTAATATAAATTTTGATGTAAACTATTTATACGTAGCAATATCTGCGCCCATTGTTATTCATGTTTGGCTATTTACTTTTATTGAAGCTTTGGTACTTAATTTTATTTACGGTTCATTCTTCTATTCGACCTGTCGATACCTTCTCGTGTCTTTAAGATTCCAAAAGAGACCCTCAACTGTAAGTTACGTTTCTTTAGGTTCTTGGTTAGATTGTGGCCACTGTTTTGGAATCAGTAGCGTCTGCCTCCAACGGTTCTTCAGGTTTTATTTTATTTATTATTTTATACCCTACACCAATTGGTAGAAGGGTGTTACGATAATATATAATATATTATTTTATTAGGCGCCCTGGGTTTCTTATTACTTCCTATTGTAATCCTGAAAAAAACACCTGCCAAGATTTCTTTAGATCCTCATGTTTCAGGGTTGCTAGATGATAAAAATAGTATATTGTACAACGAGTTGAGAAAAGTGTAGTGTTTTCGTGCAAGGGGCGAGATATTTAATCGAGACGAAGCCGAGATTAAAATTCGCCGAACACGGAAAAACATTTTTCTCAGGTATTGCACATGCTATTTTTGACATACTGTAATAAATATTGATAGAAACATATAAAAAATCATGTGAAATATTGTGCATTTAAAAATTAAACTGTGTGTTGCTATGCAGAAAAGTGTTGGTATTGAAAAAGTACTACTTTTCTAAACTATTTATCGTTGCGATGCAGAAAAGTATCACTTTTCTAAACGATTTCTATTTAGTAATGCAGTACATTTCCCAACAATACGTGAAAAACATGTCCGTCTGTCTGTCAGCCTGTTGGCGGTATATCTCAAAATCAATTTGTTGTTGGAAGACAATATTTTGCATGCGGTTATATGCCTACCTGCCTCGATATAGCATATCAAATATATACAGGGCGAGCTGATTAAAAAAATAAAATACTGTCTATATATGATTTAACTGAAGAATAGATAAAAATAATAATTAGCACGTAGCTAGATCCTTGACGAAAATGATAAATAACAAATACAAAGTGAGCATCTCAAATAAGAATTGTATAGCGTCTTTATAACGCAGCAAGAAGCACATACAAAGCGCTCCCGGTCGTGGCCGCAATGCTTCAAGCATATGACATGCGCCTGAGAGCTCGAGTTCGAATCTCACCGCCTGCTTTGTTTTTAATTTGCAAATTGATGTACTGGATATTAATAGGTGTTTCCTTTCACTGTGTGAGTATTATTAGCAATATTAAGAAATTTGTACCTATTTTGTACATAATTTTGAACACTGTTGTGCCCCCTATATTTGCAGAATCTGGAATTACCAAACTTTCACTTGCGAGGAAAGCTCGGAGTAAAGCCGATTTTTTTCATTGCGTCTAAGTCTGCAGCCTGGATCGTGATTCACTCCGTTTTGAGCACTTTTTATCCTACTTTAAACCATACTACCAGTGAAATAAGCTTTAACTTTTTGAACGTTATACATTTAAAAATGGATTTTTATTACTTTATTATACAGTAGTTACTTTTAATAGATTTTTAAAGCTTCTAACAAACACAGACTGCATATTATAATGTATTAGTTCTTAAAATACGAACTTTATAAAAATAGTATTACCTATAAACTATATTACATTAAAAAATAAAAAGGGTTAACTTCAAATAGGAATGCAGTAGGTGGCGCTCTAAACTCAACTCAGTCTACAGTGCCTTTATATAGACAGTGGCGACAATACAACTATGCCACACCCCCGCCGCCATATTTATGCAAATTTCTAACGGGTGTTTATTTAAATCCGTGATCAGAGTCGACTGTGATACGTGTTTTACGTTTGGCAGTACTGAAAACATTCGAGATTTGCAGGTTAAGATTTGCGTCAGTTTATGTCAAAACTGACGCAAAACCGAACCTACTAACCTCGAATTTGACATAGACTGACAATACACTTCAGTACTGCCAAAAGTATAACACGAATCACAGGTGATTTAGCATAAACATGGCGGCTAAAACCACGTGATCTAGGGAGCCAATCAAAAATAGGACACCCCATTGTCGCCACTGTTTATATAAAGGCACTGTAAACTCAGTCCTACTACAATAGTAGAAAAATATTAGTCTTTGACTAATAATTTTCACAAAAATTTTGTCCTATATAATTTAAATAAATAGGTCAGCCTATTTTGTCCACTATTTATCGGTTTTCCTTTTATAGCTTTAGTATTCATACCGAATATCAAATTTACGACTTTGAAAAATCTTTGATTTTCAGATGGTTGAAATGATGACTTTGTTTCGTACAATCATGGCCATAGTTATGATTACTGCTTAGTTCTGTAGTACTGTATGCTTATTTGAAATTTAGTAAAGATGTGTAATTATTAGTTTTCAATCAGTTTTATTACTCTTTAGGAATTGCGATTTTAGAGGATTATGATTTATCTTGTGCCTACAAAAATAAGATAGCATTTTTGTACTTCTGATTTCCAGGAGACCTACAAAGGCTGAATTGGCTTGATGTTTTACCGTATAGTACACAACTTTCGTTTTTTCAATAGCTTATTTTAAAGAATTTTTGTAAAAAAGTGTTAAAAACAGGATCAGACGGTTCACACTTTGTATTGTTACTTCTGCACACTGTTGGGATGGAGCGGTTTTGCCATATGCTCTTTGTATGCCCGCTTTTATTGTGGTATAACCGTTTTTATATTATGTTATACACATGATTACGCCCTACGGGTGACGGTTTGGCTAGAGATGGAAGAAATCGGTTTAAAATCGAGTCGGCGATTTACCAATGCTGTTAGCGGAGAACGTAGATGGTACCGAAAGTGCCGACAATATGGCTTATTTCAGATGTAAAACTACTAGAGGATAGAATTTTGCATTATTAGCATCTTTCGATAACTTAAACAAAGCATGCTGGTTCGAGGATTGAACCCGCGATTTCAGGTTCGACCGTCTGGTAGTGTGCCGCTAAGTCACCCTGACGGGTAGTTACACAATCATTTAAACTTTATTACTGGTAGCCCGAAAAAAAAAAACGACAAACACACACAACGTCTCCTAAAAGCTTTTCAGGTCTTTGCGCTAATACTCAAATTGACCAAGAGATCATCCAGATAATTTATGTCGTTCTCGAGTTATCATGTTTATATCTATACGGCGTGAATACTCGAGTTTCTGACTTTAATTTGACGTCGAAGCGGTTTCTCTTTGCGCATAACGTTTCCATTTTTTTTAGACCTTTCATATCACTTTATGTTGGTTGCGACTGTACAAATATTGTAAATTTGTAAAAATTGTTAAGATTGAAAGCAATACTTAAGCAGATTGTGGCGAAGTAATAGTAAGAGTTGACAGTATTTTCATTTTTTTTAGTGAACAGAAATAGTTAGTTCAGCAAAACACACTTACGTAATGATAACGAAGTAGCATAACTTAGTGAATAACCACCTAACTACTGTAAATTGTTCCAAACAAAATGTATTTTAAATAGCAAGTAAATTTATTGTTATTTACAGATTTATTATCGCACTGATAGTTTTCATGTTTGTTGATTTTAGAACCAGTTAAATCAAAAAGTTTGAAGAGATAAACGCTTCTGAATATCCCGTTCTCAGCCCAATTTCATTTGTCTTACTGAATAATGAAGCTAACATGATGAATTTAACGATTGCATCATTTCCCGACTACTACCACCACGAATTTGGTATCTAATTTTTAAAGGTTCTACTAATTTTATAAAAAAGATGGTTGCAGTAAAATAACAATTTCTGCATTCTGTATGATACGTTACTACATATAAGCAGAATGAAAAGTAAAAACGTGCTTGATACATTTGTTATTTCCTGCTCTGCAATTTTCCGCGTGTTTAATAGTTAATTTATTTGACGATTTTATTATCTCAAATACTTATGTATAAATACAGTGAAATATCATTTGTTATCAACGGAAGCATAGTTTTAACGGGTTTTCCCAAGTATCATATCAGCTTTAATGTTATTAGGACCTTGTTCGTGACAACATTATCATATTCCGCGACAGGGTAATATTTCCAATATTTTTGCATGACTTCACAATCTTCTCGATATATTGACCCACACAAAGGAATGCCGACTTTATGTATAAATTTGGCAAACTGAATTTTACCGAGCATACTGTTGAAGTTCCTTGTAGTTAACTGTTTTTTATCTGTGTGAACACAATTAAAGCACCTCAATGCAGTGCAATTTTGAAAATCATACACGGTAAACGCGCCTCCTTTCCAGTCAGCTGCAAAATCAACCCATATTGACAGCTGTAGGCATACAATGGAAGATGGCAGGCCGATCCCCGTATTCTTACTCAATACCCAACTAATGAGGTGCACGTGACACAATAAGAACCCTCTTTTGTGATTTCCTTCACGTTTTCCGTATAAACATTGTGACTCGTGATGTGCACCTTTGCGTTAAACTGTTGCGGTTGGCGAATTTCCCATTTATAAAAGAAAGCCTGCACATTTGAAAGTATGGTTTCTGGTGACACATTTCCACATATTACTGAAGTATATATTCTAATAAGATTTATAATAGCCTTGTTTCGTTAGGAAAAGGATAAAGGTATAAAGCAGCAGATATGCTGCCTGTTCCGGGAGGCATGTGCTTTAGTCTTTCATATGAACAAAATCCCAATTCCATTTTTATTTTAATAAAAGTTCTGCATTTCAGATATTTGGTAAGAAGGTAATTAAAAAAATATAGTACTGACCTCAGCTAATAGATGAGAATGCCATAAATTAAAATAAAAATCAAACTGGACACACAAATAAAGTTAGGACTAATAATATGACTAGAGGGCAATTCACTTTCGAAACTCTGAAACGGTAAGAGGTGTAAGTTAAATTAACTATCCGTAGAACTGAATCATGTATTATGACTGCTGGTGGTGATCTCCAGTAGTTACTTTGATATTTGATTTTTCTTTGCTAATTGTATACAAGGTTATTCACGTAAGATGACGAGCCTGACCAGGTAAAAATGCAACCCAAAATACGATTTATAAAGCTAACTGGATCCCTATTGCATTAGTATAATGCACATAAAACATAGATAGCTTTTAACGTCAGCCTCATAGACGAGTGCTTAGTAAAACGTATTTTGGGTTGCATTTTTACCTGGTCAGGCTCGTCATCTTATGTGAATAACCTAGTATTTATGTTTTGAAATTCTATAAAGTGTTTTCGCAAATTAATTTTACGTTTCTCATTCCGCATGAATACCGTGACTTGAAAACTAAGCTGTTTATGCTCAAAGTTGAAATAAACGTTTCTTCGAGAATAAATCCAAGGAATCATATGCTTAAGTTTTGGAACGTACTTAAGGACCACCCTCTGTAAATACTAACCCTTATTATTTTCAGTAAAATCAGAAGTCTTATATACTGTTTACGTCTTAAGATTTTGCAATAAGTTATCTAGAGCAAAATAAATAAATTTCTATAATTATCCCGGGTGACCATAAATGGTTGTGATTGTTTTCTTAGGTCGGCACTGTTCATGTTGGTAAGTCAGTGTCAAATTCGAGGTTAACGAAAATGGTCTTATTAGGGTACTATCCATAGTTTAGCGTCTCGTTATTTTTACAACCATTTATGGTCACCCGGTAGTAAAAATAACGAGACGCTAAACTATGGATAGTACCCTAATAAGACCATTTTCGTAGTAGGATGAAGCTAAAGTATCATTGGAATCCCATAATCTGGTATTAGAGGACTGATAAAATTAGACAAAATGTTCAGAATCCCAAGTATAAAAAAAAAACGGGACTGGACCTCGCTCACCTGAGTTCATTAAGAGTAATTAATAATTACATACATACAATTTGATTATATGTATTTTGCAATATTTAGATATAAATCCGTTCGGTTAGCTTATTTGATTGATATGAGCTACGCAGATTTCGTGCATACGGCAGAATCGTTCCGCGATTTCGTGTATCTAGTGCCTTTAACACTATGACGGAAGTGAGGATTTTTACCGTTAAAACGGACTCGGTTGGCCTCTGACTGTTAACAAGTGTCATTCGTTATGCCAAATTTGAAGTGGGCAGTTCGCTCACACGCGTTGCCGAATTTTGTCAACGTTTAAAAAAGTGCACTTAGTACGGTTTGCTGGAATAATGTCCCGGCTTCAAGGATCGTTTCTGAGTCAGGTATCCGCGGCTTTTTATGCAGTTAGTTCAAATACAAGCTAGAAGCCTCGCTCACGAGACGCTGCAAGCCCTATTAGAAAATCACGACTTTCAGAGCGGAGTCAACTCCTTCAAGTAACGTGGTGAAGCCTTCCCTAGATATAAAGCAGCATGTGTGTACCTACACACGATTACTAAATGTTCGTGGTTAGCGTCATATTGCGGCTGACTACCGGGAGGAAATCTGGAGCCATTGTTTCGACGTGTGACGTGAAGCGGCATTTATAGCGGGTGTATCAGATTACAGTTCGCGACGGCGCGGCGGTCTTACGTGCATGAAATATATGCTTATTAAAGACAGTTATTCTTTCGTCCTTTTAATGTAGTTTAAGTGTAAATATATTTCAGACACATTTATTATGTTATTATATAACTTGGAAAATATACATACTTAGTAAACAACGTTGTGTTTAGAAATGGCAATTTAGTTTAGGGGTTAATCCTAATTTCTTTAGCGTTTTATGTGTATTTAAAAGCCAATAAATATTTATGTTACATTGATTGTTAGCAGATTGGCCTTTATTTGAGTAGACGTTTAGAGTATATATTTTCAGTGTTGCGTGCCAAATTGGGATAACTTTTGGAGATTTGTTACGGTGATTTCCTCATAACTACGACTGGGATAGAGAGTAGAGGGTAAGAGGCCTCTTATTCCAAACTGAACTAGCTAAGAGCGAAAACGACAAATAATTTACAAAAATTAAACACCACGACGGGGCTACCAAAAACGACATTACATGTTCTACTATAATTCATATTTTAATCTACATTTTATGTTTCCTTCTCGTTGCAGAGCAGAAACTGAATTTTTAATTTTTGTTCTGTATAAGTCGGTTATATATATATATATAATTAATAGAATAAATACTGGAAGTGATCACCGGTTGCTAAGAAGCAAAATACTAATAAACATAAACAACAAGAAGCCAAGAACAAGATCCCATAAGAAAATTGACGCAATCAAAATAATTCAAAACAAAGAAAAATATGAAAGAAAACTCAATAAAAAACTAGACGAGATACACACCGGAGATAACATCACTTGTAAAGTAAACGAACTAACGAGGGTTCTTAAAGAAGCCGCCAACGAAATACCTGAACCAAACAAAATTATAACAAAAAAGATCAGTGACAATACTAAACTGTTGTTTGAAAAAAGAAGAAAGCTAAAAGTAGACAAGGACAACAATCTTATAGAATGGTCGGAACTTAATAAATTGATTAGAAAGGAATTACGCAAAGACATCAGACAGTAAAACACTAAAGTTATAACTGACACAATTGAAAGGAATAAGGGGCCAAAGATATTTAAAAAACACCTAAGTTTGGGAAAGAAAGAAATTATCTCACTTAAAGATAAAAACGGCAAAGAACTAACACATAGAATAGAGATATTGGCAGAAGTAGAAAAATATTATACGGACCTTTACGCAAACAAAGTACACCCAAACGCACATCAAAGTCAAGAACGGAAGGAGAAAATACAGAATGTGGGCTCCGAGGACATCCCTGAGATAACCAGCGATGAAATCTGCCATGCGCTCAAGAAGGTTAAAAACAATAAAGCTGCCGGTCCAGATGGTATAATCCCCGAAATGTTAAAACACGGAGGGCCAAAACTAATTGAAGAACTAAAACAAATTTTCAACATCTGCCTAGAAACGGGGCAAATCCCAGAACCCTGGATAGAAGCGGAAGTTATCCTTATACATAAAAAGGGAGATATAACAAAACTCAACAACTATAGGCCTATAAGTCTGCTGTCTCAAATGTACAAACTGTTTACGAAAATACTCACCAATAGATTAACATCAAAAATAGACTATCAGCAACCTCGTGAACAAGCCGGATTCCGCTCGGGTTACAGTACAATTGATCACCTACATACAGTCAAGAGCCTCATAGAAAAATGCAATGAGTACAATTTAAATCTTCATATCGCTTTTATCGATTACGAAAAAGCATTTGACACCATAGAAATGTGGGCAGTACTGAACGCTATCGCGAAATGCCGCATAGACAGTAGATACATAAAACTAATAGAAAACATCTATTCGCAGGCATCAATGCATGTCGTCCTCTGGGAGAAAACATCCCCAATTTCTATAAAGAGAGGGGTACGGCAAGGTGACACGATCTCTCCCAAACTATTCATATCAGCCCTTGATAACATCTTTAGACAAATGGATTGGACAAACAAGGGTATAAACATCAACGGCGAATATCTCAACCATCTACGGTTCGCCGATGATATTCTTCTGATAAGCAATGACCCTGTGGAACTGCAAGAAATGATTACGGAATTGGACAACCATTCTAAATTGGTCGGATTAACGATGAACATCGGTAAAACAAAAGTAATGGCAAACGCAGACACACATATCAATATAACTCTCAACAGTCAGCCTCTAGAAAAAGTCGAATCCTACATATACTTAGGACAGAAAATCACCACAGAAAAAGAGAATATGAGTGAAGAAATTTCTCGGAGAATTAGATTATCCTGGGCAGCATTCGGCAAGCTAAAGAACACCTTTGCATCAGGAATACCCAATACTCTAAAAAGAAAACTGTATGACCAATGCATTCTGCCTGTGCTCACCTATGGGGCTGAGACGTGGAGTCTTACAAAAAAACACGCTCAAAAATTATCCAGAGCACAACGAGCTCATGAACGAAGCATACTAGGCGTCAAATTAACTGATCGCAAACGTAACAAATGGATCCGAGAACAAACCAAAGTTACGGATGTAATGGAGAGGGTAGCCGAATTGAAGTGGAGGTGGGCTGGTCATGTGGCCCGAAGGACTGACAATAGGTGGACTAAACTACTTTTAGAGTGGAGGCCTAGACTTGGACGCAGAAATGCAGGGAGACCAACAACGAGATGGAGAGACGATATTAAGAAAAGGGCAGGAACTCAGTGGATGAGAAAAGCTCACAATCGATGGAAATGGTATGAAATGGGAAAAGCCTACATCCAGCAGTGGATTGAAATAGGCAGATCGTGATCGTGATAAGTCGGTTATTATCAACAATAGGGTGAACCAGTTTTGACGTGATTATTGTAATTTTTAAAGCAAATTTCGGATTTAAACTCAAGTGCGTTATACCCCTTTAAAGTTTTAAGATCTTTACATTAACTTTGCTTTTGTAAGTGGGTGTCAAGGGTGACTATGCCGACTTTATATGGTGACATTTTTTCTAGTATTTATTATTTATTGTCTGCCGTTACGATTTGTAACCAATTGATTAATTTCTAGTATCTTCATTGTTTCCGTGCTTGCAGATATTCTATTTTTAACACTTTTGACGAAGGAATATGTAGTTCTGCTCTTTAACGGATAACAGACTTACCGAAATGAATAAGTAATACTAGTATCGGGGATGTCGTACCCGGTCTAAAATCAAACCCGGGTACCCGAAAACAGTACCGGGTACTCGAAGATTTTAAATTTTGCCTTATTTTTTCTGGCGAATGAAAATATTTCCATACAGGCGATTTTTATGACATTGTTTTTTTATTTGTTTCTACTTTTGTAGTTTCATATAATGTTCAAGCTCTCCGAATTTTAACGCCCAGAGTATTAAACTGAACTAAATTGAAATAGTACCTACCCGCCAATTCAAACAGCATGTCGTCTGTTATTCGTAAATATTTTCACACTTCCAAATGCTATCAAATTCAAGTACCTGACTTTTTATCCGAAATTGGTAGCAGCATCAACATCACACAGAGGATGTTTATGTTACTTCATCCCATACTGGCGCGATTTAGTGGTACTATTGACGGGTTGAATATTTCCGTGAAGCGGATTTATTGCCTTATAAGAAACAAGAAACAACATTACGTGGTATGGGATGGGGTGATTCTTGTTATTACTGCATGGTTGTGTTTTTCTAGAGCTTATTTCTATTGTTTTTAAGTTTTTATCATCTTCTCTGAAAAAGGCTGACTTTCTGGACATTACATAATTTACTAGTCGAGTACCCGGGTCCTGAAAATATAACCGGGTTGGCTATTACCCGGGTCGGTCCGGGTACTCGGGCACCCGCCGACATCCCTATCTAGTATACTAATTAAAACTATAAATTAAGAAACGCAATAAATATAGTACGTCTAGAGAGTATCCGAAATTTTATAATTTTAAGAAATGTCATGAACATTCCTTTTAGAAAGTCTTGGAACTTTAAAATTTTCTGTGCATATTGTCAGGGCAGTAGATCATGGATAAAACAAAAGACATGATCTTTAATAAATCTATGTTATTTTTAAAATGCTAACAAAATTCCTTTTCCGGATAATTTCTAGACGTACTATAAAAAAAGAAAATTCCAATTTACTAGTACTTGTTGTCTTCTGTTCTGATCAATGCTTGGCCTTAGTTTACTATGCAAAAATAGGGTTTTCCTTATAAAAAATATACGGTACCCCCCACCCAAGAAAAGCGCCCTTCCGTGCTTTCCAAGAATACTTCGATACTCAGCATCACTCCGTTTCGCTAATACAATGAAATGCTATGAACCAGTTATTTATAAAAAAAACCAAAAAAAAATTTTTTTGCCGACGACCATAGCTCAAAAGTTGATGTTGCCTTCATTTTCGGAGGACCTATCGTATGAAAACGATCCAAGACTTCAGGAAGGTTCCTGGCGACCGGAATTGTGTACTCATACGAACATGTCAGGGCTGTCTAGTGGGCTGGGATCTTCATCAAAAGATCCGCACCGCCGAGACGGAGATTTGATATAGTGGGTTCATTAGTCGGTTGGCTCGAATTTTCGAGATATTTGACTCAGAGTGGTTTTCGATATGAGGGAATTTCAATACTTCGTACACTTCGTGTCGAAGTAATTAACCTATCAAGCCTGATGTTATAAAAAAAATAAAAATAAGGTTATTGGTATAGAAAAATTGGAAATAAAAGATGTAGGGCAAGACTAAACAATTTTATTTATTATATCATTAAGTTGACGGCCGGAATAAATACTAAATTAATCGTAAACACAATAAACGTGCTCACTTTGTGATAGAAGAAGACATTATGTCTTATAAGCACATAAGAAGGATGGCGTAACATATGTACATAAAATGTACCACAAAGAAGTTCTTTCAAAGTTGAAAAACGCATAAAAAATAAAAAGAATTAAAATATATTCCTATAGTAGAAATTCCACCATTACTAAAAGTATATTACCCCTACAATATTTAATATTATGTCGCTTACTATTTAACACCACGTTTACTTTAGTTGCCAAAATGGGCGTCTTAAGGTATATATTTTTTTAAAGAAATGTGAAAACCCCTGATGTCGCAGACAGAATTATTAATAAAATAAGTGAGAACTAGATGGGTTGGTTTTATTAAGGTACAAAACTTCTATTCAGTATAACATAAAGGTACGATTTCTCTTTATGAACTGTGTGTAAATGATGATTGTAAAATGTCGAAAACATCGCCATTTTTGGACATCTTGCAATAAAAGTACCTATTCAATATTTTATTATTTATATTCTGTGGCTCCTACTGATAAACTGGTAGATATAGTCATTCTTTATTTTAATTGTATCTATATATACATACTATATTTCAAGAGCTAAGTTCATTAGCTCTCTAATTCTATACAATGATAACTAATTTTCTGCATAACATAAAAAAGTTGATAAGAAAGACGTGTATAAGTCAATTTATGTATAGACGTATCAAGGTTCATGTGTCGCTCGACAAGACGAACACTTGCTATAATTCCGCCCGAGTGCTTCAGCTGTTGCAGAATTTGAATAGATGATCCCCGAGGAATTAATGGAAGCCGCGCTTGTGTTCTGTCGCCTCTGCCCTATTATTATGATGTCGGGATGACTTAATTTGTACGTAACTAGCTGAGCTTAGCAGCATTTCCTAGACAGTTAATGCCATGCGAGCTTCCTTTAGGCGCTACTAAATTTTAACCTACCCGGCGCCTCCACCAAATCGCAACTCCCATCTTCTTTCGCTGGCACGGCTCCAAGCAATCTCTTACCTGAAAACAAAGTTATTATTAATGCGGGCAAAATGCAAAGCAATACAGCAGGACGATAAAAATGTTATGCACTCGCGGATCGACGCGGGAGGGCGCGTCAGTCGCTGCGTTTTGATAACGGGCTTGTTCGAATTACTACTCACGTCACGATCTAATTTAAAAGAATGCCGAGCGTCCCGTTCGAATTTATAACCGTGTAATAATACATTAAGCGTCTGGCTGCTCGATAGAAGATAAGCTGAGCTAATCTACGGCTTTTTTGTCTTACTGTGCCGGTCCTTTCCAATATCGTATCGAAAATATTAGGCAGCGGCCCGGAATGGCGCCGGAAATGCAGGGCAATTTTTATTTTAATTTAGCCCACGTCCCCGGCGTTTTCATAAAATGTATTTTTTATGGCGCTTGGCTCGATTTTGAGGCTCGTAAGTTCGGTGCCTATTTCGCATATACTTCGAGCTGACTTGGTTCAAATTGTGCTTTACCCTTTGAGCCCCGCGAGCGGATTTAAGAGTTTAGAATGCGATACGGACAGATAAACGTTTCAAGGGTTAGGTATGATATAGAATAGTGTAGAAGTGAATATGTAAAACGTAAGTAAACAAGAGTCGTAACTAAAATGTTTATGCAAAGGGGACATAAATGTTTCGAAGTGTGACTGATAAAATATATAGGGTAGGCCCCCTGAACATCCAAAATACGCAACCCAAAATATAGGTATATGAATAGCCTGGACGTGTAGTATACGTACATATCCTGATCCGTTGCAAATTTTTGAAAATACTGTATATCTACGTTACAGATAAAAATGTACCTTGGGTTGCCTATTTTGGATGTTCAAGCCAACGGAACTACGTCGTTCACCGTATTGAATTTTATAATAGTCTAATTTGCAACGTTATCATTGCTTAATCGCTTAGGCACTATTGTGAAAATTAAATTAATAATAACGTTTTTTAATTAAATCTGTCCACTAATTTTTTTTCCTGTAAAACCAGATTAAACGGACCGACGTTGGTCAATACAGTATACCGCCGCGTTATATTTTTTTGGCGTTTGTATAATGGATTGCGTCCTTGAAATTTTTGCATTCGCAACTCTAATGTATTAGTACGCCGGCGCCGCCTGCATCTTCATTGTCCGATCGCTGTAGTCAGGGAATTTCGAATTTCGAATACACGCACCTCAAGAAAACGCAGATCGCCAAATTTCTGAAACACGGGCGTTCTTCTCCGCCAGCAATTGAAACAAGATGTCGTATTCGGGAATTCCAACTTGACCCCTGGGATCTGTTTCCACATGAATCCCGACTTCAAGTAAACCTTGTATTTGGCAGTGGCAGATTGTTTTCGCTACACAACCTTCTGTGAGAGTGTCAATCTTAAGCGGCACACATTAATATCGGCCCATTATCGATCGTTGGGTAAGCACATGTTGATTTGTTAGGGTTTTGTTCTAATTAATTTGGAAATTAGGCCTTTACGCTGAGTCTTTATGCTGCATCTTTACGCTGCATTTTTATTGTGCATCATTATTGCTGCATTTACATATTGCACTCTCCTGGCCGACAGTGGCAGAGGTGAAGGTTGAAGGTGTTTTTCCGGCTTTCCATGAACAGCAGCTATCCCTCGTTGGTCGCGCTCCACCTAGTGGAGGCCTGTATCAAGCGTTCCATATAGCCTCGCAGTAAGTACACCCTGTTTTTGCTAATTTCAGTGGACTTGTTGTTGACTGTACAGGCAGTTTCGCCTGCTACAAGTTATGCAATGGCCTAAAATAAAGATCTTTGATTTCCAATCTCGGGCTGTCTTATCAGTCGCACAGGCGGTTTAAAATAGGCATCTACTGGAACCACACACTGAGCGTGTACAAGTTGCGCTGTAGTTCTTGTTGTTCGACTTTGATCGTCAGGCATTTTAATTCAAATTCAGTAATTTTGAAAGTTATATTACAGCCTGGGATCGGCCGGTTTCTTTGTCACCGCAGCGTTATGGAATCCTTATATAATATATTGTTTTTTCAATTATATAAATCTTGTCACAATAATTTTGGGATTCGACAATTATAATTTATTCTATTTTGCTGCTGTAGTGCGCCAAATTTTTACCTGGAATTACATATGCCAATTGCTATTTCTGGGCTGCATTGAATCTCTGGCACCTTTAATTATGCGTAGTGTTTGTGACACCTCTTAGTGATACTAAATCTACTTTTAGTGCTACTGGTATATTTTTGTTCATCTGTTCTTATAACAGTTCATGAACTTGCTCGTTCTGTAGTTTAGTCTGGTGAAGCAAGAGACATCCAAGGTGGGTAGTAAAGTAAATTGTTAGCTAGACTTGCTTTTTTGTTGTGAATAACGACTGGCGCCCGATTGTCCCTGGTCCTTATTCACGCCATATTTTGCCGAGGGTTTGAGTTAGCCAGGGCCGTGTTCACCCCTCGTTTAAGGGTGGTACAACAGTAAATAAACCAGTTACCTTTATTAGAGAATCGTCGCCATATTCTTTACTTTTTTTACTAGCAACAACTTTTTAAACATCTGATATATTGAGATGGCTCCCTTTTACTTTTAATTTAATTTACAATCTAAATACACAATTTACTGTTTAATATTTTACTGTGTTCGAACTTTGCCTGTCATTAAATTACTAGGCTGGTTAAAATATGAAATGTACGTATTAACTTCAGAAAATAAATGGTTGTAGGCCCCTCTTTATATTTTATTCAACTGCAATTAATTAGAAAACTCTAGCTCTCAGTAGAATACAAGCTGTTTAATATCAGGGTGAGTTCCGAAGTCGACTGTATTTTAAAATTGATCTGAAATGGTACTATACACAGTCAGTAGTTCAAATACGCGGTCGCTCAAGGTCCAAAAATCTGTCAAATCACAAATCGGTTGACTAGTGCAAACAGCGGTTCATTGAAAGTTAAAATACTCGTGAAATATGAGAATTCGTAAGGTAATTATTCAAAATGTCGCGCTTGGCGACAAATAACAACTTTTGTTTCTAGGAGTTACGTAGTTCATGACGTCAGACAGACGCCGTCAAAATTTTGGCAATTGTTTCTGGCCGCTTCCTGCACAGCTTCAGCTTCCGCCAAACCACGGATTTTACTGACGCCTGGCTGATTACTTAAAATGCGGCTTAGCTAGAACCTTGGAAAGGATCTCCTCTTCTTTAGCAAGGTTTGAAGTTGTATGCACCTCGTTTTCTGGACGCTGACAGTTTTTATTTAGGCTAAATCGTACCTTATAAAAATTCGTTGGACTGGAAATGACGCCGTTGGATTTTCTCCGCTATTCTTGGTTCCCTTGCTGCCAAATCTGCTGGAGACGTTCTTGCAGACCTGTCCTCTGCCGTAGACTGATGATCGCTTGGCTCCGATGCTCCTCTTGGCCGTAGTCGAAGTTCGCAAAATGGAGTTGATCGGAACCGATTTCCTCTTATTTGAGATTATGGAATGTGGATGTTTTTTGTTACGGATCTTATTGAAAATACACCCACTTGTACACTGGCACTTGGGCAATAAACTGATACTTTTTATAGCTTGAAAACACTTTTATTATCAAAATTGTATAAAAATATGGAGCACAAATTTCAACAAACAGTCAAGTAATTAATTTTCAATTGTTCTCTCCCGTTATTAAACAAAAACGAATCTGGTTGCTATGAGACAATATTACCGGAAATTATGTTTGATAACTTAAAGTACAAAATGGAAATAAATTTGATTACATAATTCTATTTTACATTTTTCCTATAATCTAAGTTATTGTCTTTTCGGTAGCGCTGCGCACACACACCTTTAATTTTAACCACTGCTCTGCTTTTGCACTAATTGTAATTTTAAATGCATTGATTTATTCGAGTTCACCACTTCTCATTTGCTTCGTTCATGTCCTGCTGCTTGCTTCTCAAATTGCTCTTTTGCAATGTCCTGTTATTTGATTCTATCTTTCTTTACCTTTTATATTCCTCACAAATTTCACTTTTATTGACAGTTAATAAAAAACTACGCTTATTTTAACCTGCACATAGCAAACCTTTTTGTGTCTATTAATTTCTTTCGGTTCGGCTTTCTATTATGCACAAACCTATTATTTTTATTTACTTAAAAGTCAACTTCGACCCCTGTAAAAACGAGCTCTGCCTTCTGCGTTCCTTACTCAACTACTTTAGTATTTCTTGCATCTCATTATCAATGCATTTACTGTTTGAATTTTTAGTTTAACATTGCAGCTACATAAAACACCCCAACTCTGTGCTTATTGAATTGGTCTATTATGTTGCACTGCTAGCAGAGTCGAGTCGTGGGCTTAATACCATTATAATATGTAAGTGTCCACTTCATCGTTGCTTCAGAAGGCGATTTAAGCAATGTATTTGCATGTGGTAGAGAAAATATATAGAAAACTTTAACCGTAAACATTTCGCATATAGCTTTTACTAAGAATCGTTGTATTGCCCATTGACCGTGAGGGGGTGCTAGTTCTCATCGGGCGCCTTGCTAAGTGGCGGATAGGAGAAAGCCTCCCAGGTATGGGTGATACTGAGGAAATGAAAAATTCGGGGCGAGCCAAAACTAGCATGACTGTTGATAAGTGTAGTCTCTCTCCTCATGACCAATAAAAATAACGGTTCTGTTGCCCTGTTACTGAGAAATTGATCCCAAAGCGAATGGACCACGAAAATGGTCAGCGCCATATATTACTCATGAATATATTAGTCTGTAGTGAAATCAAACGACCAAATTAAAGAAGAAAGATAACCGATAATCAAATGCCACAAAATCTAAACGATTAGTATAAACTCCTTAACCAGCGTATAAACTCTTTATGTTTGTATAATAATATTAGCAATATAGGAAATCTTAATTACTCATGTTTCACTTGTAATGGAATTTAAAACGGTCCTCTTGTTTTCCACGCATGGATAGTTCATTTTCATGTTCAAAGTTATAGCCAGTTTGTATTTATATGCTTTTTATTGTTAATTAGTCTTGAACGTTGAGGTTAACATAACCAAAAGTACGCGAATCCGGATCAATTAAAAGCAATTGCGTGTGCCTGCAGTGGCAGTTGCGGGCCCGCCTTAGCAATGTTGCCAGGTGCTATGAAAATTCATGATATTCTATGGCGATATTAGGAAAACATATTTTTGTCTTAAATCGCAGGAAAATTCCAACAGGTCCAATGTAAACTGATTTTCCATAAAAGGTTATCTGTTAGTAAAGGGAAAAATCCATTTGTGGGAAATATGTCTATTTTACATTTTCAGATCTGTATGTAGATAATCGCCAACGCAATTTATTCAGTGTCCAGGAACTAGTAACCTTAGACTGTAAAATTCTCCATTCCTTGTACGCTGACGCGACTATTGTTTTGCAAATGTACAAAATGCAAATGTGTACTTTTGAGGTGCTGGTCTGTGCATGTTGGTTCAGTTAGTTTATCATTAATAATCGTGGTACATTACACCAAGATTGATAACTTTTCTTTGTGAAGAAGAATCTTACGATTTTTACTGAAATTTCTCAGGAATAAAATGTTGCAGTGCTGGCAAGACTATATCTTAGTTGAAGCCGAATTGTGCGAGATCACCCAAAGCGAAATGCATAGAAACAGCGGGAAGCCTCACAGTAAATCATTTGCTGTCTATAAGTTTTGAGTGCAGCAAGCCAGCGTTTACACTTTAAGTAAACGCCGTTTTCACTCTGTATGTGGCGAGCACACAAATTTGCAAAGCAGTCACTCATATACGTGAAGTATATTGTAAAGACGTGACGTCAGCCATCATTGTGGCTCTAAAGTGAGAAAACAGTACATTTCCGCAGCATTGAGTGTGGTAACTTTTCACGCATCACGCCGTTCAAGGTCTACGTGAAGCATTGCAAGGCAAGCCCAACTCAAGGGTACACAACAATTCTCATGGTCCAACTTCCAGGTAAATTTGATACCGGAAATGTGTGCAGTTACGCGATTAGCATTCGTGTTTGGCTGTGTGAGAATCGCGCTTAAACAATGCAATCGTGGACAGGGTCGGATTCAGATAAGTACCAGCTTCAGAATTGTTTAACGTTTGCATTTTTAAAGACACTTATTTTGCCATTCTATTTTAACGTTATTATATGTGTGTTTTAAACGTACATGCGAGAAGTCCTAAGCTATATCCCACGTAGATTGTTCTAGGGTCCAATCGTATTTTCTTTGCTTTTCTTCATGATTTTATATGTTTTAAAGTTAATATATTTGTGTAACGTATTGGCTTTCTTGTGGATATTGTGAAGTCAGTTTTAACCCGAAACCAGTACAGGTGTGGACCAGCATCCTGTTTTTGGCAAATATTGACACGATTGTGGTATTAAGAGAGTTTCATGTTCACTGGCCTAGTTAGGTGAACAAAGAGGGCAAATAATTATCAAACAATAAGGGATACGAGACGTCTTTTTTTAAATTTAACGTCGGGAGAGAGTGGTCGAATTAAAGCACCGTTAAAAATTTTCCAATTTTTGAATCCAATCCTAGAAAATTTATTTTGTTTTGTTGAGTGCGATTGTAAAATGACGAAAACTCCTACAACATTTTCTAGATTTAACTATTAGCACCGAACTCACAACAGGTTGAAATTAGAAACTGGTTGCAAATGTGTTTCTAAAAGACTGAAATATTCGATACAAACAGTAAAGGTCCGCTGAACGATGTCACAAGTCTTAAGACTCCAGCAATCTGTTTAATCTAAAAATATAGCAGGACACGGTCTTTGTAGATTCCTGCTGACCCAGAAATACTTCGTTGTAAAGAGATGTATATTAATTGCGCCACAGCTTGCCCTTTAATTAATTCAAGGATATGTTTGTGTGCAGATTTATAACAATGCATTGTTAAGTAGGTTGAGAAAACAGTGCGGTTACATTTCAATCATTCAAGTCACAGTTTTTTAAATATTTATTGGACAAATAATTTTATGGTAATTAATTGTGTTAATATCTTAATACGAATTTAGGTTTTTACAGTTATTTAATATAAGTAACTTCAGTATATTCTTATAATTTTTAGTATGGTTCTGACGCGAATGAGATCTATAAGGTATGTTTTCATGGTATGAAACATTAAAACATATGTGCTGTCGCACAATAGCCCACCGTTAATTTATTGATACTTTTATGTGCTGTTTGAGCGACGGTCATTCTATCTGCTTTACACAGAACTTTTAATTCCTCAAAGGAAAAGATCTCAAATTTGGAGCATACAATTGAACGATAGAGACATGGTATACCAGTCGTGTGGAAGATTAATCTGTGAGCTTCCTAGAAGTACAGTACTGATTTTGTTAGACTATTTTTGTGTAATCAATTGGCGACGTGTCAAAGCAATCGAATATTAATTAATATCTTCAACTGGGTTTTGGGTTTGATCAATTGATGGGTATCTATAAATGCCTTTATTCGTATGCACATTATATTTGTTGCGGTATGTTTTATAGAGAGTCACAGAATATTTGTTCTTGAAATTTGAAAAACAATAAACACGTAAAACGTAAATTCAGGTTAATAAAAATAGTTTTTGAAAAACGATTACATTGTCAATAGTAGAAGCCTTACAAATAAAGCAACAATAATAATTCTATATTTAATTAGTACCTGTGGCGCCCTTTACAGATTTTAAACCTAGATATTATTTGGTTTGGGCTTGACGTATTTAGCGGTACTATTATTTGTGAAAGGTCAGGCCTAATTCGCTTGAAATTCCCTATGAGTGTGGTGCATAACCTTTTCTTCTCTCTTGTGAGTAGCTCTTTGTGCCCTTTGTATGAAAGTTTTTTCCTTAAAGGCTACGTGGCGACCAACTCTGTTTAGAATTCAGTTATTAGGTGTAAGCGTGAAACAAGAGGCGAACAACTTAAAACTGCCTTTCTCGCTCAGCTAGAATCCACCAAAAGAAGTATAAATCCGGCTGTACACAAGATAGGGTACATACCGTAATAGAAGCAGTAAAAGTAAAAAATAAAAAAATAATATCCACATAAATTAATAAATACATATACATTCATACATATATTTAGCAATTGGTGGGTACAAGTTCTAATCCAAGTCGTACAGATATTTTTCTGAAAGAGATGAGTAATGAGTAAACTAGCTCTAAGTTTAGTATAGTAGTTGTAGTAACTGATATAAATACCTGATATAAGTACAGTCAGACCTCGCCGTTCGCGGGGGTTACATTCCAGAAGAATGCCGCGAAGCGCAAAACCGGGATGCGCAAGTAAACACATAAATGATAAAAACGGGGTTAGGTTCCATTAACTAGATTTATTTATACTATGCAACCTCAAAAAAATTCAGCAGAAACGCTCGAGAAGACAGTAAAGCTTGAAGTAAAATTCCATACGTAACATAAGTCTGCCACTTGAATCTAGAGCTCGAATGTCCATTTGTTCATTCAAGTTATAATGTTACAATTTGTTTCAGGTCCGATTTGGTAATAAGACATTCAAAGAAATAGGCTCGATAATGTACAGCGACGCCTATAATTGGCCTAACGGCTGTTGGCGGAGTACCAAAAAAAAAGTTCGTGATAAATAATGTTATTTAGGTGTTCATGACGTAAGCCGCATACGTCTGCTTTATTTACTTACGGCCGGTCTTATAAAGGTCACTAACCTTACTTTAACCTTAAATCGCTGTTAAAATAAACAAAAGCTCATCAAAACGTTGGCGCTTATGACATATTATTCATAATCAAACTATTAATGAACTTCGATGTCAACGAGGGAAGAGATTACAAATTAATATTTAAGTTTATATGTAAAAAGTTCAGTTATTCACCTTTCAAATCATAAGTTGTAGAAACCATTGGTAATGTTTACTTGAAAGGCGTTTGCCTTCCGGCCACTTTAAGTTAATATCGACACATATAATAAAACAACGAACACTAATCTGGAATTCTCATATAGAAAACGGTAAAATTAAGTGAGACATACACAGGTGTGGCTTATCTACCAGCAGCGTCAATTATTTTGCTCATGGCATGCTTGCGTCCATGTTGGTAATAAATATTTACAACTTTTCAATTGGCAGAAACGCATGAATCTTAGGTAACGGTTAACAAATGGGGCTTGATTGAGGTAAGCTTTATTTCATAATCTGATAACAATTAGCTACTTTCACATTAGGTTAATTCAAAAATTGTAGAAGTAAAAAGCCGGCCAAGACAAAAAATGTGTGCTGCTGGAACTTTACTCGCCACCCAGATTATAACATCTTCCACGTTATGTAAAATAAAGTAACTAATGACAGATTATATCAAAACTTATTGGATACCAGTTTCCAGTCATTAATTTTCAATTGCCGTCTTTGCCTACGAACAATTCAGTAAGCTTTGATTCTAATTCAGCCTCATTTCTTGGTTAGTTAATATTTCATGATGTGATTGATTTACTGCTTGATGATTATGGTGGTTACATTTATTATAACAAAGCTTTCACCATCACCATTTATCTTAGTTACTGCCTTCACTGGTAGATAATAGCTGATGTATGCTCGGAGTAGCAAAAGGCACATACGGTGATAGCACTGGCAACTTGATTTAACCTACAAATCTAATTCGAAAGTTTTCTCAAGTAACGAAAGTCTCCATACAGTTTTTTAATAATGTAATTTTATAAAATTATTGTTGTATTGTTGGTCTGGTAACGCTTAATAAAGGCTTAACAATTTAAACAAATTAGTAGCTTTGCAGAAATTTATAGAATATTCCACTGAGACGAATTCGATCAATTTCAAGTTCTCCGGATTTAATTTGATTGTCAAATCTAGGAAGAAAATTAAATTTATTTCCCTAGTAACGCATTAATCTACGAGTCAGGTTCGCCCAAATATCTCTTTCCGAAACTCAATCTGGCACACCGTTAACGGCGTACTGGATGATGTGGTTAGCATCACGCCTTCGACGACTGCTTTACTTTCCCTACTTCCACAACTGTGGTTTCGGCACCCAATTTTTAAAGTGGCAAGGAAGGACGGAACTGGGAACGCTTCTTTCACGTTATGTTTTTTCATTGATAGAAACGCATAATTGTAAAATTAGGGACTTGATCAGGAGGAAAAGCAAAAGAGCGGTAACTAAACGTGTAAATCACGCCAGAGGCGAAACTCTTCTAAGAGTTACCATTTCTCGGACTGAAATAACTTCCGTAAAGATAAAAATACAGTACAGCCTAAAATAAATTTAAAAACACATTCGTCACAATATGGTTTCCAATATTGCCAACAAATTTCTTAATCGTTTCCCCTTTTTTCTTCAGGTAGTTCTAAATAAAAACCTAAGTAATTTATTTTTGTTAAGTGTACCTGTGAACGTAAATAACCTGGTTATATCTATTTCTTCTTCTTCTTTGCTTCCGATAATAGAAATGCTTCAAATTTCATATTTATATTTTTTCCAGTAATGTTAAATACAGTACACTTGGACTAGCTTCGTGCTCTGTATCTACTAATACGCCAAATTTGTGAAACTTATCTATCGTCTGCTTCTTTTTCATTTCGTTTTTTGTTAATACGAGGACATATGATATTCTTGCTATATGTTCCACTTACATAACTTCCCAGAACTGCTTACTATAATTTCTTCATTTGCTTGGTAAGTTTGCATAATTTCGGTTATTGGTTATTGCCAATACTAATAGTCTCGAATACCAATTTGTATCGTTTCCTTCTTTCGTACATACCGTTCCAACTAAAATTTACAGACTCATTAATTATCATGCGTTCTCCTTTCTTCCATAAATTGCTAAAGGAGGTATGTATTAATTATCATGCGTTCCCCTTTCTTCCATAAATTGCTAAAGGAGGTATGTATAGGTATTCCTTGTTGAATACTGATACAGATATTAAAGATGAGAAAGCTCATTTACGATGTTCTCCCCTTTTGCTAACTCTCAGTTACGGGATATATTAGTTACCATTACAAATGTTCTAGTACTCAATATTAAAAATTATAGTCCTTTTGTTCGCTTCTTATGGTTTCTGTTTGGAGCGTATCTTATGTAAGGTGCTACCTCAGCTGTGGGGTGTTATACAGGATGTAAACCAACTGGGCTGGCTACATACAATTGTATTCTACATATCAATATTATGAAAACATTTGGTATAAGCACATGTTCGAAGCAGATTTAATCAAAACAATTATACTTGGAAAAATGCGGTGACAAATTCGTGTTATTTTTAAGGGCGCCACCTAGTGCATGTCTGTCTATAATGTAATAAGAAACAAGAAAATACCCCGCGGCGATGGAAAGTATGTGTCTACTTAGCTCGATTTGAATCTATCTTGTTTCATGATCTCTGAAATCTTACTGCAAGGATACGCGGAACTGTATTCCGCTTCACAACTGAGAATCACACAGTAAAATTAAGAACTCGTTATCTTAACCGAGTTGAAGTGCATTTTTCTTTGATCTAAAGAAAAATGACCCATTGTCCGACATGTTTTTAGACGGTAATGCGTCCTTATTTCGCAACTGCAAACGTACTCATAAAACACATACAATAGAGGCAGGAATTTACGCTTCCAGACTTAGCTTAGTAGGTATAATATAGACAAAAATGGTCGTGAGTCACACATGCAATAAAGACAGGTTCAACTTAGTTTGCTCAGTATTTCAATCGACGGCAAGATGCAAATATCAGAGAAAGTTGTGGTAACCGGGCTTTGAGCGAAAATCTTAACTGGAGGCCCTGCCTGACATCGGGTGAAGAAGACGACCAGCAAAATTGGCGTCAGTCTACACTTGATGTAAAGGGGGGTTTTTTCCAAAGTTACGTCCAGTTGTAGAATAAAGAATATTGATAACGGCAGTTCAAAGATTGGCTACGGCTGGATGGTACGAGGGTTATGTATTGTTTGAGGCTTTCGCGGTTACTCGAATTATTCTCCTTAGCATAGAATTTCGGCTTAGACCGCGTAGTATTTGTATATGAACACCCAGCATTTTCTGGCTTAATGTGCCTTGCACCTTGTGAAGTCGAGCAAAAACCAGCGCGATGGCCATGCTCTTTGGTGGCTCGTGTTGTTTGAGTATCTTGAGAACGAGGATACTTAGGCAGATTTGGCCGTTTTGCTGTTTGTGCATCGATATTCACTAACGTTTCGCAAGACCTTGCAGCTTGCATCATCAGAGTGAAAGTAGCAGGTAGGTAATTAGTCTATTCTTATAAATTTTGAAATTCAAACAAATAACGAAAAAATATTCTTTATCTATTATGATTTATAAACTTGACAGTGCCCGGAGAGCAGACCCGACACTGCTGCTGGAGACTTCCACACAAAGTTTGGAATTTATTTGAATTTTGTTAAAACATTTGTACATTTTTCTTTAAATTAAAAAAAAAATGGTGTGGACATTTTGGCCTCCGAACTGGATTGGCCTACACTGGTAACGAGACGAGTTGCTGACCCCTTCTTCTTTGTGCATAAAAAGCGGTGGAGGCCTCAATTCTCCAAGTAATCTTACAACTGCCTATTGGCTATCATATTCTACTTATGAGACGAGTGTTTTTGGCATTCAAAAGCACTCAGGTAACTTTTTCCTTGACAATTTTATTATAGTTTGATAGACATTGCAATTACTTATGGAGATCAATATTTATATTAATATTCATGGGAATAACAAAGATGTCTCATATGGCCTTCTTTGAAGCATTATAGTATTAAAAACTTCGATAATAGGGCTCTATTCCTCGTCTAAAAATACATGAAAACGATTCGCTTACTGCAACCACTATTTAAAAAATATATTATCAATCAAATAATTAGTAACAAGATCATACATACCAAACAAACAGAGTAAGTGATTTGGTGTAAAAATTAATATTTTAGTGAAATTGACAGGAATTATCAATATAATAGTCTTTAAAAAACCCCGACCGAGCCCCCTTTTATTTTAGTGTAAAACCCACCCCCTACGCTGAGCTACCGGACATCTTTAAGTTTGTTATATGTCGTAAACGGGCTTTCCCTCGTAGCACAGTTCACTTTTTTACAACAGAATATATCTGAATATAATAAACTGACTTACCTTTATTTTAGAACGAACTTACTTCAATTATGAAGGCTTTATGAATCACAAAAAACGTATATCACTTTGACGTTTATTACAATTTAAAACTTTGAGATTTAACTTATGCAAGCTGAAATTCTGAATCTCCTTTTTCATCAGCTAAATGGTTGTGTTGATATTAACTATCTTACTTATGGAAACATTTCTCCATTAGACGGCTATTATAAGCAGTATAATATTATTTATTTAAATTCAGGTACCTTCAAAAATATTTCCCTTTAATGTTTAAACAACTTGACAGTTATCTTGTTTGATCTGACATGTACACAAGAAAATTCAATTAACCTTAAAAATAAATTCTAATAGCTTGATCCAAAATACGTTGACATTTTACATTACTGATTAAAATTATTATTAATCTAAATAAATAACCAAACAGATAATTTATAATTATAAACATCTAAAGTTATCAATTACTTGATTTAATGTTGTATTTAGAAAATAAATTCAATTAATCACTATATAAACAGTTACTAAATCTAATTACAGTGTTTTCTAATGATCCCAAATCAAATTTGGTTACATAATACACATTGAAGGTTCAATCAAATATTCACTGACCTTTGTTGCCTTCTTCAGAGATACCTGACTTTGAAACCGTTCTCCCTTGCTGAACATACACGCTAGCAGTTCACATGGTTGTTCCAGATACAAAAGCTTGTTGTAGAACTTATTATTTCTATTATTTATCATAGAAAACCATCCATTGGCACAAGACACAATCACTCACGCATTGAAGTTACGTTAAATGACTGTAACTCTATTGCATCCACAATAGAACAATATAATTCAAGGTTATTTTTAACATTGACTTTTATTGCAAATTATAATAATCTGATAATATTATTTCAAAATATACCACAGGGAAAACCATTTTTACCACTGTCTATAAAATTAGAATTATTATTTATTTATAATTGAGATGAATTGAACCCTCAACGTGTTTTTCTACAAATTTCAAGTCAATATTGTTTAGTAATATTAAATCACTCATAGTAACCTTGTTATTATCTCAATTCCCACCAACAATTCTTACGATTGTTCTTTTGGAACTAGCTGGATTTAAAAAATAGAAACTAATAATGGATGCGCTTGCAGGTTGCATTGCAGGCGGTAAACATACTTTTTTAAATTTTTTACTGCATATCATCTATTTCCAATTTCTCTGTAATGTATAATAAACAAAAAAGGTATTACTTTCCAGATACATCTTCATAAACTTTATGAGGAACATCGTCATAAACCCTACATACTATGAAAGGAAGACCAATAATATAAAAGAGCAAGTAGACTAATATAAAAAATAATCGTCCTTGTAGTTTTAACGAGTTTATGATTGGTACACTTATTTTTTATCGACTTCTGCTTGGTGTAACATTCTATGACACAGCTTAACGAAACCCAGCGAGATGGACATGTTCACTCTTATAATTGTGATTTCATTTGAATTCAGCCGAAACTTTTTGATTAGAAGCATCTGCGTGCTCGAAAGGCATGCATGTACCTGAGAAACGAATTGATAACCGTGACATATTCTTTTATTATTTTCGAACACAATAACAGAGATTCTTTGTAGGCTCGGCTATTGTGTCTTGAAGCTACGACAATCGGGCATTGTTTTGATATCAAGCGCATTGATTGTAGCAAAACGATTAATTCATGCACGTCCTCTTAGGTATAATTATTTCTTATAGCCAAGAGCTCCTTTTTTAAGAGTGGGCGCCGCAAGGGAATTCCTTAAAGAAGTTTCCGACTCATTCTTTAGGAAATAGCCGAAATTTCATCTAAAGCTGGAGAAACTGAAGGTCAGGCTTAAAATGCCTAAATTGGATGTATTAATTGCAGGTCTTAAGTGGCACAGAAGAGAAGCTGGCACAAGTACTAATTTCTACAACTTCGTCAACGTTTTCTCGTCGTCGGTGTGAACTGGAATTAACGAAAACGTCGGGTAAACGAATTTTTATTAAATTAATGTAACTCAATCTATGTAATTGCCCTTTTCTCGTGAAATGGCAAAGAGCGAACAATTGGCGATCGCTATACCCTATAATTTCTAAAGTGCTGTTTGTCACGCAGCTTGTCAGTCTTTATTAACTCAATTTCAACAGAATTTCCCTTACTGAGCTAATAAATTCAATTAGTTGCAGCGCTTATTGGTAGCACCCCCTTTGGTAAACTTATAGAAGTGACATCAGCGGAATATTTTGTTGTCGTTGTCAAGGGAAGTAAGTGGTCGCATTGTGCCACAACATTATTCACATGGGAAATTTAATGGATTTTAACCGATTGTAACATTAGCTGTGCATTATGGATAATTAGCGACGTTATCCAAACATATTCTAAAAGCATGTATAAAGGTAATGACAAAAAACCCTTCAGGCAATATTAGAGATGTATTAAAAAGCTTATTTGTTAGATCATATGTTTGCATGTTTTACAATATCCATATCGATTTTTATATTTAAAACATGACCCAATCTCCCCTTTCATTTTTGGATTACCACGCATAATATACATAAGGTTAAGCAATGCTATAGAGCGGACATGCGCAGTTGCTAATACTAAGTTACTTGGGGAGTTTTTATGCTACATACAGTGAGTGTGTAAGATCATAAAATTATGTTTATGGTATTTACTACATATTACTTACTATACAAACTGTTGAACAGTATGATAAACAGATTCAAGAATAGATTTTTTTTACATTTTCTTTTAATTTTTTAGAATTATAGTTAATAAATAGTTACATATGCCTCAATCAGCAATGCCATTTCATGAAAACATAAAAGAGGTTCAAGATGTGCAACATCAGAACTTCATTGGTTGTATCTTCCATAAATGTCGATATAAACGCAAATCTAAATTATATAAAGCATTCCAGTGGAAAACTGTAGAACGAAGGTTTATAAAAGTTCCGGGGACGAATTCTCTGAACATACGTTTGATATTTGAGGTAGAAAAACAAACTTTAACCTCCCAAGTTTTGTCATATCGATTGCTACCGTCAGCGCCAGGGGGCTGCGAAGTTCAGACGGTAACGATCAGCGATTTCAATAGACATATTTACGTATCTGAGTATAATCGCTGGAAAATATTTCAGGGAAAAGGTATTCTGCTGAACTTTTCCTGTTCATAGTTATTCCAATTCGTACAAGGGCTAAGAGATATCTATTGAAATATAATTGACATCACAACTTTTAAAATTGGACTTCTTTTCGCAATTAGAATGGCTGTTAATGCTAGAAAAAATTTGATATTACTTCGAAAATGATGTTATTACTGCAAATAGTGTAAAAAAAATTTCAATTTTAACATTTCTAAAATACTAAAACTGCGAATTAGTTAGATTATGAATGTTGTTTAATGCACGAGTGGGATACTTGAACTAGCAACTTTCCTACCTGCATTTTTTATAAAATGCAGGATTTGCGCAAAATGCTCATCCACCAAAATCATATTAAGGACTGATTACAATAATATTTTTTGCAAACATATCTACCAAGGTAATAGTGCTAGAATATAAATTTCTTTAATCGAATGGAGAGAGAACGTAAAGTTTTGTTCTTCTATTATTTATAATTTTTCTACCTTTAGATTGCCACTACTTTAATATTCCAAATGTATACAAATACAAGTTGGTAGAAGCAACCGACCTAACGACATTGCTGATAAATTGAGAAAGATCAACTTTGTCAACGCTTTTATACAGTGCTACCCATAGTATACTACTTCGGAGTTTGCTGAGGTTATGCATTTTGGTTTTTCAAACTTTCTAGACAATGTTGGCTATTGCTATTTGGTGGTTTGCACCTCTAGAACTATTATGTTGTTTATTACTGTGGAGTTAAGTTCAGTAAAATACAACTATAACATTCCCTTTATTACTTTAGAACACACGAACAAAATACAACATATACAAATTCCTTAATATTAATTTAAAATGCAAATACGAATTGTGAGTAGCCGGGTTTTCGATACTGAATTATTTATTACTAAAAGACTTTGTAAACTGACCTCGGTTCTCGACTCAAGCAAAATGCGTACAAGTCGGAATATGCAGAAAACGTGATATTAATTCAAGCGATATTACGCGAAGTGAATGAAGTGATCTGATGTTACGTATAAAGTAAAAGTGATCCCAAAACCAAGCCACTTGCGTTTATATAGGGTGCCCTGAAAGGAAGGGATATTCTCGATTCTTTTGAGTACAATAGGATTGTCTGGCTAAGCTCCCTTTGCTCTATTGTAGCACAAGAGGTTGAAATAACTTCCATCGAAAATGACTTTCCCTTTTCGAGCGTTTACGACTGTATTGTCGACCCGGCTTGACTTTTCCTTTCCGCCTAGTCTATTGTTAGCTGGGGCAAAAAGGGTTTGCTGCCCGATATCCCCGCGTTTACGACCTAGCTACGGCTGTGCTAGAAATTTCATCGTGACGTTTAGACAAGTTAGTTTTGATTGTTCAATTCGACGACACAAATCACATTTGACATTACAGATCTTTCTTACTGCAGGCGTACAATTAACTCTTTCAGTAGACCTGTCACATCGCGAATTTCACTTTTACTAGCTGATTTAGCACTGCCCTTTAAGTCACATTTTTGTTTACGGCATTCTCTTGCACGAAAGACGTTTTCAGGCTATTCATCACCGCTACGCTACAGCTACATGTCCTACGTTAGCAGCCTGTTTTGAGAATTATTAGATATTGACCTCGAACTGGCAACCATGCCTGAAAAGACGGACGGAACTTAAAGCGAAACTACAGAAAAATGTATTTGTAAAAAAAGTATAAGGACCGCCTTCTAGGATACATTTAATGTCTGGGAATAATAAAAATTACTTGCTAAAACTAAATAGAAAGACAAAAGAGATATAATAAAGTGCTAACGTTATACCTTTATATATTGTGGCAAAAGTAAGCAAGAAAAAACTCATTCCAATATAGGTTTGTTGATAAATTAAAAATTTCAAAACAGAACCAACACCATTAACTACACCAGCGATAGAACACTTGCGTAACAACAATAAAATCTGATAAAGTACCTTTTATATTGCAGAATTATATGCAACAGAGGATCCCTGAAATATCCCAGTATGCTATTTCTGTACAAGAACAGGCTGACAAAAATAATACTAGAAACTCCAAATAAAGACAATTAAGTTAGGAAGAAATCAGTGGCAATGTTTTCCAAACAGTATAAGAAGCACCTGGTACATAAATTTACATCAATTTATGACCATGGCTTAAGAACCTAAGATCTTGGTTTTCCATGACTACAACAAGTCTTTTATGGGCAGCAGTAAGTAAGATCAAGATTGCCATGCTGATCGCAAACATCCGGAACGGATAGCACCTAAAGAAGATGACCTAGCGTTCACAAATTTATTACGGTCCGAAAGTGTCAGTTAGAATTTCCGCCCGCTGTTGCTGTAAGTCCGGAAACTTCGTACGCCGTCGTATATTTCATATCACTTAAATAGTTTTTAATGGCTTTCAAATTCGCAATTGGCATTCTTTTTTTCGAAAACTTCCCATACGCAGTTTCGGGGTGGAGATACTATTTTTCCAGCCTCGATTTCCTTCTCGCAAATTTTCGAAGCTATACGACGTGTTGGTTTGGGGCGTTCTTTTGGTGACGCTATAAGAGGGAACGTTTTCCCGAAATAATAGTCGACAATGTGTGGCTGGTTTGATTTTATTGGTTTGGTAAATTGCTGCACCCATTTAACCTAAGCTATGATTTGATGATCTCTTCTTTCACACAAATGCTGTGTTGAATTATTTTTTTTGGGCCTCTTTTCTTTTTCTCTTATCCTCTGTTCGTTGCACTTTTAATTTTTCGTTCCTACTCCAATATTTCTAGGAGAGGTTAGAACTTCTTGGTGCTATCTACCGAAAATCCGTGGATGCGTCGAGTAGCTTCACGTTGCTCCTCTACCACCCTACTGGATTATAGATTTGACGCTGGAAAAAGTTGGAACATCTGCAGCCACGAGCTTGTCCCGACAGACCCTCCAGAATTTGCCGTGTTCCAGCTAGATATTAAGATCAGATCTTCCAATGGTTCTATTTCTTGCGCACCTGGAATCGTATCACACTCTTCCCGCTACGTGAAAAATGCGTGGCCTGTTGAATCGCGCACGTTATGAAAATTATCCATCGTACATTTTAAATCTTTTATAGATACTTTTGTAAGCAGTAAACAACCATCAGCTGTTTACACCGATTTAAATTTATTACTGCCGGTAAACCATCTGATGCTTACCGAATTTTATTCACTTTGCATGTTTTCTGATATTGTACAGTACCTTTCCTTTGGTAAGAATCGTAAACGTGAAATGCGATTACACATATGAATATTGTTTATAAATGCGTTACATTCGGTAAGGCTTCGTTAATGATTGCGCCCGTGACTCGCCTTAATATATTGTTTTTCAAGTGCTAATCGTTACTTTTATATTTAGAAAGTTTTTTACTACTTCTCTCAATTGATTCCGTGCGCTCTTATCAAATCAGACCTTTTCTTGCACGGTGCCTGTCTACTCTTCGTGTATTGAATCTGTTGTAATAATTTATATTTTAGTAAGTTAAATTCTGGGTTAATTTGGCATTCGTCAACCTGGTATTATGTATTATTAATGCGACAGTTGTCGCTGGCTGGTATAATACGAGTTATCATAAACACTCCGGCAAACAAAGGAAAAAGTTGGTTATGCAAAAAGACGAGCGTGGAATGCACAACCGCAGATTAATAATTTCAGATAGTACAGGTATGAAGATCACTGCTTCTCATCCGCGGGTTTGCATTTCTTTTACTGTGTAAGACTTTTCATTCCGTATTATGTTTTCATTTGTAACAACAATAGGAAGCGGGTTAAGTATGTAGTTCTGTGTGTTGAAAAATATCGATATTATTATTTTTTGCATAAAAGCGTTGCATTCCAGGAGGTATTTTCGCCGACTCTCCGCGAGTTAACTTAATCTACAGTTTTCCTGAGAATTAGTTGATGCTTTTCACTCATGGTTTTTATTACTTCGCTCGATCGGTACCGTACGATCTCATTGAGCCAGCCTTTTTGCGTACCTGGCTCCGTGTACTCTTTGTGCATCGAATATATTGTAGTAACTAATATTTTAGCATTTTTCTAGGTTTGTTTCAAATTCACGAACCTGGCGTTATTTATGCCTTTCAGGGTTATTAATGCCTTTCTGCGCTCTATTGTTGTACTTAGTCAATATATTATTGATGGCTTCGTATATCTGTGTGTATCTATGCTACAGCATCAAAATGCTGATAGGTATTTATATTTATTGACCCAGTACAAATGAAGAGCAAATATAGCAAGATGCGTTCCTACACCCTTTATCCTAAAGCAAGTCCGAATCCGGCTCACCCTGTCAAGCGTGAAAGGTGGAACGTAATTTCAGAATATTCAAAAGCGAAATAGGTCTGGTATCCTGTAGGTAAACGCATTTGTTTGCGATCTTGAGCTGAGAAATGTTTTCAGCAATTTGCACGCGAGCCATAAACCGCATTTGTATCTGTACACGTGACTTGCTCGGACAAATTTAGTTTTGACAGTTGGAAAATTGAATACATTTTGCAGCAATGCTGAGGAAAAACGTGCGATAGCGAAAGAAGCGAATGAGTGTATAAGAAAAAATAAATCTAGATTGCGAGCGTTATGCGCCATTAACGTCGAACAAAAACCTTGGATTTGTACAGCCCCGCTTCTGCCATCAGAACGGGAATTAATCGACACTACCCCAAATTGCTCTATTTGAGGTGTTTCTTTTACCATACACGTGGAAAGAAGCTAAAGCCAGGCACATTAGGGCAACGCAATTATTTCTTGCCGCTTTCTTTATATCCAGGACTCTGCTTTAAATAGTGGAAGTAGAACCAAGAATAAACTCAGTTATGTTATGAAAGAAATGTTCTTTCTCAGTCTAGATAGGAGTCTAACTTATTTATCGCAAAGTTTTTTTGTAATGCATCTTGTTTTTCGTGAAAAACTCGAAGTTTCATGTTCATGCTTTTGTTAGGCTTTGATTCAATTTACTTAGAGAAGAAAGACGAGTTGGCCCCTTGCAACCCTCGCCATTACTGTGTTGCCGACTAAAAGTATTATGAAATTTTTTCGAGTCGGGCTGAATGGAGTAAATCTTTTCGTATCTGCACCCGCGAGCGAACTCCCAGCAGGATATTTGTGTCCGAAAACTACACATCCCAATAGAGCAGCCAACAGAAAAGCTCGCTTGCTACGCGTTTCCATCGATTGCTATAGTTTCTAATGCAGATATTTCTTTTGTTGACTTTTATCCTGGCCATAATGAAGGAGCCAGGTTTTTCAGGGGTCAACGTATGGATGTAAATAAATAACCCGAATGTGCAGGGCAAATAAATTTCCACTTTGCGTTCAAATCCTTGAGACGCAGATTAAAAAGTAGGGCAGAATCTCCAGCTGGTAGCAAGTATGAAAGGCGCGAGGTTAAGGTTCTCTGGAGACCAAACGATGGAAAGAAGGGCAAAACTAATTTCCCGAAAGCGAGTGAATCAAAGTTATGAATGAATCAGTAAATTAGCCCTTCGCCGTACAATTCCCCGGTTAAAAATTAAGTAGGCGGGGCTTGGGCGCCGCGTTGGGTAATTTGGGCGATTCTTGATTGATTAGCGGATTAAGAGCGGCAAACCGATAAAGGTTTGTCATGCGTAAGCGAATTTTTTGTTCGGTTTTGTTTGGGCGAACGCCGCAAAAAGAGGATTGGAACAAATGAACTAATCGTGTCAATATTTTATTACCCTTCGTATCAATGGCTTTGCAAGTAAGTCGTCCTGTAGAAATAGAGTTATATGAATCGGAAAATGCAATGGGAAAACATCGATACTAATTTGCTAAGAGCACAATACATTATTTTTCTTACATACACATTTTAGCAATATAATGTATTACATAAGGACAGTTTGCATGCATGATAACATTCTTAAAGATTTTCCATCTTTCGGAAGAGATGTGAAACTGTAGATTGCATTTGAATAGGCATCGTCTACGGTGTGAGTTTTATAAATTAAACAAACTTCTAGTACTCTGGTAAAGTTTCAACGACTTAAATGTACAATCTATGGTAGATAAGTTCAAGAAGATATGTGGAAGGTACATTGAAGCTTTGGTATTAGATTAATGGTAGCATACATAAGGCAATATAGCATTACGCCTTGTATGAACTTGTTCTAATCATTGACATGTTGCGTGTGAGAACTATTTTCAGATACTTACTAGGATTTTTTTAAATTGCTGCTTCTAACACTGTTTTCGCAAAGCGCATCTAATGTTAGACTAAAATGGGGATGCAAAATTTTCGTCTTAGTTATCTAGTCTTTAATAAACAGAAGTGAACTCGTGTTTAGTGGTTATATCGAGAGATAAAAAAATTAATCCTCAGTGGGCTATGGAAATTCAAACGTATAAATAATATGTTGGTGGCACTGTAAGTCTATGTCAAATTCGAGGTTAGCAGGTTAGAATTTGACATAGACTTACAGTGCCACCAACGTATTATTCACACGTTTGAATTTCCACAGCCCGCTGAGGATCAGTTTTTTTAATCTCTCGATAAAACCAATATCACATATCAATTACTGACATTTGCTATATATGTTGCAAATTGAAACACAAGTGTAATCATTGTAAACACGATTTGAAAGTAGTACACTTTGTGAGTCAGTTTTTTCTAGATTACCATTTTCCATTAAAGGTAGACGTAGTCATAATACATATTCTCATTAATAGTAAAGATAATTACATTAATTCCCAAAGACAAAAAATATCGCAGTGGGTGGGATTCGAACTCGCGCTCCTAGAGGGAATCTGATTTGTAAGCAGACCAGGAATTCTAGGTAAACGAACGAACTTATCGTTGCATTATGAAGGGCAGGGTGACGAAATGAGGAAGTATTGTCGAACATGGGTGAAGTGTGCCCGATTAGTGCTGATGAAACCGTTACAGATGCAGGCACAACACACGTTTATATACAGAGTGATTATAAATGATTGTATGTAGGTCTAAAGAGCATTGGAAAAATAAAATCCTTTGCCGTTTCATTGTAATTGTGTAGGTACTATAAACTAGACATTTTGACATGTTGAAATTTTATTGTTACTAAATTGCAAAAATATCATTTCTTACCGAATATTCACTCTTACACATAACGCTAAAATACTGACTTCTAATGCAACTGCGTTACCTTTGATGCACACATACAATAGAGCGGCAAAAGCAAAAAGATGGGAACTCAAACGCACTCTAGACCTACAATCACTTATAATCACTCGGCGTAAGAATGTTATCTGTAGCAGAACTTTTAACAGGGTAGTGTTTTATTTAATTCAGTGCTATACTATTCTAATAATAATTGTTACATGGGATAAAAAATTAGAAAAATACAAAAAAGACCAGTTAAAAAACTGATAATTATACAAGGTGATTCACGAGGAATTATGAGTCTGACCAAGTTCTCGATGCAACCAACATTACATTTTCAAAGGTCAGATAGATTTCAATGATTGATAGGCATCGCGGATCCAAATTGTATTTTTTTAAATGTTGCAAAGTAAGTTGCGAACATGTAATGTTGGTTGCATCGAGAATTTGGTCAGTCTCATTATTCCTCGTGAAACACATATAGTTTAATATTTTGATTTAAAAATATTTTATTCACAATTTATCATTAATTTAGTATTAGGCTAATTATATTCCTCAAGTTTTTCCTTTTCGTCATTACGTTTACACACACATAACTTCACTCTGCTTTCATATAGTCTAAATTGTCCCCAGTGTATAGGGGGCGCTAGAGTTAGCACCTTTTAAGTTTCTTAGAACATTACTTGAATATTTGAATTAAAACTTTCAATAAATAAGAAGCATTCATTTTCAGTGATTTTCATTGTAATATAGCTATATTTAGACTTCACTTTTGGCGATGTCTTATGTCACAGCATCGCATTTTTTCAATTAAAATAAAATTAATGTGTCATACTAATACGAAGTTGAGAACCAAGTTTCTATTATTCTATTTTCTACAACAGTTTTATACAAATTAACGCCAACATTGAAGTTTGTGAGGATGTCTACTAATAATAAAACCGAGTCAGTTATTTCAAGGATGCTTATGTACAAGAAACGTTGAAGACGAATATTGGATCGATAGGAAAGTATTGCAGAAGGGTTATGGTCAACGTCATATCAAGACAAAATTCGCATATGTACAGCTTAAACCAAATATGCTTTAATAACATGTTGTTATTTAATATCAGGGGCGTCTCAAACGGGGATGCTAGGGATGCACGGATGGGACCTCGGTAGGCGAGCGGCGATTGCCGTTGCAGCCGAGGTCACATTGAAAATCATGGAGCGCTCGAGCCGGAGCGTTGAGAGTTCAACTCCCGGCGCGGGCGGTCTAGATTTTCAATTAATTAAGGCTAGGTTTAAGTGACGCCCGCGCCCCCTGAAGTAATGCGTAAGCGGTTCCGGGGGGCAACGGTAGTAGGTAGGAAAATTAAAAAAAAAAAAAAAGGGATGCACGGATGGGGCGAAAGCTAGGCCTTATTTATGTAACTGATTTTTTTAAAATTAAAAATTCCCCTCTAACGCTATTGGTGTAGGTAAAGCGTCGTAACCAATCAGATAACGTTATCGCGTGACGTCACGCGTAGCGTTAAAAAACGGGACAATGAGTGGCGGAAGATTAGGCTAAACCATTGTGAAACATACAGGTGGATCCACTCCACTTTTAAAGCTGGAAAATTTCATAATTCATAAATCTTTCACTAGCCGGCGAAGCGTCGCAAAAGCAGAGGTAAATAATAATGACGTCGTAAAAATATATCAAATATCGATATCACTTAGTGGTTATGTGAAGTAACAACATGCAACAAATTGTGAGGAAGTTGTCCGTTTTTACGACTTTAGTTCTATTTGCAAAATTTTTCCCTTGCTTTATTTAAAATCCCGCCTGTGAAACAGCATTTCTAATAATGAGTCTATCTACAGTCGTTTAAGTAAAACACTTGTCTTTTTCACGGTTCTGTTTTGGACGGAAATTGCAGCGCTAGAAGAAATCGATCGCTGTGACGCAAGCGAGGTAGACTAACACGTGTTTTCAGCCGTTGTTTCGAAACGGCATAATTTTGTTGCGACGCTCGTCTTAAGCCAGGTATTATTTCGCTAAAAAGAGTCAGTTGTGTGAGCAGGAATGAGAGGGAGCGAAAGTTTTACCCCGCCTTCGTCTGGTCTCGTTGAAACGTGTGTAAGTTTTGGCGCGAATATGAGCGTCCCCTCCGGCACTTTCTGGCGTCGCGTGCTTATGTTTAGAAAGGATTCTAAAGCTATCTTTCAAGAGGGCAACAAGTGATCGTTAATTCCGCTATGTCGAAATTAAGTGAAACTGCGTGGGTGTTATCGGTCAAGTTCTTGGTCATTTAAGTAACGTTTTGTGTAGTTATTAGCCGAAAAGTTCCTCTTATCGCGGAGTTGGAAGCTTCGAATAACGTTCGTGGGCGGATTAGTTATGTGGGAATCTCTGTTTGAAGCTAATTTGGCATAATGAAGTTCCGTTTATCGTCTCTAATCCTTGCCATGTTGTTACGGACTTTGTGTTACCCTTGTTAAGGATGTTAGCGTCGTCCAGATTCTCTTCATCGACAGCACTCCTGAGGTTTTCCGCAGTTTTTTTCAAGTGTATTCGGCGCACTTTACAGCTTCGTTGGACGTCGAGTTGCAGTAACCTGGATTCCTTAAGGTATCGCCTTTTTGTAAAAGTTTTAGAGTGCTTAGATTACAGTGAGCGAAGTGATTTAATGAAGTGTCGGTATGCTGCGTAACGTTGCTGTCAATTTAGAATGTACCGTTTGAACTGTTGTAGCTGTCAGCATGCTGAATTGAACATTTACCGCCAGTTTTAATGTTTATGTTTAGCCTAACGTTATGGCGATTAAAGTATTTACCGCATTTGAGCCTCGTTAATTTATTTACCGTCAAGTTTGATTGTTTATGCGTCAGTTCCTTGAATAATTAAAGTTGTTACCGTTTCCGCGTCATTTAGATTATTCGTTATCAAGTTCACAGCCCCTATCTAGGTTAAGCGTTACGTAATTTAACCCTTACTAACCTTTAAATTACTCAACCAATGTTTATTTACACATTTTTGATATAGTTCATTTTTCATTCAATTGTGTTTTTTTAAATATAAGGTAAATTGATAAAAATTTGAAAAATTCAAAAATGTTAATGGAGATAATTATATCAATTCAATAAGAGATAAGCTTGATTTTTATATAGTATAAATAAAAATCATATTGTCGTAATATTAGATTTAATGAATATTTAAATAATATACGTTTCGCTAATCGTATTAGCTTCTTAAGTATTCGATTTATAATATAATGAAATTGAAATTTGCCATGCTGAAATTAGAAAAGTTAAAAAATTAGATGAGCGAACACAATATTAACAACCACTTGTTAACTTACTTGTATATGGAAGTCATAAAGGCATTATATTACGACAAGTTATAGTTATGACACATTAAAAAGACGAAAACAGGGGAAAATAATCAACCCCACAAATTAAAATTTAAGACACGAACAAATTAAAATTGCGTTTTTCTCTTTGATGTTTTCTTTTCTAAAAGTGGCCTAGAAAGCTGTAAAGGAGTTTTCCCGCAAGATAAGTTCAACGCTGCTGTCCGTGGTACCATCGACAAGCACTGCCAAGGTTGAAATTAGAAGGTATACCTATCTGCTTCCACTTTCTTAGTCGGCTCACCTGTGTATTTCCCTTATTAGGAAAGTGGTGGCGCTTTGGCATCTAACATCTGCCTTTCTTTTAATAGGCCGTTGCCCTGTTTAGTCACGTAATGGACCACCCCCATCTCCCTGAGTGACGCCGGCATCCCTTTTTGTTACAGGTTGGGGCAACGGTCCTGTGTAATTCTTTTCCGATATGAGTCAGTTTACGCGCTAGTCAATTAGCTAATTAATGTCATGTTGTAACAAAATGATAATTATGTAATAAAACATGGTTAGTTATTATCTGCAAATCATCTTTCAAAAGTAGTCGAACCATTCGAAATTAAATCAACTCGCGAAGGAAACGAGGGTATTAAACAGAAGTTTTACAAACCTATTTAAAATCTAGCGCATCTTCAGTCATTTTGAAATAAATATTTGTTTAAAAATCACTTAATTAGCACATTCCCAAATTTGTAAATTACTTCAAGAATTTACTTAAAATTAGCTGCCACTGTGGCTGAGAATAAAAGATCATTTTCTAAGTTGCTATATTTGTCTTTTATGAGCCAGGTTTGGGAATGCGGAAGTACCAGGTACCTTACACGCCGAATGCTTTGGTCATATGGTGAACGTCTTACTAGCGAGTCACAACCCTACCAAGAGATCTTTTACATGCTACACATGCTAACGGGTGTCTAAAAGATAAACGGATTAAGAATTTTGAAAAATTTTGCTAGCGTATGTTTGCGTAATACGTTATATTTAGCAACGAACCACGGTTAAACGTCAAAAGATGGTTTTGTTCTCACTTGGTAGGTAATAGACAGAATCGCGCAATAGTTGGAGGTTAGACGTAACACCTTGCAGTCCTAAGTGCTGCAACCGTAAGTACCCTACAAAAAGTTAAAAAAAAATGTCAAATCACCCTGAACTTTTTTAGACACCATTTAGTAACATAGAACCCACGGTTTTATATCTTGTCGGAAAGATGATATTCAGCAGAGGCATTCATCCGCATTTTTTACTTCCTTTTAGATAAAGGAAGTATTGGATTCACCCCAAAAATTCCAAATTGAGTTTTCAACAGATCTTCACGTTTTAGAGCCCCTTGAACCCAAAAAACATGTTTTTGTTCATTGGTATGTGTGCCTGTGAACAGAATATCTCAAAAACGAAAATAGGTATGGCGTTGAAACTTCATATAAGTTTTATATACTATCTGCGACCGCAAATTTTTTAAGAAAATCGCATAACCGGAAGTACGGCGTTTGCTCTTGTAATTTTTCAGTTTTTTTCGATTCCTTCAAAAACAGCACTAACGATTTTTTTCAAACTTTACTACTTTAATATATTTTTAATGTGTATTGATGTGAGATAGGTGATTTTCCAGTTGAATACCTCTAGAATGGGTTTGTTTTGTTTTTTTTTTATTTTTTTTATTGACTCCAATTTTAAATAGAACACCCGGTATGTTATTACATTTTTGAATTCAGCTTAAAATTTTAGAGAAAATTTGTCTTTTCAACTAACGCTCTATTTTGTACGGTTTCTGTAGAATTTGCAATTTTTAAAAATTTTCGACAAATGCTTAAAAATAAAAAATCATTTTTTTTTACTAATTGTCAGATCACTGTAAAAGGAAGTTGTGTGCATGTATCACACCAGATTATTTGTTTTTGAAAACTTCACCCGGACTGAGGATCGAACTCGCGGCCCTTAGCTCAATAGTAAGGATTTCTGGAGTTAAGAATGATTATTTAGCTTCGCTCGATTCAAATCACTCACCTGTCCTAACCACCTAAGCCACAACCCACATGGGGCGGCACATGAGAATTTGTACCCCGGCGGCAGGTAATCTACAGACGCCCCTGGTTAATATGATACAGGGCGTTAAAGTACATTTACTTTTAACACGTTTGACAATAAAACGAGATTTTAGGTGTTAGTCTTAAAATAGGTAGAAGTAGGTTTGCAAAGACAAGAACAAGAATCTTACTTATTCTTAGATTACTCATAGAGGGCGTTACATATGACGTAACAGACATCAACGCTATCCCAAACGTCTTTTCCAGGGATTTTCTAATCGTTTTGATATGAAAATATTCCACACTCTTATTGCTAACTAAAAAGGTGTACGAGGGTAAAGTGAATAGTTCTCGGCCTTGACATAAGATGGCGTACTAATCTGCAAAAATTTATTTTTCCTGCCTGCGTGCAAGTGTTATTAGTTCGTATGACAAGTTTCAACTTGTTTTCTCAAGTAGTTTGTTTACACGAATTTTTGCCGTAGACGTCTTGCGTGTTTTAACCCCTAAGGAACTGGACCATCTCACTTGCATAAAATTAATTTGTTAGATTCTCCAAAATGTGAATATGGATATGAAGTGGCAGATTTGAACCACATTATTTTTGCGTGCACCAAACATCATATACAACGCACACAGTTTATGGAGCAGTTAAGGTTAATGAGTATTTCGTTTCCCTTAAATGTGGTCACCATTCTTTGTCCCAACAATATAAATATTTATAAAGTACTTGTGAAATTTTCGAGTGAAGCGTCAATTAAGATTTAAATTATTGAATTTTTGGTCGTGTTAAAAGTTTGACATTAAGTAATTTACTGCAGCAAATTCACGTGGCGGATGGGCTAAGATCCCAAAAAAGCCTTAAAAAACCCCAACGAAATTCATCCGAAGTTGACAAAAGTTTACGGGAACTCTGCTCCTTCCATGCCGACCGTTAAAAAGTGAGCAGCTGAATTTAAACATGGTCGCACGTCCCTCGAAGATGACCCACGTGAAGGACGGCCAAAAACCGCAACCACACCGGAAACCATCGAATAAGTGCATGATATCGTGTTAGACGATAGGAGAGTGAAGGTCAGTGAGATAGCTGAGGCTGCGGGGACATCGGAAAAAAGTGTGCGAAACATCTTGCACAAAGAATTAGGGAAGAGAAAGCTCTGCGCGAGATGGGTGCAGCATTTGATGAATGCCGATCAAAAGCAAATGCGCAAACGATTCAATAGGCAACCGAACAATTTCATGCGGCGATTTGTCACGATGGATGAGACATGGGTTCACCACTACACCCTAGAAACGAAGCAGCAGTCGAAGCAGTGGGTGGAAGCCGGTGGTTCAGCGCCAAAGAAAGCGAAGTCGATCGCATCTGCTGCAGTGTGTTTTGGGATGCGAAAGAGATCCTGTAAATTGATTACCTTGCAAAAGGCAGAACAATTACAGGCGAATATTACTCCAACCTTCTTGACCAGTTGGATGCCAAAAGGCCTGGATTGAAGAAGAAAAAAATCATCTTTCACCAGGACAACGCACCTGTTCACAAGAGTGCGTTGACGGTGGGAAAACTGCGGGATTTGGGGTACGATTTGCTCGGCCATCCCCCCTATTCTCCTGATTTGGCACCCTCGGACTACCATCTGTTCCCAAACTTGAAGAAATTTGTTTCTGGGAAGCGCTTCGCGTCCAGTGAAGAAGTTACGAGGGCCGTAGATGAATATTTTCACAGCCTTCCAGACTCTCACTTCCGGGAAGGAATACTGATGTTGGAGAAACGCTGGACCAAGTGTGTTGAAGTCAAGGGAGATTATGTAGAAAAATAAAATCATTTTTTAACTGAAAATCGCAGTCTTTCATTGTCAGGCCGAGAATTTTTCACCTTACCCTCGTAGGTACTTGATAGAAGTCACTAAGGTCCGCGAATTTAGAGAAATGTGTAAATTCATCTTCTTCTTTCAGCTGGAAATCATTCCTGTTTGCCAAGCCTGCCCTATTCCGTGGAAGGGGAGCTCTATTGCTATCTATGTGGAGCTCACCCTACCGGTTTTCTTCCGTATGGGCGTTTTATTTTTACAAATTTTTGCTATGTTACTCTCATTCCCATTCTTCTAATCTTTATCCACTTTATAACATCTTTAGGTTGGTTATTTCTCTTTATGTTTCTATATTTATTTGTCTCTCTATAAGTGATTCCACAAACTGATTTTAGAATGTTGATTTTTACTATTATGGGTGTTTTCTTAGTTGTCTTGGTATCGGCCCTCTCCTGCATATGTCAATGTAGTTTTAACCCAAACCATAACGACAACAAGTGTAAATGAAAATACATTGAATGGGTAGGCATACGTTATATGCGTCAAAATATGTTTTTAGAGCATTTCTCATAAAAATATGTAACAGTTATTTATGTATTTAGTTTCTAAAAATTAGTTTTATGGCTTGAGTTTGTATGAACACACGTATTACATACGTATTAGACTTTTCGATAGACCGCTACAAATAAGATAACACACATGTTGAAATTACCATATGAATTTTTGATTGAAAAATATTTTTTTCTACTCATGACATTGAAATCAGTCATTTTTACATTGATTCCGGTGGTTGAAATTGCATTTCAACCACTAGAGATTGAAATGCTCGGACTACCGGGATTTCAAACTGTTTGACATTCAATTGCTGACAAGAGAAATGTCACTTTATGTTTACTTTTTTCTAAAGTGCATTAATTTGTTAAAATGAGTGAAAATTCGTAGAAAAAATAGTATATGCAACTCGTGGCTGATAAAATTTCAACCACTTGTCCCATAATATACTATTTCATATAATAAAATATCAACCTAGTCATGCTTATCAAAAATTCTTAATGCCTACGAAAAGGTGGTCAATATGCCTTGGATAAGGTTGTTTATGCGTTCGATACGGTCATTAAGCCTTCGGTGCGGCAGCTTTTGTTTTTTTTTTTTTTTGATCAAGCACCTAATACTGCATACTTACTTAGAGCGAACAATGTGATGTAACGTACCTGAAACAAAATAAACTACATTAGAATTCATAGTTGACTTACATTCAAAGTAGGAGCATTTCAATATCCATGTTATAAGATACTCTGTCCAAGCAAAACATTCCTAAAGATGAAAAGAATCAATGTATACCAACCGCAATATTCCAACATATTAAAAATTGCTCAAATTTTACTCTACAACTGCTTTTTCGCTAAAAATCATATTACAGTCATTGGCCTAGTGGGAGAACAATAATGTGATCACGTTTATAGAAAGAGGGCATTGAAAACTGCGTATCATCATTATTTAATAATACAAAATAGCTAATAGAGTAGAAATAATATTGTATTGTTATACCTAGGTTGCGACATCGGTCATGAAAAAGATAACGATATCAATAACAAAATACACAAATTTCAAATGATATGCGAAACTATAAAGGGTGCCCAACTTAAATGTACGCAGCTTTAAGCAGGTGAGTATGCAACACACATTACATTATGTTGGTGGCACTGTAAGTCTATGTCAAATTCGAGGTTAGCGGTTAGGATTTGCGTCAGTCTGTGTCAAAAGTGACGCAAAACCTAACCTACTACACAAACTGACGCAAAACATAACCTGCTAACCTCGAATTTGACATAGACTTAGAGTGGCACCAACATAATGTAATGTGTGTTGCATGCTCACCTGCTTAAAGCTGCGTACATTTAAGTTGGAGGAGAATGCCAGAAATTGCTGTAACCTAAATGTTTATTGACAGAATGTACATCTCTGCATGATACTCAATAGGGGGCAAAATGAATCTGCGATATGTTACACTTATTTGGAACTACAATTTTAATTTAGTTTTAAGTACAGTTAAAAAAACATGGTTGTCATTATAATAAATGTAGTGAAAATACAAGCTGTACGATTTTTCCTCGCAATCCTGTTTCGAGCACATGTAACCCAGCTATCAAAGTGACATGAAAAAGTTCAGCGATATTAGATAACGGGAGACACATTAACTCGCCTAAAGGTCCCAACCACTAAGACGGGAAACCTCGCAAGTAGTACCATGCGCCCAAGGTCTATTGCACACTTTAATTGGTGTTTCAGCGTTAGTAAATAGTTCTTACTTTGCTCCAGTAGTCCCTCGCATAAGCATTCAAACCTTGAGGAACGTGTCCATTCGCGAGTTGAATGCAATCAAAAGCTACCAGTCTAGTATATAATATAGGAACTAGACTAATTTACTAAAACTCAAACGTTCAAAGTGAATACATCGTGGCGACCGATTCCTAAGTTCTTTTTAGTACGTGTTTAATATTTCGTAGTTTAAATCTCTTGTTTGTATATTTGATGTTGTTAGCAGATGTAGAACAATACCAAGTTATTAAAATACGCATACGTCATTGTAAATCGTTTGCCTGCAGTGGGAAATTTACATTTTAAGGGAGCCTAAAGTTACAAATCTCATAATTTTCCTTCGCACAGCTTCCTTTCAGGGAATCGATTTCTTACACGCACATATCTCTAACAGTTGGTACTCTAAAAATTTATATTGGTAGTCGATGTGCTTTGGATAAGTGGTTAAGTCAAGAGAAAGACTGACGGATTGACAGACTACGCAACTTTTATTTCCTATGGATTCGTTTTTGCACTTTAACGCTTTACCATTTCCAGGATAAAGGGCAGGGTGAAAACAGGACACCTATGCCTGCGATTCTAAAACTGTGTTTTTGAAAATTGACCAAGCCACTATGCGAAGCTAACATACAGACTACTTTTTAAAAAGGTCCAATCGTGCTGCTTGAGGAGATTAATAAAATTAGATCCCCTTCGGTGCAAAAACTCAAGGGCACAAAGGTTCAATCTAATTACCATCACTTGTAATTCAAATCAGGCAGGACGAGCGAATTTATTTAATCGTGTTGTTCACATCTCGCGAGCTCAAATTACAGGCGAACTCGATTTGGCACTAAATGAGCTGAAGAGTCGTTGAGCGCGGCCACACTAGAAATAAACAGCCCCCATCAAATTTAAGCGTTTCCACGGCAAATTTTATCGCCACCTTTAATCCAGCCGTAAGACGTCTGGATTCCCACCGTATTTCACGGTTGTTTTGAGATTAAGGTCTTAATTTTACAAAGCTGCTGCGTCACGCTCCGATCACGACTTCGCCAGACGTCCTTTATAATGCTTTATTAATAAGAATTTTTTAATGACAGCTTTCAGTCGCCAGAAGCGCCGAACTTTTTGGCTCTGAAGGGATTGCTTGAAGCAGAATTACACTCGTCTGAAGCGGTTCATGCATTTTTGATGTATTAATAAAAAGCAGTGATGTAGGCAATCAGGATATACTGTAAAATCTCACATTAATTAACATAATATTATAAAATCGAACAAAAAATAATTGGATATTTTTGTTGAGCGATTACGTATTAATAGTTAATTTAACACTTATTCTGAACTGTTATTATAAAATGCAACTAGTTTTCGTTTTCTACCAATACTCAGAGGTTAATTTAAGAGCAGCAGTTCGAATTATTACTAGTAGTGGGTATAAGTAATGCTTACAGGGCCGTATTAGGAATGAAGCAGAAGAAGCAACCCCTTCTAGCGCAAAATTTGTAGAAGCGGCAGAATTTGGGTAAAAAGCGACAATAACCGTAGGGAAACTATGATCAAGGCTTATTACTAGTGTAGTGTGACTAGCATAAATATTTATCAATCACACTGTATATAAAATATTAATATTATAATTGCATAGTAATAGGTTGCTTAATCAGTTATTTGAAAAAACTGTGTTTCCGCGGAATGTGATGACTGGTAATGATAGCGAAATGTATGTCAATTGTGTGAATGCATAAGATATTTAGAAATAGATTAATCTGAAGTGATGGCGGTCACAGCACATCGAAAATGCTAATGGAGGGCACTGCCACTGATGTGGCCTACCACCAAGGTTGCCAACTCTAGGGGAATTTTCCTTTTCTAGGGAAACTTCAAGCCTTTTAGTTAATCAAACGTAATAACTTTCCAAATTTTTGGCACAACCATTCTCAGAACTGACCGCCAGCGTAGCTCGGTGGTTAGAGCATTGGACTGCGGTGCGGAAGTCTCGAGTTCAAATCCCAGATCGATGCCTGGTGGCCGGCCTACCAAGTCGCTTTAAATAATTGGGGACCTGCGTTCGAAAGAACAAGGGGTAATAATGCGGTTGTCTAATGCGTGGTGCTCACCACATCACCACGTGTCATGAATTTGACACGCGACAGCCGGGTGTGAGAGCGAGGATACGGAAGCTCTGACCTTCCGCCTTGCAGGCCAAGCTCTTTCATGGGGTGGTAGTGCCTCACCATTATTATTATTCTCAGAATTGGAAAATTTGGCAGGGTTTGGTAACCTTAAGTGACGTCAATACAGGTTAGGGAATCTAGAGGAAAATGTTCATTTGTGTAGGAAAACCGCAAACTAAAAAGTCGGCAACGGTCATTACCACCATTTTGCATTACAACCGATGTGGATTTACATTCAACTGGAACAACCGCCGAAGTGAACTACCACCGACTAGGTTTGCCACCGACTGCATCCGATACCAGTTGCTGCAACACATCTTACGTAAACGACAACGAATTTGAATTTCTTTCGATATTTACAATTTGGCAACAACTGCAATATCTTTACAAAGTCATTTTTGTATATATCCATTTAGTACGTATATATTTTAAATGTGTTCCTAATATCTATTCGTTTTTCTTCGATTTGAATATAACTACCTTAAGTTTGTTTTTTTATAATTATATACTTTAGGCCTGCTTCAATATTTTTGTTTTTCAATAGAAAAGCATTTATTACAAAATTTGCATTATTTCATTCCGCAAGGAATACAAAATTTGTGTATCTATGGCGACTAGAAATGTCCTTACTTCTAGCGGCAACTGCCCTTAATCCGGCCTGAATGCTTATATTATTATTTTAAATTTTGATAACACGAATTAGTGTTTATGAAACCTATTTACTTTTCAGAATCAATTATCTCCGTATTTTCTTCTAATGCAAACACATGTCCTGTTCAAAAGTTGTCTAATCATATGCGCCAATGGAGTAACGGTACCTACTATAAATAGTTTGAAAGTTTAGAATTTATACTAGTTGGATATCTTGTGATTTAAGTATAGTGAATATTTACAAGAAAAGTAATATTTTGGAAAAATGTTCCTTATGTTCGGAAATATTCACAATAATGATTACAGATTTCGCTCAGGTCCTTTAGTTTTTCTAGTTTAGGGAATCTCATTGCTAAGCAAGCGATATAAATCAATAATTGATATCTAGAGTTGCAACAATATGATTATAGCCGATGTCTAAGGTCCAAGAAACACTTAGATCTGCGAAACTGTTTGTATCAATTGTTATGATATCTTAAATTTGTAAAGCAGCCGTAGTGCAACTTCTTATTTCTACGACCATCGTAGTGAATTTATTATCTATCCGCTCTAGTTTCTCAGTGGGGGCTGTGCACGCTTTGGGGGTGAGCTACTGAAATTTAAAGAAGGGTTTTTTCGTTTATCGGTTTTCCTAATTACCTCCCCATCATATACGAGTGAGAGTTGTGCTCTGTCGTTTGTGTGTATCTCGACGAACTACAGAAGCACTAAGTGGATTATTGACTATTCTCGACCCCAATTCCCTTTTGACACTGTGCACGTACCGTTGGTGAACGGTACCTTTCCCCCGAATAACGAGTTGCTAATGGATACCTTCCAAAGGGCAACTTATCGTTTTCAGGTGTTTAGCAGGCTAACAAGCAGGGAGAATTGTATTTATTTCCCATGTAACAATAGTACGCAGTTATAAAGCGTTCCGTCGGGTTTCAAAAGACTGAGTTAGAATATTGTGAAATAAACTTTGAAGTAAAAGTTAATTTTATTGGTGCATTTCCTTTGTATTTTTCTGTAAAGCAACTGGAAGGAAGTGTTCAAACGAGAGCTAATTAATAATTGACGAGTTACGGTAAGTCTATCTGCCGATGCATCACCTACCGACAAGGCTCTTTGATCCACGTTTCGTGATTTCAGTGGATCGATAGCTGATTAATAGTCACTTACGGATCACGTGACGCCCTGGTATCTAAATTAGAATTTCGTATTGTGAGCATAGTCACGAGCTTTATTGTTTTACCATTATTTGACTCAAACCGCCCTTTTGTCTCGACTATTAAGCTAGCCGGAAAACTTTATTGTTGCAGGTTTGTTTGACTTTGTAGGTTAATGATTATTTTGCAGTGCTGTAGTATTGGTTCGTTTTAACATTGTCGTAATCTCGTAATTTCCTGTGATAAAATGCCGTTTATTAGATTTCAGATTTACATATGATTTTGTTTTATGCACTGATTCAGAAAAACGTCAATATACGCTTTAGGAAGGAATTGTTGACAAATCACAATCTAAAGCTCAATGCGAAAGAAACTAAAGTGGCAAACAGGGAGATAAAGACTGTTGTAAAAATCGAAAACATATAGTATGTAAGTAAACCATTTCTAGTGTTTAGGCACCATCATGAACTTTTGAAAAACCTCGGAAGAAGAGTTAAATATGAGCAGCAAAGGGTATTCCAGTCAAACTAAACTAACAGTCTATAAAAGTACATACTGGCGAAGACAGCTGAGTTCTAACGAAGGTGGAAAATAAAGACTGCATGCAGCAGAAATGAAGTTCCTAAAGGAGATTATGCGTGTCAAGAAAATTAGCGGAGTAAAACGCGAAACCATCAGGGAAAAACTTAAAGTGAAATCTTTGAAGAAGAGCTAGAAGAAAAAGACTAAGGTGGTTGGGCAACCTAGTAAAAATGTACAGTAATAGAAAAGTCAAAAAGTTATGAGACATAAAACCAACAGGGAAAAATAAAAGAGGAAGAACAATTGGGAATGAAATGAAAGTGTTAGTGAGTTACTACAAGAAATAGCAACAGCATGGATCAATGTAAAGCGACTGGTACCTGATAAGCAGACTTGGAACAAGAGAATCTAGCAACCATACGAATACCAACAACATCGGCACCTTCAGGTACAAGAGAACCGGAATGTACTCTATACACACAAAAGCGCCACTGGTTACATAATACACTTTCAACAAAAGTCAAGATTTTAGCGTTATAAAAGCAAAATGTTCGGTAAGCAACTCAGTAACAATACCATGGAAGAAATTTCAACATAGCTGATAGTAGGTTATATCACTTTTACAATGAAAAGGCAAATTATTTTATTTTTCCAATGCACTCTGGAATTACAATCAATTATAATCACTCTGTATTATCCTGAGACTATGTGGTAACACGTACATACCTACTGAGTGTACAGATTCATACTAATGTTGGTGTTCCAGTCTGTAAAAATATTTGGCAAATGTGTATGTATTTTATCTATTACTAGCTGTTCCCCGCGACTTCGTAAGCTCAAGGTTCGTTATTTGTGTATTAAATAATGACTAATTATTTTCTGTCATCCCATTCCATTCTATTCCGTCCCTTTCCCCGTCCCCGTCACGTCCCGTCCCGTCCTTTCCCGTCCCGTCCCGTCCCGTCCTTTCCCGTCCCGTCTCGTCCCGTCCCGTCCCGTCGCGTTCCCTCACTTCACCTCCCCTCCCATCCCATCCCATCCCATCCCATCCCATCCCATCCCATCCCATCCCTTCCCTTCCCTTCCCGTCCCGTTCCGTCCCGTCCCGTCCCGTCGTCTCCTATTTTCACCTTCAGGGGACAAATTTCCAAAAACTGATCTTGCAAAATTCCAACCCCTTTTTACCCCTTTAGGGGTTGAATTTTCAAAATTCCTCTCAAAGCGGATGCCTACTCCTTATGAGAAATCTGCCTGCCAAATTTCAAGTTTGTAACATTTATACTTTCTGAGATTTCGTGATTAATCAGTGAGTGGTATTTCGCTTTTATATATATAGATTAGGAACCCCCATTTTACCCCTTTAGGGGTTGAATTTCGAAATATCCTTTCTTATTTCTTGTATACATCATAAAGGAAACTTCTGTGCAAAATTTCAGCTTTCTAGGTTCAAGGGTTGGGGCTGGGCGTTGATCAGTCAGTGAGTGAGTGAGTGAGTGAGTGAGTGAGTCAGGACTTTGCTTTGTATATATTAAGAAGATTATTAGTTGCGGTATTTTTTACTTGTTTCTAAAAATATTATCCTCTTAACTTAATGAAGCTTAAATTCATAAGCTCTTTACATTATTTCAAAATTAATATTACTAAGAATGTATTGTTACGATTTAATTGCGCATCCGTTTGATTTCGATATCTGCAGTACTTATTTCATATTGTTACGCCTCAGTTACGCATCTATTCGATTTCAATGTCTATGGGACTGAGTTCATATTTCGCCTTGTGCCTTGCCTACTTTTGGCTGGCAGTCCAGAAAGTAAAAGGTCGTGATTGTTTCCTTGGCGTTCTTTTCCGGCTTGTTTAAGCGTCTTTTCGGCAAAGTTGCATTCCTGAACCACAAATTAGGGACGTTTCAATCCCACGCCATTGTCACCGAATTCTACGCTTGCTGACTTCCTTCTTCTTACGTGGCCTAGAACATCTCGGGGTAAGTGAAAGAAGCCTTCTTCGGGCTGTATTTAATCTCACCCGTGTTCTCCATCGTGGACTATTTTCTCCCTATAACAGTCAGTGAGGAGCCGTAGGACAGTTTGCAAAGGTGTTAGTTTCCGTAGCATCTGGATGCAGATGTCATTCAGGGCATGATCTTGACCCGTCCATATCTTCAAGTAGCGGCCCACTCGATTCCGGAACGTACCTACGGGTTAAAGTTTTCCCTTTGCATGGAAATTTCCTGGCGACCAGTACCCTGTCGCTTTGAGCTCATTCAGGCATTTTGAAGTTTGGATCTCTGACGTGACCTTGCGAATATACAGTTCGCTCCGCGAGCTTTATACCAGGAAGCACACAAAACGTTTTGCCTTGCAAACCATTGCCTTATTCTAATGTGTGCGATAATATTGCATGGCTGTATTGTGAACTTTGAGTATTAATATTTATTAATCTAAGCCAACTTGCGATTAACCACCTGTATTTTATTTATGAATTAACTACTATTATATTGTGTTACCAGCTTTGTGGTTTTGATTTTGTTACTACTACCTGTACTTGAATTGAGCTTCCCTTTCAGAATATTGTGTGCTTAAGTTTATGAATTCTCTTTGAATGCCTGGATACACTTATCGTTATTTGGTAAAAATCCGTTGGCGTTCTTTTGTCTCTTAATTAATTTGAGTATTTAAAGAACTGCGCACGCCGTCTCTATTGAGCTAGTTTCGGCCGGCAATTAGTCACAAGTTTGTTTATTTTCTTAAGAGAATAGCCAATGGATCGATGATAACAGTATCGCTACTTTTTATATTATATCCATAATCAAGGTTGTCTACATTGCATCTATTTCGACACGGCTCCATCTTTTGTTTTTTAAAAACAAAATTTTGTGCATACTTTTGAACATATGAGTACAACTTGCCACTTATAATTGTAATTAAATTATTCAACATTAGCACTCTAAAGTGCTGAAATTAAAAAACGTTTTTATTATTGCAATGGTCTGGGAGTATACATTTTGGGTTGATATCGCGTATAAAAACGGGGAGCTGCCATTTGCAGATAAGAATTGTTCCCACATATAAATTTTGCTACAACGTGCGCTGCAATAACATTCTTTATTGACTTTCATAAAACTTTTACACTTGACGCCTATAAAATGCTGAGTTAATATACCTTTGCAGGGTAGGATTAAGCTTCAACTTGACAACTACCTCTTTTAAGCAATAACTTCTATTTGAGTACAAATATAATTGGCAAAAACCACGGAAATAGGGCTTGTACGAAACTACTAGAAAATACATTAGATAATGTTTTTTGTAAGTAAACTCCTATTTCTTACTATTTTCGTTGAAGCCTAGTAGTTAAAAAAAGATTGCGATAATAAATTCTGGTTTAGCTCGGTCGCGATGCCTTTCGGATAAATAAGTTTGCAATATTTATTCTGCACGTTCATGTCTTTGCTCTGGAGGTATTCTAAAGCGACGTAATAAAAGAAATCGCCCATAGAAATGCCACTGCACCCGACTTGCAGTAATAAAGCTTTAATTTGGGTCATACGTGAGCCCCATACTTCAAAGAGCATTAACGCACAAAATGCGCCGTTCTCTCAAAGTTGAATGTTTGCCTTTTGAACATAATTTGTAATCCAGGGAACCCAGCAAAAATGGAATGGAATCGCTATTTGCATTTCATTTTATAGCCATTGTTTAAAGTGCCATTAGTTGAAATGCAGTTTTTACATGAGCGAAACCCGAGCTGAAATCGGAGCTTTTGTACATTATGAATATTTGAAAAAGGTTTTACCGTCAAAGTCATTAAAAATCACATGTGCTCTCCTAATTGTATTTTTAATTACGTCGTTTTATACGGAACAAAATAATTTTCATTGTGCTACGTTTGGTAGAAAAATATTGCAGAATTACGTATTACCAGCCAATTTATAGAATTTTATTGCAATGTTGCAAAACCAAAAATATTATGTACTGCAAAAGTGGTTTTGACGTAAGTGAATCTAAACTGGAAGTGTGAAACGGATTAATACCTAAACATCTCACCTTTTTTTATTTGAATGTACTTATATTATTTTTTTAATTATTACAAATTGTCCCACGGAAATAAATATCACTTTCTATTTTCTTCAAAAATTTGACTAAGCTATCTTAATTGGAGTAGTACATACAGGAAAACGACCTTTCAATTAATCTTTGAACCTTAACTTTCAAAGACATGTATCTGTATATTAATATACACATTTTGTCTGTGTTTAAACTATGTTAAAACTATTTGAATAACCACTTTGGTCTTCTTATCCCACAGAAATAATTATAAAGTTGCCAGAAAATAAACTGGTCGAAGAACTATCTTTCTCTGAACTCTGAGCGCTGGAAACATCTCAAGATTATTATCTCTCATGTGCAACAATTAAAAAAAAACGACTAGAAGCATGGTTGCTGTGCTGATCTTTTTAGAAATAATTGTTCATGGTTTTAAGAAAGTAAAAGCAAATCAGAGTTGCTTGAGAACTCCATATTCAACTTTCAAAGGCCAACGACCCTGTCTTGGTGGTGAGGCTTGTATGCCCCTATGTCTTAAGAGCCATACTGGCGGTAGCCAAGCTATTGGAAGGGTCTTCCATGCCGAGCAGATGATAGCAGAGAGAGATAACCCCGACAGTTTAAGCATGGTGGTTATAAAGTGGGTCAGCAACTCACTTACGTAAACTTTATGAATTGCTAGACACCCCAGTAAAACGTCTCAAAATCATGACAAATTCGACAAACGACCGCTATGTGGAGTGCACAAGAAATAAATAAAATGAAGGACCTTAAAATGGAATTAAACAATACCATAATAATAAAGAATAAATGGCTAGGAAAAGTTAAACTGTGGAAAGCCATTGATGACATTATAAATACTCCAAGTGAATGGGCGCATGAGATGACAAGAAGTCGTCATCTTCGGAATGTATAGTCAAAATGACAATGCTCAATTAGTAATAAAAGATGAGTTCCAGGGTGCTTGGAAGAGAAACACAGAGAAAATTCCAAATTCTGAAAGATGGTCCCACACATTCAAATCCAAAACTACACACCTTAACATCAAACTACAAATATACAAATTATTTTAGACGTACCTTAAGTTACGGTAGTTACGATAAGTTTTTGACGGAAAGATATTACGAAGAATATTGGGGCTGGTGCCGGAAAACTACTTATTGAGGTTAAGATGAAATCACAAACTGTTCCACTATCCCAAAATTCCACCACTATCAGACTACATCAGAATTCAGAGATACAAGCTATGTGGCTAGAATGGGAGAAGAAAGAATACAAAAAAACTTATTAACAGAAAAATGCATGGAACAAAACCAAGACGAAAAATCAAATGGGAAGACGTGATTGATGAAGATGCCAAAGAAATTCTTAGAACTAAAATTGGAAAAGAGAGGACACAGAGAGAGAAGATTGAAGGGGGAAACTGAGGGTGGTCAGGGACCGATACGGACTGTAGAGCCACAGGAGAGAGAGAGGGATAATCACAAAGAAAAGATGCAATAAACTATCAAAGCAAAGTAATGAACCTAACTGCATACTTTTTTGTCCACAAAAACATACATAAATACACATGGTACCAGCAAACAAGAGGCTTGATATCAAGTATACTTAGATTACATCTCTACTGGTACGACTCAAACATTAAAATCGAAGATGCATGTGTGAGAAGGGAGGTAGACTGCGGATCAGACCATAAATTAATAAACTTAAAAGTACCTTACTCACGGAGACAAAACAAGAGAAGCCCGAAAAAGAACGATAAGACACAATTTGGCAATCAGGTGCTACGATACTGTCTAAAAACACGAGAATATAAGATAGAGACAGAGCAGGAATACCAATTTATAAAGAAGTGCATAAAGGAGACAGCCGAAGAAACTCTTGGAAGCAATGAAAGGGAGAAGAAATCTTAATGGTGGGATATATAAGCCGTTCACGATATTTTTGGGTCAGGTGAGGCTACGACCATCTAGTAATTTTGTTGGCAGAACCTCTGTTGCAACTAAACTCCCTCATGGAAATTGACACTTTTTGTTTTAGGTTAGGTTGTTTTCAGTTTAAGGTTATATTTTCTGAATAAGTATATTGTTGCCGGATATTCTCTAGTCTCCACAAATTGGCATCGTTTAATGGAAATTACAAAATTATTTTGGGCATTTTGACTTTTCCTTTGACGGAAATTAAAATTATTCGTACACATTTGATAAATCGCTTATTTTCTTACGAATATTAAAATAATAAATCTGGCAATGCGGTACCAAGAAAATGTCGAACATCCGCTACATCATCGAATCAGTTAGTCCAACATGAAAAGAAAAAATCATAGCCAACTCTGTCCCAAAAAGGTCGTGAACGGCTTATAGGTACTGCACACATGATAAAAAGATATACAAAATTACATACAAGGTTGCTACCGAATAAGGAAAACAAAGCACTAAAGGATCTATACAAAGCACTGAACAAAGAGGTAACAAAATTGGTATGAGAAACGAAATGTGAATATATTGACGATTGCGGAAGCATGGAAAACCGTAAACCGTAAAAACTACAGGCAGTCAACAAAACCAAACTGGAATAACAACATTTCGAATCGTTAGTGGAAGCAGCACTTGGGTACCTTATTAAAGAGGCTAGACCACGACTCAAGGAAAAACAGAAGATTCAACTGAAACAGGAATGTGAAAGAACCAGATTGAAGGTACCAGAAGTTAAGAAAACTGTAAGAATGCTGAAAGATGTCTGAATGGCAAAGATCATCCAAAAGTCTGGACGACTTTATATATTTCGTCAAACATAAGAAAGGTGCTAAAGGCGACCTTGGCAGTTAAGGAGGCATAGCAGTAATAGCTACCGTGGACATACTGCATTCGAAAGTGTTGATAAAGCTGATAAGAAGGAGATAAAGGGTAAAGAACCGAAGCAACAGTTGAAATTAGAAGCAGGACGGTTTACAGTTTACAACGTATTCACGTTTAACATAACCTTAAAAAAGAGTCTAAGAAAGTAGGGCGACCCATATTACCTTTATCTGTAACGACGCTTTTTAATTTCGGCGTTAGAAGCCTAATTTCTCATTGCGAGGTATAAACATGACTGACTAAACATCAGTAAAGGATACTAGACCAAATCCCTCTAACGATCAGTTGCCTTGACGTGGAGCAATGCCTACAAGACTCACACAGCAACCGCCCGGACTCCGAATTTGTGCGTCAGGCCTCTGTAAAAAAGGCTAAAGGAAACATGGTTGGTAGTAAATTCACAAGGGACAAGAATGTTTACCAGAGCTCTGCCAACTAAAGAATTCTTGAAACTATAACATCTCACCCACGCATCAAGCATCGATAACACGTACAGCAAATTACCTTATCCTGAACTCGCCCCTCAACATTGTACAGCGATACAAACCATTTAAGCTCGCGAAAATTCGTCCCTAGTTAACCTCTGTTTCGGATTTTTTTAGAACGACTTAATTTTGGTGGGAGTAGAGCTACCTTCACGCTGAACTTTAAGCGACGCGGAGTCGAATTTGAACTGAGCCTGTTTCGGGGTTTGTAACCCATGTGCCACCTACAAAATATACCATGCTTGGAAATCGCCTAGCCTTGTAAGCCTGGCGAATTATTTGTCTTTTGCGGCATGTGAACTCTGGGGCTGCCTTTCAGCTTAAGGTGAGCATAATTGTATTCCTCCCCGATCTTTAAGTGCTAATTTATATTGCATTACGCCCGTATGAGCACTCTGGTAGCTTGCAATTTATTAACTTAGCATCCAACGTAGTTTTTGGTTTGTAAATGCATGTTGTTGAACGTTTGCATTGCGACCCAGTTGTGGTACACATTTTTGGGTTAATACTATAACCTTTTTGTATTTTTGCTCTAGCTTTTTAATTTCGAGTGCGTTAGCACGCCAGGCTTAATTGTTGACATTTAGTCCGGTCAAATTAGATATTTACTTGACAAAAATACTACCTGAAAAGTGAAAATGTATTTTTATAGAAAATAAGCCCTAGAATTCAATGAACTACAAAGTAACAGCTGAATCAGTGGAAAAGTGATTCAAAATGGTGGTCAAAGTAATGAAAAAACGGTTTTTTGCATGCAAAGATGCACAAAAGCAATTTAAACATTTAAAAAAACATGCGCTTATGTAGCTTAAAAAAACAAGCTTTCGATGGTCAAAATCGATTAGGTAATTAGAAAAAAAGTTATCGCCAAAAAACCGCTAAAAATGGCCGATTCTTCAATTGTTTGTAACTTTAAAAACAAAACTTATATAACGTTGAAATTTTCAGAGAACGTAGTATTCGGTGAGCAGAAAACGCACGGTTTTGAAAGTTGCAAAAATGTTGATTAATTTTTGCATAAATATTTTTTTTCGAACAAATTACGTTTTTGCAGAAATTGATTTACTCAGGTTGGAGAAGTCCTACATTATCAGCGTAAGCTTGTTTTTTATCTTAAGAGTTATACTACCACACACAATATGAGCAGGATTTTATGCACTTGAAAATATGTGCAAATTCAATTTAAAGGGTGACCTTTTTTACGCGCACAAAATGTTGAATATTTTTGTCAATTTTAATTTATTGTACCAAAATTACATCAGCACCATTCGATACACTTTTGTTTATTTTAACAACAAAATACACTTACCTTCAGATTAGTGGTCTTTATAAGATTGGCTGTTAATTAGTGTAATTATATATCACAGTCCCAGTGTGTCAAACACTACTTGGTTGGTCTTTAGTCAGTCAATAAACTGCGTTAATAGTTATCTCATACGCAAGGGTTTGTACTTTTATGGATGTTTATATAATGTAACAATTTCTTGTAAATAATTTGTTTAAATATTTATTATAATCCTATTGTTAATAAAACATATATTTCATGTTTAATGATAGTTTAGCAATGAAATAATTAGTTGCTATAATTATTCTTCGAATTAATATTGTGATTCTTATAATAATTATTAGAATCACTATAAAAATTTAAAAAAAGGAAGGATATTCTGAGTACATTGTGCAGGTCGAGTAAACGCCAAGTGGAACGGCCTACTACGAGTTTCGTTTCTCCCCACAACGAACGCTACTCGCCACGGCACCGCTCTGAACGGAACATGCATTTTGCGACGCCTAATGTAAACCGGTTCGCAATAAATAATACACGGTCAATACTTGCGAAATAATTTTTATATTCCACTAGAAGTCTTCAGCTAAAGTGTGTGCAAATTTCAGCCGTTAATATTAATAAATGAATGTGCAGCGATTTTTTGAAAAAAATATCTTGGTTTCTATGTTTTCGAAAATTTAAACGTTATATAAATTTTATTTTTAAAGTTACGAACAATTGAAGAATCGGCCATTTTTAGCGGTTTTTTGGCGATAAATTTTTTTCTAATTAATCGATTTTGACCATCGAAAGCTTGTTTTATTTGTTTCTTTAAGCTATATAAGCGTATATATTTAAAAAAAAATTAAATCGCTTTTGTGCATTTTTTTACGCAAAAAACCGTTTTTCATTACTTTGGCCCCCATTTTGAATCACTTCTCCACTGAGTCAGCTGTTACTTTGTAGTTCATTGAATTCTATGCATTTTTTTTCTATAAAAATACATTTTCACTTTTCAGATAGTATTTTTGTCAAAAAAACGAAGTATTTTCGACAATTTGACTGCACTAATTATTTATATTGCCTTCTGATATATTTTTAAATATTATTTGAGCATTTTGATACTGCTACTATAAGTATATCTGCTGACTCAAGTGCCAACAAACCTGTTCGTTTTTTTTAGGTTTAGAATTGTTAAGCGGGAAGCCACAAAAGCTAGGTGCGTTTTAGACTGTTATCTAGATCTGTTTTTTGTCGTGGTGAACGACTGGTGCCCACCTGTATTTCCAAATTATTGTATACATTTTTTATAGTAAACCGCCACCTACTCCTAATCCACACCATTCACTGCCGAGGGTTTGAGCTAGCCGGGGCCGTGGTCACCTTTCGTGGTGGTACATATCAATTTAGAAAAGCCATACGACAGCGTTCCCATACCTTTAGAGTGTTTCACCATTTAAGTGGTCAAATCTCTCGAGAAGTTGAGAAGAAAAGGTACACATATGGAGTAGGAATGAAACAGAGAAGGCGCAACTATTCGGACATACAAAAAGAATGGACGACAAAATATGGCCAAAAGGATTTTTAAATGGGCATCGAGAAACAATTGAGGGGTCCATCTAGACGTAGCTGGATGAATGAAATTGATCAGGCGATGCTATGATCGGAAATCATGGAGGCTAGGAATATGTCCTCACTCGGGCTATATAGAAAAATTCTGTTATGGTGAGACAATAGGTACATCCGGTGTGCACATTTTAAAATTATTGCCGTTTGTACAGGGTATTCACATAAAAAGTGTTGCACTAAATATAAGTATTTTTTTTATTGGAAGGTTCATTCTATTATTGCATTTTTAGAAAGCCACTTCAGTGTTGAGAAAATTGATATAAAATTTCTAGTTTTAGCACTTTTTTGATATTATTTTGTTTCGTGTTTAAACAAAATTCGCATTTTTAGATTGTTATTTATGATGGAAAACAGTCTTTGAATCAATATATTACACTTCATATGAAATAATTACGCTCTTGTGTTATCATATATTCGATAACTAGGAACAATACTGAAGCTGTGATATATTTAAAAAAAAATTAACTAGAAGGAAATATCAAAAATAAAATCTATTTTCTCCTTATTTGTGTTCAGCGAAGCAATAAGCTTGAATAACTGATACTTCGTATACGAAGAACAGCTTTTCGGGTAGCCTTGAAAAACTTATTAATCCCAGAATAAATATTTTTATTGTGACTGAACCTGGCATGCTCGCCCTGCTTGAGTCGCAATCTGTTTAAGTGCTGGGTTAAAAAATGCGTAACAATAATTAGTCTGCCAATTAAAATTAATTATCGCAAAAACTAATCCCGCTGGATAAATGAAAAAGCGACCCCTTTACCGAGAAGCCAATTTCATCAACTTAATGCTAAAGTTTATGCAACGCAAATTAAATTAATGAAGCCTCTGATACGAGCAATTAATAAAGGCAGCGCTTATGCAAATGGCTTTAATAAATAACAGATTTCTTGGGTTCTGTGCAAGTGCAGTGGAATTCCGTATCAGCTCAATCGTTCTTGTGCTTACTATCTGGAGCGTAGCCATGCTAGTTATTAAGAAGTTGTGATAAAATCGAAGCAAATAAGAAATCAAAGGACTTAAATGCTTTTGAACACCTGTTCAAAGCATAAAGCCTCTGCCGCGGCCCAGCAAAAATGAGCGCCATGAATAATTCAGTACCCGGATTTAAAAAAAAGCGCTGCACGATGCACCTGTACTACAAACAATAGTAGATTTAGTATGACAGTATCAAGTAAATTCTGTGCTTTTATGTCACGTACCTACTAAGGTTTGAATTTAAACAAAACGAAAAATGTTTGTTTGACAGTACATATATGTTATTTTGTTGTGCTTCTACAATTGTTGAATTTCTCCAAGCAAATTTTGGTAATGAATAATATTGAATGAAAATTGTGAAAATAATTTTCTTAAATGGATATCACGGAACGAAAATCCAAACGTTTCAATAAGTAGTTGGAATGTCTCCTTCTGCTATTTTCAACTTGCTCAACGTTTCGGCGACGTATCTTTAACATTTTAAAACGTTTATAATGCGCCGTGTCCGTAAGTTAAATAGAGCTGGTACTTAATCATTCAAAAGAAACGGATAATTCAGACCTGAATTGAACCGTCGTAGCGCAGTTATGTACTGCGTGTGCTGGAGTATTGTGGATGTACCTTTTGGCTCCGGAATTGGGATAAAACACTTAATAACCCGACATATTTAAGCGAACGAGCGTGTTCAGAGGATGAACTAGAACAGCGCTGACACGTGCAAAACCAAAACACCGCAATTTGTTCCTCCAAAATTCCCGTAATGAAGTAGCCTGAATTTAATATCTGCAAAAATGTTAATGTAGACTATTTATTCCGCAACAGCGACATTAATTCATATTTTTCTCTAAAAAATTAGCAAAACGCCGAAAAGTTTGCGGTAAAAAATACACCAAGGAATTTCACGACTTCTAATGCAAATTATGTTAATTGCTTCTTACTTTAGAGCATTTTTGGTGGCTCTCAAATGGTTTTAAATCACATTTGTATATCAAGTTAAAGTGCAATAAAGGATAACTAATATCACAGCGTAATATGTTATTACCTAATAAAATCTGTACAAATTATTAAATCTACATCTGCACTATTAAAATGTTTGTTTACTAGACTAACGCCTCGCGCAAAACGTTCTCCTAAAATTCTACTTTATCAAAAGATGTAATAGCTTGAAGGGGAGAAAAACTGGTCATAAACACTCGGTTTTGTAGCTTCAAAGATATTTCCATCCAAGTCATAAAAGTTTGTATTTACACACATTAAGTTTTTTAACAACTGAAATTCAGTCTCGGTAGTGGAATTTTCAGGTTATAAAACAGATCGTCAAAGAAGTCAAAAGTGAGTTTAACTACACTAAATTTTAGTGTCTTTTAAAATGATGGTTAGTTACATACAAACTTTCAAGATATAAAACGTAACTTCTTCACTTCAGATGAAATAAGGTTGAACTAAAGAAAAAAATGTGTGATAAAGCTCCGAAAAGTTCACATTATATTATTGCAATTTTACTTAGCTTTCAAGGATTGTTTTTCTTTCATTCTAATTTTATTAAAATTAAATTCAAGGGGCTCTGGCATAAAAATAAACACAAGACAGAAAACTGAAAAATAACTGGAACTGGCGGTATAAATTGGTGATACTTTATAGTCCAGTCACTGAACGCTCAAAAGGGGGGTCAATACAGAAATGCCGAGATCCCAATTTTTAACTTCAGGGCTGTGTTTGGACTAGTTTGGAGGTAAACATGTAACGCTAGCTACTGCAGCAAATTTTATTGATACATTAAATGTATTTAAATTTGTACATCGCCCTATCGAACGTTACATCTAGCCAGCGCGTGGTTTACGATAACGCGAAGGCTCCCGCTATGCGCAACGTAGCACTAAAGGACCTATCGTTTCGTTTACCTCTCCAGTGGAAGCTAGGACAAGTACCCCGATAACACGGCTGAAAAGGTATAAAAGAAGATTACACTGCCAGTGCCAGTAACTTGAGTCCACCGGTCCTGACCAGCAACACACCAGCCCCAGTCCTGAACTCTCCGCTTCCTTTCCTGATCCCAAATCCTCTCCTACCAGGGTCCTCCGATCTGGCTAGCTGAACTGTCTAACGGAACAGACCTCCAACCCTTACCAATCCAGGCTTCATGGGAAATGGCAAGCTGAACTGTCAGCCCTGAATCCAAAACTTTCCGTAAAGGCGAAACCGCTAGAATTCGATTTTACCTTGGTTGCTGAACTTTCTTGGGAAATCGAATCCTTGAGGCTAAAACCTTTGCTTGGTTGTTGGACTATCTTGCAGGGTTAACCACTTAAAGCAAATCCCGACCGTGTAATCCCTAAGCGCAAATACCGGCGCCTAGAAACATTTCACTGAGATGCTTTTACCCGCACCTTAATATCTATTAACATACCTGTAATAATTCACGTAAGAACCCGAAGATACCTGGTGGAGCATTCGCTCAGAGGCCCCTGGTACCGCTACAGCAGCAGAAGTCGCGCGCCACATATTAGCACCGTCGCGAGATATATGACAGAAAATTAACAACAAACATAAGCAAAATAGAAATAATTATTTTTTTTCTTAAATACAGGATAAAGTATAAATGTAAATTGTATATACAGAAATAATTGAATCTTCGGTGACGGGTCGGCACGATGACTCGGGGTAGGTCGATTGTCCTCAGATTTGAAGCGAAACTATCAGGAGTAGGCCGAATGTCTGCATCTTCGATAAACGTTAGCTGTTGTTGGTAAATAAATCCCCAATGGTTTATAATAGTTTATATACTTTGTGGGTGAAACTGTGACTAGTGGGTTACCTACTAATAACTGTTCGGTGTTGCCATCGGCTGGAGGACTACAATGCAGGTATGTAGGATAGTTGACAGGAATTAATGGTTCGGGTTGCTGGCTTTTGTTTAGCTTGATTGACCAAAGGCGAGATCGGTCTGCAGAATGGACCAATATCTCTATTTCTTAGTTTCAGTTCATTACCAACATCGGTCTATTTGCAATGATTGACAAGTGTTTTATTTGTGATGAAGACATTGATGAATTGGGTGATGATGTTTCAAAAGTGTCTGAAAAGGGAAAATCATAACTAATAGAAGCCAGCGTGAAATCCCTCATATTTCACACCTCATATAGGAAAAAATACACTAGAAGCCAACGCATTCTGGCTGATTTGAGGAGGCTGTATCAACCTTATACGTACTAACTGAACATGTAACGTCGAGGTTATCACTACCAACATTCGACTTTAAGAGTCAATGCTTTTTCTGTACAGAAAATTTCAAAAATGAGGACACTATGCCTCTTGAGAAACGAAGAATGGTGTATCAAGTTCGAACCATAGCCTCCTTTCATAAATCGTGTATGGGGGCTGGTTCAGCAAGAGCACATAGATGAGGTGAGGAAGTCATTTTTCGCCTGTCCTGCATAAATAATTTAGTTGCTGAGGAAGCCCTAATGCAATTTCTACGTTCATGGAAATCAACGGTGACAGTCAGTTCTCCCTTGATGAATTACGAGCCGCAGTATCAGGGAAATTGCCTGCTGACACGACTATCAAAGTAAAACTGTTGGAAGAATTTGGAGATCGTGTCTCACTGTCACCAGAAAGAAACCGACACTATGTTCCAATCATCTGTTTTAGAAATACTGGAAACAAACATTTGACTGATTCGTGGTAAGAACATTACCTGCCGGTGCACCAAAGACTGCAGCAGTGGCAAATGTGGGTGCAGGATAGCATCGATAAAGTGCTCCCCATTTGTCAAAACTGCCAACGGATATGTCTCAATGGTGTCCCGGTTTTAAAAAACGAGGATGACGAGGTGGAAGAAAATAGAGACGAAGAAGACGAGAAGTACGAGCCACCATCTCAGCCGACTCCAGGACGCTCCCGCCCCAAGAGAGCCAAAATGATGTGATTTTCATATTATGATTCTTCGTTAATGTTATTACAATTCCATGTACTTAATGTGTCTTAATGTCATTTTATTTTTTAATAATGTTTTTTTAAATAAATTTAATGTCAATGATTAGTCGTTTTTATTATATAACTACCTTCTCTACAGGTATTACTGTGGAAATACAGCACATATAAAGTACGATCAAAAATTAATCTCATCTAGTATGGCTATGAAAGAACAAATGGTTGCCTTTAAAACTGGCTCCAATATATTTTATTTTTAGGTTAGATTTAATATGAAGTGTCTGTTCGACCGGCGCAAGCTTATTTGTTGGCGATTTACATTACTTTTACGTGCAAATTAATTTATTTCAATATAATATTGTAATAAGATGGATAAAAAGAATATTTACTAATACAATTTGACAGTTTGAATTAAATATAAGTAGGTAAGCCAATTTTAAAGGCGTTGGTTTGTACTTCCACAGCCATGCTAGATGAGATTAATTTTTGATCATACTATAGTATTTCTACAATGGAATTCCCATTATACTATAACGAGAAAGTGCAATACACAATTCTCTGTCATATATCTCGAAATTTAATGTTCTACAACTTATTTTCTGATGACTTTCTTTTCAAATGAACGGTAAAGGAGTTAAGAGGCAAAGTTTATAAAAAAACGTGAGGCAAAAAAATAGAACATATTCGAACTTCAGGAGCGTATACCGCGAAAACTATAACAGATACGAAAAAAATATATGCATATATTCTTGTGGAGTATTTTATGAGTTTTAATTTTATACATAACCACACAGCCCTCAAGTTAAAAATTAGGATCTCGGCATTTCCCTCTAGACCCCCCTTTTGAGCGTTTAGTGACTGGACTATAAAGTACATATACTTCGTGCACCCCTGCATTCCCCTCACAACCAAGGTCCAGGGACTTTGGTATGTTTACCTCCTAGCTACTCCAAACACAGCCCGGAAGTCAAAAATTGGAATCTCGGAATTTCCCTCTAGACTACCTTCATTGACTGGACTATTAATGTAAAGACTTTATAATAACCTCATGGAATATATGTATACCTATAAATAGGCCACCTTAAAATTGTTTCGAAGTATTCCTAAATGTCCTCCATTACAACCATTATCATTTTACAATGGCAAAACTATTGTTGCTAGAACTATCAATTTCGTACCATATTCCTTAAAAAATACATCGATTTGATAGAAATGTATATAGACCGATACAGAGATCTTTCTCAAAACTTTAAATATATAATGATCGAACAGAGAGCTGGTGTAAAATATTATATAGCACCCAACTTTAAAAATATAATATAATATTCACAGAATTTCCTTATTGTTGTGAACAATTCTGAAACAAAAGAAAAAATCTGAAAATTGAGTATGTACTTACTATATATTGATCAAAATTCGTAGGGCCACTTGAAACTGAATAAGTTCCTCCTTTCAGGTTTAATGGCACGTTTATCTAATTTCCGCTGGAAACGTTGCTGGGGTTCCTTCCATCCCTTGAGTTTTCATAGACTAAGGCGGGTTAGGGCATAATCATGTTCTTACATATAAATGTGCTCTTTTTAACTACACAAAGGACCATACCACCTGAAAGACAAAACTGAATTTCCAAATCACGCCGTCGAGCCTACACGCAATAATTTTAAAACACAAAGCCCTCATCTAAACGTTTATGGATACCGTATGCAAATATATTACTCAAATTCAAATGCACTATCCTGGTGTGTCCCGACCTGAGATTCGTCGAAATAAAAACCAGAAGCATGCTAAGAATAACCTTATTTTATTAACGCCATAAATAACGCCCTTCTTTCAGACCAGCAGCACGGAGATAAAAGCAATACATTACGATTAGCATAAAGCAATTTGCTAAACTAAAACTTATTTTCCTCTGGGGGAGGGATAAGTTTTTACGGCCCGCGGGCGATCGGCTTCGCCAGTTGTTTATTTGTGCTGGTGGATTAGCCTTAATTGGTTTGCCTAAATTAGAAGCCAGTAATGCACATAAACAAATCCACTTTTAAACTGCGGGAAGCTTTTTACGTCGCAGAGCTAGCGGAAATGCTGTAGACGGAACCGAGACGTGCCCCAAATTTGCAAGTTTGATAGGTCACTGATTATTCATCAACTTTGCAGGGATCACAGAACAGTTCCGAAGAAAGATATCCAATAGTATAGTAAAAAATGCAATCAAGTACATAGAATTGCAAAACGGATGTTCGCTGAAAGGATTCTGAATTTGCTAGCAGCAGTAGTAAAAACGACATTTAAATTTCTGAAAATGAAAGCACAGTGAAGTTAGTTGTTAATAACAAGTGGTACCAATGAAATTCCAATAGAATTAATCAAACAGGGCCGAAAATACTCTTTGAACTCTTCGTTTACACACCTAGCTCTATGGATTAGTGGTTAGTACGTCTGCTTGGTGTTCGGGAGGTCGTGGGTTTTCCTGAGTCATAGAGTATCTTCTCCGAGGCGAATGCTGGAGCAGTACTTTTCCACCTTTCCTGGCCTTTCTTCCATTCTCCACTCCGCCTTTCTCTAACTCATCCTGAAATTCCCGTTATTGGTTGAAGAGAAACGCAAGATCCATATAGCAGCCCACCCCCAGTGTGGGGAATTGCACCCTTTTACCTCGTTTACCTTTACCTTTGGTTTACATATTTAATTCGATTTTGAGAGGAGAGGAACAACCTTCGAAATGGAAGAAAACCTATGGTATGGATATTGAACTAGATGTGCCTACTACAGAGAATTAAGTGTGATAAATTCCACAGCAAGAATAAATGGAATATAATAAAATAGAAGATGTAGAAGAGCAGATTGGATTCCTTGATGGTCTATCTACCGTGGACAATCTATTTTGAATAGGACTAGTGGCGAAGAAACTAGCACACGCCCTTAAATAAATTAGGGTAAGTTAAGGAAAACGCAGGTGTCAGCAGGATACATATACAGACAGTACAAAATCTACATATTGGTATCGCATTAAATAGGGTCACGCATTGACCATTAGTGACGCGAAAAGGATTGCAATAAGGCTTTTATACTGCACCAGCAGTGTTTGATGTCTACATTGAAACAGCTCTTGAAAACCGAAGAAATCCATGCCGTATTGCGGGCGTTACTAGAGGTGAAAATAATGAAGAACTAATCACCGAAACCATACAGATTATCTGTTTGTAGGTCGTGTAGATGTAGATTTCAAATTTAATATAGAGACAATAAGGAACTCGACATGGTACAATTGTGGAATAAATTTATAGCAAATTAGCGAAAAATTATACCTAATGTATAAAACGGTCGTAGAAAATAGAAGAACAAATTCAAGAACAGGTATGGAGATTGGACTGTTGAAGACGACGTATCAGGATTGCAAGATGTGGCAGTGTACGAAATAGTGAGAAAACTGTGGGGTTAGATATCGATATACTGGATAGAGGAATATAGGCCAAGGGCTTACGATGCCATATGGCCATGTACAAACAATGTCACATTAACAACAGTCTAATAAATTATCGTCGTGGTATCCTCCACAAAGAAAAAAAGAAGAACATGGAAGAACAATGTGCAAGAAGCCATGACTAGTAGAAATCTACAAAGTAAGGATTGGCGGGATGGAAAATTATGGAGTCCAGGGTGCGGAAGGCGGTGACAGCCGTAGAATACCGCAATATACAGTGTCTTAAGATTGAAATGGTCATCTGGATTCCTTATCTGGATTGTTTATTTTAATATTTACATACATAGCCAGTTTGTGTACATAAGTTGTTAACCAGGTTTAATTATTGTAATCTAGCGTTGATTGTGGGGATGACTCAATTGTATGTATTTAGAAATCGATATGGATCCCTCGAGCATCTCGGGGAACTTAAGATAGTAGCAGCTGGGTTGAACCCAAAATAGCACGATTGTAAGCGACTCTCAGTACATTTCACCCGAGGCGAATTGAATAAAAAGCAGCTGAAGTCATGCCATGTGTAGCAAATCGTATTAGCACTTCAAATAAACACCATTTTAATAGTGTACAGAGTAAGTATACAATTTCAAAGACGCCAAAACACGTTCCGACTGTTTCGTGACGTCACTCGCGAGAGAGGCGACAACTAGCATCCAGGTGCTTCCCCACTAGATAGTGGGAAAGTCCCATAAAACGTGTTATTGTCGTATTTACGTAGGTCAGCTCAATTCGCTGCGCAGCAGTTCCTAAGCCTCAAGTTTAAGGTAACCCTATGCAGGGAATGTGTACAGTTTGAGTGATAAGAAGCCACTCTAGGCGGTGTTGTAAAGATTTCGCGAGATTAAAGAAATGCGCTTTATACACAAATAAATACGAAGGTGAATTGCAAAGCCGGATTTTTATGCATCAAATCGGCGGATTTCGATTCAAGGTAATGTTCGCGTATTAAGGACAGTTACTTTGATGCCTCTTTGGCGTTGTTTAAATGTCAATGTATTTCAGCTATTATTATTATTTGGCGTGTAAATGTGTATAGAAACCAGTTAATGCACGTAGATTATACACTCTTAGTTAACACGGTTTTGTTTTCGGGTTTAATCCTAATATTCTTTATTGGTTTTTCTTGTACATATTGTTTGATGCTGTTTTCAGCACCGAGTTTCAGGCCAGGTTCCTGTTTTAATAGAAAGTGATACTGATCTTTCCTATCTACGAATTGAGAGAAAGTAAGAGTGTCATGTGAACTGAGTAAGCTGCGTAAACAACAGGGCAATTAATTTATAAAAATACGTATGAGAGGTCTCATCATAATTTAACGACCCCACGAAGAGGCTACCAAGCGTCCCATTATAAAATCTTCGCTTTAAGTATGGGGAGCTCCTAAACCGCAAGCGACGGAGATTCGAGTAGACAAAATGTTCAGCATATTTATAATAACTAACAAACATACAGAAAGATTCGAAATTTTTGTTGCCAAGAATAAAATATGAAATTTTCGAAATTATTTATTTTAGAAATGCTATGCGTGAAGATATCTACAGGGTAATTCATAAATATGGTCATTAAATTTAGTAGTTAGACGACATCAAGCAGAACAACTTTGAATAATAAACTGTACGTCAAAAATTAATAATAATTCCACAAAAAATTCATTGCTTAAACTCATCGATGGGCACTGGAAAGAATTTATATGAATATAAGTTCGCACAGGTGGTTCCGATACGATTGAATATGGATAACATGCAGAAGCAAAAAACAGTTGTTTGTGTATGTCAATTACATACGGTGGATTAGGTTAATTAATTCTCATCTGATTTAGCCAGTAGTTCTTAAAAGTTTGTACCAGATCTTAATGCGATTTTTTCCGTAAGCGATTAATTTTTAGTGCAATGTAGTACTACTGAGGTCAATATACACCCATTTAATTTACCGACCGTACTTGTGAATCACCCTATGTACAAATCGTTTTGACATTATTAAGGTACTTTTTTCTATAGCAAATGTTAAAGTGTGCTTTAATCGACTCAAAACAAAAAATCAAGTGTTACTTTAAAATCAGGGGTAGATAAAGTACTTAATTTTTTGAATTTTTATTTAAATTAAATATTACAACTTATTAATGATTTTCACTCTTTGCATTGATTGACAACAAGCTCAATGGTGAATTTACGTTTCCAGAAATGTGATTGACTTTCCTTATTTTTTTTAATTGTTAAAGTTTTTGTTATAGAAAAAAAATTTAATATTACATCGACTCGCGAAATTAATTTACGCGCTCCTTCGTAGTTCGAAAATTAAAATAAAATTTTATCGTCTAGTATAAGAAATAACTATTTTTGTATGGTTTGCATATACATACAATGTTTGCTAATGCCCTTAGTTTCGGTGGCATAATTAAATTAATATTAAAAATTAAAAAATAAAAGCTAACGACGCCGACGTAAGCCCTATTTTTCCTGTTTTGTAATTACAGCGTATTTTCCTGCAAAATTTCATTTAATGCGTCCTTGGCCGACAGCTGGAAAATTTTAATTCTCCAAACACCAAAATGGCGATAAATTAGATTAAGGCCATGTTTACCTTTCTTCGCCAGCAATTCCTGCATAATCGCGGGCAGAATTTTAATTCTATTGTTACATACAGCGTTTTTTCTGTGCATTCGTCAAAGGAACTAATTAACCGGTGCATTGTTTATTAACAAAATTACTCAATTTTAGTTGTTTTCTAGGCAACTTTTAATTGTGGTAGTTTGCGTAGGAAGAAATAGAAATAGCAGGACATACATATTGTTGATATTATAAGCTGCTCAAACTTTTCACGTAACAACTAATAATAAATTCAGAACCTGGGTAACCCATCTACTCTCGGTTAACAGAGCCGCGTTTATCTTTAGTAGCAGAAGTTTCGTGAAAACTCTTTTGGTGTATTTTATGTTGCATCGAGGTTAATTAAGTTAATTTCAACTCAAATAAATACTTTTACTTTCACCATGAAAAATTACATAAATTTTGAGGGTAATTTACATTTCATTAATTAATGAAAAATACTACATCAAGAAATCTGCCGTCTTGTAATAAATTTTATAGATTTAACTGCTGGCTAAAAAAGTAAAATTAATTGTGTTTTATTTCAGTGATATTGCAATTAAAAATTAACCAGATTCAAAGTTATTTAAATTTTTGCTCCATGAAGCAAAGAAGTGCGTTTTTAGCGCTGCAGTTAATTAACTTTTTCATTCCAGGGCGTTCTGGTGTTCCACTTACATCCGCTCTTACATTTTAATTCCAGAATCATAACATTGATGCTTTACTGCATCTCATTAATGTTTTATGCATGCGCATTCTTGTCACTTTATTGACGATAAATAATGCTGTGGGTCATTAAATATTTATTTTAAGGTGTCTTGTGATGAACTGTTAAGTAGAGGATGATAATAACGATAACCTTGAGAACTTGAACTGCTTATGTATGTATGGTGATTTATGTTAAAAACCGTTGTCAGACACGCAGAATATTTGAATTGCAATTGGTACAAGCATTGCTTATCAAGTGTTGACAAAATTAACCGTTTTATATATCAAATGTATTCTATTTCGAAAACTAGTGCATATGCTTTAGAAGGACAAATAAAATTATATTTCGAATGTTCTCTTCGCACTTTTTTATAAAGAAGTAATACGAATAATATTTGAGTTTTGTAAAAAAGACATTTTTGTGACTGATATTTAAAATTGAAAACGTTATTGAATTACTCAAAAGTTTATTAGCAATCATTTACCATATAACTTGCATTACACAAATATTTATTTAAAATTATAATATTACATAGATCTAATACAGAGCAGGTATCTGAAAAGTAGCGCCTACATAATAGTTATGTTTGAATGAAACCTACTTTTTTTTCTCCAACTACTCATAAATTCGGTAATATGACTTATTATTTAGAATCAAACATTGTAGGTTATATTGTAGAACTGTCATGGTGCAAATAAACAATTACTATACGGGGAAATTAAACAACAACGACGGCGATTGCCGAATATTGACGAAGCGTTTCTGTTTTATTTAAAATTTACCATGCAAAACCCTATCTTGCGTCCATTTTTGTACTAGTGCAAATATGAAACGAAAAGTGTACAGTTGCCAAGGTAATTGGTGAACATCCCGAAATGACTTACTTTTTATACAAAATTATTCGACAATATGGCGTTTTATTCGTGTGGTTGGAGAAAAACGTTTTTTAAAAGTTCACGTTGTGGAATCAATTTGCCTTTATTTTCAAAGGTGGGCATACTCTTGTCATTTTTAAAACACGCATATTTTGCTTTGTATGACCGTGTAATTCTTTCAGATGACATGAAAAATCCACCACGACAAATTAACAATTATAAAGACTAAACTGTAGTCGTTCTGCTTCTTCCAACTTTAGTCCTTCTTTTTCTGCCACTTTAAGCCTTTCTTATAGGCTGGGCGGTGCACCTACTTTCCGGGGAATTTTCCGGTCTTCTTTCTGCGCCACCCATCCTAAACAAGTTCTTTAGTATGTCTATACTGGATTAATAGTTTTTTAACAATGACACTGCTACAGTATCAGTGTAACACTGAAGTTTGTACCATTGCCGTTGGATGACGCTGAAGGAAGTAAACCCGATTGGGGACGAAGTGCGTTGGATCGGGCTGCAGTGTTCATATGTGGTATGTAGTACAAAATATCTAAAAATTGCTTGATGTTTCGAATAAGAGTGAAGCAGTCAAACGAAACCCGGTAAGATTCGAACCAACGCTCCCAGAGGGAATATGATTTCTAGTAAGATCCTTACTAGGCCAGGATCGCTTCGTAATACACAGGTTTATCGTCAATTGGAACCTACGACACTAACGAAAATGGAAACCCCACAATACCTGCTAAACCGCGTGAGATCTTTATACGAGGGCGACACAACAAGAGCGCAAATAAAGAAAACATATTTAGCAAAGTTCAATACTGAAGCTAAACCCAGACAGGAGTTATTATTGTCACAGATCCCATTTAATAAATACGGTTAATGCTCATTAAGGGGTGTTTGATGAAATGAAGGGTAGTATCTCTTTGGACAGAACGACGACCCACTAATCATTACTGTAAGTATAAAAGAAATAGACTATATCATAAGAAGGTTGGTCAAGATAATTGAGGAATATAGATTAAGCTTGGCAAGACTAAAGTTATGCTAGTAAACAGAGCAGACAATAACTCCCCCACAATGTGAGAAACGTGGTTAGTTTCGAATTTATTAATAAAATCGTATACATCGGTTCTCTATTTAACATTAGTAGAAGCGAAGTTAAAGTACGACGAAGAATAGACATCACGCGATGTGCACACATTCAACTCGCTAAAGTTTACAAAAATACCGCCATCAGTGAAAACATACAAATTAGGTTTACACAAGCATTCATATTCCCCATAGCTACATAAGCGTCAGAAACATGCTAGAAAAGGCAGGCAGATCTTGTACTCAAGTCATTAAATGTGCATATACCTGCGTACTCCCAGAGTATTACAAACGAAGCATAGGACGAATATATCGTTATGGGAAGAAGAGCGGGTTGATATGAATAATCAATTCTTCTTACCTTCAATATCTTGGATATATCTCCAGAAGAACAGCGACACTCGAAAAACTGATGATTGTAGGAAGAGTTGAAGGCAAGAGACCAGACGCAGATCACTAATGCTCTATGCTGATCCGGTTGAAAATATCTAACATACAGATACAGGATTGCACGATATCATATAAGTAGATCAACACAGAGAGAAATAGAAAATCACCACTGATTCCTCATAAGTGTCATGGCGTTAGTGCCACCAAGCCGTCGTAGAGAAAAATGGATCGAAAGGGAACTCATTATAATATTGAAAAAATTAGGATAACTTCGTATCAGCTCAATTATTTAGAAATATTTTTCAAATCAAGAACTACCTTGTTAAAAGCTAATATGGTGTCAAAATAAGAAAATCATAAAAGGTGGCAATGAGTAACACTTTAGTGGCTTATTAGAGTCTTGTTTAATCTAGTGTAATGTTTCCATAGGACAAATTATGACAGTAACACTGATTTTATTATCTAAGGCCAGCTTTTTATATTTTTTAGCATATCTGGCTTTTAAAAATAATAATCGCTGACCCTGACCTTCTGAGTATTAGACCAATCGTTGTTACAGCATAAAACGCCTATTAAGACAAAGAAACAATTTGTTACAACGTAAATACTCTTTAAAACAAAACCGCCAGTTTGTTACCTCATAAAAACTACGGAATCGGGAAAGTTACTCAAATTCGTTGCCCTAACCCCGTTACGATGACCTGTAACAAAGGTTATCCCGGCTATAAAGCTCAGCAAGAAGGGCGGGTAATTTACGACCTTAGATTAGGGCTACGATCCGGTAAACGGGATAAAGGTGTTAAATATTGAAGCGCCACCACTTTTGTTGATAAATCCATTCACTCCAAAAGTGGAAACAAATGAACGGAGCTTAAAACGGGGTAGCAGTGCTTGACTTCAACCAGAGAGAAGCATCAGTGAACTTACCTTTAGTTCATCTGTATTCCTTACAAAGAAAATACAACACAAATACGCATGCAACAGTTGATATACGAAATAATAACGCACCAAGTACTTAATGAAATGAAATCTATTGAGTTAAAAACAGGTGAAATAATTGTACAAATATGGAATCCAATAAATGGGTTAGTAGCTTTAAAATTACTTGACAGGAACGACGTTTACTTACGATAGTGACATCAGCAATCGCGAATTCAACAACAAAATTTACTACGGCGATACTTCTTGCAAGTTCATTAAAAGTGAAACATAATATCTCAAACTAGGTGAGCATCGACAGTAGTTTAAACTACGCACGCACATCTTCCGAACATTGTCGCACAAAAAGGTTTACAATGCTATAAATAACTAGGAATAAATACCTGGTTTGCAGAATCCAGAGAAGTCTACATTGATGTCCACCGAAATTGAGAGTAACTGGTAAAATCAGCAACTGCTTAAAAGAGTGTTTGCGGGCGCCGAAAACAGGGCTTTGAGATGATGTTTTCCACAGCCATGAGTTGAGACGGTAAAATCCTCTCAACAGGTGAATAGACGCCGGCACGAAACTTCCAATAAAGGAATGACGAAACGAAACTTCAACTTGCGAGATACAGCATGACGTCTTGGTAAGATAGAGCAGGCTCCTTTGAGAATACGGTAAATAATCCGCTGAAGCTGTAATTCGAGGTCTTGCAACCCCCGGTAAGGATCCTTCAACCACAACTAACTTATTTGCATCCTTTCAACTCTGACACTCACCTTCACGGAACGGCTAAAGGTTGCCACGAAACGAAAACACTCACCACTTCAATAGGCACATAAACCGGTGAAAAGCACACAGTTAATTTTTACTTCAGAGGCATTTAGCACGAAGAAGCCACTTCTCGACACGCAGTAGCGGAGATCTGAATGAATTGATCCGGGAAGAAATTCTAAAACCAAATGAAAAGGCGCGCGCGCTACTTAGCTTCTTACTCGGTTCAACTTATGGACCGCGCAGAAAAGTTCCATGATGAAATCCTAACTCAGCAATATGCCTCGAAACTGGGGGGAAGTTTTCGCTTGCATGACGACAAATCCGCAGACAATGGTCCCCCAGAGCGGCAATTAAAATACGATTAGCGGACTACGTCATTTCATCCGGTACAGAAAACATATCTAAATTTAGAACACGTATAAATAAACTTGAATCGATTATCCTAAAGTAAGCCGAGAAACGCTACTATTTAAAACGAACCGAATAAAGTTTTGCTACACCACTAAACTATTAATTTAGGCTTAAATAAAAGAGGAAAATACTAAAAATCGGAAAAAAGGCGGAAAAGGGCGAAAATACAGCAAATTGTCCTCACAACTCATCCATAGACCCTAGTATTTTATAATTAAAATTGACCTTAAAAATATTGGCATACATATTAGAATATGGCACTCGCTTGGGAACAGCGAATCAAGTAACCGAAGTTACAGCAGATGGCTTAAAACAATTATGTTGGAATTTAGTTAAACTAAAAATATATTTTTTAAACTCTATAAAGACTCTTGCAAAGCTACAAACAATAGATTATCAACCAAGTTTCTTTAATTATAATAGTGTTGTAAATATTTTCGGTTATTTGACTATACATATATGGATTTATGTATAGGTTGTTTGAGAAATAAAATATAAGAAAGCATATTCATCTCGAAGAATTTTTCCTAACATGCTTTTGCTCCAGTTCTTAAAATTTTCCTGTTCCTTCCATGTTACCTTCTTAATTATCCTCATAGGATACTGAAATTTCATTGACCATAAACGGCTTCTTCCATTTTTCTGCACACATAAACTTTATGCAGTGTAAGAAGTTTCATTTACTTCTAGTTAATTATATTCTTATGCCGAAACACAATTTTCTGTTGTAATGCCATTGAATGCAATATGTATACTTTTTAAAATAATAAAGTGTGACGTGAGTTTTGTATTCGATAACAACCTTATTACCAAAAAATATAGACATTCACATGTTTTGATCCCACGGAGTATTATTGAATTGTTTAGACCACGTCGATTAGACGTAAAAAAACTTTGCGGTGTTAGCATTTATAGAAATCAATAATAACTTTGCATTTGTTCTGAGTTTTTGGGATACACTATAAAAGGTGTTCGGTTTGTGACGTTGAAACGGTGCATTTTCGAATTTAGTACTTATTTATTAACTTGTCATAGATGTTACTAACCTTAAGATATTAATCGCCCTTCTACCTGCCAGCGAGGTCGTCTGGTCTAAATTTGCAAATTTTTTCCCTTGGGGGATCTTGAATGCTTTATTTATACAGTAGCCCTGGAAAATACTGTAATAATGCTTCGTGTAGCGTTCGTTGATGTCACGTCTGCAGTGAAGTAGGTGGTAAAAATTTCGAACCGTTTATCTCAATTAAAACTAACTCTTTGTTATTATTTGCTATTTAATTGTTATAAATATTATGCTATTTGGAAAAACGCCTTGATTATTTCAGTCTATTGCAGAATTCAAGTGTAGCGGACACATGGCTATGTACAGCGTTCATAAATTAACACTCAAAAGGCCACAGAAGCAGTTCAGGGAATCATAAAAGTAAACACTTCAAATCGACAAGCTGTGCAATTTTAGACGTAATGCTACATCCGAATTAGTGCCTAGTATTATAAACAGGATAATTAATGTCGCGAGTAACGAATTGTATCCGTAAGAGCACGCAATTAAAAACACTAAGCTTGGCAACTTAATGCTATCCGAGATTAAACTGCAGGTAGCGGTAAACCCTTTTGGATCAACAGAGAGCGGCTGCTCGATGATCACAGGAACCCGATTAACAGCCCACAGAAAAGAAAAAAGTAATAAAACCGTCTGGCTGACGCAAGACTCTTGAACAATAACGCGTAATGGCATTTTCCCAAAAGAGTTTCAAGCAGACCAGAAGGAGTTACCATCCCGACGCAATTAAAGAGTAGCGACATGAGGCTAGACAGGGAAGCATCGAGGCATTCTATTCGATTGGGATACCGTGTCTACAGGTCGTCTAGCACTACCTGAGTTCGCGTTAAGCAGAACCGTAGTCGTTCCTAGAAACCTGATTTTTAATGTTAAAGGAAATGGTTTTGTAATCGCCACTATGTATGTGTATTTGTGTATACTTCTACTTGTATATATTTATGTATGTGATGATATTAGATCTTGTTGAAATAAACAGATAGTTGTTGTTTTCCAATAAGTATTATCATTTCTAAATGCAACGGGTATACTATAAACTTCCTCACCCGTGGATCAGCAGCAACTTCACAAGTATACTGGAGCATATGCAGAATACACTAAATTCAATTTGGTTTAGTTTTTAGAATTACGAAAGATTGTGTATCGCCCTATTTTCTGCTCTATTATCACCGACCTTTTATGAGATGAATCGATAATGGATTTAATCAGAAATAAAATTATTTATGTCACTGGGCGTCGAATAGCGGAGAAATTTACGATCACCAGGTCATTACGTTTGTCATACTCCAGCACACTAGATTTTGATTCGCGTTACTGAAATATCGTTGCAAATGATTTAATGGTCATTAAAGTGTGGAAATTTGGAGGCTTTGTTTTACTACCAATCGCATAATCGAGGCACTACCGCGATTGCAAACAGTTCTGCTTGTGTGACAAATCCAATTCTGGCTGCTCGACACGACTCCAGGTTCGCAACAACAAACGCAAGAGGTCAACACCATGCACAATGGAACGCAATTGAAACCTCAATTCCAACTTATAATTGATGTTGCAATCTCATTTAAGATTCTAACAAGTTGCTATTGATTTGTAAATTCTGAAGGAGTTCCACCCTGCCTCTGATAAACAATCGCGCAAGCAGGTTTACGTTCCGAGGGGAACAATGATTCGGAATGCCGATGCGAAAATTAATTCAGTGATGGATTTGCTCGGCAAAGCGAAAGCAAATGCCCTTATTTGCCTTTAAGAGGCGCTTTGAAGCCAACAAAAAACCAAGATTGAGACCAATTTAAAGAGCCGCTTCAGGAAAATTGCCTCGAAAACCACTCTAATGACGTGAAGACACTGCGGAAATTACTATCTCGCTGTAAAAGCGTGTAAATTAGGTTGAAGTATTGTCAAAACGTCTGTTTAAAACTACTGGTGTAAGTACTTCAACAAATCTAAACATAGTTATCATCACACATAATGTCTATTATGCTGCTTGACCCGTTCAAAGTTAGGCAAGCACATAACTACTCCATGCAATTTTGTAATAGTTATAAATATTTGAATATGTTTTGTTAAGGGCTGATGCTTAAAACGGTGCGATTAATTGGAGCATTCACATTTTTGAAGTAATGTGTGTTGCCTATCTTAAAATATTAAAGGACCACACTACAAAATGGCAACTATACTCCGTACGATTTTTAATACAAAATTACAGCATAAATTACATTATTTATTCGCCTTAAAGCTCCAATGATTCCACTTATGGTATTTTTAAGGTAAATAAGGAGTGAAATTAAAATAAAATACATTTTAAAACAAACCTTTTTTTCTTTATGTGGTATGTATTTTTTCATTAAAATTCTAATTATGTTGCCATTGCACCACCAAGTTTGCGGAGGATATTTAATTTATCGTATTTCCAATGGTCCTTTGTTCGTCCCTATAACAATCCCCGTTTTATTTGCATTTGCTTTGGACGCTCTTGCTATAACAAACGTATTTGAAGACAATATTACTAATATCCACCCCGTTTAATTGAATTTTTTAAGATATTTTGAAGATAAATATTGGTTTATGAGTGCTGCCGTTTTCGGAAACGTTCCCTTTGTAGCATTTAATCATTCTTTATGAACTCGCTCGCATCGGGCTTTTGCTCATTGCGGAATTTTTATGAAAAACGGTTACAATTCTAGTAAAATAAAACAGAATGCCATTTTAAATTGTTATGGCAGACATACCCGATATTACTATGGAAGCAAGATATATGGAACTTCTAATTTTATGCATGTATTCCAGCAGTTTTTCTTTGTTCTGCGCAGAAATAAATCTCTTGGCCTATTCTTCGTTTGCCCTTTTTATTTGTTTGATCGATTATTATCGTTATGAACAGAACTTGTGCTGTATAAGGGCATTTGTAAGAGTGGCGTGCACATTTTACTACCCAACAATTTTTCCCACGAGATTTTTTCATCGCCAAAATAATGAATACGAATACAACAAATAAAATAGAGAAATGTTTTTCAAATTCCCTAGTATGAATAGCCAAAATTTTGATAAGGTGTATTTGGAAACACCACACCGTTGTTACCCTCCATTGGCTATCGGAGCAAGATTTGTTGTTATTGTATGTTTAAATGCGAAGAAAAACCAGCAATCACAATCACAAGAATTAAAATATGAATTTACATAGGTAGACTCAAAAGTCAGCCTGCCCTCTGAAGTTGATCCATTCACCTGGTAACATTTTGACATTCTGGTTCAATATTAAGTGTTGCAATAATTTTTCTGTGATTATTTAAATGAATTTTCCTTACTTTATTTTGATATGTTATCACAATTACGTACTTTCCACATAAGCTTGCTCAAATCTTTACTATAGAAAACAATTTTTAAAACACGGGGAAGTGCTTTAACCTATATAAATTGTTTAAGATTTGTAACAACTATTTCCGTTCAAATTCACTATTGGTTATGAAAATTTATTTATGCCATTCTGAGTTGTTGCTTCCTCAACTCTGTCTCTATGTGTAAACACAAGTAGCAACGTCATTTGACTTTAAGGATTTTTTATTAAAGATTTACGATTCAAATACCATAAAACGTTATACGTTCTTGAGCATTAGCAGAACGGTCTTGCAATATAAATTACTATTAATATAATAAGTGTACGCTGATAGTTGTTAGCGTTCTTAGTTGTTCACTTTGGTTTCCCTAATTATAATTGAAATACTGTAACGCTACGAGGATATATTTGAGGGCTCGCCAGCTAGCTACAGAGGAGACGGAGTGCGGTTCTTTACCTGATGTAATTTTCGATTAACCTGAGCGCCAACAAGTTTTTCCAATTACAACAAATATACTCAGATAGGCCAAGAACTACTCAGAGTAAATTGTAGCATTTATTAACACATCTGAAATATATAAGCTAGCAGTAACTAACGCAGGTATTGAAAAATATGAGTCTATATTCGATTTATTAATGAAAGCTGCATATAATAACCAATATAGGAATAGTATAAAAAATTATCATACGTTCCTTACCACAAAGGAAAAACGGGCACCTCAAATTAAAGTTATCAAGGTAATAATTAATACACTACATTTACACAAATAAATATCAAACTAATAAAAGGTACAGTTCCCTATTAGACACAGTTAAAGTTTATTTTTCTAGTACGAAACATAATTAACTATCATTTATTAAGTTGCACTACTTATGTGAAGGTGGGCACGCTTGTGCCTGCAATGATAATCTATGGCTCGAGGTGTGAACCGGAGGGCCCCAATTAGCTTAAAATTGCGGAAGCGCCTGAGTGATGTTTGAAGTAGATGACGCTAATGTTTCACCCTGAATGTGGCGCTACAATTTTCCAAATAAGAGTCAGTTCATAGAAATTACGTTAAGACAATTTGTAATTGAAGAAATTACCTATGCTGTCTAGTAACAGGCGAAGCCAATACGACAAGGATATTCTGTTTCTTAAACCATCTTACGATGTGGTCTGAAATCCCAAAGGTTGTCCAAATCTCAAGTCTGCATTCCAGTAAGCTTCCTCAATTAATAATTCACATCTGAAGCCACGAGATAAGATTGGAGCATCATTAAATACACAGAAATGCTATCGCGAAAGGACGCTACCTTTTGCGGCGAAACAAATCCAAAACAAAATTGTTATTACCACCAGTTGTTTCGACTGTCGGTAAAATAGATTGCCTCCCAAACGCTAATACTTCATTTACACAGCGGCCGTGTTCCAACGAAGGAGCTTTCATACGGTCGTGTGTTTTACATCAAATAATTCTCAAGTTAATTACGCTTTTGACACGAACACAGTTCACTCAACATTCCAACTCAACAGCTCTTGTAAATATCACTTCTCAGCTTATTTCAGGTAATTATTAATTAGACATTGCATGCATACTTTTATTTGTTTATCATAAATCGTATCTTTCAGAAGCATTTTAATCCAATCTTCCATATACAATATTATTCCAACTTTTTTAGGACGTTCTCTGGTATTTAGAAGCTCCCTGCTATTGGAAGTTTTCCGCTATTAAGAATTTCTATGCTACAGCTTATTGATGAACCCCTACAAGTTCACAGCAACTCCTTCCATTATGTACATACAACACATTCTAGTATGCTAATAGTCTATCATTAGATATGCGCAAATAACAACACATTATTTTTCAAATATCACTTTAATACAGAAGTTCTTCAATCTTTTATGATTGCCGGCCTAGTTACAATAATATTCCTAGTTGCTGGTAAAATTTTGACTTCTTAAATAAATTGACATAATTACAAATATTAAATTATCTTATTAAATATTAAATATAACTCATAACTAACTTCACAACTTCCATTCTCAGTTGATAACAAATCTATCCATCACTTCAACTCCAACGTAGTACCATCAAATTAACGTCCATAATACCACACATTCTCGCTCACCTCTGTACAACAAAAGTCTGTATTCCACCTTAATATTTTCCTTCATTATTTGTCCCGTACCTTATGCATGTTCTTTAATTGCAAGTCCCCAGCTGTTGATACATGCCTTTGCTGCTTCATTGAACTATCTATGGTTATAGGAATAAACAGAAAGTAAAGTGGCTCGTTGTCACTTTCCAATGAAGAGAAACTGTGTAATTTTAGATCCATTATAAATTAAGGTTTCGAGTGTTAGTTTAAATTATTAATTATAATACAAATAATATCAAGTTAATGAAATTGTATTGTTATTGAACTAGCAAATTGTTACTGTCCCTATCATTTAATTTCATTATTCACTTAACACTAGTTGCCAAATCGAGAATCAAAGAACTATCAATTACAGATATTTATTTGGCGGTTCTAAACAATAGTAGAGCTCAGCTGTGTGCATGTTGTGGATGTTAACAATGCTTTATTGCATTCAACTAAATAAAGTGAAAGATATGTGCGTAACTGCCATGTGAAGGGATTAAGAGGGTTCGCTCTGGCTCAGATTATTACACAAGGAAACGGACAAAATTTGCTCCTCAGCCACTCCTACGACGGAATCCTCTTTATCATTCAAATAGCACAGGGTTTATTTAACGATCATCCCATTATGTAGCAGAAGAGCAGTACTCTACTTCGTGAGAATTAAATTGGCGCGGTTTTCTGGATTTGCAAAGTGTAACATCTCCTGATGCTTCACAAAGAAAGTGGTTAATAGTTGTATTTAACAGACGGGCAAGTATTGTCAGATAGATATACAAATCTACCGTGCAAAAATGAAATAAAAAAATAAATAATTCCCTCTATTTGAACTGTAGCTGTTGCATTATGCAAGCAGAACTATTTTATACTTTGCTACTCAATCTATAACGTTGAACATAATTTATAAATATTTAATTCTACATAATAAAGATAACGATGGTTAAACAATCGGTTTTATGCGGAACACGGATTATACAAAAGTACATTTTAAAACATTAATATTTTGATTAAAAGTTTTCGGTTATATAGGATGTATAGAATATGCTATACATTTTCGTAAATATACATAATTTTAGAAATTTCCGCCACTACTACATTTTGTGCACAAAGAAGAATAGGTTGTTGAAATCCTTCGGCAGTAGTTTGTCAGGGATCGTCAAGCAAAGATCTTGTATGTGATGTGAGCGTTATCGTTCCGTAAATGTAGCTATTTGAGAAAGCCTTGCCATGCCAATTTTAACAAATTATTACGCGAAATTTCGTCGCATCCCTGCACCAGATGCATTTAAAGGAACCCTAGTATCGTTCCGCCGACGTCATGTTTGTCCTGCATATCAACACTCTGTATATCGACGCCCTGTATCTTGACGCAGCCCTGCAGGACCTCTTATTACCAGCGTGTTGATCAACGCTGATTGCTCGTGGTTAATATTTAAACTGCCAGGTTTTAAATAAAATAACGCAAATACGTGAAAGAAAATTTACGGATTGCCATGGTTCTATATTCTCAAACTCTTATTGAGACTTTGCGAAAGGTTCTTCTGCCCATTTCAAACTTTTTTAACCTTACCCGTCACAGGAATCGAACCCTTTGGATCAGTAATCAGGTTGCTTAATCACTGAATCACCGAGATTGGCAATATTAGTAATAAATTAAGTTTAATCCAGCAAAATATTTCGTAGTGTATGTAATATTAATAATTAATATAGATATAACTAACCTCTCGTTGCTAACCTAACGCTATCTAATTTAACCTAATTAACTTCGTCTCCTTTTCGTATTTAACTATAAATATACAATTATTTCTCAATTTCAGGAGTCGATTGTGCATGTAACTACTCATATTTAAATGAAATAGATTTACCTACTATTCGTACATGTATAGGCCCCTATTTATCCTCTTGTCCGCATATAATAAAATAAAACTTAGTCAGATGCAAGTTCATAAACACCTTAAAACTTTCAAGAAAGGATGAACATCTTCGATTTGAAACGCAAACCTGTCAGAGTTTTAAATCAAGTTTTAGCCAAAATAGACTCGATGAAATGGTTTAATCGATGAAAGCAGATTGAAAACTGGAAGATTGGTAAAAAATAAAAAATTGTGATGAATGTAGGTATATTTTTCGAACTGTATCATCAAGAAATATACATAAGGAATCCAGAACTTTATCACCACAGGGAAAGTAAATAACACCATTTTGGGCTGATAAAGGCAGGGCCGTAACTACGTAAAATGTTACTGTAGGCAAGCCAACATTTTTGCGCCCCTCAGTACATTAATGATAGAAGTGGCATAAAAATACTAATTTTAGTATATGACTTCTGTATTTATTTCCATATATATGATCTATATTGAAAGCAAATAGGTAAGTATTCAAAAATAAATCATTTTTAATTTAAAATTTTAAAAATAAACAACTAACTGTTAAAATAAGATTTGCTAGGGTTACAATATTTGGTAGTTTGTGAAGGTGAATTATTTTTAAGTTTTGGTTACTACGCTTACCATTTTTGAATTATTTTTAACCCTAAAATATTTATAATACAAAATCTTGGCAAATAGGGCCCAAGTGCAGGTGCAACCAATGTACTGCGTCAAAGAATGTGTGCTAGTCAGGAAATGTTCGGAGTTCTTGCAGTGACGCAACGTAGGTTTGTTAAAGTTTCCTGTTTTTCGTAGTTATTAGCGTATGCGATTATGCGAACCAATAATTAATTACGATGGGATGAGTTACAACAATGCGATCCGACCCTGCAAGAGCTGCTGGGCGTATTCTTAGTTAATGCGTTCGATGGTAGAATGCACGTGTTAGTTCGTTTGATCATGTTGGTGTCTTTCTTAACTACAGCAGATGATACACGTCAAACATTCTTGCTCGTGATGGATGATTATATTATAACTGAGAGGAGTGGATCCCGCGGAGACATGTTGTTCCGGCTAGAGATTTCGCGGAGACATGTTGCTCCGCCTAGTGAGCTCGCTCGTGAGCAGAGGCATGCTGTTCTGCAGCGGGTAGCAGCCGAGCGGATTTACCGATTGACAGTAAGTGATGTCATGTGAAAGTTCAGTAGATATCGGACACTTACTGATTCTTCACGGATTGCAACAATAGCTAATCTAGCAGGTTACTATTGGCCAGTACCAGCTAAAAGTACCGAAAGCTAACCAAATCAGTGAAGGTAGCGATGAGATGCCAGAAGTATGAAGGGGCCAGGGGGGCAGTCACTCCAGGTGAGTACAATTATTATTATCGATGAGATTTGGAGGTTAGTAAGTTTATATTCTTTTTCCATTTAACTGTGTGACTGAGAGACCTCTCTATAGATATTAAGGCTGTATGAGGCGCTCTGTCTTGACATATAGTTGACTTTAGAATCTTCGTATTAGTTATAATTTAGAAAATGATCGTTAGCATGGAATATAATGTGTCGACCAGACTGGGCGCAATTCGCATTAATATAATTAGCCTTATTTTGGGTAAAATAGTTAATATTACAAATTAATTTGTCGCTAAAATTGCCACTCATTGATTTGTTATTTTTTCATTAGTATGAAAGGGATTATTTTTTCCTAGTGCCATATTGACGCCCCTTGTCGCTTGCGCCTGTAGGCGGGGGCCTACTCGGCCTATACCTAGTTACGGCCCTGGCATAAAGGCATCCCTCTCAATGGGTACCTTCTTCGAAAATGGCACTATACCAAAGATGAGACTTACCCTACTGCAATAAAAACGATCCTTGCAAGAAACCAACAACAAGAATTGCATAAACAAGAATCTACTTTGGTAAAATTAACTTATTGTTCTGAAGAAGTGTCTTAGGGCAATTTGTTGAAAGGCTGAAAGATGCGGATAATTTGCATACCTTTCAACCTTTATTTTTTCTGGTGATGTGAAACAGAAGAAGCGTGATGGATCCAATGAGTAGCTGTAATAACTGTAAAACTCTCGATTACTTCCTCCAAATATACGTATATAATCTTTAGCTTCCTTTACTTTTCGGTATCTGGAACCATTCATGACCTACGCAATGTGCAATTGTGGTAATAACCGAGTAAATTCCAAAGAAAATGTTATCGGGTATAGAATGTGACTATCTGTAAGGTTGGCCCAGGGACGTTGACTTTGACGTAAATCTTGGAGTATAATACAACCCTTCAGGGCAGGAGTGCTATCAGTGACAAGCATGAATTATTCGAATTAGACATAAACACAAGTTTCATATCTGTATAAGTTTCGTATCATTAAGCATAACTATATTTTTCCATTTTGATGGCGCCACCATTTATGTAATTGAGGAGACTCGGTGAAAAATGCTGGCGCATGTTCGAAGTCTTTTATCAAAATACTTCTCGCGGCACTATCAGAACACGTTAAAAATGATAGATCTGCTAATTAAGAGGCTTTTATGTATCAATCCTAATTAATGACGACTATCGATCCAATTAAAAGTTCGACTTATTACGGCGCTCTGATTGACGCTGCTAACTGATGCATATTCAATTTAAATCAACATAAACATCGAGTAACTATCCCGAGCGATGACTTCCAAAGTGAATCCAGAATTTAATACAGCGTTTTCCCTACGAGCTTCTGCGTATTAAATATGCAAATTTTAGCAGTGCGTGGATAATTTATTCTAAACGAAGTTGTTGGATGCTCCGAAGCTACATGCCCACATTTACGACCGCCAAGGCACGAGAAATTAAGCGAAGAACAGCAAATATACTAATGCGGGAAGCTGAATACACGAAAAATTTCCCCTGGAAATCATGAAATATGGGAGCCTGTGAAGGGGCTCCATCCCCAAAAGTGCAGCACAAACACACACCGATAATCGGCTTTTGAGCGATTGACGTTACTAATTGAAAATTGATGTAATATTTTTGGGCTTTCTGCACGGATGCTTGGAATGCCTCTCGTGCGGTTATCTGAGGTCAGATTTTTACCTGCAACTCAAATATACACGTTCCTGTAGTTTTTTGAGATAGATACAGATAAGACTAGTAGATTTTTTTCCACTGTATCTTCTAGAATTAACATGAAATTCCTATTAACATAACTTTGCATCAAAATTGAATGAGTTGACAGTCAATAAAAATTAAAATTAGGTTTCCCAAATGAACAGAAAAAAGTACCGTCACTTTTAGATATCCATCGCAACAGGCTTCCAAATATAAACATCAAAGCAAGATTTGTTTTTCTTCTATTTCCTAATTTTAAAGTGTTGACATTATATTTTCTGAAAGGCGATTGTTACAAATTTGTTAGAGTAGGCCGGTTTAACTGAACTGTCAAAATGTAGACGGTATAAAGTATATGCCGCAAACATTCGCGAAATAATTTAATCTAACTTCTCGTAGCTACGAAACAACTTAATTTGTTTCATTCCAAAACTCTGCAGCTTTTATAGTGTTGTCATTAGCCAAAAGTAAATCCTGTTGAATACAAGCTGCGCTCACGTTAGGCTAACGTTGATTATGAAAAGCAGCAACCCTGTTAAATGTTGATTTTATAGTTATTTAACCAACAAGTGTGTTAATAAAGGCAATTAATAATCGAAACTTTAATAGTTAAAATTATTAATCGCCCATTAACAAAAGAGTTGATTACAAAATGTTTTCGTTGACCGCAAAATCTTTTTTAATGGCGAAAAATTTGATTAATACAACTAACCTCCATGCAAAATATCATCAAAACGTCAAAATCACAAAAACAGTTAATTAATGAAAAAGAGTGTATTAATCAAAAACAGTGTATTAATAAATCTATTAATCCATCCTTTTTAAAAAACAGTTAATTAATGAAAAAAAGTGCATTAATCAAAAACAGTGTATTAATGACCTCTATTAATCCATCCTTTTTTAGGAAAAATAATTCATTAATATTGAAATTAACAAGCGGTCAACGAAAAAATATATTTTTCTAATTTGCCGTCTTAACAAAGCCGTTACCGCATCCATTTTGAGTGCGGTCATGAATCATTACTAAACCCGAAATCAACTTTTTTTCGGTTGGTGACATTGCACGAAATGTCAGTCTGAGTTTAAGGTTATAGCCAATGACACTAATGACAATAAATTAACCATAGCGTTTACGGCAATTTGTTGTATTTCTGGCGGAGTGCAGGAAATTTCTGAATTCATTGTGAAACACTAATCCACACTAATTTTACAATTTCACGTGCGAACGCTTGCGAAAAATGACATTTATGGTGAGTCTACTTGATTCAAATTTAAAATTTTGTTACAAAATCCCCTAAATTACTAAAATTGATTTTATTTGTAGTAAAACGGTATTTAACTTGCAAATTAGAAAAAATTACATCAAAAACAACTCGTTTTATAAAACTTCCGGCAACTCGCCCTTCACAGCACTCCTGCCTTCGGCAGTCGTGCTGCAAACTGGACTCGTGTCGAAATACAAGTTTTATAAAATTCGTGTTTTAATATACTATTAATAAAACACAGCTGGAGCCTGTGGTCTGAATCTGGCACAATTCGTTAAAAAACCCTAACCGCACAAAATTTAACAACTGCTAAATACGTACCTGGACAACTAAACTGTCATCTTTCGTAGCCCTGAAGGGAGGGACTAACCCGACAAAGTTGGCCGAAAAAATGCTCTGCATCAAATTGCCAGTAAATGTTAGCAATTCCCCCAATTGGAGGCGGGCTGCTATGAGGACCTTGCGTCCCTCTGCAGCCAATAACGGAAATTTCAAGATTGGTGCGAGCGAAAGGAGGGGTGGAGAATGGAAGAGAGGCCAGAAAAGGTGGAGAAGTACTGTCCTGACGTTCGCCTCAGGGAAGGTACGTTGCTGACTCAGGAAAACCGCCTAAAAACGTGAATCAGAGCAGACGGCCACGAAAATCCTGGAATACTAAGTAGACGTGCTAACCACTAATCCACAAAGCTTGGTAAACACTCCCCCACAATCTAACGCTATTTATACTGTCTGACCCGGAGGGCGTGTTCTAAGCGACCAATCAGGTGTCAACTTCAATAAAGCGTAAAGATCAGAGTAGGGGACGGGTCCGTTTCACCAGGCTGCAAAGGGCCTAGAGAAAATTTGTAATGACGCAGGCTATAAAGTTGTTTATAGTTCAAATACAAATATTCGAAAGTTTGTGGAATCGAAAAACAGACTTTAGAGAAATCTGGAATTTACGAAATTAAATGTTCCCATTGTGATTTTAAATATATTGGGCAAACACGTCGTAATGTTGGTACTAGGTTTAAAGAGAATATAGCTCATTTTAGATTCAACAGATTCGAATAATTTGGTATTGCCCAACACATTTATGAAGCTGGTTATAGCATTACGGAAACTAACATAAAAAATGTAAAGGCGTTATCTTCAACAAAGCAGATATATATTGAAAGTTTGACCATTTTTAAGAATCAAGATATTCACTTTTGAACAAAGACGGAGGGTCCACCCCCCAGTCTGATCTTTATGCTTTATAGAAGTTGACACCTGATTGATCGCTTAGAACACGCCCTCCGGGTCAGACAGTATTCAACAGGGTGTTTCGTTTCGTTCTGTTCAAACTTTTGGAGCATAAAACAAATATAATTCTAAAACTAAAAAACACAAAAGTGGTAGGTCGATCTTTATTCGTTTTGAAGTTACGGACTTTTGAAATTATAAACCACAAACAATCAGATTTCAATTCATAAATTAAACAAAAACTTAATTTTTTAATTAATGATATTTTAAAAATGCCCCCCACCTTGCTGAATACAAGCTTGTGCTCTCATGAAGTGCATATCCGCATATTCTACATTAGAAAACCGGTAAGGCATTTTAAACAAACGTTTCCAAACAATAACACAGTAACTCAGTTTAAACTAAAGTTAAAATTAATATTCAGACTTGCTATTCTTAAAGACTTTTATCCGAATGACGTTTTGGTGGTGTAGTTGATTGTTCCACAGCAACCTGGATTTTATGATTGTAATGATAAAGTTTTAGTTTGGTTTGTGAACTTAAATCTGATTGTTTGTGGATTATAATTTCAAAAGTCGACCTACCACTTTTATGTTTTTTAGCCTTAGAATTAAGTCTATTTTATGCTCCCAAAATTTGAATATAACGATACGAAACACCCTGTAAATGGCGTTGCAATGTGCAGAAGTGCTGACTTTCACTTTGTCGTGTTAGTTTCTCTCCAATGCTATTGAAAATGACAGCTTAGCTGTCGAAATACGTATTTAGCGGTTGTTAAATATTTGAGTGGTTAGGGGTTTTTAACGAATTGTTAAATATATTTGGTTGAGAATACGATATTATAATAGGTATTTACATTACGAGTGCGGTAAGTTGCATTTTATATCGCGAGGTTAGCAGAGTGCTTTAATTAAACCGAGCGTTGTAATAGTATTTAACATTACAAGCCAGGTAAAACAGTTTTTACTGGCGATAGGATTGGGATGACTGGCGAGCCGTTAGGCGAGCCTGTCATATCCTTGAGCCAGTAAAAATGGTTACCTGGTGTGTTTTGTTGAATATTTTATTTGTTTCTCACTTGTAAATAACTAGAAATTTACCCTTTATTTAAAATGTCAAACTGACAAGCAACTAAATTCATCAATATGACACATACTAAGGAAGACAACTCTGGCTTGGCATGCTATCATTTATCTATGAGCACGCTTGTAAAATATAACTGGCTAGCCAGTAAATTTTTTACTGGCTAGCCAGTTAAGAAACATTTTCAAGGTGAATACAGTGACTTGATAAATTGATGTTTACAAGTGAGGAACAAATAAAATGCTTAACGCACCTATTGTATTACATTTTTTTGGGCAACATATATTTTTTTAAAGTATAAAATACGATATTTTACTTTTCAATATCAAAACCACCATCACGCAAGTTGTCTTCAGTAAATTTTGTAGTTGCTTTGAAAGTAAAAAATCAAAGTGGTAAAAATCTATTTCCCCAAAACTCAACTGAAGGAAGAATTACGTAACTAGCATTTCTAAATCCTTTATTACTACAAAGTAACTTTTTTTAAGGTTGTCTGAAAGCTAAACATGTTCTAGTTATTTTACCGTACCTGAATGCGTAAAAACACTGAATAACTGTAAAACCGTAGTTACGTTGGACGTCAACTGTGTATGAATGTATTGTTTACATGTCAAAAATAAATAAATACTACTGCGAATACACAATGGTTCATGTCGGGTGATTAGAATGTATAGTGCCCAGTTAATGTGTCATTTACAGGTAAACAACACATCAAAGGATTAAGGATTAAGAAAGTGATCAGTTCAAGCAAGACCGAAACTGAGTTACCCGCATTGAGAATTCAATTTATTTGTAATTTGTAAGTGAGTTGGTGTCTAACTTAAATCACCATAAAAATAAGCTGCAACAAAGCAGAGCACATGAATGTATTTGTTTAAAAATGTTGTATTATAATTTAATAATCTTTATGCAGTAAATAACAAAGAGTGTTCAATAATTTCAATTACCAACAATGCAAAAAATATCTCCCATGTACTGACTATACAAACGTTAGCAATAATATTGTTATACACATTTATTAAATTCCTTTCAGAAAGAATTGAAATTGAAATTCCCAATTGGTCATACTCAAACTTCAATTTATTCCCATGGATTAGCAAAAGCAATTTTAAGTACAGCAATGTTTTTACACTGCGCGTATACAGTTTATACGGTGCTGGTTCATCCGTAAATGTTCATAGAATATTAAAGTTTTATTAAATTTCTGTGCTGGATATATTAAAAATTTGTAATTTGTAGTCCATTAATAATACACGATTTATACCCCATTTAGTGAAAAATTACAGTAATATAAACATTTTTGTTATAGAAATTATATAAATAAATTAAAATTTTATACTTACACGAATCTACAAGGTGTTTGGCAAAAGAAGGTTAATACCTTATCAAAGAGATCTTGGATTGTTTTAAGTGTATAATCGTATTATGTACTATAGAAATCCTACTCATTAGAAGTGGCGGGAGTAATTTTTCGTCTATCCACAATTGATTTTGTTCGAGATAAAGAATTAAATTTCAGAATAATTACTACTAATAAAATGTTACATTTTAGTAGTCCACGAAGGTGATAATCCTGGGAATGATTATCTTAAATTTCTTAATTATTTTTAAATCTTTGCGATTCTCTAATTAATTTTACACAAAAAATAAGTCTGGTTTTATAAAGTTGGTGGAATGCACTTTCTTCAAGATTTATAATTTAAGTATTATGCAAGAAAAGTTCATCTTTCAATTGGGCACTTGTGTTTTAAACTACAGCGTGGCCTAAAAATGTCCCAAAATGTCTATTTCTGAAACAATCTCCATTCGAGCGTAAATTGATCCATTTCAACAAAGTGTGACTAAGACGTCGAATTGAAGCATTGCCTATGCATAAAAACTGAATAAACCCAAGCAACGATTAGAATGGCACTGCAATGCTTGGAATTTTTTGGACTATTATTAGTAATATGGTGATTTTTTAAGACTAAAACATTATAACATTTTAGTCTGTAAGATGAATTTGGCGTTGTTGTAAAATTTGCAATTGGGAACAGCATTACATTCATAAATAAAAACTGTTTTAAAAATTTTGTTTTGATATTAACAATTCATAGAAGTAAAGGTGGATAGCTTGTACTATCTTCAAGGAATATTATCTTTCTAACTACGTTTCTGTGGACTCATATTCATCAAAACCTTTCATCGCATAAAATAGTCCAAAGAATCATAAACTATGGAAAACTTACTGTGAGACATCCTATAATAATAATAATAATAATAATAATAATAATAATATTATTATTATTATTCATGTTAATACGAATTACATGCATTTACATAAATCTAAACATATATAGGTATAATACATTGTAACATTAAACATTAAATATGTTCAATAGACATATACTAAACTTCATACGCTAAACAACAATCAACAGTAGAACATGCCCCATTTAATATATGTTTTTTTTAAATTATATCTTTGCATTTTTGTAAAGACATTCGTGTAATTGAGGTGGAAACTTTATTATACAATTTTAAAGCCAGGTAAAACAACGGCTGCTACTGCGTTCTGGCCAGTCTGTGTGTTGGTATAGTTAACTGGTTATTATATATCTAGAACGTAATTATGGCAATCCGATTGCTTCAAAATTTGTCTTCGTTGTTTTTCACATATGACATTCCAATATTGGAACACAAGGTAATGTTAAAATATGTTTTATAAATAACGCTCTGCAGTGTTTTCTGGAGTTTTCACCAGTCAGTATTGGAAGTGCTTTTTGTAAAACAAAAACACGCTCAACATGGGCACTAGCACCTCACAAGATTATTCTGTGTTACGAAACGCTATGGAAAAAAGTAAAAATTTCTTACCATCCATAAACATGATATTTGCACTAATTTTCTTATCTGCCACTAAAGATTGTTGTCTATATAAAAGCCAAGAAATTTTAGCACTTTTTTATATAAGTAGGTATGTGGTTGAAAGTGGTTGCGTTATTCATTTGTGAATACAATAAATCATATTACTATAGTATAATCTATTTATATGACAGCTTTCTAAATGTATCTTTTTACAAGGTGTTACAAATGTGGAAGATGAACTCCACGCTGCGTTATGAAGGGTAACTTCTTGAGTAGAAAAAAAAATAAAAAAAGCATTCTTGTGTTATACTTCTGAAGATATAGCAAGTTTTATTACCCTCAAAACCACCTGAACTGGCAACACTGTTGTAATTAAAAATTGGTGACGCTGCATTTTCTCCATGGATATAACACTTATATGCAATTCTTAAAAAACACCGTTGTCAACTGAGTTTTTGATATTTTTTGCACATTTTTTTGAATTTCAAAGGTTCTTGAGTTCTTTTTCTTTACTTGGCAACATTATTTAAAGACATTTATGTTCGTGTAATTAGCTTTAGGTGCCTAATATTTTCCATCAACATATTCAATATTAAATAAAACAAAAATTTAAAAAATATACACTCTTTCAACAATGTTCTATAACGTTTCAGAAGACATTACTATTAGTATACCAATACATTCTTAAATACAACTGTTAGTTCTTACTAAATCACATGAATGCTTAACATTGTAAATTATAAACATTTTCTAAATAGTATGGACAATTTAACTGTAATTAACAAAATCAATATCAATGCTATAAATTATCCCCATTCATACAGCTGTTTTCATTAAAATACTTCTAGGACGGAGAAGAAATAAATGTTTGCTGTCAATTCGATTTAATCAAATTACGAGTATTTAATTCGTCATTAAATCATCACTTCTACTAAGTTACGTCACAATTTATTAAAACCCATTTAGATGATCTTTCTCACTTTTTCGCTTATGAAAATGAGCCCTTCCTAAGTACAAAACGACGTAAATATGTAATTTAAACACAGACATTCTGTTTAAAACACCAATAATTTTATCCAGCAAGCCGCACAAATAGTAATGAAGAGACAGTAGCAGATTTTAAAGGTATGTTAAGTTGAAAAGAGTATGCAAAAGAACTTTGCACACTTTTAAACTAAGTGAAGAGTTGGATAAGGATGTGTGATATGCCCAATGCTCTTCAATATTTATTCAGAACATCTTTCCAGTAATGCTATGAGTAACGAATAGGACATACATGAAGAAGTCAACAACAATTTCATAATTGCAGACGAGACGGTACTATTCCTACTAGACAACAGCGAGAAAAAAGCTTCAATTAATAGGTAGAATGTAAGTATAACATAAAACTTAACGTTTCAAAGACCGATGATTAGAATTAAAACATACCGCGAATGGATAACTACATGTTGGTAGGAAAATAACTGCAGATAGTAGCAATATTCACATACCTTGGTGGCACCATTATCCTTGCCATGAAAAAGTTCGAAGTGCTTTAGCAGCACGAAGAAAATACTCTATAATATGCCATCTAAACCTACATCTCAGAATGAGAACTCCGAGATGATATGTGTTTTATGTTCCCTTATATGGAGTGCAATCCTAAACCTGGATCTGGATCATCAGTTCCCCCACTTCATGGGTACACCATGTCCCCAACGAGACTGTTTGAAACGAATTGAAATAGTAGAGATTCCTTAAAACAAATGCCACATAATGCGCAACAAGTACGGCTCGACTCACTTATCAGGTATGGGAAAGTGGAAGGCAGAAAAACAGTAAGATGCAGAAGAATATCTTGGATAAGCAATTTCCGGCAATGGGCAGAATTAACATCAATATGTGGACCAGTGTTGCGAACTGCCACATGAATAAACCAAATGGTTAACAATGATCGCCAACGCGGAAGCGGAATTTGGCCCTTGCTAAAACTGAGCTCAGTAACAATCATTCTATAGCCAAGTTGTACAATTATACATCATGTAGTAGATTTAAATTTGAATAAGCCCATTTAGTTAACACGTATGGCGTATAGGGTGAAGGGGCAATTTCGCTGAAGTGGTGTTTTTGCCGCTACAAAGACGGAGGACGAAAAATGGATTCATTACCCGCGTGAGCGTTAAACGGGAAGAATCGCCTTTCGTGTCGCTAAAATTGGACCAGACCCCAAAAATGGTAATTTGGTGAGGAATTCTGGGACTCCAGCGCTTGGTTCTTCCGAAAAAAGCCTTAAAGTAATCAGCCAGGCCGGAAAACAAAAAATTGAGATACCAGTCTATAGCATCTTCAGCCTGTAGCTGTAAAATTTCTAAAGGGTGGTGATTGTCTTCAAGTAACGATAAGGAGCCATCCACATCTAGGAAATCCGTATATCGCGCAATTAATGAAGGATGGTGTTACCTCAGTTTGAAATTCGTGCAACTAAGGAAAATTGTGACATATTTCGTCAGCTCACGCGTCAACACGGGGATTTATTTGATGCGTTAGCAAGAATCACGACGACCTGTGACGTCAAGCATCAGTTCAAAGTAAAAGTATCCGATTTCATCGCCAAGCGCGGCGAAATAATTTGAGCCAGGGCCGGCATTCAATGAGGGCTGGCTTCAGTGCGACTTCAAATTCACGTATAAGACAATTCGGTGGATTTGGTTAATTTTAAATGTATGTCAGATATAGTTTAGATACTAGTTATTTTAACTGGTAAATGCGAGTAGAATGATGCTATATTGCTCGTAGTTTTTTATGTTATTATATAACATTGCTTAGTTGGCCAATGACTAATTATTTTGTGTTGATTTCTTGTTTATTTGTGTTTATTTACAGCCTATATATATATATATTTATTTGTATTACACGGATTGTGAGCAGATTGGCTTTCCTTGAAGTAGACGCTTGGATTACTTCATTTCCGGTTTTATATTCGAGTGAGTCAACTGCCGGACCTTTATTACATTGATTATCCGTACCTTTGACTGAGAATTAAAGTAAGAGTTATCTTGTTATAAAATGATCTAACTGGCAACACAAGTACAATTATTTACTCAAATATAAAGGGGTACAATACGTATTGTTTCAACGCAACTTGTAACGGTGGATTCGAAATAGGATGCAAGAAGTGGAGAATAATCTTAAGTATATTTATATCGGTTATTAGACATAAATAAGTAAATATTGCGACACACAATTCACTATAAAATATTTCCATTTTAACAATTATGAATTTATAGGTTGCTTACATTAACACTTAATGGATAAAGTAATTAAAATATATGTAACAAACACAAAAATGAAAATAACTGAGTAGACATGACGCGTTGAAAGAATGAAAGTTTGTAAGTTAAACGAAGCTTAATTGCGTTTGAAAACGAATTCAGTTACACAGTCTTGGGTTTCAGATGTTGTTTTTCCTGAAAGCTTCAAAACGAAAAGTACATTAGAACGGCATCCGAGGAAGCGGAGGATTTTGCAATTCAAGTCACGAATTATAAAACATTTATTTCACGACGAGTTCGCTCTATTTCTGAACTGTTAAGTGCAACTCCACCGAGAACCATGAGAGCTTTTCGAATGGTATTTGAGCAGTCCTAAGCGCCCTGTTGATTCCATATCTTCCTCTATTGCCAGCCACGAGATCTTGATAATGAATGCATGAACTGAATTGCGACGTTTAATATTGGGCGCGTGCATGTTAATTTTCAATGAAGTCCCAAAATAGGAGCACCCACTTAATTGCGCTGCATGCAAGGAGTATGATATCGCAATATTACAGTCAACACTTGCTAGAGACTCCAAGTGCTGGGAAATAATTAAATTGCTCCGAAGTTTCCATCGTAGCCTGCAGCAGTCGCCGGGAAGTCTGAAAGCGCGCGAAAATATGCGGAAGATTTCCCGAGAATTTCCAAATACGAGGCGATTTGCCCAATTAGCAGCAAGTTCCTCAACTTTACGACTGGGGCCCCAATTTCAGTTGCATTTTAATGCTATTTTTCCTTGTAGCTGTTAAGTTTTGCCCCGGCAGTTATTAAACCAATTAAGGTTTAATGTATTCAAACGCTTAGCACTCTAGAAGCTTTATTTATAAAATGCAAATATCATCGTGTCATGTACTCCTCCGTAAATCATATTTAACTGGTCACGACTATTATTCCATTTTCATGTTAATTCCCTCTCAAAGTTAGATAAATCGCTCAGGCACAACCAAGACGTCGTCAAGCCATTCGTAGCCATTGAAGCAGTTTAATAGATTGTCTAAGCAAGAATTTATGGCTACAACTTAAAAGTTTGCCAGTTAGACAATGATCGTTACCAAGCAACTATATTCAATTTTGTGCACCTTAATGCAGTTAATCAACATTAAACAAAGTCACGTAAAAAGACACTGAATAGAAACTAACATCAGTTCCATACAAATTAATCGTTAGCTAGAGAGATCGGTTCTACAGCAATTTTATTGGACCATGAAACAAAACACCCTGCTGCTAACTAAGCTGTTAATAAACTGGCATTTCACTATCTAATTAACTAATGAAAGACTGGGTAGAGTGATAAAGAACTTGAGAATAATGACACTGACAAATTGGTAAAGGAAAATCAGAAGCCGGAAACTATAGAGAGAAATAGTGAAGAAAGGGAACAAATAAATATTTGAAAAACAAAAGTAATAATCGATCAAGAACGCCGGCCAGTAATTCACCGCAGAAAATAAATCAATTATTTTCATAATCTATACTTCTTATTCCTTAGCTAAATTTGATTTGGGTTGGGTCATCTACCCATTTATTATAGTTTCTTAGGTATCTTGTCTTTTTTTTACTTCTGATATAATGCTTCCTTTTCATTCTATGATTTATTTTTCGTCTTTCTATATTTTTTCAGCTTCCGTCCTCTAGTCCTTCTACCACAGTTTTTGCTTTTTCCATGTTTCATGTATGTCCCTACTACATATGTTGCTATTGCTCTATTTTCTAAATAACCAGTTCTTGTTTTAAATCTTCTCTAATTACTTCATATGTAAATTGGCCATGTCTTGTGATTCTTTTCACTTGGTTCATTTCAGTCGCAGTAATCGTGGATTATATATTGATATACATATTTTCGCTACCGTTTCTTGGCTGATCTCTCGCTTTCATATTAGGGTGTAGTACATCGTACAGTTTGATGAAATACTTTAATTCTTTACACAGGGGTGTGGAATTCTTTGTATTCGTATGATACACAATAGGTCTCAGTGTAGCTAACTATTAGTACCATCGGAAGAAGAAGACGTTATTAACATGAATTCTATAGTTCTCTAGAGGATAAAAGTATTCGATCATATGGTATAATAAGTTGCGTTGTTTTACTAATCTAATTTTTAATTTCTTCTTCTATTTTTACGTTTATGTTTACTTCTAGTTCCTATATTATTTTCCTGATTTTAGTGTTGCGACTAGACATTACTTTATTCTTAGAAGATATAAATAATAAATGGCATAATACCTAGTTTCAGATTAAAACGTTGCCTAAGTCTATGCACAAACAAAGAACAATGGCATATAAAGAATGTTTCAAATTTTGAGTGGTTTATGAGCACGCAAATTAAACATTATAAAAAAATCAGCGATCAGAAAAGGCTTACCGTAAAAGCATAGTGAAAACAGTTCATCGTATAAAATATAATATACTTTAAAACTATGTGACTGTAATGGCTATTAGAAAAACCTAATTATATTTAATAAACTGTTGCCTTTCTAAACTCAAATACAAACAATTCTTATTGATTTGTTAAAGTAGCTTAATAGTGCTCATAGGATTCTACAAATTGATCCAATTAAATTATTAAAAACAATCCCAAGAACAATTTAAGAACTAACTTAGCTATAATAAAGGTGGGTGAGAAATTAAAGTTTCTCAGTAAATGTAAATCTAAGAACTTAACATCTCTACATTTTTACAAAAAAACATGAATAATATTCAATTTAAGAACAACACATGCACTTAAATTTATATAACAAATTTAACAATCAAGTATTATCACGTCTACTTCATAATCTTTATTCTGAATGAAAATATTAAAAAAAATCTAGAATAGTCAAAAATTATTTGAAAGTAAAAAAAACCACAAAATATTATAATTAATTTTCTGGTCTATTTATCTACACAAGTAAAAAAGGCTATGACCGAAAACTTTTATATCTATTAAATGATAATAACACTACACAAAATTTATACAACTTGCAAAAAAATGGTGTAAAAGCAATTATCTAGTTAGTTTAACATATAAAAAAATATTTATCAGAAAGGAGGTGCTCCTAAAATATACGGTTTACATAAACCACATAAGCAACATGTTTAATAGCTATTGTTGTATCTTATATGAGTCCAATATATAAACTGCCTAAATATGAATAAAAATTCTTAATACAAATTACCCAAATATAGCATTAAAGAACCCTAGGAATTAAAAAAATACATAAATAAAATTACTCGAGAATGTAGTAACTTTTTACACAAACAATCCTATATATCTGGTTTTAGAAACCATGGGACAATATTGGAAAGAAATAAAAAAATAAAAACACCGAATGATGAATTTATGAATTCTGTTCAATATTTACTAACTCTAATTATTTTTCTTGGGCGTTGCAGTGGTTCAATCTCTATCGCAGATATTGTTATGCAAAAAATTTAAGAACAAACACTAAAACATTTAAATAAAATTTCACTATACCAAAAATGTGTAGATGCTATCATTATGGCAGTTACGAAAACGACTAAAATAAAATGTTTGAAACTTTTCATTATATTCACCATAGACTTAAATTCCCAATTGGAAATGACAATAATCAAAGTTCATTAAATTCTCAAGATATAACATGAATAAGAAATCAAAATGGCACTTTAGACACTGATTGGTACAGACAAGAATAAAAATAGACTAATATTTAATTTTTTACTCATTTACAACCATTAAATATAAAAAAGCTTTAATTAATAATTTAGTCGACAGAGCTTTAATACTTTTTCATAATACCTACATGTTATTGTACTATGTCAGTACTGTTTGCTAGATGGATATAATACCCATATCAGCCACGGCCGCTGGTTAATTAACAACTGTTGCTAATTCATCAATACGAATATAACGTGTAGAATATGAAGGTAAAAATAAAATTCAATCTTTTAACTGACAACCTAACTTTTTCGGATAAGAATTTAATAATAACCAAATTAAAAACACACGCACTATTATAACATTGCCATTTATTCCTAATTTATCAATACAATTAGAAAAAAAAGTTAAAAAATATATAGCCTTTAAAAATTATAATAAAATCAGTCAAACACATTTCTGTAAATCAAAAGATAAAATATGCATTAATAATGAAACAAACGTTGTATATCAAATTAATTATAATAATTGCAAAGCTGCCTATATTGGCCAAACTAAAAAAAATATTAAAAAAAATAATCAACACACAAATTCTATTAAAATTAAAATAGCTACACGCATAAACCTAATGCAGCCTTACCAGACCATGCTATAGACAATTTTCAACATTTCAATAACTCGCCCAAAATTTTACAAAAAGTATTCAATAAAAAAAAGATTAGGTAATTTATGAAATGTTAGAGATTAAAAATCCCTGAAATTTCTAAGTTACTGAATTGACATTGAAACATTGAATACTATTGATTATAATTTACTGTATACAAAAATAATTATATTTTAAACATACTGTATTCCTTTCATAATTGTATTAATGAAAAATTGTATACATTGAAAATTCTCTTTATCTAAAACTGAATTTGCGCAATCACCCATCTTGTATAATATGATGCCAAGAATATTTTCATTTCAAACAATTCTAATAATATCAAACTGAAGAAGGCTTATATGAGCCGAAACATATTTTTGATCTAAATGTGAAGTTTTTGTATACCAAAATGGCTGTGTCTTAACCACAAAATTTGTAACGTAATACTTAATATTAATTTATACATTACCAGCAGCCGTATAAAAAAAATAGCAATGACTGTGTCAGTATCTGTTTAAATTTATTTGGAACGTTTAAATTCCAATTAAAGTAGCAATTACAACACGTTTTCAAGCACAATTGCGGGAACAAGTCTGAACAATAATAAATTTTATAATTTAGGTCTATTAAAACAGTAGTATTTTTTAATGCAATTTCTGCTTACATGACGTTGCACCAACATGATTCTTATAAAACATCGAATCAGATGAACGAAAAGCAAAAACTCGCCAGCTTTGTTAAGCGAAATTAAAAAACCGCCAATCATTAAACCACTGCGGCCTGAAATTAATGAAGGGACGTCGCAGCAGTTTGATCGCCTTAACTTAATTATTATTAATACGCTCTTCTCTGCAACATGTGTCGGCTTTGTCGTAAAAGCGGATTGCGCCTGTATAACATCTCTATATGAATAAATTAACCTACACAACCTCTACTAATAACATTACGCGATGTTCCAGTCTAAGAACACGCCATGAACAGTGGTAAGGCGGCCATGAAGTAGGTACATTTTTCAGAGCGATAATGTGAAAAATGAGGTTCTTCAGCAGTTCCGTGGGAGCTGAATAAACACCGCCAACGCGGGAAATTGCTTAAGGAACTATATCGTAGATTTATATCCGGGGCCAGCATAAATGTAGAAAATATCCAAATAAGGAACGTTGCTGTTGACAGGATGAAACTAGGACGAATCGCGTACAGCTACAGCAATTTAGCCGTTTATAGAAAGCTGTACGGTTTATCTTCCACACCTACACGCTGCTGCAACCAAGTAAAGGAACAGTAACTGAAATTAAAAAGAGTTGTGTCTAGAAATCAAGATTTTTAGCTTACATCCTACTAATTGCTTGTCCAAAGGAGTAACTTCTCAAATTTAACACGATTTCCAGATGAGATTGTGGGGATAATTTCCGGATTTCAGATAATTTTGATTTCAGATTGGAATTGTAATTTCTCTAAGGACGCACACATCCTAATGGCTTCGTAAACTATCATTATTGCCGCTCGTTCCGATTTTACTTGCCCGGGGAGTATCAATGCTGAAATGCCCATATTCCAGGACAATTAGGACCAAATCCCCAAATACGAACACTTCCTAATTGGTACAGATTTGCTCGTTGTCGGGGTTGATTATCCAACCCTGAAATCTTAAAAACTGCCAATATCCGTATTAAGCGAAGGTTCTGACCTACAATTTTATTGGAAATATCTTAGTTGTTTAATAATATAAATTCGAAGCGATACGTTAAAAATTAATCAAGAAACATTTGCGTGTAGGATAATTATGACATTCTGGGTTTGTAAAAATTCGAGCTTTTGATCATTACGAGCGAATTGAATGTTTCGCAATTTTTTGATATACGAATCTACTTATAAAAAACTAAAATTTAATTGTACTCATATTCCGTCTAAAAAGTATACGCTTTGTTTAGTTAAGATTCTTCTTATTACGTCTGAACGCATTGTTTCAAGCAGAGCTGTAGTCAATTTAAAATGATGAAATAGCAAAATTTAAATGTTAAAGCCAGGAAGTGTATTGTGTGATTCTTATCAATAAGTGTAAATAGTGTGAGATCTTATGTTTTTGTGGTTATTTTATTATATAATTCTTTTTAACTTTTAAAATCGACGACCTTACCAAGCGCTATCTATCTACGGTGAATTAAAATTCAAGTTTTTTATAAAATAGGGATGAGATGATTTAGGCGCATTTTATAATTATGTTCAGAAATTATAATAAACCATGTGCTCAAATATTAAATGTCAAGTGCGTTGAAATGCTAGTTAAAATTATTGTTTTTCACCGTAGTATTACTAAAACAAAATCAAAATATATTGTAATAAAAATGACCAAACCGAAAGAATATTAAAAAGAACACGTACAAAGTAAATGTCCCAAACCAATGTCTTATGCTTCATTTACAAGCTAATAAGTAAAACACAAAGTAAGTTAATAAAACTAATGTAATATTTCAAAATTATCCAAGCCTAAATTGCTAGAAACGGCAGTATTAACCATAACGCGACTGTCGATTAATTAAAATGAATTGAGAGAGGAAGCCCAAATTCGCAAACCCAGTATTTTATATATTATTTGTTACTGGGAATTTGTTTTCCAAATATTAGGCTGTCACGAATGTCGACATTTTTCAAGAGACTACAGCGAGCTGTTTGCAAGGTCCTAGATCCCGGTTGTTGATATTCTCTTAGTTATTGCGAGCTGGTGCAAGGCTGTTTAAATAGTCATATTGTAAATTATTGAGTTCAAAATTAATAATTGACATATTAGTTGCTACACCGATATTGATCGTACATACGAAGTTGGAAAGAGTTTTTGTATCGCCTCTCATAGAATTGAAAATTTAATACTGCTTTTGATACATCGTATCAATAAAAATATGGCTTTTTAATTAATTTGCACGATGTATCTATAAATTTCTGCAAAAAATGTAAATTTTGAAAAATTCAAGTAGGATTTCTTTATTGAACTACTTATATTTAATAATATGATGAAATTCTAATATACTGTAGCCTATTCTGGCTAGTTTAATTTAATTTAATATAATTAAAATATTGGCTACTATTGCCGGAGTGATACCGGCCACAAGGTAGCTCAGAAAAGCCAAGATATCAATTAATACTCTCAAGCTTGTTACCCAAGAAAGAAAAACAGAATAACTTTTCTAAACGTATAATAAGTTCTAACTAGATACATAGCAAATTAAATTGTATTCAAAGACAGGAAATAAAATTATAATAACGTTTGTAACTCAATTCGGTCTTTTCTAATAGTGGATCTCGCTCGCTGGGATTCATGCCCTGTCAGTCATTGATGGACCAGGTTATGCATCGAGTAGTTCTATTGGCTCGTATGCGAATCGTCTAATCTGAATACTGCAATGGCATTTGATTAGCGGGACCCGCAATTGATAGCGGTACGTAAACATGAGATTCAGTTTTGAACTCTTAATCAGGCAAAAGTGCCGGCAAAATAATATTAAATAACGGGTATACCTGTTGCTATTAGTGTTATCGAACCCTGCAGGTGTGCCGCGCGTGGTAAGATTACGGGCGGCCTGTGTATTTAGCTGGTTTATCTTCTTTGGGAGCTTCGTAAAATTAAAATTAAGTTCGGGCCTTGCAGGCGGTGATTGCCGGGGAAAATGTGAGTCTAGGCCGCAGCTCGCCGCTAACATGCAGCGGGAAATGGCCCGGAAATTAAAACGTGCGAAGTTTTAATGTAGCATCGTCGGGATGTCTTACTTTCGCTGCGGATACATATAGGCTGGATTTTCTGAGGTGAACCCTAAGCCGCTCTCGTGCTACGTCGTCTAGGCCGTAATTTGTAGTTTTAGAGCCGGCTAATTTGATTTGTGCGGTTTAGCAGCACGGATCTCAGCCGTCGGCTGAGAGAATGAGACCGGGGGAATTATTTATAGGTGTCTCGCTGATGAGCCTGAGGGTCCATCGAGCAAGACGGTCTAGGCATCGGTTATCTGGTCGGATCTCTAGTTGATGAGCCTAGAGGCCTCCCGAGCAAGGGAGTCTAGGTACGGGTTATCTGGTAGGATCTCTAGCTGATGAGCCTGCGGCCTCCCCGAGCTAGACGGTCTAGGTGGCAGGAATTCTACTCGAAGAGCCTGGAAGGCCCTCCTGAGCGGAGACCGGTGAGGAAGAGGTTTGTGAAAATTCTCGAAGAGCCTGGAAGGCGCTCCTGAGCGGAGAGCGGTGAGGAAGAGGCTGTGGAAAATTCTCGAAGAGCCTGAAAGGCTCTCCTGAGCGCAGACCGGTGAGGAAGAGGTTCGGGAAAATCTCGAAAAGCCTGGAAGGCCCTGCTGAGCGGAGACCGGTGAGGAAGACGTTCGGGAAATTTCTCGAAGAGCCTGGCTCCTGAGCGGAGACCGGTGAGGAAGAGGTTCCGGAAAATTCTCGAAGAACCTGAAGGCCCTCCTGAGCGGAGACCGGTGAGAAAGAGGTTCGGGAAAATTCTGGAAGAGCCTGGAAGGCCCTCCTGAGCGGAGACCGGTGAGGAAGAGGTTCGAGAAAAATCTGTCTTGCAGTGGCTTCAGTTTCTCTTTATACGTATAGCCTGGCCAGCGTACTCGGCGGAGGGGATTCTTGCTTCGGCTGCGGGGAGAAATACCTGCGTCTGCCCGCGATGACGTCGCTTAACGTCTTCCACGCGGACTAAAGATGCAGCGCCCCGATACCTAACGTGAAATATGCCATGGGGAAACGCGCAAATTAATTTTTAATTTCTAAATCGCGTTCGCGCTGGCGAAACGTTACAATACCAAATTAAGTACTCACATAGAGGTTCTAATATTTCATTTGCCGAAATGCATAAATTATTTTAACCAGCTTAACACACCCGTCATAAGATAGACAGGGAAGGGACCATCCCAACTGCTCCAGCTTCAAGGTGTTTTTGACTATCTTTATTTTTTTTCTCTGTCACCTGTAGCTTTTCCTTTCTTCTAGGCCGCGTAGTGCACCTACTTTTCGGGTCCTTTTCCAGTCTTCCCTCTGCATTACTCATCCTAGACAAACCCTTCCGTCTGTTTTTATTGGTTATTTGAATCAGGTCCTTTATTGATATGAAATAATCGTTTTACAATGGCATAACTTGGTGACATTAAAGCGCTTATAAACATATAAAGACAAAAGACGTTGTGTACTGCATTCTGTAGCAGTAAACTTTGTGACATTACAGTTAGGTGGCGTGTGTAGTGCAGTGTAAAAGTAAAGTTACATGACGCTGAAAGAAGTAAGCCCGACTGTGGACGTAGGAAGTCCGATCGGTGATGATGGAGCGTGACGGGCGCACCAACGCAGCTTTGCTAGCTTTTATATATATGATAGGTCTGAATTTAAGAAATCATATAAAACTATTTTCATTGCATAATCATGTTATAGAATGATTGTTTGGCGGTAGTTAATTCGTACAATGGAGAACTGTATTGCAATGGCAACGTGCATACCCAATATTTATCTAGAATACATCAATACAAGGATTAGAGTTTCAGACATTAAAGCAATTATGACTGCTGTAAATTTAAAGACCAGTATATGGTAATACGATTTAAATCTTAAAATTTAAGTGATATTAACAAGCAGAAAAAAAATATTTTAGTGGGTTGTGAATTCTATAGAAATTAAAATAAAGCGTTATCAACGAGCACCATTTGAGAATTCACCAGCTCTATTAAATGAGTCAAAATATCAACAACAACCCTGATAAATATATTTTTTAAATAGGTATATTTCTTGCCAGGACATGTGTACGTTGAGTTGCAGTCCCAAGAGGTGAGGGGCTCCGAGTTATTTATGTTGCTGTACAGTATAATAGAATAAATGATAATAAAATTTGTTAACATTTTTACTGTCACGAGTTCGGTTTGAAACTACAACAAAAATAAAAAATTTCATTTTAAATCGCCATTTTATATTTGTGACAATTTCAAAAGTGGAAATCTATCGTCTTTAAAATGCTCAAAGGTCTCTCTTAAAATAAAGGTGTGCGGAATTTTTAATTAAATTGTAACTACTCATACCAAATTATACCTTCTTCCAATCATTTTTGGTTTTCATTATTGCGATGGATTGTAATAGTTTTCGATCTATATTAAACATTGCTACAGTATTTCGCAATAGAACTTGTTAAAAGATGTTGCCCATAAGTCGAACAAGCAATTGCATTCCTGGATGTTTTTGCGTCTTTCTCGTCAGGTAACCTTCCTACAAAACAAGTACAAGATAACCTTTCAGTATGATAAGTCTAATGAGTTGGTATCTAGGTTTTTTGTTGTAATTAAAAATGATCATGAAATCTTTACGTCATTGGCTAGCCTTTGGAATTTTTCGTTTCAAAGACGAATCCCTGGTTAATTGTTCAAAATCAAAGGCGATGTTCATAAACAAGTGTAACAAAGCCGTACAATTTTTTTTTTGCAAAAGTGCTGGGGTAAGTGGCATCTTTTTGGTTGCTGTGACGAGTGTTGGCGAGCGTTTGTGATTGCTGTTTTGAAAGGTAGGGCCCACATTCTAGAGTAAACTTTTAAAAATTACACTTACGACTTCTAAGTCCGAACATCAACTAAGGGGTAAGTGAGTTTTATGGCCTTTGGTGATGTCGGGCAAATCTTCCGGTCCAATGTTAATTACTTTCCCAGTTATTGTTTGGTATTCTGGATTTTCATTTTGCTGGGAGGTATACAGGGTGTTTCATAATATATGCGCAGGACTTCAGGATGTGATAGCTCGTCCAAAAATTTGAAAAAAAGTTTCTATTAACTTACCCTCTAAAATGCACAATTTTCGAGATACAGGGTGTTGAAATTGAAAAAAAAAATTCGTTTTTTGCGAATATCTCCGGAACCGTTTATCGTACAGAAAACAGCTTTTGTAAGGATTTTCTACTCATAATAAGCTATGTTTTGTGCGAGAAAAAAATTTTTTTTAAGTCATAATTGGTGAAGATTTTGAAGGAGTAGTGAGTGTTTTTCTTCCCAACTTCTACGCCACTGGTAAAAGTACGGTTTTGAGACGCCCATTTGAACCGCCAATGTTTTCTACACAAAAAAGGTACTCTTGGTCATAAGCTCTAAAGTTTACCGTTTTCGAGAAAAATCAACTTTTATGTTGAAAAACATGGTCAATTTTTTGAAATAAATTTTTTTTGCTAATTAAACGGAGGACATTTCCAACATTTAATTTAACTGTGTATAATTTGTTATTTTTTTTTTAATTTTGCAATTATGAAGTTAACGTTTGGTTTTGTTACTTGTTCTAACGTTTAAATAAATTTTGTATAATTAGTAAAAAAAAAAAATTATTTCAAAAAATTGACCATGTTTTTCAACATAAAAGTTGATTTTTCTCGAAAACGGTCAACTTTAGAGCTTATGACCAAGAGTACCTTTTTTGTGTAGAAAACATTGGCGGTTCAAATGGGCGTCTCAAAACTGTACTTTTTCCAGTGGTGTAGAAGTTGGGGAGAAAAACACTCACTACCCCTTCAAAATCTTCACCAATTATGATTTAAAAAAAAAAATTTTCTCGCACAAAACATAGCTTATTATGAGTAGAAAATGCTTACAAAAGCTGTTTTCTGTACAATAAACGGTTCCGGAGATATTCGCAAAAAACGAATTTTTTTTTTCAATTTCAACACCCTGTATCTCGAAAATTGTGCATTTTAGAGGGTAAGTTAATAGAAACTTTTATTCAAATTTTTAGACTAGCTATCACATCCTGAAGTCCTGCGCATATATTATGAAACACCCTGTATAATGCTTCGTAAAAATATTATGTTGTTTCTATAATTTTTTGGGTATCTTTTATTTCTCTTTCGTCCTTGTTTTTGAAGTTAATGATTTGTTTTTTGCTTTCTCCTTTCCTTAAGCATCTTAGATTTCTATTATCTTTTATTGCTCTTTCTATTTAAGCTTCGTGGTGTTTTTGAATATATTTTCTAATTAGTTGTCATACTTCTTTAGAGGTACGCCTAAAAATCTTCTATTTGTCTTTCTCTGGAAAGTTTATTTTTTATTTTTATTTTTTCTCTTCGTTTGCTGAGTTTTTCTGTTTTAGATGTTCCTTTTTTTGCCACTTTCTACGCCGCCTCCTTAAGTGTTTGCGTTATATTATCTGCTAGGGTCTCCAATTGGGTTTGTTGTGTTATTCTGCTGCTCTAGTTTCTGCTTCAGTTTTTCTTTGTATATATCAATGGTGTTATCTTTTTATATATCTTAAACCCTATTCCTCTTTAACTTTCGTTTTCTGCAAGTCTGTGATATACTTAGTGTAAGTCTTTATGGTAATGTGACACAATTATCTCCTCGTCTTCTAGTTTTACACACTTAAATCCCATGTGATCTTATTTAGCTCTTCTTCTAACTGACGTATAAAATAGCTTAAGTACATGAAACTCTTACTTGGTTTAACAACTTATATGTAAGTCAACTTGTAATAACGTACTAAAATTAGTCCTGAAGTGGATGATTGTGTTCAAAACGGCTATTTGATAATTCTCATATACTGTGTAAACATAGTGTAATTGTCACATCGTTAATATAATATGGAGTTGCAATACAATCTCTGTGATTTTGTGTTTTTAAGGTACGATATATGTGCCCTTTTCCAGCAACAAACTATCATCGTACAGCAGCTTAACTGCCTCGATTGGCTCTATCGAGGTATCCTAAGTCATGTTACAAAGCCTGGCGCCCATTATCTAGTATTGTACTTATGATTGGTCATTTAGTTTTTAGACTTACGTATTATAGTTCCAAATATACACTACGAAATTCTGGAATTTTTAGTTTAATCTGCAGGTTTGAATATCAGTGGACTTTCCTACGAAATAACGACAATTAAGAGTATATGCCGAGCCCCCTGCCGCGCATATGGTGTAATGAGGACCTTAATCAAAGCCAAGGCTCTGCGTTTGACAATTTAATATGAAACCTTAACTTAGATTAGTTTAAGCTCCCTCATAATTACTTTGTTATTAGCAAAACTATTTGTTATTTGACAGCTTCTACTGTTTTGATACAACTGATTTCTCTGCAAATATTCATCTCTGCAACCATTAATAATAGTTTTTCTCAAGATCTCTTCTGGCCTATTAATGTTTTGCTATGGCTCCCTGGCTGCGTATAAATTATTCGTCGTAAGTCCCATGTTAGTCATTTTAGTAGAAACGCTCGTAATAAGTGCGGCCCAACGAATTAATTAATTTCATAAAATACATCCGTAAATTTGCACATTTCAAAGCTTACTCACAATACATCAACTAAACGTGGATTATTTGCTAACAAACGCTATTATGATCCAATATCGTTATTAATTGAATTTATATCGAATGGACAATGGGGCTGGTAAATACCACCATTGTTTCGACGTGTTTATCGACTATGGTCTAATAAACATCGAAAGTAACACCGACCGGCCCGCATTATTGTATTTAGCATTCAGTCCCCAACGAAGTTGCTAATAAATACGAATTTGCAATAACAGAATACACTGCTTTCATAGCTATTTCGTAACATGGTTATTTGTAATCTTGGCGTCTTTGTTTTTTCGAGTACGTAGATGTATTTACAGGCTTGTGTATCCATCCTGGCGAAAAATTTTACAAGGTTATCGCGTTTTATATTCAAATATATACAAATTGCCATTTTCAGCAGTCGCTGTCCGTGTTTACTCTTCGTTGAACTCATCTCCACGCTCGCTTCTTTTAAAAATTCAGCAGACACTCGCATGAAAAACGGAAACCTACACCAGTGCGCATTCTCGAATTCAAATGGTAGAATTTATGTACTTTCGCGTTTTTGCTACATTTGCTAAATTATTCAGGGAGTAAGTCTAAATGGAGAAGACGTATTTTCGGCGTAATATGGCATGATGTAAATCTGAACATTGCTGCTGCAATACCTCAGTACTTCTGTTGAATGTGTTTTATACTCACCTATGTAGCAAAATTAAGGTTCGTGTGTAACATAAAATTGTAAAAAACTTATAAAATGAATAAATTGCAGGTAGTAAAACGTTTTACAGTATGTTAAAGCTGCCCTACTTTTTTATTTTAAAGCATACACAATATTAAGTTATAATGTAAATGTCAAAATTGATAACAATCTACGTATAATTCTGTAAATGCTTAAGAAGATTTCGTGTAAGGTGTTTCTTCATGTAATACATAAAAACTGTAAATATACTAGCAATCTTAGTAAAAGCACACATAGAGAACAAATTGCTTAAATTCAGATGTTGTAGTTGGGATTAGGAAAACGTTTAGTAATCGTTGCAATTTTCTACAACTTAAATGCGTTTGCCAGTTCTCAAAATGTTCTAATGTTTGATCTAGGGATTGCTATCTGCTTTGTTATTTCCCTTGCAGGAGTAGTCACAAAATATAACAAACTAAGTATTTTACAACATTATACTCTCCACAGTTGCTACCTATGACATCTACTAAAGGCCTAAGCAAATGTCTTAGCTTTATTACATTGTTTTCTGAAAATAACGATACAAATGTATTCAAAATAGTGGCCTGTTGTTCTATTGCTTACTAAATCGTTGTGACAATCAATATATTAGTTTAGCGATTGCTGATAGGTACAATGTTTGCAATTGTAATAAACCTTAGCTTTTGGGAAAAATTAAAGTCAGTCAATTGTTTATTATTGTTCAGTAAGTGGCTAGTACATAGTAAAATCATACAGTATGTATTGCTAAATAAAAGAAGCAACCGATTTATTCTTCTTCTCTTCTTTATCCTGCAGCATAAATAGCCCCTGAAAAAGTTTACAGAGGCAGCGCGTATTTTAGAAAACTTCCGATAAATGTGCTGTTAATCTTAGACCAACGGGTGGCTCATCTTGGACGCAACGCTAAGCGCAAGGAAATTACAAGTGTCATATATAATATCAAAAAGTGTCGCAAAAGATAAACCGCATCGCAGATGCAATGTTAGAGCTCCCAGCTAATGTAAACTGCAGTCAGCAGAGGCGCCGAGCAAGAACTGCTGCAGGGATTTTCAAAACCCTTTTTGACACAATAGTCACCGGCCACTCGAGAGCCAGGTAAGCAAAGCAAAAAATTCTCTTGCTGACGCAAACGCTAGGACAAAGCTAGTGACCATTTTCACTGGGGGGGACTTCCCAGTCCCGGGCATAATGGCAAGTAGCACTTTCCCTCAAAGGGAGTTCCACATGGCCAAGAGAGAACTATAAGTCAACCTCACACATATTTCGATACAGAACCGATTTGGACAGTGATATCTGGACGCAGCCGGAGCTAATACGAGGTTTTTGCTTTTTTTAATTACGATACTACGTGTGGAATTCCTACTTATCCCGGGAAACTATCAGCAGAGTGAAACGTTGAAATAGTAATCTGTAAGTTGTATCGAAAGGGAGCAATCGAGGCCGACACAGAAAGCGAGTGCTTGTGAGTGAACTGAATCTACGAACATCCACAGTAAAGTGTCACCACAAAAGCGGAATTTGAAGCAGCTGTAAGCGAGTGATGTCATGTTTTATGGTTAATGGCGAGTTAGTAATTTTTAATGTAAAAGCGTAGTAGAAATAGCTTTTCACGCGTAGGTTGACTTTGAGGTTAAGTAAATGCGTAGTAGAAACAGCCTTTAGCTTGTAGATGTTCAGCATTGTTGTTTAATATAAACGCGTCTTAGAAATAATTACTCAGCGATTGATTGATATTGTTGCATAGACAAATGGAGGATAAAATTGCATTTTTTATGATCTAGTTATGGCAATTTAATATCGTTTCTTTGACAGGCAATGGATATTGGTTATTCATTGTTGTGTAAACAAATTGGCTTTTATTTAAGTAGAGCTTTGGAGCTAACCTTTTCGGCGTAGGGTGAGTCCAAGTCAACTTTTGGTTCATTTCAACAGTGACTGTACTCAGCTACGACTGGGATTGAAATAAGATAAGAGCTAGTTGGCAATGAAAGGGGCTAAGAAAATTATAAACACATATCGGCGTAGGATTCGCTCTGTTATAATTTGACTCCACAACAGTGGGGCATAAATAGACACCCTTAAAGACTGGCAACATGTTCTGTAATTATATTACGAAAACAGCAAGTTTTAGGTAATCAAATTCATTGAAGATATTATATATAAGCTAAGAAAATTATAATCGAAATTTTATTTCTGTAAAACCGTGTTCCGTCCATCATATCCTCGTTCCTGATCGGTTCAATGTCTAATTCTAATGAATAGAATAATCAGAAAATGAGCCAGAAATTGCACAGCCTTACGCAATTGTTCGACTTGATGTCTACAATAAAATAGAAACGTTGAGACGTAATATGCTTTCTTACTGGGAAGAATATGTGATTTCAAAGACTATTTGTCAACGAATATCGAAAATTTTAAATTTTCAGCAGTATTCTTTAGATTTTTTTTCCAGAAGGCAGATAAACTGCATTTGTTTTAAAAATGATGGATTAAATTGGAGTGTGACTTGAAAGCCTTACATAACAACAAGGTTCAATAATTATTATATTATTTAACTTCAAAAGTGGATGATATACCAATATTTTATTTAGTTAATTATCATGGAAACTACAAATTCATTTTTACCTGTAAAAAATTCTTTAATTTAAAAATGTACTGAAACAAGCAAAAGTAGAAATTACATTTTAGTCGGCAGTGTTATCTACAGCAATGTTACACGGTATCGCCCCACAGCAATATGGTAATACCCTCCTCATTAACATTCTAATCTTAGTGTTTTTTCTGTATTTTCTGGAAAAATGCGTATCCCCGAACGTGCTCTGTTTGTAGTTGATTAAATTCCTACATTACACGAAAGGCAGGATAAACTTATTGCAAAGCAAATGTTTGCTTTGCGTAATACCCAATTTCACCTCGGGTACCGATCCTCGTTAGAAGAGCGTTTCTAACAAGGGTTTTTCTGCTAATTTCTGCTTTATTATTTTACGAAGCTATTCATTACACGCAGCAAAAACGGACGCAATTCTTGGACTGAGACTAATTACTTATTTCAGGCTCGCTACCCACATCGCATTCGGATTATAAATTTGTTGGAAAGGATCGTGTAATACTCGTAACTTCTTACGTAACCCACGTAACTGTAATTTCGTGAAGCGATGAGCTTCGAGAGCTCCACATTGTAAATATCCCCGAGACCAGCAAAGTTGGAATTCCGAAACAGCCGGAATCATGACTTTCCTAGACGTGAGCTGGCATTACCATAACTATGTTTGCCAACAATCGAGACAGCAAATAAATGAATTTCAAAAATTCTCATCTGCCTCCTGTTTTTCTTTCTAGACTGTTAACCGGAGACGTGCTAACAGAGGCATCAGATTCCCGAATTTGCCTCTCTTTTCCAACCTTTGCTTCTTCCTTCGCCCCTAGGTCGTTTAATATCGGCTCAGCTAAGTAAATATACTTTCTATAATGAAAAAATGCAATACGTGTATCGCATGGCGATGAAATGGATGAGGTTGTGGCGACGACTCCTGCATGAATGACTTTAAGACTACTATACAGGCCAACAGTATCGCCATAAACCTGTATTTTAAATTTTGCACTTTATGTTTGTCGAACTTCATTTGCTTTTGGTTTTACGATCGTGTAAACATAATTTATCTGCTGTAAACTTCGTACCGGAGGCACTACGTAAATCGCAGGTGAGAAGCCCAAACATCACCTCTCTCTTAATTAAAATGTTAATTGCACTTGAAAACGTAACACGAACTTAAACAGGGAGCAAACGTTGCTAATTTAAAAGAACTCAAACAGTTTTTTCTTATTAGCATTTCCTTAAAATATTAACATTTGTATAAATTCTCAGTCACCATCATAAACTAAATTACAAATCCAAAATTCGTTTAATAATTTTTGTATTTATGTAGTGTGGTGATATACTCTGCAAAACAGGTAGAATCATAGAACTTCACAAAAATGTTTCAGAGATTAAATATTTTCTGTATTTTACGTTTGCGGTTTACCAATCTGTAGTGTCAATAAAAATCAATGCACTTTAGGGCTTTTATTACTAATTGGAGTGGGAGAGGTGCTTTAAATGATTTTATAACTAAAAATGCATTGCTATGGGGCATAATAATATGAACAACACTATTAGCAAATAAAAAGTAAAAGTTTCTTCTCATGAAATCTGTCTTGCATTATAATTCAATAAACTTGGAAGGTAAGTATCAGAACAGGTATGTTTTCAATGTTTTTGTAAATATTGAAATAATCCACTGTATTTCAGAATTTCATCTTAAAAGTACAATTTCAAAAGACAATTTTCATGGTACTTGATGTGGTGCTACTACAAAAATTATTTTACGTAACAACCAAATTTTCCTTATTTTTATGCCAAAATAATTGAATAGATGAGAGACGCCTTTTCTCAAAGTTAATACGTCTTGGCTTTGTTTACTGCTTTACGATTTGGAAAGCTTCCACTGCTATTGCCATTATGCAACGAAAGACTTCCGGGATCGGACCGTGTCATTGTGTGGCTTACACGTTTAGTTAACGTACTCTTTTGCTTCTCTCCTGGTGAATCCCCTTATCAAAGTGTGAGAGGCAGTGAGTTCTTCTATCTCAACCATGACGCGGTCCAATCCCGGAAGTCGTTGGTTACATGCTTGAGTAAACGTAAAAAAATCTAAAAAAGAAACTGACCTTAGAATTGCTTCCAGTCTCATCAGTCTTAATTTTTTCATTTACCCCATTTTAGTGAAGCTACGTACCTGCAAAAAAATAATTAAATAGAAACAATAGCACAGTTTTGTTTTACACATACAATAAATACAGAATTAGAATGAGTATTTGCTTGAATCGGTTATCGTAAAAATGCAAATAAAAAATATACGATAAAGTTAAAAAAATGTGCAAAAACTTTTTTGATCCTAAGAGAAAGAAACCACAACAACATTGTCCACTGCTTTCATGTCACAATTTCGTTTTCTAGGTTTTATCAATTTCATCTAAAATTCATTGACTCGTTGTTCTTACAGTTAAATATTAATATAAAATGTTAAATAAAACATGTAGGTGAGTTGAACCTGTACTCTTTAAGGCATTTATTATAAAAATAAAAATTATACCTTGATCCTTAATTTCAATAATCCACGCTTCCGTACCAACTTTTTGATAATCATTATGAAATATAATTTATAACAGCTCTCCATGTAATAATATGGTTTGAGGAACGATTCACGAGAAAATGTTAATTCAAAAAGCTGTGATACTAAGATGACCGAAAATGCTTTTTAAGGATGCTATTATAAGTTATAATTAATTCCTAAAAATTTTTTTCCACGTTAATAACTTTAATAGAATGCTTCTTTTATAAATCTTTATTAAAAACCATAGTTGAACAATATGTAAACAAGTTAAGATGCCATATTTCTATAAACGTTTTAACACTACATTTAGGCTTGCTTAGAGCAAAAATCATGCTTTATATTATAAATTGAAGGTAAATTTAAGCAACGCCTCCTTCGCTTAATGAAAAAGTGAAAAATTAATTTGAGCTTTAGTTCAGAACCTTTGTAATTTTCAATTTAGTAAAATTGTTAGGACTACCCACATCAAGAGCTTTAAAATAGAATTAAAATGTGCGAATGGTATTAGCCCTTATTAAGTTGACCTTTCTTACAGCAGTCGCATTAGACAATAACCGAATTTCACTTATAATTTGTTGATTTCCTTTCTTTACGTCAGTAATTCCCAAACTCAGATCGCAAGAAGATATTAAAAAATCACAAAAGGAAAAAGTTCATAAGTTACAAAACAGGCATTTAATACAAATCGTATGTGTTCAAACTTAAACATTAAAATTACAAATACTTGTATTACAATTGTAATAAAATTTATTCTAAGATCGATTATGCGCATAAAACGTATAAATATATATATTTCCTATTTATATAAGTTTCTATAAGCAATTTGCTCTAATCAGCACAAATTTGGCGTTTAAAAATAGTATATGGTATTATTAGGATTACAAGTGGGACTTTATTTGACAAGCAATTATGTTTGCATTTGCGAGGCGAAACGTAGCGTAGCCGAACGAACGCAAAAATTGCGAGTCAAATAGAGCTACTATAAATCGATATAATACATACTACTTTTTCTGAAACCAAGAAAAGTACAAAATATTAAACATTTTAAATTATTGATTGATTTTGACGATTCTGATTTAAAAAGCAACGAGACAACTGTATCCATAAGCAACCAAATAGAGTTTACTTTTAGTTCATAGGGAGAACATAGATATCTATGATACAAGTGCTAAGTGACTGTTTATAGCACAAGACATACAAAATTTGAAACAATATTTTTTCTAGAACCTTAAATTTACTGTTTATTTAATCCATAAATATTTTTAACAGTTATAACTTATATCATAATAGAAAATGGCAGTCGATAGGTAGCCGGTACCGGTGAGTATTTCTGCAGCCGGTAGTTGACAAGGTTAGTTGTGAAAAGTGATTATTAAATACTTTAGTTTGTTCATTACACAATACTTTAATAATTTAAAACACTTCACCTTCTCTAACGAAGGATCTACAATAACTTTATAACCTCAACTCCAGTTTAAAATACATAAATTCAACATCCGTTAATACTACTTTTAGCACGCTGATCTATAATATGTCAGTTTTAGTTCGACCCTGTTGGTAAAAGGCACACTTTTAGTAGTGGTCGTCGGAAAAGTACTTCTAATCCTAGGAACTGAAACTGTTGTCCAAGAACACATTTTATGTATCACTAAGAGAAACGTTACCTTTAATGACAGATTTTGGTATTAAAGGTAATTACTTTTAAGACGGTTGCAAAAACATTTTTATTAATGTAAGAAATGGTTATCAAGCAGAGGAACAAAATTGTGAAAATGCAAAGAAAACACCTTGATGGTGAAGCGGATATCCGGCCGCGTCCAGCGTTCATAAATTGCCCCGAAAGGGCCCACAAAAACAGCGTAGGAAATTATAAATGTGAAAACTTAAGATCGACAAGTTGTCCCGCCTAAACCAGCGGGTAACTAATTTTGAATGTAACGCTATGTGCAAGTTCGTGACTATTGCCGTAAACTGTATAATTAGTGTCGTCAGTGATGGATAAAAAGCACAGGTAATCTCGGATAAACTGTAGGTAGTCTCTAAAGCTTTTTCGGACAATTACGACAGCTGATCAAGGATTAAGGCAAAGATCATATTTTGGACAACATTTGGAATAAGTGTAGCGAATGCAAAAAAACTTGCCCACTAAGTATTTGAAAAATAAAGTGGTACATTATTAACAGAGGAAGACAACAATTTTTGGAACTGTAAGGTGGCGAGGAGGAGAGACAAGGAAACACAGAAAGCTAACTCTAAAAGATGAAGAAATAACAACAGTGCCCAGGATAACATATTCACAGTCAGATAGATAATCGAAAGGTAGTTGAATGTGATTAGATGACGTTGGAGAACAAAGAAGTTGATTAAGATTTAATTTCAGCAATTCTGAATAAGTGGGTCATCAATTACATAAGAACACACAATAAATGTTCGAAAACATTGAATTCATGCGTAGGTGTGAGAAGGGGCAGTGTACTAAGCCCCATACTATCCAATTTAGTAATTGATGAGATTATCAAGGAATCGAACGAGGTGTCAGTATTATCCAGTGGGTTGATTAAATATGTAACACGTCCTAGTGAACAACTTAGTGTAACAAGGACAATGTGAGAAAAAGAATGACGATAAACAATAGAAACTTAAAGCGTTATGAGTGGAAAAAAAGTAAGGCAAGTGACAGTGAGGACAAAGAAACAGAGGAACTTAATTATCGACGGACAACTATAGGGAGGCTATTCCTAACACTAGGCAGAAAGCGGTGGCCGAAGAGTGCACGCAACCAACATCTGAAGACGGACAGAATACTTAAATAGCACTATAATGATGAGTCTGCAAAGAAGGTTAGTTAATGAAATACTTGAAGTAAACTAAATGCGATGGTTCGGTCATGTGAAGAGAACGCCACCAATAAGAGTACCATCAATAATCTGGAAAACAAAGACGATGGAGAGGAGATCGAAGGGTACGTAAAGGATTGGACAGAATTATGCAGTAAACAAAACCGATTTAAGGTGGGAGTTCGACCGCCGCGTTCCTTGCTTACGGAATTCGCGTCGTAATTTTCCTCCGTTTTTCTTAAGCTCTTCTCCGTTGTTTTCCTTGTTCTTCGTTTTCTGTACTCTTTCTTTTTACATTTCTTTCATTTCCTATGTGATTGTCCTTGCTGTTTACCGACCTTCAACTGCGCTTTGGTTTTCCTGCACGTTTCACGCGCGCGTAGTTTTTCTCGATTTTGGTTGTGAAGCGATGCGTCTCGCGCGTCTCGGCTGGAAAATTCCTGAGTTCGTCGATTTACGTCCGCCAATAAAAACTGCTAGGACACTCCTTTTCGTGTTCAAACGCATTTCTTTTGTTGACAAGCAAGTGTTATTCGTTAGCCGTTCATAATTACCTTAGTGAGCGCTTTATACAATCTTCAGTTTTATGTAATATTATGAATTGTAATACGACTAGCCATAATTTTCGGAATTAGACGACGATTATAGCGAAGGTTAATGCTGGAATTTAACCGATAAAATAATTAATTTTTATGTGGAATCATTGCGCTCGAAAGGGTCTTATTGATAGCACTACGTGTGAAACGAAGTACCCAGTAGCTTTGTTGGAGCATTAATAGCAATACTTAATTTAGGACTTCGAATATTTTCGCTGGATCGCTTCCGTGCAGAGTTAGCTAAATACATTTCTTAATATCAACGTTGTGTGTTCGTGTTTTGTTCGTACACAACTTGTATGGTAGTCGGTGTAGAAAGAACTCTTCCTTCTGGGTCGGTTGTGCATGTGTGCGCCCTGCGTAAATTAGAGTATATACAGTTTTGGCATTATGATGATGTTGTTCATTTCATTCGTATGTTACGCCCTACCAGTGAATTTTAGTTAGATATTATCGTAAATAAACTAATTATTATTTGCTATTAGCCGATGTTATTTCATGTCTTCTTTGAGTTTTCGTTATTTCTTTCAGCCTGTCTCATGGTAACTCACTTGCCTCATGTGGTTCAACGGAGCTTGACTTGGGAAGTTATTAAACCTAGCACCCTTATATTGATTGCTCCCAGCGACTTAACTAGGTTCCTATTTATGCCCACTACCATCTCTCCGGCATTTTTGAGGTAGTTAAGACGTTGTATTCGGAAACTTTTGTTAATGTTACGCTTTGCTTAATATTGTTGTAACAAAAATGTATCCCTTCTCAATAAATCACGTTACAAATTTGGGGCCTTAACGCCAGGCTGTAAAATAGTCGTAATAAGCCAAAGTTTTGTTAATGTTTCAAGTATTTTATATTTTGAAAACCGTTGATTTATTTAGGTAGTGACGTTGTACACAGTGTTTTTGTAATTAGTGGCAAAGATGCTTTATGTTAAATATTGCTAGTTAGTCTTTGCATGTAATCGGTCGTGGTCCATGTACCATCGGTACACAAAACAGGTTGGTAACCGCTGCTTTAACCGTTACTTGAAAACTAAAAAATGTAATATTAATGAATAGAAGAAAATATGGACGTAGTAAAAAATGGATAGGTACAGTTTTCTCTAATTTTCTAGTATTTAATTGTAAATACTGTGTCTCCATCTACTCTATGTCAACTATATCAGATAGCCAGTTATTTTCAACTTGAAAATTAATAACAGCCTTATAAATTTTAAAGAGATAAAACTGATTAAACTTTAAATAGTATTAACAAACAAATGTTGAGAATGATTGAGAAGGATTTATATCAGTTCTGTTAAATTCAAAAATAAAGTGCTTCGTTTTTAGCATGATCTTCACTAAATTAAAACAGGTAGATAACAAACAATTTTGTGGGTATATATATATATAGTTTTATATTGCATCGACCTCATAGTTCTTCTTTATTTTATATATTGTAATGATGCTCTTAACTAATGTAAGGCTTTAGTAAAAATATAAATAATAAATAGGGCAAATCACCACAATTTATAAATATTAAATAGTGTCAATCAAGAATTTTGTGTCAATCTCAGGGCTAAAGAAAATGATGTAATAATTGTTAGGTCAATAAACAGTTTATTGCTCTTTGAATTTTATCTATTTGCAGTAATTTATGGCAAAACTCCAGTGTAGCATAAGAAAAACTCTAATCCCACGGCTAGGTTCAACAAAAAACTTTGTGTAATTAATGGTTTGGTGTATGAGAAATTAACCAGTGTAGTATGGCAAACGATCAAATTCGTCCTGACAGCTCTTTAACCTCACAATAGACTGCAACAAAAAATGATCTGGTAGAAGAAATCAGCGTAATCTGAATTTAAAAACACCAAAAATGGCAAGAATACATTCGGTAAATACTACGAATTATGTGACGTAGCTTCCGGCTAATTTTGTTTTGTTTCAGATGACGTAAACCGACGCTCTGATCATTTTTTGTTTTACTTCCGTTAATGTCGCAAAATCAGCTCCAATTCACAAATTTAAGGGACGCTATCTCGATAATTCGAATCTAGATGGATCTGGGCAGCTGCAATCACGTTCAACCCCTCAGGTAATGTCCAATCCTGAAGAACCCCACGGTTTATGAAGCTTCGGCAACGCTTTCCTGTGGAATCCTACCTTAAACGGAGAGCTTCATACGCTGGATATATTTTCTAGTGACGCCACGGCAATTACACACTTGGGAATGACGTGTTGGTTCCAATTTCTATACTCAGGCACTCCTGAAGGTCTTCTCTAAACGTAGTACACACGACTTTCGCTGGCAGATGTCTCCAATCAGTCGAAAAGGGGCTCCGAAGTTAATCGCACTTTGCTAATTCTTGCAGCTGGCTATCCCTCTTCGCTAGGCACTGTTATTACTTGGAAAATTAGCCACAAAGATGGCCTGCATACTGGTGAATATGAACGACACTATTTGACTCTCACAAATAACCTTCAAAATGTTTGCATTAAACTGTGCAGCTCAACTGGCACACAACATAAAATTTTCAAGCTTGTTTGAATATAATTAACAATTGACATTCTCATTACCTAGTGATTACGATTTACATTTGTGTTTAAGAAATGAGGTTTGATTATCATGTTTTAACTATGAAATATAGCTTTGATATACTGTTTTTGCTTAAATACTAAACTGTCTTTTCTTGAGAATTGTCACTTTAAACTTTGCTCTGCTTTTAATCACTTAGTTTAATTGCACCGATTATAATGAGTGTATTTAGCACTGCACTAATTGTCTCGATAGGTTGCCTTATTTCATTGCTCTTTGCAATAATTGCTTTGCTCGCACTGCCCCTTTACCCGTCAGTTACCTTGCCGTTTATTGGCTTATAAACTTTTAATATAACGCTCATGTACTTTCCATACTTCACAAATCATCTTTGTATTATTTCAAATTCACATTATTGTATTCATTTCACCAAACTCAAATCTGTCAGCTACATAAATTAAGCTATGCTTGCCATTCCAAACAACAATTATTACCGAAACTCTGAACGTAACCCTTTCGAATTCTGCCTTCTCTAGTGCTAACCTTTATCTTCCAAATTATAGTTACTGCTGCCCATATCAAGTGCATTTATTAGTGTAAAATACTGACCATCTTGCAATAAATAAAATATTTAATTCTGTGCTCATTTTGAAATTATTCATTTTCGTGTTAGGCAATCAGCATTGCTGTGGGCAGTAAACGATTACAATATTTATACGCAGACAGATAATGTCATGAACTTCAGATGTTATCGTAAAATAAAATCTATTTCATAGTAAAACTGTTTAAATGAAGTGAACGTAGAAGGAAAAAGTATTATAAAACACTGTGTTTATTTGAAAAGTTTAAATTAGCAATTTCTGTAAACTTTTTTCCTCCTCAATCCAATGTAGATAAACGAAAAACGTTTACTATAATATTAAAATGGAAAAAATACAGTTAATAGCCTGGTCGGTTTCAATTTTGAATGCTCTTCTTTTAAAACAGTTTAATACATGGGCTACATTCCAACAGGCTCTCTATTTATTAATTTATATCAATGGGCTGAAACTCTTCATAATGTTCATTTCCAGAGAGGACTATAAGGAAAACATGATTAAATTAGATGAAACGCATTAAGTGGGCCCAGACGGTTTGAACAGCTTACATAACAGAATAGCCTGTCGTTAGCACCAGAATTGGTCGCTCTAGAAAAGAAAGTTCCAGTTGTTGTCAACCTTTTTCGTAGATTTATTTCAAGTACACGTCCAGTACCTTTCAGCTTTCGAATCGGAATGCCCTTTTGCGCCGGACGGCGTCACCCGGAGCTGCTTTCATTATACCTGGATCTTTCAAGCGCACAAACTGGTCATTCATTACTGTCCTTTGTATACGGCAACGCATCCTTCAGCCTTATAAGGAAGGTGGGTACCCATTCATGAAGCACATTGTTAGTTCTACCGGAGGTAAATAGTAGGTTCCCTTATCTCGATTATAGCTTTCTACAACACCTTCCATGCTGGAGCTGACTTGTACAGATTCTCCGATATCATTAGGTCACAGAAGTATTCCTACGTGCTTCGAACTGGAGTGACATTCCAGGCTCGTTCCGAGGAAAACATTCCGCCTAATGATGTTTTACGAGACGCACCTTGGCGTAATTGCGCTGCATTTCCACAGCGGGATGTCTCCAAATGGACGAGGTGCGTTTTAACGGGACGCATGATAACGCTGCTTGTATTCACACGGAACTTTAACATTTTTTAACAATTCAAGAATTATATATGCGGAACAGACAAGTTAGACTTCAAACATTGGCTACTACCATTGAGAATCTGTGCAATCTTCAGTACGATGTAAGCAGTTAATTGCAAAAGCATTCTTGTAGGTTTTCATGAAATGTCTTTTGTAAATCGAGTTATTAAAATTTTCTTTTAGAAACGTTCATTTTGCACTCCATATACCTAATAGAGCAATATAAAAATATAATCAAATGTAGGTCTGTCTTAAGAAAATATTTTGCTATGAATCAGGACTTTTTAATTATAATAATTTTCATTCAACCAACTACAGCCACCTGGCTTCTTATATCGCCTTTAAATAATTTATCCTCTTAATGAGACCTATGAACGAAGTCGCTGTTTAAGCAATAATTAACTGTAAAGTAGCGATTAACCCTCACCTCCAATACTCCCCGATGCAAAGTACTAAGTTTGAACTTGAAAATTTACAAGCAGGCCAGAAAAGTTTAATTAAAAAGTTCATCTTCAAGGAAGCTGTTAGCAGCTGTTTTAATTTCGCTTAATATGAATATTTAATTCTGCCAACCCTGTAAATTATGACTCGTGCTGCATTATATTCTTACGGGCATTTTCACTAAGAGCCAAACTGTTGCTTAATTGCCATTGTAGAGCATTCACTTCGACTTCGGGGAAGAAAACTTGCGAATTTCCACGTAACTGGCGCTAAGCGCGGCTATCAATTAATTAAATGGCGATACTCGATTCTGAATTACTTCCTGGAGGGTGGACTAGGATTGTGTCGATTTGGTGATAGCTACATTATCGCGCTTCCGGGCCGATTGCGCATTCGGTGACAAAATGTAGTCAGTTGATCCGAATAATGCTTTATTTCCTGTGGTGACTTCATGGGGAGACCTTGGCCGAGAATCGCTCAGCTATTTTATGGTAAAACCTGTCATGCGCTTGTTACGTAAGTTTGTTTATTTTTGTAGTCAATGAATGCAACTCTGTTGTGACAGCCACTGTTGATATGTTCAGCTGACTGCCACCTACGGCTTCCAGAAGTTGCTTTTCTACCGGTTTATGTAGATAAGAACGTCAAGGGGATCATATTTCACTAAGAAATATTTCCACCTGGAAAGGAATGTTCTTTTGGTTCTAAAATAATCCTAACATTTATTTTCAATAAAAATAATAACAAATAAGTAAATATGGTTGGTGTTGTACAGACTGTACGCGTAGTGGTTTGTTGGTGTCCAAGTCAAATTGGTGATCAATTAATTCACTAAGGGTGCAGAATTTTGCACGTTTTATATCCATTTTTTATTAAACATGCAATTGCGATTAATTAAATTTAAAAAATTACATATTCGTTGAAAATCCATTTATTGCGTATGTGAAAAACTGCAGTTTTGCGATACATATGTATCAGTGTAAACAATATTTTCAGTATTTCCAAACTAGTAAATTGTCTAGTTACCTTATGTACAGTCGTGTGCAAATAAATCTGGGACAGTGTTTTTTTCACATGCAGATTCAGTTAAAAATTTGAAGAATATTTCCATGGATTTCCTCTTATCAGAGAGAGTTACGGGTTTCAGTACCTGTTAAAGTTTAATGTAACTTTTTCTGATAGCAGGAAATCCATGGAGATATTCTTCAATTCTTATCTGAATCTGCATGTGAAAAAAACACTGTCCCAGATTTATTTGCACACGACTGTACTTTTCAGTAGAAATATAATAAGTAGTTGAAAAATTTCCGGAAATATTTGCAAAATGTCCTGCAGCTAGTTTTTCAATAAATCATCAGTGCAATGGACATGCAAAAATCCTGACTCCGAAGGAAGGAGGAGTTTTTTTCTTGCAGGCATGTAAGAATATTTCCACAGAAAGATTATAAACACGCATTATATTTTGATAGAGAATATCACGAATGAAAAAATCTGGTGTGATACACGCACACAACTTCCCTCTATAGTGCTTTAGTGCTCTAATATTAGTCAAAAAAAAATTTAATTAGAAGCATTTGCCAAAAAGGTTCAACAATTGTAAATTCTACAGAAACCGTACAAAATCGATAGTTGAAAAGACAAATTTTATCTAAAATTTTAATCATAATTCAAAAATTTAATAATATACCGGGTGTTCTATTTAATATAACAAAATTGATAAAGACTTTCGGTATAACCGGAAGTAATATCACAGTCAAAATATTGTAGTTGTAGTCGCTCTTACACATAAAATTCATGGTCAAAGTTTCAGATTTTCAATTTTATTAGTTCTCTATAATGCCCTATAAAATAGGAGTTAACAAAATAAAAAGGAAAAACTAATTTTGTTAGAAGTATTCAACTGGACAATTACCTATCTCACATCAATACACAATAAAAATTTTATAAAAATGTGTTATATCCGTTTTTGAAAAAATCGAAAAACCTGAAAAATCACAAGAGCAAACGCCATACTTCTGGTCATGGAATTTTCTCCAAAAGCTTGGTGTCGCATCTAGATAGTACACAAAACCTACATATGAAGTTTCAACGTCATAACTCTTTTCGTTTTTGAGATACTCTGTTCATACACACACAGCCAGACAGACAGACCAATGAATAAAAACATGTTTTTTAGGTTCAGGGGACTGTAAAACGTGAAGATCTGTTGAAAACTCAATTTCGAATATTTGGGGTGAATCCAATACTACCTTTATTGTAAAAGGAAGTAAAAACACAGTAAAGAAATAAATAATGATAAAACTAATATCTAAATACTAAAATTTGTTTTTTTGTCAAAACTACAATTAACATTTAAATTTGTTTAAGCGTCGCTTTTGGTTGCCCACAGAAACAATCATTGTATGCCTAATCACTTTTTCAAAGCTTTGTAGTCCCTAAATACTTAGTGGCAGTGACATAAGCGAGAATTATCCAGTAAATTTCAAAAAAATTCCGATTTTATAATTATCGTCGTTGGTATGAAAAATTTCCAAATAGATATGCTAAAGAGATATTCTCAAAAATAACTTTAATAAAAAGAAAATATTATTTTGATTAGAAAAACAACGATGACTTGACAATAAATAGGCGTGCCAATACCGTTTGTACAGCGCTATATTTAGCTGTTGATATAATTTATATTTAGACTTTTTTATTTAGCGTAGTAGTGCTTGAACAACTAAGGTCTTAATCTACATATTTATATTTAAAAAAATCAATTTATACAGGTTGATTGCCCAGACTGCACCAATTTAGGATTGTGAACGGCAATGTTACTAAATTTCGAATTTCATTAGTAGTAATTGTTTTGATCGCTTTTATATCATAAGTTTCAATGGGCAACTGACTTTCCTTGCCTGGATTGTTTATTTTCATATACCAATATAGATAGTTTGTGATTCCAAGCGTTTTCACTGTTAATTAGATTTAGTTATTGTAACTTGCACAGTTGAAAGCGCGCGAGTACGGTCTTGTTGGAGTGCTACATCGCCCAAATTTGTGTGTTCAGCGGCCCAGCGAGATCCTTTGAGCATTTAAGGTTTTTCGGGAAACTTAGTCAGTGGCCAGCGGGCTCAGCTCCAAGTCGCACGTCTATAAACGACTCCAAGTAAATTTAGCTAAGGCCAAATAATAAAAACAGCTAAAGCCAACACTAAATATAATTTTCCGCCAATAAGTGTTTGTGTCTAACAAGCAGGGTTTGCAATTCATGTAACGTGCAAATTAACCATGTAATGAGTATGCACGACTCTACGAGACTGAGAATGCGTTTCCTGGCGGCCATTTGGTGCCGTGACGTCAGTCGAGATAGAGGCGACAGCCATCAGCGAGAAACTTCTGCTCTGCTTTTGTGGGTAATTTCCAAACGAGTCATTTAAGGGATGACATAATCCAGGACCAGCCCAATCAGCTACATAGCAACTTCCTAAACTTGATTTTAAGGTAAGCTATTCCAGGAAATGATTTCAGTTTGAGCGATAAGTGGTTGCTGTGGCAACTTTAGGTGTTGTAAAGCATTTGCAAGCGAAAGAAATGGACTTCAATAAATACTTAAATTAATTGCAAGGCGGATGAAACACTCACTGGTGATTGGGCGAAGAGTATATCTTTGGCCAACTTTGTCGTGTTAGTTTCTCTCCAAGGCTACTGACGATGGCAGCTTAGCTGTCGAAATAGGTATTTAGCGGTTGTTAAATATTTGTGTAGTTAAGGGGTTTTTAACCAATTGTGTCTATTGTACGTAGATTATCTATTCTTATTTGACACTGTTGTGTTTAGGGCCAAATAGTCTAGAGTTATCCTATATGGCTTTATATGTGTACTTTAAAGGATCGATGTAAATATTTATGTTTATTTGTGTAAACAAATTGACTTTTCTTGAGCATATTACTTTCAGTCAGTTTCAGCCCGAGAATATTACAAGTGCAAGCCAGCTTACTGTTTTCAGCAGATCTTGACAATTATTATCCACGAAATAAGGTAACGCCACGTTTCATGCGTACTGAACTAACTAGGCAAACAAAAAAGCAATTAATATACAAACATACTCAGGCCTACAAAACGTTTTATTTGAATTTAACGCCCCTAGGGACGAGCTACCAAATGACTCATTTCAAGTTACCCAGCATTTGCGATTTTAGATTGGGTCGTGAGTTGAATTAACGAAATGGTCCTTGCTAGCTACTAAACATATGGCCGCTAGTTGCTAAACAGCAGCAACACCAGATTTAACTTTAATAATATAACGCCAGCAAAGATGTCACATGTAAGTGGCTTAACTGAAAAAAAAATCAAAATTGCGAGTAATATGCAACTGGCACCATATTAATTATATGCAAAACAAACGTAGGACTCAGCCAAACAGTTTAGCTTGGAATTGCTAACGCATAAACAAAGGCAAATACATTGAATTCAAGATGAACATCGAACTAAAATCATCATTATAGATTATTACAAAAGCTATCGAATAAAATGATCCGCGGATTCCGTCGTACGACGAGACCTCAACGAACAGATACAATTGTAGATATGGTACTGATTAGCGCATTCAAAAGCAAGCTCTTCGCTCAATCGCCGGATAACGCTCAAATATCAGCGAAACTAATATTATTAACAAATAGAAAATTCAGCATAAATTTGAAAATACACAAAGTAAACAAAATTGGTAAACAATAATTGATGATTGTTTAGTAGTTACAAAATTACAATTAACCACCATAACAAACGCGGTTCGACAATCTATGTGGCTTCAAACGGAGTAGGAAGTGTAATGAAGATTGCTGCAACTCGGCGTAGAAATAAAAAGCCGGAATAAAATCTACAATCGGACCAAAAAAAGTGTGAAACTCCACGTGCGTTTGTCGTTGCAAGCTTACACTAATTGGTTTGAAAAGTATGATCAAAAATTGTTTTCATCTAGTATGGCTATGGAATAGCTCTTAATTAATGAATGCAACTATATTTATAGTTGAATGTCAAACCTGACATTTAATTTTTAAGTGACTTATAGTTGCACTCATAAATTAGGAACTTTTCCATAGCCATATTAGAATAAAATAATTTTTGATCATACTTTATATTGCTCGAAGAACTAGAATATGATAATTGCAACATGCATTATTTACTCAAAAACTGCATAACGATAACTACGCTGCTACTCCTAACAATTACGTAAGTAAGAAGCACCCCCTCATCTGAAGGTGGCGAACCCACATGGGTGGGATAAGTCGCAATTTGGTCAAAACTATCCCTGGTACCAGGTGGTAATTTCTTTTTTAGTGTGTGATTTGTAGCCCAACAGATGGAGAACACCAACGAACGGATTTTTAACATTCGAAGGTTTGCGGTAGATTTACCTACTAAAGCACTAAAAATATATATATATATGTTCGAATAGCAACCAACCCTACAGAGGCCAACCAACCATCCGAGAAAAAATATTAACCTAGGGTTGTAGGGATCCTCTGGGTTATTAAATGGTATTTGTAAATTCTCTCCCCTCTTTTAATGCAGTTAGGTAATATTTTTGGGTTGCCTACGCTTGTGGTTTGATTTTGTAGTGGGGCGTGAGGATTGCCTACATAGTTTATGGTTTATTTAGAATTGACATGTTTGCTTTGTTGAAGATTTTCCGTATACAACTTAAGGGTAGAGATATTTCCAGTTCTCATTTTTTGGAAATTTTGTCACTCCACTTTACTTCCTATTCCTTAAAAGACGTATTTTTGGGGCATCTGGTGACGAACGCTTAGTAAGCTTTGGTATAATGGTTTGACTAATTGCCGCATCTATATGAATTGAACCACAATTACGGTATTTTTAAAGTAAACCAACCTTTTAGCGATATGCAAGCTCATATATGGAACCGTTCGATTGCCCTACCTTCAGGTGTTTTATTTTTGGAGTAGCCCTTAATATTTTTCACATTATCACCGATAACCTTTCGCGTATCTTTGAATGCTGATGGTGTCCCACATATATTTAACTGCACATCGCACGCTGAGACAAACCCCACTACCTGGTAGCAACGTATTCGTTCTAGCCCGATTGCGACTGTTGTTTTTCGACGCATGTGGTCGGCGAGTTCAGGTTAGACGAACTATTATCAAGTTTTTGCATACCTGAGGCCAGTGCTACCGCCCCCTCGCTTTAATAGAAATCACGTAAATCACTTGTTGAAGTAAATTCTTATGGGGATTACTTTCTGTATATTTTAATTCGTTGTAATTTGTAATTAGTAAACAACAATCTGTTTACAAATTTCACTTACCTTATTTTACTTTCGAAACGTATACTGTCTGTTTCTATTTATAAAATAAAAAACACACCAAAGTATACTAATGCCCGCCTTTATTTGGCGATTGGGACAAGAAGATTACTTTGGATGCGATAACCAGTACCATATCTATAATAGTGTTTGTTCGGTGAGGCCCCGTCGTGCAACAGAATCCGCCGATCATTTTATTCAATGGTTTTTCAATACTAGGTGATGCTTTTTTCAAATATGTTTTTCTACTTTACCGAATTTTTTCCAAGGGCCCTTAATTAGTCAAATAATTTTCTACTTGCAATAAAGACCCGTATGCTATTCATTGAATACATCTTTTCTAAAAATCTATATTATAATATTTTAGATCTAAACTCTGGGTTCGTTTTAAATGCAATGAACCTTGAGTTAATTGTGTAATAATAATTGTTCGTTTGAATATAATGAATTATATTTATTTTATGTATTACCCATATTTTTAAGTTTATTTAGTTGAACCTCCAACGATTGTTTACTTATTCTGGTTGTATTTATTTGTAATTAATACAATAGATTACATCGTCGCAGATCAGCTTGTTACCGAAAACTAATATTTAATTTCTTATTTTGATAAATATTATATTTCCCTTGGAGAATACAATTAGTATTTGGATTTGTGGAACCGCCACCATTAATTTAAAGTAGGCATCACTGAATCGTTGAAACATTATATGCGTGCTAATAAGCGATTTTGTTCAGTAAAAACGCCGCGTAGCTTCAGATTAGCTATGCAAATTATATCATCTACAATCTGTCCGAATTTAATAAAGCAGACTATTGATACTATACCTAGTTATATAGCTTTTCCGAATTAAAACCGTGCGTTTATGTATTTCACTATTTATAAGCAGAACATTGGATTAGATATAAAAGGTTAATGTTTCAAACAACTTTTGTTCCAACAATTACAGTTTCTAGACAAAATAATCAAGTGTAACCAGTTCGAATTTAGTAGCTTTATTGGATTAGTACTTAATTTACAACTTGTTATGCGAGGATTCTTACTAATTTTAGAATCAAGGCCTGCAGGACAATAACACTAATAATAATTAAAAGATAACAATAGCTCACATAATTATTGTAGTTCAAGACTTCGTAGCTAAAGTAAAGTGGCTACAAAGTTAAACAGGAACAGTAAAACTTCAGAGAAGTTTACAAAAGCTGGAAATAAATTATTGTAAGGGGGCAAATTTAGCGCTACAAAGTTTCAGTATCCAGAAGTAAATCCTCGAGTAGATCTATTAAAAGCAAGATCGCTGGGCTCGTTCGCAACCTTCAATTGGAAACAGCCTGGATTTCTCTTTAAGCAAACAATTGCTCAAACAATTTCAATTAACAATAGGTTGAACTTGCGAGACCTGTTGGATGTGACGTATTAGTATAATATATTCCAATAACTTAATAACTGTAAATTCAACGATCAAACATGTGTATTTGCTTAAAAATGGTGTTCTAAATAGTTATTTAAAGAAAAACAAGAACAAACTAAATGTTAATCATCTGAATATTAATATTTTGTTCTTAAAATGTTGATCTTGTTTTTGTCTTAGCAAAAAAGTATGCTATTTGACTTACAGATTTGTAACTAAACAGACTGTAAAATCTACCTAAAACAATTTTAAGCAGGGTTTAATTATACAAAACTTGGCTTATTTTCGCAAGTTTATCACAGCTTTAGTGTAAATGTTCTAATTTTAGCATTTTATCATTCGCTTTATCATAATAAAAATTATTGTAATTAGTGGCGGCTCGCTAAATGGAACGAAAGAACCGTGGATCTACTGTAATAACCAACTCATTTAAGATTTGTTTTAATTCAGAAAGGAACATTTTTTGTACTTCTTCCCATTTTAAAGCTTAAACAAAACACGAGTAATTTTTATTTCATGAACTGTAGGACCGGCTCTGGTTACTTTCAAGGTCGAATTTGTGCTAAATCGAAGCGGTTCCTTAGCTTTTCGACAGTGTGGGCCAGCGGCAAGAAGTAGGTCAAAAGGTAAGAATATTTTTATATTCAATGGGAGCCGCCTGGCTCAGGCAGTCAAAGCCGTCCCGGTCTGCGATAGAGCGTATCTCGAGTGTCTGTTTACTGATGCTTGCTTACAATTTTCGCACGTAGATGTCTAAATGCCCATATGCGACATATTTAAATCTCGATATAGGTATCGGACTCTGTATTTATCCGTAAGGGGGAGGAAAATGCATTTTAGGATCAGTGGTTGACTGTACCACCAAAATTCTCGACGAGCAACCGCTGATTGGAACGAAAATTAAAGAAAACGGATACTTATTAAGAATTTTTATAGAATTCGCCGTAAGGATTATGGCTTGTTTGCTATATCCTTGCTGTTTCAATTACAAACATGATTGAACAATTTCTACATTAAAATATGATCTAATATTATATTTGCAATCACTGTATGATCTCATAAATTCAGAACTAGACATATATTGAATTATAAGTAGTACGCATACGATAATCTTTAACTTTTAGTTCTAAGAAACATCAAGAGTCAACAGTTGCTAGATAAAATAAATGTAATTTAGCTGCTTAATATTCTCCTCTGCTGATAGATGCCCAAATAAACTAACGCGAACGAATCTGTACAATTAAATATTTTAATTAGAAATTGTATCTACGTATTATTTTATTTTTTCAATTGATATATTGCATTTGCAGGTAATTATTTAAATGACGTATCTTTAGTTAGTAGACTTTTACGCATAAGTGTACTGTGAAAAGTTACATATAATGCAAATATGTCAAGAATTGTCCGTTCTCTAATTAATAACCAAACTGGTTGCTGCTAGTATAAGTAATTGTGTGACAGCATTCACATATTTGTTAATAAACAGACCATGGATTGAAAATATTTACCCTTTTGACCCGTCGTAAATCGATCTGCATATAATATATTTAACCTGCATTAAAAGATATATAAGAGGATCGCCTTCTCCACTGACTATATGAAAATTTAACCATAAATCTATTTATACGTGTTTAAACAAGCAATTTGTTTACGTCGCTTGCCTTATTTATGTAAATTCCATACGACCACCCAGAGCGTTAAGGCAATCGAAGTTATCTAAACTGCAATAATTCATACTAAGTGCTTATAAAATCAGGATAGCTCTCAAATTTGCCTGATTTGAAAATTACATCGTGTATCAAAGAATCTTATAAAACGGACAAATTATTCTCCAACTCTAGATACAGAACGTGAAGATGCTGCAAAGTTTTAAATTAAAGTCAACTTCAACAATCATTGAATGTCGGTAAACTGTGGGTGATTGATTCTGTGATAAACTATTTATCAATAAAATAATTGCTGCATATTGCTGTCTTGTCTGCATGTTTGTTTTGCAAAACCAAATTGTTCAGTTCCTGTTCAAATGGAAATATTTTGGTTTGGTCTATTTTTGAATAATTTTTTGAATAAAATGTGTTGTTCGTTTATTATAAGTTATTGCTAGTAACATATACCGGGTGACAATGAGACTAGGGCCATGCTTTATATCTTCTTTATTTATGAATTGATTTGGATAAAATTTTACACCAAGATACTAGACATAATTTCTAATTGGCCGATAGATAGAGTCAAAATGGTACCAACTTTGATTTTTTAAATAGAACACCCTGTATATTTTATGTTTTTCTGATTCTATGAGTAAAATTACATATAATAGTCTTGCCAATTAAAAAAAACATCCATTTAAAAAACAAAGTTAGTATCATTTCCGGTAAAACCGGAAGTTAACCATTTTGAATATATATTGCAATGACTTCACGTTTCTGTACCATAAGTATTTAATTCAATTGCCCTGCTCTGCTAGCTGTGAGTATTTATTTCTTATTTAAAAATTAATTTCAAATGATTTCTCTTTTAAAAATAATTATTGCCATGAAAACTCAATCATCAGGGTTAGGTTCTTTTATCTAGTTGTCTTATATTTGACTTGTCATATTTAGAATAAATTTCAATTGTCAAATGACCTTAAATGTCACTTATCTTGAATGAATTCAAAATAATTCTTCTACTTGTAATCAGATACGACCAACGTACACTGTTTTCAATATTATTATGATGTATGACTTTCTCTATCTTTTATAGTAAGTAATAACTCTTTTAATTATTGCAAGTAATAAATATTGTTCATCTACTTCATTTTTATTCTAGACTAAACTACTAACCAACCTTATTGACTCTACTAATTGCACATCCAGCACCACAGATCCCCTTGTACAACTAGTCACCACACGAACACGTCCAACTGCAATTAACTGTCAAACCAATTTACAGCCATTAAATCCTCCAGAAAATATCCAAATATTTGAAGAATCCAACCTCCTTTTACCAAGACTGCACCTATCGACTTATATATTACTCCTTCACAACCCTCTTCTGTCAGTAAACTATCCTTGATGTACTCCAACTAATATTACTTCTTTTCAGGTTTAATTGTCACGATGATCTGTCCTCTGCATGAAAATGAAATATCCAAATACCACCAATCACTCAGAATGATTTCCAGGAAGATACATCAGTCCTTCATCACGGCTCCTACACTTGCAGTAATCCACACCAGTCAAATCCTTTTCACTCCTTCCCATAAACTGTATCAGTTCCAATAAAGCAGCTCAATCCAAATCTATTCAAATACTGTAGTTTTCTGGTTATTTCTATCTAATTAACTGTATTGCACAATCTCTTCACCGATTATGTACTTGTATCACTTCAAAATTACTTTCTCATATTTTTGTACCACGTAGATTTGTTAAAAGCCCTGTTATTTGTATACCACCAAAATATTTATACAAATAAGGCATAATTTCAAATTTTTTATTATATCAAAAAGGAGTTCTCAAAATTCTGTATACATTTTATGAGTTTTTTATTCTTACTTCCAAAACAACTCTCCTAACTACCGTATTTTCATTATTGATGCTTACTATATTAAAATATACATTTGATACCTACGTACTTTGTTATCTTTTAATATTTTAATTTGGTCTGTCGTATCTGATATCAGTAGTAAATAACTTCAATTTTTTAACATCTTACTTTATAAATTAAACTATATGAAATTTATTCTTTCCATTCTCATTTCTTAAAATATAATCTCTATTTAAAATTTAATTCAAATAACCTTATATATTCTAAACTTTTGCAAAGACTGACTACAATGCTTTACCAAATTCTTTTATCGTATTTATCATCAAACTATATCCACTCTTATGATATCATAACAATATATATCAGCCAATCAGAAATTATGTCTAGTATCATGGTATAAAATTTTATCCAAATAGATTCATAAATAAAGAAGATATAAACATGGCCCTAGTCTCATTGTCACCCGGTGTAATAAGACATATAATTGGCTAAATGTAATCGCTCGTCATGTTTACTACCAAGGAAGATATGTAGTTATTTATTTTATTAAACCTTATTCCACAATTATATACTGTTGTAACACGGGCAATTTCTTCAACAGAAGTATTACCAAATTGCTTAAACTCGAAAACTGGAGGAATCATTTTGAGCAAAATTACAACTTCTGTATTAAGTTAAAGATACCTCTATATTTCACTATCATTTAAAAAAGACTGAAAATTTTGATTGTCTCTCATGACAGATATACACGTATGTACGAGTTACAAATATACATTCGCCAATAGCTAAATTTACTGAGTTTGAATTAGTTATGAATAATTATAATCCCACAGTAATGTCTAAGGTACCTGGTACACCGCGTGCTTAAACTTTGTCCATAACAAAGAAGAAAAAATGTTAATCAATGAAACATGGATAAATGATGGAAAACAAGATAACCGCATTGTATTACAGAACTATACGCTCTACCTCTGCATGCATTTATATAAAAAAACGAGATTAATGTAGCACAAATAACAGCCCAAGATGTTGTATACAGTATGTCCCCGGATTGAGTTTACAAACGGGTAAAGCTAAATTGAAGTGTCTTTACCTTCGACTTTGAAAGAATACGGTTGAGATGACTCGCTGGCGGCCTCGCGGTGTTTGACCATTCACCCAATTAGCTTAGTTGTAGGGGTGTTGACGAAGAGCAGGAATGGCGGAGTAGAGAGCAAATGGCTAACTTTGTAGTTTCATTATATTATCGGTTAGATGTACAACTATTCTAAATTATTTACAACCAAGAAATAAACAGAATCAAATATAAACTAAGAGCGGTCCCGGTGACTAGGCTTCCCAAACTAGGAGTAAAAATATCTTAACGTTCCTAATAATACTGAAACAATAGAATAAAAGAGTTAAAGCAAAAATAGACAAAATTTTATTTGACCAAAATTTTCGAGGTTTTATACCAGGTAGACATATAATCCGCATGCAATAAATAGTTTTTGAGTTATACCAGCGATAGGTAGACAGTCGAAATTAAGAAAACCTGTTTTTCGTCATCTAGGGACCCTGAAACGTGGCAATCTGAGTAAATTTCGGACGGTGATTTTTTCGAGATTACAATACTGCTAAATATAAACGTAAATGTTCCTGAGCAAAATATAATTCACAGGACATAGCTATTTGCTGTCGTTTTTTTTAATTAAAAAGATGAATTGATTTAAAAATATGATCTTAGAGCCACACAACATGACATATTGTATTAATAAATCCGATAATGAAAGAATGTTGAGTGAATGTTTAGTATAAAGATTGTATCCTAATTGGATGTCAAAACGACAAGTGTTTATGTAAAATTCAATTAAAGTGCTTAATAAAGCAAATTTGATTTAGTGACGAAGGAAAAAGATAAAGCAATTAAAAGGTCAGTTTCTAAATTCGACATCCTATTTTGTAAACTCTGAAATGTTATATGAATAAATGACAACAAAGAAATATAAATTGTCGTAAATAAAAACACTATCAACCAGTAAGCTTATGTGTTAATTGAAAGGTGGTGTAAGGTAAACGGTTATAGTAGTTTGTTGAAATAACAGGTGGAATGGCAATGAAAATGAGTTAATTGGAAGGATGGATTGTGGGCGAAGGTATTTTATCCTACTTTTCATTACAAAAATTCAGGTTACACCATTAAATCAGGGACCATAAAAATAGTAATGTATCGAACCATTTAAACTACTTTATCATTTCCTTCACTAAATGCCATTTATATTTTATGTTTTCACATTTCAATAAAAAATACATGTTCTTCAATCGAAGGGAATAAAACTAAATGTTTTACATTATTAGCTGAAACGATAAATTATTTGATTTGTTATTGTCAAGAATTACATTTCAAACTTCTACATCTATTTTGAAAAGAAATAATTTTTGCACGATCAACTGCAATGCGCTTATAAACATGGAATTTTACTGTCTGCCGGAAATATGTATTAAATAAGATGAGATTGCGATTGCACTGTTACTGTGTTATCGCATTTAGCGCTAATATTCCTATTTCGCCTGGATGATCTTGGTTTCGGGCATGACTTTAGTCTTTGTGCGTACCGTGGATCTTTACCTTCCCGTTTTATGCGGTGATAAGACCAGATCGCTGCGGCTCGTCGCTCGCCACACCCTTGCGTGTTTGACCTTATCGCCTCATGTTTGAGTTGAAGAAGTTATATTAGCACCACCGGTAGGCGGGTTTTCGGCGGTGTAACGACGTTTCAGGAACTTTGTTTGGCTGGGATTTCGGCACTTCTCGGGGTTAGTTTTTGCATCTTATGTTTACGTCACAATTTATGCGGAGTCGCTCTAATTTGCGCTATTGGTTTGCAGCCGTTAGTATCGGGTCAGTTTCCCCGATTGAATGTCTTCTGTGTAACCCAGTAATGATCTTATGCAGCTGATTGTGCCTAGCGCTATGTTACTGCCTTGGGAAGACTACTTTGTGGGCCCTTCGGGGAAAGGTTTCACGTTTGCAAATTAACCATTACCGAATTGTGTTAACTTTTTTGTGCAATGCTGACTTCTACTCGAATAAGCACTTCAGGCCCCCGTGTGTGTCACTTGAATTATGTTAAAACATTTTTGAGCTATGCGAATTGCCAACGGATTCGATAAAATTCCTACAGAATTCATTGAACAACGAAAAATTTCAAATCGTTTGCGATAATGCTAGAAGTTATCTTGTAAGATTTCGTTTCATTTGATGCTAGATGGATTAATACAAAAATTACAAAATTTGTTTCGAAAATAATTGCAATTTGTAGGTTAACTTAGGTGTAACCGTCATAAACTTTTATTGAAATCACTACAACCTTTAGTCTATTATATTAGTTTCTATCGAGTCTGTTCTGTTTTAAACGCTCAAGGTCTGACTAAATACGCACAATTTAAACAACTTCAATTATTCAGTGTCATTACTGGATCCCTGTGCGACACATCAAGTCTCAAGGAATTAATGTCGTCATACGCACACATTGCGATAACCAAAATCAGTCGCAAACATGTGTTTAGTGCCTACAACCGCGAGACCTTGGCCCTGGTAATTAAAACAGCAATAAACGGCCGCACGTTGGCGCACATGGGAGGCAGTGATGCAACAAACATATGCAGTAATTGTTTGCACACACGGTTATGCACAACTGCATCTTTTAAATATCTCCCCATCTGCGACGCTGACAGCGGTTATGAAGTAATTACGACCTGAGCAGACGGCAACGGGGTTTTTAAAATATGAATTTACGACGCTATGGGGTGCTATTTTGGGATTGTTTAAGTTAGTCGAAATTTAAGTAATTAGCGTTGCTAAAATTGCTTCGAAGTCGGGGGGCGCATTGCTAGTTCAATCTTGATCGACAGTCGGCGCTTTTGTGCGTTTGTCGAGAAGCCGGGATTAATTAAGGATGCTTGCTTAATTAAATCTTGTAAATCCGGGAATATGTTACGACTACGTAATACAGCCTTACGATTCTTTGACTTAAAAGATCCGTATTCCATGAAATAAGACCAACGTACGACCAAAGTAAATGAGCTTCGGGGTATACCGGGTGACAATGAGACTAGGGCCATGTTTATATCTTCTTTATTTATGAATCGATTTGGATAAAATTTTATACCAAGATACTAGATATAATTTATGATTGGCTGATAGATATAGTCAAAATGACTGACTTCCGGTTTTACCGGAAATTATACTAACTTTGATTTTTTAAATGGAACACCCTGTATATTTTATGTTTTTATGAATCTACGAGTCAAATTACATATGACAGTGTTGCCAAATTTCAATTTTTTAAACAAAAAAACTGTTTTTTTAATTTTTATATTTTACCATAGAAGGGTTGACTTGGAAAAATATATTCTAATTGACTCTAGCAACTCTTAAAAATAGCTATTTTATCAATAAGGTCAATAACAAATCTTTAATAAAAGAATATAATTTTCTAAACTCGTTTTTTAAGAAAATGTCACTTTTTTTAAATGGCACCTACTAAGGGAGGGCCATCTTGCCATTGGATAGAAAATGTAATTACCAATCTAACGATATGTATCATGCACTACTTTATCTTTATCTGAAACTGAAAATGAAATAATTAATTATTTGTTTAAATCTATTTAAAAAACCAATGTTTGTGTCACTTCCGGTGAAACCGGAGGTGACACTAACTTTGGCTCTTTAAATAAATCACTCTATATGTTTTATGTTTTCGGAATCTACGACTCAAATTACATACAACAGTGTTGCCAAATTTTGCTTTGGTATTATTAGTTAGTACATACAAATATTTAAAAAAATAATTAATTAATTAATTTTCAGTTTCAGATAAAGATAAAGTACTGCATGATGCATATCGTTAGATTGGTAATTAAATTTGCTGTTTAATGGCAAGATGGCCCTTGGTAGGTGCCATTTAAAAAAAGTGACTTTTTCTTTAAAAACGAGTTTAGCAAATTATATTCTTTTATTAAAGGTTTGTTATTGACCTTATTGATAAAATAACTATTATTGAGAGTTGCTAGAGTCAGTTAGAATAGAGTTTTCCAAGTCAAGGCCTACTATGGTAAAAAATAAAAATTGAAAAAAAATTTTTTTTGTTTAAAAAAATGAAATTTGGTAAGACTATCATATGTAGTTTGACTCGTAGATTCAGAAAAACATAAAATATATAGGGTGTTCCATTTGAAAAATCAAAGTTAGTATCATTTCCGGTAAAGCCGGAAGTCAGTCATTTTGACTATATCTATCAGCCAATCATAAATTATATCTAGGATCTTGGTATAAAATTTTATCCAAATCTATTCATAAATAAAGAAGATATAAGCATGGCCCTAGTCTCATTGTCACCCGGTATTTATTATTGGGACAAAATTATAACCAATTCAAAAGTATACAACGAAAGGAACATTTACTTTTCTCAAAGAAACAATGTTCATGGCATTAAACACAAGTCTGGTGAATTTTCTATTAATCTCTCCAATATTCTAAACAATCTAAACTATAATAGCAAAATATTCTTTACAGGATGATCAAAAAATTATTCCACTAACTACGGAATGCAATACATTCCAATTGTAGTATGTACTAGTATACGGAGTACATTTTATAAAGCTCCTTGTATCTGTTTTTTACATGAACGTATCATATTTTTCTAAAGAGTAAAGTGCAACTTTCATTTTAAACACGACAATATAGAACTACATCCGGATCCGATAGCAGATTCAATAAATTGAAAATAATATTACACTGCAATTTTCACATTCTTAGGAAAGCGAGTCTTAAGCTGGGTACCCACTTGTTGCGTAACCGCGCATCACCGTTGCGTTTCTTTATACATATCACAATTTGACACGCACCGGATTATATCAGCCATTTGTCGACTTTTCGTGGTCACATCAAAGGTACGATACGGCACTTAGCTGAAGGGCTGTAGACGAAGTGCCGTGTCGTTACCGCGTTGTAACGTTGCATGCTCGTCCTGAGCCGGAATTACTCTTGTTTAAAAATGCTTGACTCAATGGAAGATACGTAACTAAAATTCAAAATCCTCATGAACTTTTGGTATTATCTACTCACAGACTGGAACTTTAAGTCGATCAAACACTATAGTTCACTGTTATAATGTACAAAGGTATACGAGGAAACTGTTAATTGCAGAAATGAATCATTGCTGCAGTCAGAAAGAAATTGAAGGCGGATGCAACATCTTGTATCGTAATCCTATACCCTCTGTTGTGATACGAATATGCAGTGATATAATGGGAGAAACTAGCTAATGTTGTACCGTATGGTATCACTGAATGATACGCAACAGTGATACTTGAATGCACAACAAGTGTGTACCAGCTTTAGAGAGCTATAGCGCTGAGAAACGGTAAATTTATGTAGTTTGGTATACCTACGTGATTTTTCTGTAGCATTCAGTAAAATTGGAAAATATTTGGTATAATTCCGAAAACGATAGTTTCTGCAATGATAGGAATGTTTTTCATAACAACTCCTTAGAGTTTTGTCAATTCTAATTGCACATTGACATAAAAAATCGAGCATGCAGCTTGAAATGAGCTTAAATCACAAAAAGTTGAATGTCAATCAATTTAGTTATATCTACTTTGAATTCGAATGTCCAACGGCATCCAAAAAGATCGTTTAAAACGATGTGGTGTAACGCCCCGTTTCAATTTCTTTTCAATAGCGCGATCTAGCAATTAGCATCTTTTTTCTGACCACCTTATATTAAATAATATAGCAAAGGAACTCAGGTTTATCGCATAAAACGCCTGGCATTCCTAAGTAGGCCCGTTTGAAAACAGTCGAATCGCTCTATTATTGATTTTTTACGAAACGCGCTTCGGGGATCTAAATTCATGGAGTAGGCTGAAACCGCTCTTGTTTTAAACAAACGAAAACTGCTAGCGCGGTATTTCTTCACGAACGGCCGCAAACGGCTTGGTAAGAATGCTCATCTACTTAATCTTTGCATACTAATTTCGATATTTAGGTCGGCTTCCCTGCGGCTTCCATAAACGAAAACCGCCCACGTCGTTGTTGTCTGCACAAACGGCCGTGAACAGTTTTGGTAAGAATGCCTCTTCTAGTTCAATTTCGCACACTAAATTCAATATTTAAACCGGCTCCCATGCGGTCTCCTTAAGGGTTATTCTACAGTTGTTAAAGAATAACAAGGCCTCCGTTTTTCGCTTCTACGTGCAAGCTGGCCAGACGTGCCAGAATACCTAGGCCGCCTTTTGCTCGCAGTTAGCTGCTCTCTTTGATAGTAGATTCTATGAATTATGCAGCCAAATCCGGCTTAGAAGTCTTCTTGGACAAGATGCAGCATACTAGGATATCCCTTCACGATCGCTGAACATGACAACTAACCAAATTGTAAGTACATGCAATTCTCAGCGTTTTTTCATCGACAAAGGCAGACGCCACAACTATAATCAGTTCTTACTAAGGCCTTAGAAATTCAAACTAAAGCGTATTTAATTACTCTTTTATTCAATCAATTATTAGCCTAAACAGCAAGCATTCATTGTTTCCAAATTGCTGCAATAATTATGTACCTGAAACTCACATCCGCCGCGTCCTTTGGGCGCCGTGCACATATGTCAATTGCGATATCACAGGTGGTTATCCTGAGTTGTGACTTAAATACTTGGAAGTTGATTTCTATTTATGGTTTATTTATTTGTTAGGAAATTGTTCTACAAACCTAAGTTGCTGTCACTTTAGCCTTCATGGCTTGTTTATAATTCATGTGTTACTGCGATTTTTGGGTTGATTACATTCCCCTTTTGCTATTAATATTTTTGTGTTCTTTCCGCAACCCCTTCACCTGTACAATTTATATAGCTTTGTAGCGAAGCACTAAAGGTAGCTGGTGTATTATTAATTAGCGAGTTTGGTTTTTTATGTTGTGAGTAACAACAAGGCGCCCAAATTTTCATAATTCTACTGTTCAGTTTTTAGCCCGAAGCATTTTCTTGCCTAGTCCTTACACCACGCCATATTCTGCGGAGAGTTAAAAGAGCTAGCCCAGGCCGTGACCACCCTTCGGGGCGGTACAGCGAAGCACTCAGAACTAATCGACACGGATGTATCGTTAAAAAAAGGACCGATTAGATCATTGTTGTCTTTATGAGTCGCGAACAGTCATTTGTCGTTACAATAACGTAGTTTTTAAAATACGTGCATGTAATACGAAGTGCTATTACGAAATCAACAAAGCAGTAGTTAAAATCTAATGCATTTAAAACAATATTATTATTAAACGATAAAGTATTTATAAGTTCTTTTATTTGCTTAGTTACCTTTGTTTGTTAGAGACTTACTAAAGTTTTGAATCCGTTCTGGGGCACCTTGTACGATAAGATTCAATTTGGGTCTAACATGAAAACATGGTTACAGCTGCTAATAAAAAATGTGCCAACAAGTGTTTTTGAGTTTTAAACACAAATTAGAAGTTTTTTCCACTTTACTCGTATATGAGGCGTATAGATGCAAAGTGCGACATGTCACAAATTTTGCGAAATGAGTTAAGCACATCGCTGGATTCTACATTAAAGCCTGCATCCGTTAAAATGTATTTCAGCGACAAAATCCGACATGGAACACGACAATTCGCTTTTAAAAAGTGCTTCAAATGCAAAGTGCGACAAGTCCATTGACAATTTTTGTGCAAAGTGCGACATGTCCACGTGAGCCAATAAGATGTCAAAATCAGATCACATGGTCATCCTCACGTTGTAGAACACTCATATAGTATATTATACTATATACCACAATTTAGCAAAGCGGCGAGAACCAATTGAATTTTTACTGAAGCTAATCAGATGCCGCTAGGTAGTACCTAATTTTGTTAATCACCTAAATTAAAATCAAAATATTATTACTGCCCTGTTTTAGCGATATAAAATCAGAAACGTATTCTAACAAAACATTGATGAACATGATAGAAACTAAATAAAAAGCAATGACATAAAATCATACTAGCTGTTGAGGTTTATTCTAATTAAAATAATTTTTCATACCTAAATTGAATTGTAAATAAAAAAAATACGTTTTAGATCGAATATTGTTGAAGAGCGTTCAAAATTATGTAAAAATATCGGAATGTTTCTAGTAATAAATGAACAGTAAAAGGAAACACTTAGTGATGCAGCTCCCAGGTGGAACTCGCTTCCTAGGTCGCACCGATAAGCATATACGTCAGTTTGTTATCGGTGCTTTATAAAGTACACGCTGACGATAGAACCGATGGCGGACGAACTGCGCCCGATCGGTGACGATGAAAACGTGGCAGATGCAAACAACCAGCAAGGCAGGCACAGCACACGTTTAAATATCGGGGTGTAATAGTCATGTAAATCTCGTAGATCTTACATTCTTACAGTACTTATATAATGTTTTTGAAATATTCTTTTTCCCTAGTCGTATCAATTTACACTTAAAAAAAATAGTAATACTATATGTACCTAGAATATTTTTCCATTTTGTTGATTGTTTTTCTCTGGAGAGGAAATTTAATGTACAACCTCAGCATAGTTTGAAAAGCCAATACTATAAACGATAACATTTAAAACTGTTGTCATATCCTGTCGCTATAATAGGCAGGAATGATTCGCAACTGTTCAAAGTCTAGTTTAAACTATTTTCATAATTATTAACCTCGAACAAACTATTTCCGTATGTTCAAATCTTTTCATTAATAATTAGAAGTATGGCTTGGATACCAGTATGCTTCGAGGTTGGTTTTAAAAAAACTAAATAAAGAATCCTATAAGGTAGTAGAGGCGTAATCCCGATGTCCAATGTAATGTTAGTAACCACATCGTATCAAATCAATTGACAGGGTACTAAGAAATGGTCTACAAAGATTGTTTTTTTATTATAGAAGTAATTGAGATAGCGGAACCTGGAGTCCCATAATTTTTGATAAACAGAAAAAAATATTTGATTTAGCCATACACATAGGGGGTTCATGTTGGCCTTAACGTGTTCAAAAACTTGTGACATAATTATATAATGACTGTCCCGTTTAATTTTCATTAGATAACGGAGAAATTTCTTCTTGGTAGAGTTTAGAGACATGAAGATTTACAAAACTGCTTCTTTTTCATGAAGTAAATATCTCCGAAAATGTATTGCGTCCCTAAATCTGATTAGGATGATCATTTTTATCATTATAATGTCTACAGATTGCGGCAGGCAACTAGGACCGTTGCAAAAGCAAGAAGAATATGTATATTAATATTAATTCTTAGTAATTAGTACTAATATAATATTACACTTAAATGTGCAAAGGGTGCGGCCTATTTGAATAGGCGCCTTTTCAATTCCGAGTTCTTTAATAATAGGGATGAGGCTCGCAATATTTCTTATATTCACGCAAAATGTTTCCCACCCACTTAACAGGGCTTGCAGTTTTCACAACATGCACTTGTTCAGCACGTACATGTCTTTTGTGCAATCACTGTCTTCCAAAACTAATTTTTGCCATTTTATAACTGCACAACTCCATTAAAACCAAGCATCTATTCTAATCTTTCTGTAATAATGATAATAATAATTTTCGTGTACATTTCTGAAACAGAAAGCCCTCGGCCGTTGAAAAAAATGAATGACAACAAGTTGATATTGAAACTGTGCATATCCAATAAGAACAGAATAATCAACAACTAGAAATTATTTGTTTTGTTACTAAGGCTACCAATCACGCCCTACTCGTTATAAACGTGTAGTAGTTGAACCAGCCTCCTAAAAGAAGTGATCCTGCATTAAATTGTCATTGAAGCAGAATCTAAACTATTCTAAAAATGTGTGTATTTTATCGTCACTGTTATAGTAAATGCATGTAAGACCAGCTTCTATAAGGGGTAACGGCTGGTACACATTCAAGATTATGTTCAATTAAACATGAATATTCACAATACCCGAATTTCAGCTACAGATGCTTTTGGATTTCGATTGTTACAAATTGTGAAAGGATATCTCGGATTGATAAAAATTCTGAAATTTAAAAATAGAAAGCACTCATGGGGCGTATATTCAAGAATAACGAAGATTGTAAGAAGGATGAAGCGATTATAAGCAGCTTTTTATATAAACGATCGGAAAACACGTTCCTCAACATAGTCGGTTATCGGTTATCGTAGTTCTTATCTAGACGCATAGAATGTCTAAGAAATTATTATTCAATATGTATGGCTCTTAGTGTTACAAATTCAATTACAGCATCTGCTAGGTACATTTCAGTGTACTAACAGATCTGAATTCGTCCAGAAAATCTCTCTACTGTATGAAAGTTGTTTAAAATTGCTTTTTAGAGTTGCGATGTGTTGACAGAGTGCTTCTACACCTCGCCTCTAGATCACTAACCCTTTGCGTGCGATTTAAAATCCATTAAAGGAATGTACCAGGAATGTAGCGACTCTTTTGCGTGCAAATTCCTCCTCCCTCGCAGCGATCGACCTACACCGAACGCAAGAATGTAATATTGAAGAGCAGGGAATTTATGTGTCCCTTGGTCAGAGACTTCTTTGTTAACGAATTTAAAATTTCAGGAAAACCCGTTCAGGAAAGTTTTCTCGAAGTTTTTAATGCAAAATGTACGTGCCGGTCGCGCTCGTTTTGTAAAAATTACCTCACTCGTTTAAATGCGAAAACTTTTAAAGGCACTCGTGGGGAGCAGTAAATGTAAGTGGAGAAACACACGTCGAGAGCATGCATGCTATTGCAAAGCTATTGCAACAGAGTCGTTTGAATAACTTCCACGAAACCGCAGAAATACGCGTAAAGCTTCATTCAAAAATAATGCGCGCTGGAAATCCTTTGATGTCTCTGAATAAGCGAGGGCCTTAAATGTCGTGTTAAGCACCTTGTAGAGTAAATTAAAGCACGCGCCCTGAGAGGCTCAGGTTAAAAATATATCAGTTCGCCCTTCTGCACAACGCGTTTGCAGGATTCAGGTTAATTACGTTTTTGTATTATTTTTTGAATTTGTCGCTAGTTCTCAGTCGGGACTTGTTTCGCTAATTGACGAGGGATGTTGGAAACTAATTGGGACCTCCTAGTTTGTAGGGTTTAAAATAAAAATAAAAATAAACAAGTGTAACGAACTGAAACCGCCAGTCATTGCTCATGGACTTTTTAATACATTTTAATAACAGAGCTGTATGCTTCCTTTGCAAGAAAAACAAACATTAGTGTTTTCAAAGAATCGTAGTTGACTACCTAAAATAAAAAGCCATTTACAGATGGAACACTAATGTTAAAAAAAGTTATAATAGCTACTACCAATCAAACGTGTCTAGAACTATCTGCTTGCATATCAAGGAAACCAAAAAAATCGAGTGCTTAATGCATTGAAAATTTTAAATAAAGAGATTCTTCCAACTTTTAATGTTTTAATGTCAATGAAAGTAATGATGTGTGCTATACAATTATCGATTTTTGTGGAATAGATTGATATCGAATTTTGTATAGGTAACAGGAGTTGCAATTTTCAGTCAGAATGGAAGTTATATTTTTACTATTAACGGATAGCTACAATAAATCTGAATTGCATACGTCCTACGGAACCGAATACATTTTTGGACAGTACTCCACATCCTGAACGCAAACGTGGCAGAGAAAAAAATCGGTAAAATTTAAAAAAATTATTAGTTTCAGAAAATTTTTAAATTTTTTAATGTTTCATAATTTTTTGGATTGTAATGACAACGTAGAGTGGATATTGCTTAATATGCTTGGTTAATGTTGCACACGCAACAGTTATGTGTTCTGGCGTTAAGCTTGTTAGGTTATGTTAGGCTAGGTTAGTTAGGGTAAACTGGCGGATCTCCAATTTGGTTCTAGACCTGCAAGTCCACATAAATGCAATAGAACGAAGAAAAACCATAAGAGAACAGGTAAACAGTGGCTCATATCGAAACAGAATGTTGTCCATAATAACTGCCCTAGACGTTAGAAATGCTTTTAATTCAACATTGGAGAGAGTTTAATCAAGGCATTAAAGAAACGAGCTATATCTCAATAACTCATAAATACTATAAGCAGCTATCTAGAAGTCCACAAATTATATATTGGTGACAATATGAAGCTCCACCTAACACGTGGCGTCTCACAGGGTTCGATATCGGGACCGACCCTATGGAACATCTACTATGACGGCGTACTTCACCTAAATGCTCTAGGGGTTACGTGGGTTACCTTGCGTTTGTAGTAACAGCAAAAAATACGTGAGTCCTAGGAAGCAAAACAAACAAAGTGATAAGGAAAATAGGGGAATGGCTGCAAACCAGAAGACTCAAGTTGACACCTCAGAACAGTAAAGTCGTGATGTTGATAAGCAGAAGGAAGATACCGCGAATGAGGGTAACAATTGAACATACACAACTGAAAGGGTTATTAGGTACCTAGGAGTCCACAAGTACAGTGAAGAAACACAAAAAACGGGCAAAATAGGAACTGCCTAATACTAAGGGGAGCAAGGGTCAATAGGAAACGAATATTGGCGTCAGGTAAGTACTCGGTACATATGGCAGTAAGCTTATATAAAGACATGACAACAAAAGTACAACTAAAATATTCTCATATGTATATGTAGTGACTACAGCACGATATCAGTGGAGTATAATTCGTGGCAACCCACCTATGAATTGCTGGGACGAAATCACGAACGACGAGAAAATATATTTAAAAAAAACTAGAAATGATAGCATAGGAGATGGAAGAAGCTAAGAGAGAATGCACAGTGAATTAAACTGATAAGAAACATAAAAATATGGTATGATAAGAGACATGGAAGTAAAGGACTATCTTACACAAATGTTAAGCGGATATAGGGAGTTCCAACAGTTATCTAAGGAGATTTTAAATCCTCAATACTGACGAGTGCTGGTATTGTGGGGAGAACGACGACGCCGAACATTCCTTCTTCAAATGCAATCAATAGTGTATGGTATAGGTACAGAATAGAAACGCAGATAGATATTGGCTTAGAGCTGACATCGGAAAACATTGTGACAACAATGCTTCAAAACGAGAGAATGCGGGTGGATGAAATTGTAACCCAAATACCAAAAAAGTACAAGAAGCACGAGGGATGTATGGACGAGTATAAACATCAACATCAAGCAGATGAAATGAAATGGTGACCTAAAATGTATGAAGATAGAAAAAGCAGATGATAAACGGTCCCCGAGGGGCCACTTGCTACCGGTTAGCCAAAGCGACCGCAACGCCCCCCTTTTAAAAATAAAAAACGGTTAGAGTAGGTTATTTTAGGCTAGGTTAGGCTAGGTAAGGTAAGGTAGGGTAGTGTAGAGTAGGGTAGGTTAGACTACGGTAGATTAGGTTAGGTTAGGCTAGGTTAGGTTAGCCTCTTAGTAACGTCCAGTACAATGAATGAGGATAGATGCCTGTCAAGCTTGCTATAGTTATAAATGCAAAATACGAGAAAGATTTGAAATTATAGCATATAATGCAATTACCAGAGTAAACAAGTGAATGGACAAAAAGAAGCTGAAACTACTTCAGGAAGAAACGGCAGCAGTGACAGTAATAGGGACAAAAAGGTGCGAGACGATAAATATCGAACTTAACTCAACAGAAATCGAAACAAAAAGCAGCTTGAAGGATACTAGATGAAATCCATTATTTTGTATGCAGCTTCAGTTTGGCACTAGGCAATGGAAGAAGAAAAATATAGGAAGATGCTCACTATAATCCAGAGGCGCAGCTCCAGTGGTGTCTAAAATGATACGCATCGGAATATTGGTGAAAGAATGCACAATATTAGCGAGGCAAGGTAATCAAAGAAAAAAGGCGAGCAACAAGAGGCCATAGGAAATGGCAAACAATAGGTAGAAACTCATCGAGAAGAGTATATGGACCAAAATACTAATACGGAACGTGGGGGGTGGATATCCAGAAAGCACGGATGGATGAGTTTCCACCTCACACGTATTATAACAAATGACGAGTGCTTCCAGAGCTATTTAAAATTAATTGGTAAGATGGTAAGTAAAATATGTCTATTTTGCAATGCAGAACTGGACGTGCAGGACAGACCCTGATCAAATGTCAACATTGGGAACAAGAAAGATTCGAATACGCATTAAAATCAGGCGAGAGACTGACAGAACTGATGATCGAAGATAGGGAGAACTGGAAATACATAGGAAGCATGCATGAGACAGAGACAAACAGAAAAAAACTTAGAGAAGGAAATTAGACGGCGACCAATTCATGATATACACAAGCAGTTCCTATGGAAGTGGTGACAAAGGGAGGGTTTTTTGCAGGTAAAGATTCTTCAGTACCTAGTGAGACAAGTCTTCAGTTACCTTTTGAAGGACCCTTCTTCCCGAAGAAAAAAAGTGAAGTTAGGCTAGGGTAAGATAATTATATCACAAAATATAATAAGTTTGAAATTACTGTTATTCATTAATAAAGAATTTTTTGTTCAAAAAATCTTAAAAACTATTTTTCCAAAAATCCATAACTTCTTTATTTTTCGTTTTAGATTTTTACATATTGGTACTTCGGAGGTTATGTACTGTCTGTAAATGTAACCCGATCTTGCAAATTCGGTCTACAGTAATGTAAACTGTTACTTACTTATCATTTAAAATTTTGTGGATTGTAAGAGATTGAGAATAAGGTGCACAAATGAACTAATTAGAACTGTAAAATATCCCTAAACATTTACAGTATGTACTCGAATTGCATGACAGAGAAGAAAAATTATGTAACTTTATCTTTAAAAAACTTAGAAGAAATTTTTTTTGCTTATCGAATAACAAAGATTTATATTATCAAAAACAAATATTAATAGACAGTGCTCAAAAAATTATTAATACTGTAAAATATTGTAAAGAATAAACAACTGACATTTACCATTTAAAAGCGAAATATCACATAAACTAGCATCTAGAATTATAAACTATCAACAAATATAAAATTTCGTAAAATATTTAAATATATTTGCTAACTGTAATTAACCTTTTTTGTTATTTTTTTGTACATTTTTCTGTACATCAATTTGTGACTGAAATTCCCTTAGCATGGTTATAAAACACTTTTTATAAAACTAATTTAAAAATGCGCTTTGGGGGGGGGGGGGGGGGATAAAGAATTAAAAAGTAAAAATAAATAAAGTTATTGTTTAAATTTGGACAAATTTACATTTTCTATTTGATCACATTTTACAATTATAAGGCACTCCTTTCATTTAACGTTTTGTCATTAAATGGAAGATGAAGATAGTATTTGGTATTTCTTACTCTCTTGGAGACAATCAATTTTATATTTCAGAATGTGAATCTTATTCATTCGTTAAGCAACACTTTTTTCCTAGAAGTATTTTCGAAAATGTAACCTAAGACAATTTTTCCTCTGCGACACACACTCCAGAAACACACTGTTCGTTATACTACTAATTATCTTTTTCGTAGCCATCTCAACCAATCAGAAGGCTGGATTTAGTTAAGTTATCTTGTATAATTTCGATTATACAAAATTGATTATTACTTCCTTTTACTATAAAGGAAGTATTGGATTCACCCCAAAAATTCGAAATTGAGTTTTCAACAGATCTTCACGTTTTAGAGTCCCCTGATCCCAAAAAACATATTTTTTTTCATTGGTCTGTCTGTGTGTCTGTCTGTCTGTGTGTCTGTCTGTGTGTGTGTCTGTCTGTGAACAGAATATCTCAAAAACGAAAAGAGGTATGGCGTTGAAACTTCATATATAAGTTTTGTGTACTATGTAGATAAGACAGCAAGCTTTTGAAAAAAATCGCATAACCGGAAGTAGGTGTTTACTCTTGTGATTTTTCAGTTTTTTTCGATTTTTTCAAAAACGGCTCTAACGATTTTTTTTAAACTTTACATTTTTACTACATTTTTAATGTGTATTGATGTGAAATAGGTGATTTTCCAGTTAAATACTTCTAAAGTGGGTTTCTTTTGTTTTTTTGCAATTTTTTAATTAACTCCCATTTTAAATAAAACACCCGGTATATTACTACATTTTTGAATTCACCTTAAAATTCTAGAGAAAATTTGTCTCTTCAACTAACGCTCTATTTTGTACCGTTTTTGTAGTATTTGTAATTTTGAAAATTTTTGACAAATGGCTAAAAATTAAAAATGAAATTTTTGACTAATTATAAGAACACTGTAAAAGGAAGTTGTGTGAGTGTATCACACCAGATTTTTATACTAGAGTAACTTCACTAGGCGACGCAATACATAATGTTTGTCAACTTATATGTCGTTTTCACGGAGATGACTTTCAGATACAAACAAATCGAGCTGCCAATAAAATATTTATTTGTTCGTAATATTGAAATTAACTCAAAAAATAATCAAATCGAATACAATGCGTACTTCGAACAGGTTATACGTCTCAAACTTCCTGCAAAATAACAAATCGTGTCACTTTGACAGAATAATTGTCCCGCTGCGCGGTCGGACTATTTAACCTCTCAAACTGACACTCTTTTATTATTGTGCAACAAGTTATTGATATACCGGGTGACAATGAAACCAGGGCATGTCTCTATCTCCGTTACTTATGAATGAATTTGGATGACATTTGATACAAGGATACTAGACATAATTTAGGATTGACATACAAGAATAGTCAAAATGGCCGACTTCCGGTTTCACCGGAAATAACACTAACTTTGTTTTTTAAATGGATGACTCTTTATATTTTATGCTTTTCGCAATCTACGACTCAAATTACATACAACAGTGCTGCCGAATTTGCTCAAGTATTACACAGAAATATTTAAAAAATTAATTAATTAATTGTTCCTCAATTTTAGATAAAGATAAAGTAGTGCATGATGCATATCCTTAGAATGGTAATTAAATTTTCTCTTTAATTCCAAGATGGGCCTTGGTAGGTGCCATTTAAAAAAAGCGACTTGTTCTTAAAAAAAACGTGTTTAGCAAATTTTATTCTTTTATTAAGGGTTTGTTATTGACTTTATTGATAAAATAGCTATTACTATTAGTTGCTAGAGTCAGTTGGAACATATTTTTTCAAGTCACAGCCTTCTATCGTAAAAAATAATAATTGAAAACAATATTTTTCTATTTGAAAAAATTTAAATTTGGTGAGACTAGTTCATGTAATTGGAGTCGTAGATTCAAAAAAACATAAAATATACAGGGTGGTCCATTTAAAAAATCAAAGTCGGTATCATTTCCGGTGAAACCGGAAGTTGACCATTTTGCCTATATCTATTGATCAATCAGAAATTATCTCTAGTATCGTAATATAAAATTTTATCTAAATGGATTTATAAATAAAGAAGATATAAGCATGGTCCTAGTCTCATTGTCACCCGGTATTACCCGATAATATCGAAGTACTTATAGTATTACTACTGAGAATATAATTTGCTGAATTGTGAGCCAATCATCATCTCTTAAATTTAGGACATTGGCTAATAGGACTTTTTACTATACTGACAATATAACGATTCGCGATTTTCGATTTGGTACGAGCTAACTTGGTTTTGTTTCACGTGTCAACTGAACTAATTTAGAAATAGCATTTGATTTTTCTAGGTTCTCTCGCGCGTTTTAAGCATAAAAAGCAACAAAAAGTGTGTGCTAATGATAAATGCTTGTCTCAAAAGCATATATCATTAGCAATCATACTCACGTAATAAAATAGTATTACACTCTCTCTGGTATATATTTTAAATCATTATATTCTCTTCCTAAATATAATTCGTCGTATGCCTAATAATCTATAATTTGTTAAGAATATAATTTCCTTATAATCCCAGTGCAAGAAAATACAACTCGTCCTATGGCTTCGTTGAATTTTCAGAATTGGGATTATAATTCATAATAGTCATAAAAAAACATCGATAATAAGCGTAGGTACTACTTATTATATTGTCCCTGAATATATTTTCAAAAAAGGCAATAATTCTAATAGACGAATTACAAGCTTAAATTCAAATCTTTAATAAAAATTATTTTTCGAGTAAGAATGCCGTATAGAAATTAATAAGAATTATATTATCGTAATATCATGATATCATTGATAACTGATGTTGCTGTAGAGAGGACTAAGTTGCATTATATACATGAATATAGAATATGCCATTATAATAGCGGTAATAACAGAAAATCACGTAATCTAAGAATTTATGGAGTTCACCCTTATACTGGGTTATCAGTGTCACAGTCAGCTCCGTATTCACTCATAATGTGGACATGGAATCTTTTCACGATTTTCAATAAAATGTCTTTCAACAGTTTAGAGAATTTTTGTAATGGTTTTTTATATTAACCACATACAAATACGTTTATAACACAAACAAATCGATGTATTAAAGATAAGCAATAAAACAAATAGGAAGCACAGTGGGATGTAGCTATGGCTTAATGGAATTTATTAACAAAAAGGGGCATAAATTAAAAGTTAAATTGCAATTAAAATTTGACTGTATTATACAGGATTTTCCAATTGCTTTTTACCATGTAGCAGTTGTATTTCACTTTATCTCAAATGCTTTCCCCCCTTGTTAACACTTGTCAACATTGACAAATGGGAATTACATCTAACAAACAATGAAACACAATTCATACATGGTGAAAAGCAATCGAAAAACCTTATATCAACCGATATTCATTGCGTAATCCAATTATTAATTGAAGAAATGTAAGGAATCAGCTGTCGAATTTATTCAAATATTGAAATACATTTACAGAAAATTCAGAATATTTTTAATGAGATTGACTGCGAATATGAATATTGAGAGTCGAAGAAAAATTGTGAAACAATTTTAAGAAATTCAATGTCAATATTAAGAGACCAAAATTGATTAAAGAATTGTTTACTGAAATTGTCAGAGTTCATCTTAAACTATTTTACATCTGGAAAAATAATTATTAATTTTCGCCACAGTTCAAGTGTTAATTACAATTAGGCCAAAACCACACCTTGATGTTGGTCGAGCGTAATTGAAATTCCACATGGCTTTACACTATTCTACTTAAAGTAAAATTGACCTGGGTTCCCGAATTTTTATAGATAATTGGGGTTTGCTCATGTAGAAGTTAATGCCATACTCATAATACGTAAAAATTGAATTAATTTTAAAGTATGTTATTTAATTTTAATTGCTAGCAATAGAAAATTTAATACCGTGCTAGAGAACAACCAAAGTATTTTTTAGAGCGGCGATTCATTTATTTTTCACAATCTATTATGTTTTCCACTGTAGCGCAGTGCACTTACAGTGTAGAGAAGAATAAAATATATAAGTAAAATTCAAATAAGAGTTATTTGTCTAGCGTGATCTCGCTAAACTATGAATAAATTTGCATTCTCACTGTGTTTGCTGTGATTGACAGTGACTCTAGTGCTATTGTGTAAACAAGAAAAACATTTTAGCAAATGTTAAACTCAAAAATGATGAAATTGGCCAGTTGGGTGCTGTTCTAAATGCATGTATGTTTGCTACAGCAATTATTTATATGGAAAGTTTCCCCTGACACAAAGGGCCAAGCCCTTTAAATACGGTTTCCCAGTATTTGGCTTAGCACTATATGTAGTTAGAAATATACTCTCATTTTACTCCCCTACACAATTTATGAAATCGAAGGTGTATCGCCTGTCCGGGTTTCGATTACGTATTAGTTGAACAAACAATTTGACACTTTTTTTAAATGGTCAAACATTTACTTATTGTATGGAATGAAGGAAATACTTTATTTACATACTATAGCCATAACAGTAATAATATCCAAATGATACTTCAGCTCCATTACATGCAACCAAATTGAGGGTATGCAAAGAGAGATAATATTTTGCTAAGAATTACGAAATTAATTTCCATTTGTAAATAAAATGCTAGATATCAATTTACATTTTTAAAAACAAAAATGCGTTCAAATTCGTTGCAAGTGTTTTTGAAAGAAAATTCGAAATTTAAGTGCATTTTTTAAAATGTATTCATAATATTATAGCCATAATCCGTCTGAATGTAAGCTTACTCAATCAATTTTCAATCAGTTTCTAATGAGTATAAAAATACACAGAGGTGTATTATTATGACCTGTGTAATTGTAATTATTTTTACGATTGATTAAAAAAGTAGTAAAACTTTGTATTACCCAATAATTAATTCTATTACTCTGGTAGATTTGCCTTTTATATGCTAAAGCCGAGGCTTTGCAACCCGGCAAATTAAATACTGCTCTGCTATGGCATATTCCTAGATTAGCATGGTTTAATTTAGCAAACTTAATTACTGTCAATCCCACCTTGTTAGCTGCTAATTTAGCTGTGACATCTTAGTAATTCTACCCAAAGGTCAGTTACATTGCGAATTATCTACTTAGCTACATACATTTGAAAAATGTGAGATAACCAAGAAGTTAAATTTAAAATGCATACTTAAAATGTAGCATGAAAAGTAAAACAAAAAACTTACAGCACTAACAGCTTTAAGGAAGACGCTTAATACTAAATTAATTTTATATGACCCATTAAAATGTCCTTATGTGGTTTGACAGAAAAAGCAGGATCTGTTATTAATTTTTCGGCGTAAAAGCTTTTATAAAAACAGGATTATTTTATGGAAAATATCACCTGATACGAAAAGTCAAGCTCTTAACGCAAACTGCTCCCCGGTAATGGATTTAGCACTATATTTGGAAACGTGCCCTCGTTATGCCCTCCCAAAACAGTAATTAAATTGAAGATGGCATATTATCGCTTCTAAATGCTCAATTAATTATTAATGTGACTCATAAATTCAACTCCAGTTACTTGATTGCACCCACTTTCGTAACACAGGTAGTTTAGGAGAGACGAACTATACGGAAAGTGCAGCTAAATGTCCCATATCTGTTGTTTTAGTTGCTATTCTATACATATTTCCAAATGTTGATTTAAGGCTTACATTTATATGAATATTAATATTTAAAAAAATTATTATGTCTCTTGTTTAAAAACGTACTTAGTAAAATAATTTCTTGTCCATTTGGCCATTAGCAAGTAAGTGACACACCCAGTGATTTTTTACGATTTCCAGAAATATAGTTTTGTAAAGGGTAATTAAAATACATTATAAAATATTTATTTTGCCAACTTAATTCCTCTACTGTGTTATTCTAAATAAAATTATGCTGCTTTGGGTAAATGCGTGTTTCGTAATAAATGAAAGTAAACCGATTTGCTTAGTAACCGCCTGGGCGATTAGAGGGTGCTATTTAATTTATTTCATACTGATGTCAAAAATTACATTTTTCGGATTATTTATGATATAAAAAATGGAACATTAAAATCCTAGTACTTTAAAGTAAAATTTTAAAGTTCAAGTACTTTAAAACTTATTTATTGTACAAAAAATGGAACATTAAAGTCCTAGTACTTTAAAGTAAAATTTTAAAGTTCAGGTACTTTAAAATTATACGTCAGTTGTTGACATGAAATTTGAAATGATTTACAACTTTTTATTTAAAATTCATTAAACTTGCAGTATGAAATAAACCGTTGTATTCACCACGAACGAAAAGTGTTTTTAAAGGTCCTCGCTAGTAATTCCGTAAACAACTTTCTCGTCTTTAAAATGCCACTTTTCGTTCTAGATAAATAAACTACTATTATGACAAAATCATTCTATGATCATTAATTTATAAAATAAGCACTACTAGGCCGCGCCCTTAAATCCCAAATTTAATCTAAATTAAGGCAACCCTTTTGCAAATTGAATTATTTCCTTGTTAGCTAAGCTCAAGAAAACGGACGGAGGCGTATTGATCTTTGCTTCCGTCAAAATTAGGTTAATTCGACTTAACTGTGACAACTGTTACTACAACAAATAGTTGACAATACATTTTTAACAATATAATAACTGGATGATTGTTTTCAATGTATGAATAAAATGTCAATATTAATATTTATTTATGGAAAAAGTGTATTATATTATAAATAATCCACGGGAGAAAAGTTGGGGGTTGCCACTCAATAGATATCTGAAAAACATAATAATAATTTTTAATAATAATAATTTATTACATTTCATCAGACTGTTGTACACAGCACGAAAATAGTCATATTATTACAAAAACAAACATAACATGAACAGGTTACTACCTACACTTACAATGTTATGGACTTATCGCTAAGGAATTCCTCCACAGAGTAATAACATTTGGTGGGTAATATTCTTTTGATTTGTTTTTTAAAATGATTGCATGATAGCTCACGATCAGCATTAGGAAGCATGTTAAAGAATTTTTTCCCTGCATATGTTGGTGACTTCTCGTAACGCATCTATGAGCATCTACATTTAAGAAGTTGGAATATCTTTTGGCATAATTATGAAAGTTCTTGTTCATTTTATAAAGATTAATATTATTTTTGATATATAATAAGCATTTGTAGATATATATTCAGAGAAAAGGCATAGGAGTAATAAATATTTGTAAGAGCCTTAATACTAAGAATTGACTTAATTTGAAATATTGCAAAATATGTCTTGTTTAGCTTTTTACATACCTCATCTACATGCAATTTCCAACTTTAGTGATTATCCACCACGACTCCGAGCAAATTTTATCTCGTTAAAGTTAAAATGAAGATTGCGATCAGTTCCTGGCTTGTAACGAAAATGTAGACAAGCCGTTTTATTAATGTTTACCATGAGCTTATTTTTGTACACCACGTATAAAATTCGAAAGCTGCAGAACTTGCTTCAGCCTCTAAATCCTCCAAACTCTGAGCTGAGACCACGACCGCATTATCATCTGCGTACATCATAAGCATGTTCGTATTTATATGACTCGGAAGATCATTAACAAATAAAATAAATATAAGAGGTCCCAGCACAGATCCCTGGGGCACACCTATATGCAGATTATAAGAGCGTGAAATGTTATCAGCAATTTTCACACATAGCTTGCGGTTAACAAGATATGATTTCAAAAGTTTTAATTCCGGACCGCTAATGTCTAACGCTTGTAATTTATTTATATAAATTTTGTATTGACAGCCGCGAAAAGTCATAGTGACAAATTGGGAAGCACCGAGAAATTACAACATAAATTTATAATTAGATGCGCCTATGGTTCGTGTTATTACGCTTGGTAGTACCTGTGTCTATTGTCAGTCTATGTTAAGTTCAAGGTTAGTCGGTTAGGTTTTTTTTTGTTATTTGACACAGGTTGACGCAAAACTTAACCTGCAAATCTCAAATTTGGCATAGCTTGACAGTACTACTAACAATAGAGTAGTGAGTGACATAGCTCTTATATCAGTAGTGGGTTATGGTGTTTACCTCACTAGTAAGTTATGGGCCACTTTAGAGGACTAAAATCGATCTAGTAATAGCCTTGTTAGATATGGTAATTTATTGTATAAGCGTTTTAGGCGAAGAATTTTCTTGAGTTGATGAAGCGCAACTAAAACACGAATACAATATAACGTTTTATTCAACAACTGCATAAAACATAAATTTTGTTTGACAGCCTTGAAAAGTCATAGTGACAATTTAAAAAGTACCAAGAGAGTAAATAAATTTATAATTAGAGTCGCCTGCTATTAGTGTTATATATTTGGCGGTACTGAAGTGTATTGTCAGCCTATGTCAAATTCGAGATTAGTAGGTTAGGTTTTGTTTGTTATTTGACCCGGACTGATGCAAAACGTAACCTGCAAATCTCAAATTTGACATAGCTTGACAGTGCTGCAGTAGTGAGTGACGTCGTTTTTATGTCATTAGTGGCTTATGGTTTTTATCTCACTAGTGGATAAATGAGCTCTTTAGAGGTCTAAAATCTATCTGGTAATAGCTTTATAATTAGGAGGCGTTGGATAAATAAATAACTATAGAGTTTTTAAAATGGACCTACACTTAGTACATTTCCAACACATTACCTGTCACTGTTGCTGAAGGAAAACTATATTTTTTAAGTAGGTGGCTGTGACCTTCCCTCAATTCTAAGCAACTTTCCCAAATAACATTTTTGTGTATTTTGAAAAATAAGGGTATTTTTTTCTAAGCCATAGTCATATTTTTGAACCTCCCTCGTATACGAAAGGAGATATTCAAATTTTGGCAAGTGTATTTTGAGTTTTAAAAGATGTAGTGACTTCCATCAGAAACAAGATGTTCTAATAAATGGATAATAAAAAAATTGCTCCTTTGTTACCCTTTATTATGATCACGCTGTATATAAACTAACCTTTAAACGCATCGCTTAGGTGGTCTTACTCTAATTAAAATACTTTTTGCATTTTTCGAATTGAATTGTACCTAAAAGTTGAAATGTCTTTAATAAAGAAAGAGCCGCGCAAAAGAAACAACTTTTGCTAGATCGAATACCAGTGGCGTTAAAAATTATGTAAAAAATAGGTTAAAACACTACATTAATTTGCAAAGAAGAACACTGCAGCCGCGCCCCTGAGGAAATCGGATTTATACGCAGATACTATATGTGTTAGACCAGCGCTGCCAGATAAATGGACATGCACTACGTGCTTATCGTTGCGCTATAAACGACGTGGTGCCGATTGCGGACGCAGTACGCCCGATCGGTGCCGATAAAAACGTGAAGCACGCAGAGATATAGGCACAAGATACGTTTTCATATAAGATCTACATTTTTAACTTACCACATAATGGATACTCTAATTAAAATAATTGTTGCCTTTTTAAAATTGAATTGAAAATAAAAGTTACAAAAAAAAATATTTTAACATCTTTAATAAAGAAAGTGCACAGCAAGAGCGTTCAAAATTTCTAATAATGTCGAAACAGTAAAAAGGAACAATGCGAAATACGTTACTTCCTAAAGCAGAAAAGCATTGCAGTCGGTGGGATTCAAACCTGCGTTCCTAGGCGGAATTCGATTGCTAGTTAGATGCTTTAATCGTTCCTCACACGCACACATAGCACACTTACTTATCGCTGCATTATAAAGCACGCGGTGATGACACGCCCGATTAGTGCCGATGAAAACGTGATGCAGAAAGAGACACAGACGGAGACGCAGGCGCTACACACGTTTGTATATAGGTATGGTTCCCTATTTGGTTTTACTCAACGCAAATCACTCACTTTCTCTACTCATCTAACTCATAGTCCAGTGGGGGTGGTACATGAGAGTTTGAACCCAGGCGATCGGTAAGCTAGAGACTGTTTAAACAAGTACAAAATTAATAAAAAGCTACGATTAGCACAGGATAATAATGTTTTTCAATTATGAATTGTTCGGGGAGTTAAGTTTCAACATGATGGTGCTACCAAACATGTCGCCGCGCCAGAAAAACTTGTAGTTGCGAATGCAGAATGTTTAATATTTTATATCAAAGAGATTTTGTTAATTTAATAATTGATATTGGAAGGTTAACTTGAACATAATGTAGGGCAATGAATCCATCAAATATTATATGAATAAATATCCTATTAGTATTCATAAATTAACTATTTTCGTTCAAACTCTAAGTCAACACAAGTTTATAAAGATTTATAAATAGTCCATTTTGATATCGACTATAAAAACGCTTCAAGACAAATATTTACTTGCAACTTCAAATAAGCTGAATTTATAACAGCCCCTGTTCAAAGAAGCCCCGTGAAATTTATCAAACGTTGGTTACCTAAACAACTTGAAAGCCGCCACGAGCCGCCGCTGGTTTTAAGGATTAAGCGAGAAGTCCTTGCTGTTAAAATAAACCGAAGTGTTGAAAAGCCACGAACCTCAAGCACTAATTAAGATCCTCAAAGCTGCCTTCTGCCAGAATCATTTAATTTAATGGGCCTATTGTAACCCTTTCCGAACGCGCTTCAGAATTTGTTTTTCTAGAATGCCTAATTTATTTGACACCCGCATGCACGCTGTTCCTGAAGAGCCGCATTGTCTATTCTCTATCCAACACGACCAGAATTCCTAACGGCCGGGATTACTAAGCAGCTTTAAAATGCCCGGAATACTTAACACTGTTAGTGCTGCACACGTTTTGGATCAGACTGAAATATTAATTAGGACCTACCCACCTTATCTCGCAGTTACGCATTCCACCGCCGTATTTAGCTGCGGACTATCAACAAAATTTAAATTCCGGCATCTTTTCCTGCATTAATAACGCCGCGAAAACTTGTGCTTAGACGTATCAGAACTTCTGTCTGACAAATTACTACGAACGTTCGTGTTCCTTACTATCAGCCGTAGCCTCCGATTTTGCGGAAACCATGATAACTGACACAATTAAAGCCATTTATTTATGTACAATGGGCATAACGTGCGTTCTTTGGCTCGAGGGTGTGAGATACAGCAATCACCCGAAGGCTAAAAACACTTTGAGCCAGTGGTGTATACAACGTTTTTTATACGACCAAATAATTTCGAAAAGGAGAGAATATGAAAAGGATAATTTTATTTATCTACTAGCAACATGATATTGTACATTTTCGTCATAGAAACAAAATATGGAAAGCTACTCATACTCCCAACGGACTTGTCAAATTATTTCTCCCTCAAACTCATGGTAACAATGCAATTACAATTAACGTCTTAGCAACCTTGATATGACCTACATATTCTAATTTTAAATGTCATTATGACATTTTGGAATTTCATACTATTTTTACGAATATGCTAGTAGATAAAATATTGTATGCACCACGGGAGATATTCATGTTCTTTACCTTCGGTTGACTTACAGACCTCGGGCCAGAGGCCCTCGGTCTGTAACACATGTCAACCTCAGGGAAAAAACATATTCATATCTCCCTTAATGCATAAATATCTATTACTAGCAATATGATATTGTTCATTTTCATCATAGATACAAAATATGGAAAGCTACTCTAACCCCCAAGGGATTTTTCAAATTGGTTTTCCGTCAATCTCATGGTAACCATGCAACTACAAGCAACGTCTTAGCAACCATACATTCAGGCAATTCTTGATGTTACTTACATTCTTATTTTAAATATGACATATGACACGTATGACATTTTGAAATTTTATAATAATTTTGCTAGTAAATAAAATATTGGATACACCACTGAAGATATTCATGTTTTTTACCTTCGGTTGACTTACAGACCTCAGGAAAAAAACATACTCATATCTCCCTTAGTGCATAAATATCTAATACATTATAAGCATAGGGAATTATACCTATTGTCACTTATAAGCAAACTTAATCTCGTTACCAAGGTAACTAAGCAAGGACGGCAACATCTAATGGCAAAAAACACTATTTTTAATATACATCGCATTCTCGTAATTTTGCAAATCCATCATAATTCAAATTAAAATGTTTCTAAACTCTCAGATTAAAAAAATAAATCTGCATTATCACTGTTATTAGCACTTATGAGACAAAAGAAAATGATAAGTTAGATTGATTCAGCAAAAAAGTATGGGTGTTCTTCAACTTTTGATTGGTCTTGGGATTCGTCTACTGCGCCGTCTACATCCATACAGTAAATAAAAACTAGGCAATATACTTTTAACAGTTTTACAACTCATTGTACAAGTATGTAATTATTTTTATTATTTGCTGCAATTCTGAGTTTTTAGTATATTTTTTGAGTAACATTTTAGCGTTGAAATAATTTACTTTGTAGTTAAACAGCTATCTGAAATTGTATTGAAAGAGAACGATTTACTTAATATTTCACCTAATTAAAATGCAACTTGAGTAAAAACTACATGGAGTATTGATTTTGTATCATGTGTACTTAATCTATACAGAGCACAAAGCATAATACAAAATGCAAATTGGTAATATCAAATATATGAGAGAGATGGGCAGATATGCTGCAAAAATAGTGCATATATGCACTGAAATATGCAACAAAAAAGTTAAGATATATGCACTCAACATGCAATAACATATCCATACATACATACATAATCTGTAACAACCTTATACCGTTTACAGTGTCGGGGTGCCTAGCGCACCGAGCCGCTGAGGGTGTGTGCATTTTAAATTCGGCAATAACATATCCATATAGGCACTAATATATGCAATAACACATTTTACTTTTATTAGGATAATTAAAAAAAAATCTCAATTTTTTCAATTGTGGTTTATTAATTATTACAACTATGTATATATTTATAAAAACGAGGTAATGAAATTAACAATAAAACAATAATTATTATATTTTATTGGTTATTTATAAACCCATAACACTTAAAAAATACAGCACACCAATAAAAATAATCAAATTTTAGAAATTGTTACAATAAATAATCATATGTTTTTCAGTTGTCTCTATAAGTAAATTATGGCGCTTCGAATATGAATTTGTAACTTGAAAAGCTTCTTTATACGTCACAAGATGTGATAGGGCAATATTTAAATAAGTGAGCATTTTAAACTGCAAAATTTGGTTTGTCAACATAATTTTTAAACTGGCCATGTAAAATGTCTCGAATAGATTTTATAGTTGACAAACCATAAGTTTTTTAAATTAAATTTTCTAATTTGTCGCGTATTTTTTTACAAACTTCGTTTTTGTTTTTGCTTAAACTAGATTTTAAATCTATTAATTTTAAAGATTCAGGAAAGAAGCAAATTTTGAGATTCCAATTTCATAATAATAGTGGGGATATCTGAAAAGTGTGCTTTTATGAAGAAGATCTTGCAAACCTTTTTGACAGTCTGCGTTAAAAATAAGTCCTGGAAGGTTCAAGAAATTACACGCTTAAAGTTTTAAAACTCCTATTTCAGCATGTGTTTTTTTTTTGGGACAAATATTGGAAAATTTATTGTCTAACATAAGAATTAATGGTAAAAAATACGCAAATATGCACTTTCACGCTCTTACCACGTCATATATGCGCCAATAACCGAAAACGCCTTTTATATGCAAAATAAAATTTATTTTTTTGGGATGTAGACGTTGAGAAACGTGCATATTCTTAAACAAAAGCTTCTTATGCCCGTTAGCAAAAAATATGCAAATATGCATTTGCCCATCTCTATATGACAGTTTTTGCAGTACCAACTTATTCCTTCTTATTTTCACCTATTTTTACAGTACCTACGCTAACTTATGACGTCGTTATGTATATTATGTTGTTTACGTAATTTGTTGTATTTGCGATTGGCATTCCCTGTTTCTAACATTTGTGTGTATAACTTCAGGGTAGAGCTACTTTTCCGGTACTCATTTGGCTTGTGATGAGCGTTCAAGAAACGAATTTATCCCGAAAATCGTAGGTAATATGCATACATGGTATAATGGTTTAGTGAATCGCTGCACATATCTGATTGAATCAGGATTTAATGGTATTTTGGAGTTAAATCCACCTGTTGGTCACAATAAATTACAGGTACAGAAACTTCGTTGCTTTACCTTCACGTGGTTGGACGTAGCAAATCTTTGAATGCTGAAGCAGGTCCTTGGTATGTCCGTTTGTCGAACCACACGTTATATTTAAACTTCATTGGTCTCTAAATTGTCATTTTTTATTTAAATATGCCATGTAGTCGTCTCAAGCAGTCGCTAAATGCCCACATTTGAAATTGTTCCGAAAAATAGCATTGCCAAAAGTTAACCATATAAATATGTTTCAACGAAATATTAGACGATAGTTTATTCCATAACTAATTTAAAAAAGATGCAGAGTGAAATACTTGTTGACACCGTACCGATCAAGTGGAATTCATATTTGAAATACAAATATACAACTTACGTACACGTTGGGAAATATAAATTCAACCAATT
>OW679198.1:94887197-95003571 GCA_940337035.1 Agriotes lineatus
CTGTCAGCTGTTTGTACTAAAACTTAATTGGGGATTGTAATAGCAAAATTGGTGGGGACTTTAAAAGTATAAATACATGTGCATATGTATATGCACGGAAAATGCAAAGTTACTTTAGTTAGGACCACGTAAAAGCCCCCCAAACAGCAAATCCTTTTAAAATATATTTATTGAGCAATTAACACAAAATTAAAGATACACATCGACTAAACAACTCAAGATACAGTGGCGTAACTATATGGGTGTCGGAACACTCCCCTGAGGCTTTAGGAATAACTAAAATTTGTCTTAAACAAAAAATCTAAAATTAGATTTTAGTAATGTATAATTGAATATCAATTATTATATTTGGAATTTGGACTCGACCATTTTTAAAATTCTCTCTCAACGAATCTACTTCTGATGTGATTGCTGAGTTCAAATTATACCGGAAATGTCAAAATGTACAAAATCTTCCATATAAGACAGTAATGGATGCGCTAGCTACGTGCAATAAGGACATGTTTCTCAACATATTCAAGTTGCTGCAAATCCTTGTAACGATTCCTATGGCAACTGTAACAACTGAAAGAACATTCTCCACTTTAAAAATCATTAAGACTTACCTCCGCAATAAACATCGCAATATAGGCTGAATCGAACAAGAAAACTTGAATTACTGCTATATAAGTTGTATTACAATGGTAATGATTTTATTGTTTATAAATAAACAGTAGAGTTGCTTTCATTTCTATAGGACTTGCAGTAGGCCTTGATTTAACTAATTTTTTACAGTCATTATGACATTTAACATTTCCATAGGTTAGAGTTATTGGAACAACAGGCATATCTTCCATTTTGTTTTATAAGCATGCTAAGTTGTTATTTGTTTAGCAAATAATTATTTCTGACTTCTTTTGGTTAATAAGCAAATAAAATGCCACACTAGTTAATTTCACCTATTTAAATAGACGGCTGTCAACAACAGTTAGTAAATTCTTAAATGTAACTAGGTGGTCTACACTGCCAAGAAGTTAAATCAAGGCCTACCGCAAGTCTCATAGAAATGAAATCAACTATACTTTATGGTACTTTCAATTTTTTTGAATTCTAATTGTAAAGTTGATCACTCTTCCTGAACACCCCCCAGAGCAAAATCTTAGTTACGCCACTTTACAAGTTATATTCGCATCTAATCCCTTTTTCTCACTGCCCCGTTCCTGCTAATAAAATCAGTTTTGTTCCATATTTTGAAAATTTTATACCAGACTTGAAAATTAGCCACGTTCATTTTCAAGGCATTAATGAAGGTTGGTTAATTGCAACTTATGTAAATTTTTATCTTTGAGGGGATGAAAGCTGCATTTTACATTATGTTTTCCTATCATTACAATTTTCTTTTAAAGAATATTTTGCACATTTATGGGTTATTTTTGTATGCAATTCAGTGAATCTAAATAATAATAATAATAATAATAATAATTTTCTTTATTACCCTTGTACAAATACACAATAAAAAGAAATGACAGAGGAAAAGCACTATCCACTCAAACGGGTAACCACAAGGCGTCACGGGCAATCGTCACCGATAGGACTTACATCGTTATCGATAGGACTGACATCGTCACCGATCGGATTTATTCGTCCCCGATCGAGATTACATCCTTCAGTGCCACAAGGGCCAATGCACACACTTGAGTCTACATGATGCTGTGCAACTTTTTAGCACCACCAACGGCAATGCTCAAAATTTAATATTACAGAATGTTTTGCTCTTTTGATTTTTGTGTGTTTAAATAAGTGATTTAGTGATTTAGTGTCACCAAACCGTATAATAATTGTAGAGGAACTATTTATTCATTTATTATCAATAAAGACAGACTTGAAAGTTTTCCTGGGATGGGTGGTCCAGAAGGGAAACTGGAAAAGTGGAACAGGACTCTAAAAGTAGGTGCACCACCCATTTTCTGCTAGGATAGATAAATCCAAAAACACTATAAATTTTAAAAATGTTACACGAAATTTAGTGAAGGCAAATGCGTAAACACAAACAACCCCTTTATAAAAAACTCGCCATATGTTTAAATTTTCATAGTTTAGTAAAAGTTACCGAATGAAACAAGATGTTTATATCTTAATTTTGTAAAAAAGACGCTCGTAGAAAAAAGTTTGTTTATAACATGAAACTGACTTATTTTTGGTAGAAGATATTTTGTAGTCATTGGGGATGCTCCTATGTATTAAAAACGATATTATAGTTGATCCGATGCAACATTTGTCTGTTCCCAAACGCAAACTGCTTTAAACTAAAGCAGCAACGACAAATTTGCTTATTAATTGACATTAGGTTGCGATTTTTATCCTATCTTCGACAACTTAATAAGATCGCGAATCGCTCATATATAGCGAAGCGTGTGAGGATTCGGGCTACAACAAAAAACCATGTCGGACTACAAGGCGTTTATTTATAACGCAACCGCGGTGCGCTGATTGATCATGGACTTAATATGCGTCCCGCGGAACGCCACAGTTGGGACAGTGTCCTCTGTTTATTTTGATTATACAACTAACGGTGGCTGAACTGTAGGAACGGAGGCTGCAGCTCAAAGTTCCGGTCGACTATCCGTCAGTTGCGTCCGGGACTCCGTGCGCTAACGTTGGAAAGCTCCGTTCCTCGCTACCTCTTGCGTCCGTCGCCGCGTTCACGAACGGCGCTCACGACACGTTAGCGATGCCCCGTTTTGCCGCTCGGCTGCGAGGGCCCCCAGCTTCAGGGCCCCTGGCTTAAGATTTGCCGAGTTGTGTCGGAGCAAACAGGACGCGTTGTTTGCAAAGTATTGTATTGTTGCGGCTGATAAGATGATAAGGAGCCGCTAGGTCGGCTGAATTAAAACTGCCAGTAGACAAAAGATGCTAAGGGTTAAATTAATGGTGCAGGTTTGAATAACGCAGAGGCCACTGAGGAATGCAATCATGCCCTGGATAAGATCATGCCTGTGTCATCAAGAGAAGAAGAAACCGCCTACCATAAGTCCACCTGTGCACTTGATGCTGAAGGTAAGATTGGTCAGATTGCGACGTAAACAATTTCGTGTGGGCCGAATGGACCTAACAAAGCCTAAGGTGTGGACATTCTAATCTAATTTTGGTACTTGCTCCGTAACTTCTAAAGTTATGTAAAGTTGACAAATGTAATTTTCTGAAGTACCCCGTATACTTACTCGTCCTTTGAAAGCCGCTTCGGCCGACAGGTCCATTTGTTATTATATTTGCACATGACACTGGTGATGACGGATCTGGTTATATATTTAGACAAGGGTTTAAAGCAGGTTGTTTCAGGAGTAGAATTTGTCTCAGTCCTATAACTCATCCCAATAATAATTACATAAGTGCCGCTTTATAGTGTCTACTAAATCTGCCTAATGAAAGCTCTGAAATCTTCACTTTTAAAATCAACCCTTGCGTCTTTAACCCCTACATTTATAAAGCCCTAAAGTTTTATTGGTGATAATAAACTTTAATCAAATTTCTTACTGCGCTCAAATACTGAAACTTTGTTGAGGAGTTCTATTGAAAATATGGATATTTTTAATTTTATTAGTGTGTACAAGTGTAAAGCTCCATGGGCATCCATCAAATTTACTACTCTTACGCCAAGAAATTCTCCTAGCATAATCTCCCCATTCCGGTCGCGTCCACATTCCAGCATTTATTTACTAAACTATCTAATCTTCGAATTATCTCCTCATCTCGGATTTTGCCGTTTATTATTACGCAATTTACTAAAGTGCTTAAATTCGTTCTAATGATAGCTTTTATCCGGCGTTGTCTCTATAAATTTTTTAGGACACTGTTTTGACTAACTCTGGGTTTTGGCTATTAATCCCTAGTTTCCAAGTTCTAATATCGGTTCCAACGTCTAATCGCGGCATTTACGGTTTCTAGGTAACTATCGCCGTTTAAGCCATAAACTTTATGAGCGCGAACACTATGGATGCTTGATAATGGAAATTTTGATTGCTTGCCGAATTTGACTAACAATTCATGTGTGTTATTGCCAATATTTCATGATAAAAGTGGTTGTGCATTTAATAATTTTGTATTGTGCTCTAAATATATATTTTTTAATTAGCTTCTAAATTAAATTTAATTTTCCGTACTGTAGCCCCTTCATTGTTCATTTTTGTATATAGTCTGAGAACCGTGTTCTTTAAATTATTTCTTCAAATGTCAATTGGTAATTTTGACATAGCATAATTATTCTACTATTACAGTTCATTGTTAATACATCCTAAACAAGGTATATATCTCTTCTATAGCTATCCTGAAACTGATTTTTATACTATTATTTCGATTATTTTAATTAATTTAAATTATTTTAAAAATTTTAGTTTTAATTCATCTAATTAAAGAAAATTGTTATTACACGCTTAACAACGTAGTCAAAAACACAAATATAACAATGCACCCATAATAACATATATTTATCAAGCTGAAATAACATATATTATTATGATGAAACTTTTCTTGGAAAATTACATATGAGGGGAATTGCGAATAATCAGATAAAATATTACTTGGAAAATAGAAAACAGTATGTCAAATCAATGTGCAGATTGTCAAATTTGGAGTCCCACAGGGAACAGTATTAGGCCCCGTATTATTCACACATTAAATGACTTTTTAACGAAAGTTTTCCTGAAAGCTTGTTATCTTATGTTAATGACACAGTTACTATTTTTGACGCTGAAGAATTCCGAATTGGTCTATTTTAGAAGATAAAGTTAGTTCATATCTGAGAAACATAAAAAAATGGTTTGATCAAAACTTACTGTGAATTCCACCAAGACAAAAGTTTTTATCTCTTTCTTAGTACAAAATAATCTTTGAATTTTTGACAATTTAATTTTACAATGCTGTATGTATTCCAAGATATAAAAGGCACAAATCTATACAGATCATACAATCAAAAGGTAAAAAATAAAATATCGGTTTCTATCGTGTCCGAGACCATATACGCATCAATTATTTGTTTGCATTTTTAATTTTACCTTTGCTTTTTCATGTAACTATGTTTGTAGTGACATAATCTCTCTGTTTATTTTATCCCTATTTATATTTTGTTTTGCGCAGGTGTAATATTGTATCGTTTTGTGGGCTCACCTACAAGTTTCCCCCAAACTTAAGTGGGAGTATTTTGATTTATTTTTCTTGCTATTTAATTACTATACTTATCTGTATAAACTGGGAGTAATTGAAGACATTATTTATTATTATTAGTATTATTATTATTGTTTGAATTAATTATCAAGTAAGAGCTAATAAACGGTAAATCCCTTAAACCGATACTGATGTGAACCTGTTTACTTACTCTAAATTGCAATAATAAGAGATGAGGAACGGACAAATATATTATTTAAATGGTTTGTTTGTTAGAGGTGTCATATAATTTTTCTAAAATTAAATTTTTTCAAATGAATTAATTTTGCCACCAGAGAAAATCGCGTTTCTAACATTTTTGATTTCTTCCGATCCTTTAAAATGCTCGATATGTGTAACATAAGATCTACATTCTACAACTAAACATTTTCAAAATTGTACATCTGTAATGAACTAAGTAATAAAAAATAACACGCTTTAGATAATTTTTCCTAGGCCCAATGGAAAAAAATAGATATTTAGTCTAGATCATTTTGAATTTCTGCGTACAGGATGGGATGGAATCTCGATAACAATAGGAGATTTAGAAAAATAGACTCCCCATCCTCGATCTCTTTTTTCGAGAAAATCTAAACTGTGCAAACTAAAATGGGTCCTTTGTTTTCGAGTTATAAACAAAAATTCGAGGTTTTGACTTTTAGTTTTGTACTGAGAGAGAATTTTTACGTTCTTCGGGAAATTTTTTGATACGAATGCAGTGGCGTAGTCAGTTTTTCGACACAAGTTTTGAAATTCGAGTTATATTATAAAGTTGTATCTTTTTATATAGAACCCATAGTTGTCTGGGGCATCAAGAGAAAGAGGTTTTTTCCCATTCCAGTGATGTATATCATAATATATAATATACCATACAGTAGTCGTCCTAAATGTTAATTTTTTAATTATTTTTTTATCAGAAGATGTTATCCCTGCATCTTCTCAAACTAAGAATGCACTTTCCAAAATTTAAATATCTTCGTATAAGGGGGAGGTTCAAAAATATGAAAATGGTGCTCTTGTCTATCAACATAGACAAAAATGTTATTTAAAGTTGCTTAGAATTGAAATAAAGTGTTAAATATGAAGTCACAGCCACCTGCTTCGAAAAGCAATGTTCACTGGTTTCAATTTTTTTTCCCACCCTGTGTATTCAAATTGGATACTTCAAAGTTAATTTATCAACGGATATGATAAAAGTGTACTGTCGAACTTGAGTTTCTCTCACTTAACAGCCAAGATATTACGTGAACGATCCAATCATTAGCAGCAATTCAAATTAATTATAATTTTTAATAGAAATGTTATAACAAACATTTTCAATTAAAATTTTTGTGTATTTAGAAAAATAAGGGTACTTTATTCTTGAGTCATTCTCATATTATATTCGAACCTCCCCCGTATACGAAAGAGGATATTTAAATGTTTGTTCATTTTTAATTTGGGAAGATAAGAGACTTTTATCAAGAATAAAATGTTCTGATAATTTGATAATGAAACAATTTTCCATGTGTGCAAATGTATGACGGACACTGTATAATATTATAAGCAACAACCAACCGTGATTAATTCTGGCAATAAAACGGTGATATTGTAACAGACAGATACTTTGTTTAATCACATATAATATAAATGACACACGCCTTCAACTAGAAAACGAAGAAACATTAAACATTGCTTCAAAAATTGTGAATTTTTGCTAGAAAGTAGTGAAAACTAATAAATCGGTCTTATATGATTATATCACTGAAATGAGGAAAAATTCTCTTTCTCATAATTCCACCGAATTCCACAGCCAACTGTGAGTTCCAAATAAAAAATACAACTTTATGTTATAACTCGAAATTAAAAAACTGTTTCTTATCAGAAAAGTGCCTGAAGAACGTAAAATTACTTTTCCCTATTTTATTAAATAAGCGAGATATAGCCACAAAACGAAAAGTCGAAAAATCGAACTTTTTTTTCGAACTCGAAAAACAAATGACGATAGTAATTTTGGTTTTGCCCACTAAGCTTTTCTCTAAAAAAGAGATTGAGGATGGGGGGGTTAATTTTTCCATATCGCCTATGGTTATCGAGATTTCCTATGCAAACATCCTGTACAATTCTTTTTGCTTAACAAACATTTGATTTTGATTTATCAGTAGACGAATGTATCACTCTGTTCACCGGGATTTTTCAGTTTGCGTGCTGCGTGCTGTTTACGTTAACATTTGCTTGTAAAGCTTGAAAACTGTTCATATATTCATTGTTTGTTCTTTGTGTTGATACCTTGTACAGTAAACATCAAAGTGACAAATACAGCATCAGAATTTTTGCAATAATTACAAAATGTATCACCCCGGGGCATAAAACTTCAAAGGAACTTCATTCATGAAAATGTAATATTACAAAATTTACATAGAACGTGACAATTCATTTAAAAGCAAAGCTGCGATCAAAACAATATTTCAAAATTTAACTTAACTGATTTCTGTCATTTCTGTAGTTGCATTAATCATAATAAGCATCTTTATACATTTTTGCAAATTAAATATACAAGGTGTTTTTGAAAGCGTATTGGATAATTAAGGAGGAAAATTTTACATATAAACTTTTTTTAAAGTCCTCCCCGGCGAGTTGTCTTCCTCCTAAAGCGATATTTTTAACGGGCAAAAATTTGATTATACAAAAAGCCTGATTTATTTCTAAACTTCTTAGCTGGTTTAGTTTTCTCGGGAAAAATCATATTTTTTATGAGGAAAAATTGAAATGCATTATTACATATTCACATCGTAGTTATTCAGCAAAGTGCCGTGTATTTTATTGTTTACACAAAAACTATTAGCTTTACGAAAAAAACTAAAAAAGCATTTAGATAAATTAGACTTCTCAGTACATAATTTTGTATACTAATCAAATTTCTCAAACTCCTTATAAATAGTGATTTATTATACAAGACGATAAAGTTAAATTTTATCCACGAGTGAATCGTTTAACGTCGAGACGAAGTCGAGACGTTAATGATTCAAGAGTGGATAGAAATAACTTATCGTCGTGTATAATACAATATTTTTTTCTATAGCAAGAACTTTAACAATTTCAAAAGAAAATAATGACATTTCAAAATGTCAGTAGCTAGATTGGGTTGCTACGATAATACGAAGCTGTCATATTTAATTTAAACAAAAGTTAGAAAATTAATTACTTTATCTATCCTTGATGTTAAAGTGCTACTTTATCTACCCTTGCTGTTAAAGTAAAACTTGACCTTTTGTTTTGGGTTGATAAAAGCACACTTTAACATGTGCTATAGAAAAAAACATTTTTCTTCAAACGGCAGTAAAATGTGACATTCTACTACTTGATTGATGATGCTAAACTCTCACTTCATTACCATGGCATCTAAAACACTTGATCTGCCGCTCGTCAGCGGCAGATAATATTATCTGCCGCTGACGAGATCAAGTAATTTTCTTTGAATTTTGTTCACGAAGTTGTATATAATTTGTTATAAAAACGTTTGAAGAAAAAATACTATATGTTATTCGGAGCAAAAGTATCTTTATGTGGCCCGTCCAGCCTCGCCACATAAAGTATAACTTTTGCTCCTAATAACATAATATACTATTATAAGGATTACTAATTTGAACTCCTGAAAGTAATACTTAAAAATTAAAAACATTTGTAAATAATTTTGCTATTTGTAGAACATATTTGCTAATTTGGACTTTAATACCAGTTTTCAACAGTAATGTATTAAGCGCATATCAACTTGCTGATAATACTGGCTATAGGGATGCACGACCGCTTGTTGCGACGAAAATAGGTACGACCCCGTAGGTGGAATGCCCATTTTCATGAGCAATAAGCGAGAGTCCATCCCCATCCAGTACTATCGATGCAAAGGAACTGTAGGTACACGAAAACCTAAAAATATGAAAACTTACTGGTAATGTCAGTAAATGATTTTGGTAAATGATAACACGAAAGTGATTTAACCCCATCGGATTGGTCTAAATTTGAAATTGATTTGTTTTATTGGTCAAATCGCGTCATTTGACATAGGCGTGCAATCGTCAGTAAAATGACGAAAACCTAATTTTAACTTCCTTCGTTAGAAGGGTGTACCCCAGTGGGAAGAGGTTTACAAGAAAAAGGTTAAATGAAAAATGTTTTTATTTCAATGTCGCGTATGACCTTTACATATTATAAAATTTAGAAAATTAATGTAGTAATATTTTAAAGCCTTAATTATATATAGTTTTCCACTTATTCAACTGATTTAATTTCATTGTTCAAAAGTAGCGTATATAGACAGTTCTATTTGGAATTGAACTTGGAAGAAAATGTTATCTAAATCTGTTGGTTCGACAAAAACTAGCAGCGTATGTTTATTTCTGTGTAGTGCGAGATTTTAATATGAAGGAAACACACGTTAAAGCTTACTCTGCCAAATGGTATAAACTGGAAATATTGTTAAGGTTTATATTGTTAAAAAGTATAATTTAAAAACCCATTTACGAAGAAATTATAAACTTCAACGAAACAATTTAAAGTTGTGTAGGTACTAATCTAGTAACCGTGACATTGCTGTGAACCGGAACCATGGATAATTACATACACATATAGCAAGATATTTTTGTTTTGATGAATAGTGTTCTAGCAGTAAACATTGATAAGTACGTTTTTATATATGTATAGTGAAAATAAAAATAAATTTCCTCCGAAAGCAATTAAAATAATGTTTGAACTGTGAGCTTCATGGGCGAAACACAATTTGTAATATAAAATTTAGGCATATTCACTGAGGCGTGTTCTTGAAAATTTACTGTTTAAATGCTATAAACATATGAAGCATCCTTATGAATTATTGCTCGGCCAGTAACTGTATGTCCGCAAAAATAAGTAATGTTGGCTTCAATATACGTTTATGACTCGGTTTATGAGAAAAGTAGCGTAGCGCTGAAATAAAAGCCAGAAATTTATGGCGGGAGAAATTTAGTTGTATACTACCCTGTTACCATACTTTCATTACAAACTTTAGGCAGAATTCAACCTTTGTATTTACATTCTGAACAGCGTTACATTTGCTACAAAAGCTGCATAGTTTAAAATTACTTTACATTTTTAATATTATTGAATCTAATATTTAGCTTCGAATGCAATTTTAGAGAAATTGCGTTTTCAAATTGCAATTTCATCCGACTCGCTTGAAAAGCAATTCAAATATAATTTATATTCATTTTTGGCGATCTGACTTCTGCAGGGAAACAGATGTCGACTGGAAAAGCCACGGCTTATTTAAATATGAAATAATTTCGTTTACCCAGAATGGCTGAAGTAGAAACTTTTAGCATTTCAAAGTTTCCATCCGGATTGAACATGCTCCTGAAAACTTACAGAATCTGCTTATCGCTACAGCACGACGATGAGACTTAGCAACTGGCAAATACGACCTTTCGTATGCATTTCACAGAGAAACAACGCAATTTAATTAAGCAACTTTATGTGCAGCTCTGGGCGGTTTGCAGATCCGGCGTTAATGTTTGCACTTTATTACACAAATGGCACATGTTTGTTTTGTAATGGCGAAGTAAATACGCATAATTCTAGAATCGCTCTAGGTAAATGTTCTAATTAGTGTAGAATGCAAAACGTAATGAAGGTTTAGTGAACTTTAGTTTCAATGACAGAAGTTTCCAAAATGGATTAAGCATTTTTATCTGCTAAAAAATACATTTTGAACATTCTTGTTTTCTAAAAATCATATAAACGTAAATTCAAAATAGTCATCTACAATAGTAAGCTTATAGATAACTACCTTCTACATTTAAAAAAATATTTTGAACCATCATGGTCGACTCTTATGGCCAATAGTTTCGAAGTATGATTTTTTTGTATACAAAATGGCAATTACAAATCTATTTAAAAAAGCAAGTCTTTATATGTGCTGTAGCGAGCAAAGTCGATTTTATTATAGGATCAGGATTTTTGAGTTTTACAATTTTTAGAACTGTAAAGAGCCGTAACTGATTTTTTCAAATGTAGATTTGTTTTTATACATATTTAATGTAAAAGCAAAATAGAACGTTTTCAGCAGATTGAGACAGCATGTACTAGTACCTAACTTTAATCTTGCTTTAATATTATACACGAAGCCCCTGTTCTTCTCACAAATAATTCTCAAGAGAAAAGTTTTAGCTGTGTTTGACACGAGTTCCACGTTCTTCCTCTATGTTCTAGGATAACATGTACAGAAGGGCAAACGTTCTGGAAAAGTTTTAAAGGTGCAATACCAGCATGCTGTAATAAAACTTTATAATTAAATCAAAGTTATTATTACAGCCCACATCCTTTCATAGTAAGTTCTACTAATAAATTTCGTCTCTTTTTGAAAATGTCTTCGGTAACATTTTACTGGTGTCACTTTCAATGCAAATATGGGACTGCAATAATAACAAATATACATAGTGGCGCAAATAAAAGTCCAGGCACTACAACTTTTATTTAGAAACTTCCGTTATTTAAAAAACACATTTGTAGACAGAATACATACCGTTATTTAAAAAACACATTTGTAGACAGAATACATATATTTTCGTGATTTACAACGTAACGTATTTGTAAAACTTAATTATTAGTTTAAATCCACAATTAATTTGAAAGTAATATACAGAATGTCGCAGACAAAACTTTTCAGTTGTACGTTTTTGTTTTAAATACTAAAAAAGATACTAATAGACTACATACTGCTTTTAAGGTAATTCAAAATAATGTATCGAGTGTCCTAGTAGAATTCTTAACTGAAATAGACTAAAGTGAACATTACATTGAAGAACTGAAAATACTAAAAAAAATGTTTTAAAATTCGGTTCCCTATTTGGAATTTAAAGTAGCACTCAGAATGTCTGTAAGTACACTTTAGAATACTGCAAACTTGCTTACAATACGAAATTGATAGTTATACAATTTTAAAAAATTAAAGAATTTGTTTTCTAATTCAAAATTAAATGTTGACGAAAATCTGAATTGCAGTACAAAACAGCAACCTAGAATGGTAATTTTGTTCGCATTTCCAAAATGTTATAGCAAATAATATGATTTATTTCATTTTGGAACCATAATCTTATTTATTGGTCCTCAATAGCGGGAGTAAAATGGCTTTTAAGGCCCTAGGGCCTATAAAGTTGATAAGTAGTATAACACACGCCAACAATGTTGTACACCTACGTCAAGAATTTGCATAGAAACTATAGCACACCAAAAATTTACAGCGCCACCACAACCATGGCGCAGTACCTAGTCTGTAGACAAAATACTGAATTCTTAAATTTTGTCCATTTTTAGAAGCAAAATGAAATAAAACGTTGTATGTACCACGTTTTCATTGTATTATTGTATTAGTTATTACTTGGCTTAATAAATACACCTTTGATTTATCACGCAGCTATTGGTAGTGCGCTTTACATCCAACATCCACTATGAATAAAATTAACAATCTTTTAAATAAGCTTATTTGTCGTATTCGCTCGATGAATTGCAGACCTGGCAAGAAACTCCTGTTATCATATTATATCTATTATTTCCTTATTTTATACGAAGATAAACTCAATACTCACAGTGAATATGCGATTTTATTTGACCGAATTATACATTTAAACAAAAATTAAAACGAGATGTTCGATTCAGTTTGGTAATATTTTTACTGATGCTAGATTTTGCCAGTCCATATGCGAAATATTTAGATGTCAGATGTCGGAATCTATCTTTGTCTGTGGAAAATCCATTGTATATTTTACATTGTTTGGCTTTATCATCAAAATTCTCCACGAGCCGCAGCGGATCCTCAGTAATTTGTCTATGTGTGTATACTACAATCATGTAAATGTACGAAAGAGGTAATCCTGCATATATGTATATGTTACAGGAAATGTATGAAACCTAGGAATTGTATACAATTCCTAGGAAATGTATATAATGCCGAGCCAATTTAGGAAATGTGTAAAATAATTAGTCAAAGGTTTTTAATACATACATTTCCTAGGAAATGTATGTATTTCCTAGGCAGTGTATGGAATCCTAAATGGTACTAGGAAATGTATGAAAATCAACATTATACTGTAGAATTTGTGAATGAATGAAAAATAAAATACAGATGAATTGAAGTTTTCCTTAGCAGTGAGACGATTTTTCAGTGCTACTAACCTAACCTACCTAATTTAACCTAACCTACTGACATAACATCCCGAATTTAACACATTGTCCGATTCTAGTTTAGGAAATGTACACAATTCCTAGGAAATGTGTATAATAAAATTATTTCACACATTTCCTGACGATTTTAGGGCATTATATACGTTTCCTAGGAATTTCTACATAATGACGGATTACATACATTTCCGGTAACATATACATCAAAATTACTATAGCTCAAAGGATAGATTATAATTATCATTAGTACCACTGGAATTGTTTTATCATTTTTCTTATGCCTACAAATTGGAAAATGGTGCTTTCACCCACTTTAAACCCTATTTCCTTGCAGAACAAAACCATTCTTTGCGTTGCTAAGTGCTATTCAGTATAATGACCTTCTCATTCTTTAAATTTCTTTGATTTATTATATTATAGCCATATATGAAAGAGTGGCTAGCACAAGTTTTATTATAAAGAACACATATTTAAATTAGTTGTCAAACAATTAACTAGTAGTAAATCATTGTTTTATATAATAAAATTTATTGGCTTATTATTCACTTATTTATGTATTATAATAACCTTGATATATTTCTGCGCTGTGATTATTGCTAATACAGGAACGAAATTTCCAATGCCGACTGTTAATTCAGTATTGAATTTCACATCAAGCATCCGTGTCAAGTTCAAAAGGGAGTTGATTAAAAACATAAATCACAAAAGAATATTTGATCTTACAAGCGCATCTGCTCCATTGGTAAAAAACGAAAGCTATCAGCATTTGCACTAAAAAGAAATATTCCTCATCTACGTGCAAATGAATGGGAATTTCGACATCGGGTGTCGGGTTAGCTTTAAAACAAATCAGAAGTGACGGAGAAAAATTGTGCAGAGCATTCACGGGATGTTTTCGTGCAACTCGAACCGAAATGAATTGTTCCGGGATGCGGTCGCTGTCTCCCGAAAACGAATTGAAAATTCATGTCGCCTACCTTTGGCGTGTGGGTCGAATGTATTTTGAACACTAAAAGATTTGCTTCCGTCCATTACAAGTAACAAGCTCAGGGTGGTGTACAGGGTGTCCCGAGTATTTGTCGACATGGCTAACCAGGCGCTCGAAATAAGACAATTTAATTCAACTTGCCTATATTTAAATGTATTTTTAAACCAATATTCTTCTTTAAAGTTTTTTAAAAATGTTTATAACATTGGAACGCTAGGATCGATTTTGATACGTATTGCATTGATCTGATCTGATCTGTACCGTAACACCCATGTTTCATCCACTAGTGTGCCACCGATAATAAACAGTCACATCTAAAAATAATACTTATGGCATTTTATATTAGTATTGCACGAAGAAGAATTTAGAAGGAACGTATTGTCATAGAGGTCGGTTAGGGACGAGGAGACGGCACTAGCCATAAAAATTAGTATCGCACCATATTTCATTTTCCATATCTTATGTGATAGCAAAATTGGAATGCTCACAAATAGCTAGACAACAAATAAAATAAGAGTAGAGGATATTATTTACCTACCATTGTGTAATTCTGGTTACAAAATTAGGTGCTCCTCTCATTTAGTATTTTTGTATTCTGAATGTGGGCGTCGTGAGATTCAAAAAATCCTACTTAGTTCTATTCTTTTTCTTTTCGTAAATATTGTAAGGGTACGTACAGTTTGCGTAAAACTCTTTTAAATACCCCAATTGTGGTTACTAACGATTAATATTTGCCAAAAACAGGAAGCTGGTCGGCACCTGTGATGTTCTCGGGCCGAAACTGACTTCAAACATATACACAAGAAAAGCTAATTTGCTTGCAAAAATATAATGATATTAAGACACACATAAAAACAACAAAGAAAATAATATTAAATCTTAACATAAATGGCAATTTCTAAACCAAACAGTGTTTATTAATAATATAAAAGCGGCGAGCAATTGCTAAGTCCTACACGCATTTGTCAGTTAAACAAACTAAAATAATTATGACTGACATATTCATAATTATATAATATAAAAAGACCCCAAATATGTCTTGTACGCAAACATTAAACTGCATGGAAGTCTGTTTTGTACGTGGCTGCATGTCTAAACCCGGCGCAATTTCCGTATGTAAGCGCAAGTTGGTGCAATTCTGACACAGCTTCAGCGACCACTTACAGCTTAGGCTTAGGCTTCCTACATCAGGTTACCTGGAAATCGGGGCATAAACACTGCAACGTAACCCTCAGATGGAATTGCATCACCATATATTGGCGGCTGACGTCACGCACTCCAAATGAACGGCGCGGAATTCTTAGCTGCTTGGAAATTCGTGTACACGATTCAAATGACGTCCGCTTAAAATGCAAGGACTACTTGCTGTACGCAACTTTAAACACTGCAAGCCGTTTATGAAATCGCCTCTATTTATTTCACCGCAGGCACAATGCGGTAAGAGCCGCTTGCCAACGTGCGCCCTTGGGCCAAGCCCGCAAGGGAATGAATCTTAAGCTCCCCGCAACCCAGCCTCGAAGTTTCATTTATCGCTCCACCCACGAAATGAAGCTTTACTAAACAGGGCCGTATCCGCGCATATTCAGCTATGGTGGTTATAATGCTTAAGTCTAATTACCACTAAAAAAGCGTACAACTACAAACTGGCTGTATATATAAACATACAAATAAACAGCTGTATATGTAAACATAAAAATAAACAATTCAGGCAAAGTTAGCAGATGCTCTTCTTCTTCTTCTTCTTCTTCTTATAGGCCAGTGGTCTGTTTTACCCACAAAGTGGTTCTATGAGCCCTCTTTACCTTTAGACCGGGTAGATGGCTAGCCTTGTCCGTCGAAACTGAGGAACAGTTCCTTTGTTAGGGGTTGACGACTACTGCAGGTGTTAGCGTGGTAGCCGGGGAGCGTACGATTTTCAAACTCTAGAGTCGCTGGGATTCGAACCCGTCCTGACCGCCTGAGAGGCGAGCATTTGCTCGCGGGGTCATCTACCCGTTTCAATATTATCTCCATCTTCGGATTCGTTGTTACGTAGTGCTACTTGAGTCTTCCAAAATTTTAGGCAATTTTACCTCGCTCAAATACTTCCTGAATGCCATATTACATAAATAGATACAAATAAACACTTATTTGCTTTCTAAGATGCCATATTACATAAATAGATGAAAATAAACACTTATTTGCTCTCTAAGATACACAAACAGCTTATAAAAAGTTATCAGAATTTGTAAATGAAATATCACCTAGGGGGAATCTCCTGTACCCCGCTTGCTAACGCGAATGGGCTCGTTATTCGTAGGATTGAACTTCTTTGGATAGAAACATCAGCATTGCAGTCAAAGAATCAAAACACGGATTGGCTGCGGTAGAAAGTAATTACCGGGGAGGCTAGGAATCAAAGCAGGTGATGGGTGGTTACGCACCCCCGCCTGTTAATGTGTGCCCGGTGAAATTTGGGAGTTGAAGAGGTTCGAGTGCCAGCAGGAATATGTGGACCCGACGCCTCCATGCAGCGCCAAACCCCTACGCTTTTACATCCCTTCAAATCGCTTCAACAAACACCTACAGGAGACTTGAGCCGGGCAAATAGTGACTAGGTAAAAACGCGAACGTGCGTTCAGCCCGACTTTGATTTATCATTTCTGGCGGCAATGCAGTGATGATCATCAGAGGGTCGATTTTTCACAGTGCCAGGAGGGTTTGGATGACCAATTGTTTGCTGGTGCGTAGAGCTTTATCTTGGTCTCTCTATGATGGCGATTTTATCCTCAGCAACAATAAATGGCAAAGAAGCTTCAGCAGAGTTCACACTTGCGATAAAATAAAATAAATTAGAACGGGGCATTCTTTTAAAGGAATCAAAATGAGACCTAAAAACTTTTTAATACATAGTGTTCGACGTAAATTTTAAGGAACAACTTAAAGATATGTGATATCATTAAATATCTTGTCAGCATATAGAAGATTATACAAATATAATGATAATAATTTATAATGCGTCCTTATGTACATAAAACGATATAAATTACTCATAAAATAACGCCTACGCTCAAGGTGATGTCCAAATAACGCCAGAATCTTCTCTTTTTTCCATGTAAACCTTAAAATAAATAAACAGAGCAAAACCAAATATTTACAACTAAACTGACCTACCGCTTCAAATTTAAAATTAATCAGCTTACAAAAAATATGATCAAATATAAATTTACCTTTGGAGGCGTTTATGAAACAAAATATGACATTTTACCAGAAATTTATTGGAGGAATAACTGCGAATCTAAAGTTTCGAAAGCATTATTTCAATTATGCGGTTTAAACGAATAATATAATTGCGTATCATCAGCATAAACGTGCAACGCTATTTACTTACAGAAGTGTAGATAGAGTACAGCAAAGGTCTCAGAATAGAACCTTGCGGAACTCTATGATTTACGCTAGGTACCTTTCTTCTTTCCAAGTTTAATAAGTAAGTGTACTTGATCTAGGGTTTTGTGATTAACCCTTTTCGAAAACCTTACAGTAATCTAGCATTACCTTCATGCAGAAGCATGTCTATCAACGCAACAGTAGAAGTAGTAAATACATTTTAAAATAATAGATCAAAATTTAAGAAAAATAGGTTGCAATATATTTTTTCGCATTTTGTATAATAATGTGCTATTTTACTAAATTCAAAATCGCTTAATAAAGTGGCACTTTGGTGCATAAAAATGTCACTTTACTATATAGTAATGTCACTGTCAAATATGAATAATATGTTGGTGGCACTGTAAATCTATGTCAAATTCGAGGTTAGTAGGTTAGGTTTTGCGTCAGTTTTGACACAGATTGTCGCAAAACCTAACCTGCTAACCTCGAATTTGACATAGACTTACAGTGTCACCAATAACACACTTCAGTACTGCCAAACGCATAACATCAACTGGAGCTGCTTATTGTGCTTTAGTGCATAGGAATGAATTATGCTCATCTCGGTTATGTTTTGACAGTTAGTGACACTTGTATGTAAAAATTTAATATTTGACATTTCTTAGGAAATGCGATAAAATAGTATACTCAACACGCTATAAAAGTGGTTTTTCTGAACTCGTATGGCCGTTCAAGTACTCGCTGACGCTCGTACTCAAACACGCCATACTTGTTCAGAAAAACATCACTTTTCTCAACTTGTAGAGTAATATACTATTTTCTACTTTGGGCAGAAAGTATACATTTTCTACACGCATTTGCGTGCAGAAACTGACCGTTTGCTGCACTCTTATGTCAACACTTTTTGAACTCTAATGCAAGTGATAATAATCTGATTGATTTTTGAGGCTTTCACGGCCATTGTCATTAAGTAAAAAACGACTTCCGGGATTGGACCGTGTCATGATTGAGATCGAAGAACTCAACGTTTCGCACACTTTCGTAAGGAGCTTCACCAGGAGGAAAAGGCAAAAGAGCACGGTAACTCAACGTGTTAACCACGCCAGAGGCGAAACTCTTTGCAAGGGAAGGGATAAAAGAGCACGGTAACTCAACGTGTGAGCCACGGCAGAGGCGAAACTCGACTAACTATCGGAAGAAGAAAGGCGAGAATTTATAGGCAAGCGCCGTCGCGGTTCAGCTGCGGTGGGCGGGGCTTAGGTATTAGCACTTTCCACATGGAAGGAAGGGGAAAGCCTTCGTCCTGATTGAGATTATTGGGGTGTTTGTAAATCTCAATGGCTTCGCGAATCTTTCTGCTAAAGAAGAATGGGGATTTGCAGATGATGGAAGTTTCATCAAAAAGGATCTTAACCAGTATCGCGTTGGTGTTCGGCGATGGATGATGACGAAACGCGACCTGACTTGAGACAGCGCTGGTGCTCAGAGATGCGAGTTTTTACTGAATGACCTGTTTCACCAATGTATACAGTATTACAAGAGCAAGGGACTCTATAAACACCGATAGATGACATAGTGTTTAATTTATCTTTAGATGAAGGAAGAACCTGTGAGATTTTGCTCGAGGGTTTGAATACTGTTTTGATGTTTTGTTTTCGAAGAAACTTTTGGCATTTCCATTCGTCACTACTCTAAAAATTACATTAAATGATGCCAAGGTTAATAAGTATATTCAGAAGAAATATTGTTGTGTGTTTTCCGTTTCATTTTTGTATTGGATCTTAATATTCAAGATCACACTTAACACAACAAACAAGTCACCTATAAATGGACAGTCTCGCATATATCATGGAGTTAATAAATTGTTAAAGTGTGATTCCAGATGTTCCAGAAAGTTAATATAGTGTGACCAAAAAGTATTTTCATCTAGTATGGGTATGCAATAGTTCCTTATTTAGGAATGTAACTATAACTCACTTAACAGTAAATGTTAAGTCTGGCATTTAAGTGTAAACGTAGTTGCATTCATAAAATATGTACTATTCCATAGCCATACTATGTATATCAAAATAATGTTTGATCATACTTTAAAATCAATATAGTAAATAGTTTATTTAATAGTAAAATAATTTAAAACCAACTTGATTTCTTTGAAAAACAGCTTAGGGACTCATTGAATACTTATTGTAAACGAATATAAGGTGAATATATACAGGCTGCTACAATAATTGCATATTAACACTTAAATATATTAGTAGGAATGTTAATACTTGTAAATAATTTTGTCAATTAAAGGACAGAAACTAAAGAAATTTTAAAATTCAAAAATAACAAAATTTTCAAAAATATAACACACAGAATGTTTGCTTTATTTTTCTCATACTCAGAGAGTATCCCTTAATAACGTACCATCGATTTAATACGCCATTATTGCAGCACCCTGTATTACATAAGACATATTAGTTGGTAATTATGTAAAGTAACACGTGTTCATGAAAGCACATAAACTGTCTAGGTTTACTGACTATTTTTTGAATTATTTCGGCATTTCTCAATATTTTTCGTTTCATCTTGCCAGTAGCAAGGAAGAGCCGGGGTGCCTTTTTAGGAATTATCTGATTGTCATCGGTTTTCCGATTCAATTATTAAGTCTTTTTGTTGGTTTTTATTAGTTTTTTTATTAAGTTTTCCTACATAATGGTTTTTAAGTGGCATAATGGTTTTTTGAATTGACACTATTATTACTGTTATTATTAAAAGACCTGTGCTCTGCACACTCGCAATGCAAGCTATTGACAGAATACTTAATATACGCTCTTTTATATGCACATGTCTATGCACATTTATTTATATATTTTTCTTGTTTTAGGTAAGGGATTCGCCTCTCAGAGGAATTGGTTGAATTTATATTTCCCAACGTGTACGTAAGTTGTATATTTGTATTTCAAATATGAATTCCACTTGATCAGTACGGTGTCAACAAGTATTTCACTCTGCATCTTTTTTAAATTAGTTATGGAATAAACTATCGTCTAATATTTCGTTGATACATATTTATATGCTTGGCAATGCTATTTTTCGGAAAAATTTCAAATTTGGGCATTTAGCGACTGCTTGAGACGACTACATGGCATATTTACATAAAAACTGACAATTTAGAGACCAATGAAGTTTAAATATAACGTGTGGTCCGACAAACGGAGACACCAAGGACCTGCTTCAGCATTCGAAGATTTGCTATAAGCATACCCGAAATACCATAGAACGTCCAACCACGTGAAGGTAGAGCAACGAAGTTTCCGTACCTGAAATTTATTCTGACCAACAGGTGGACTTAACTCCAAAATACCATTAAATCCTGATTCAATCAGATATGTGCAGCGATTCACTAATCCATTATACCATGTGTGCATATTACCTACGATTTTCGGGATAAATTCGTTTATTGAACTCTCATCACAAGCAAAATGGGTACCGGAAAAGTAGCTCTACCCTGAAGTTATACACACAAATGTTTGAAAAAGGGTATGCCAATCGCAAATACAAAAAAGTGGACGTGACTACCTCCCTGGACTTTCCCATACTGGAAACTGTTCATATCGTCTTTATTCAACAGTCTTTACAACATATCAAAATTTCAACTCGATGACTCACGTCTTCACCGTGATAATCGTTTACACTTTCACGTAAATTGCGGGTAAATATAAAAGAACTAGTGAGTCACCCGAACTACGTTTCGGTTCGCAAAATTAAGAGATTCATTAATATAAATTAAAAAAAAAGATGCATCGACGGGATCGAACCCGGTGCTGCAGCGTGATAGGCCAGCACGCTTACCGCAGAACCACACTCTGCTGTTTGAATAATGCGCGCACCGAGCTAATAGTAGACAGCGATAGGCGCTCCGCTCTGCTGCCTAGAGAAGTTAATTAAATTATACTGCTGCCTAGAGAAGTTAATTAAATAAGTCTGAAAATTAGCAAACTTTTAAGCCATCGTACAACTTAATCGGTCCAGTATCTTCGGAGGAGATAGCGAACAAACAGTTACACGCAAACAAAGAGAGCTACGATTTTATGTTATAAGATGTGTAGTTCAAAACGTGACCACCGAGCTTCTGTAGATGGCGCCAAGTCGGCCAAGTGGACAAGCCGCCACTGTGCTATTATGTATTACTAGCAGTCCAGTGAGACAAATGTCTCATTTAATAAAACAAAAAAGACCGTCCCGGACGGACCAGCGTCACGGACGGACGGAAATCACGTGATTTCTCGAAAACCGGAAGTGTCACGTGACTGAAATTCGGTTCCTGACCTGACATGGCCATTCCAAACATATAGCTTTAATAACTTTTTTCTCTATCTCTTACGGTTTGGCTGCTGAAACAGCGTCCCGGACAAAACAGCGTCCCGGACAAAACAGCGTCCCGGACAGACGGAAATCACGTGATTTCTCGAAAACCGGAAGTGTCACGTGACTGAAATTCGGTTCCTGGGCTGACATGACCATTCCAAACATATAACTTTAATAACTTTTTTCTCTATCTCTTACGGTTTGGCTGCTGAAACAGCGTCCCGGACAAAACAGCGTCCCAGACAGACACGTCTATTAGATAAAGGATTTTCCTCAAAACGGCTGTAGCACCGAGGTGAAATTTTCTAAGTACCTGGAAATTATATTTTCTAGGGCATACAAAATCGATTTTTTTATTTTCGCGGAAAAAGATTCTTTGACGCAAAAATATAACAACCGTTAGAATAAAAAAATTATTTTTCAAAAATAGAGGGGGGAGGGGGCCGGTGCGCTTACATATATCCACGAGTGTAATATTTTTTTGCATATTCATATGCTCCATTATGCACTGAGCAATCCAGTGAAAACCCCAGCTACCTATCTTGTTTTGTTTATTAATTAAAGGGGTTTAAATTTTCAAACTTCAAAGCTTCGTAGAGGGCGCCACAGATAATTCATGAGATTCTTTAAAAAACAGATCGATAGCCCTTTTCGGGGTCTATCAGTGTATGAAGTTTAAACAAATTCCTGTGGGCAGTTTTTGAGAAATTATTTTTAGAAAATTTCCAAAATTTTGAAAATTTGTAATTTAGGCCCCTTAATATTTTTCAAAACACTTTTTATATCACCTCATGTTAGCCTTTATATACTATTCAGAAAACAAAAATCAATTGAATCGATTCATCCGTTTTTGAGTAATAGGGCGTTAAACTCAAAATTTTCAAAAAATCATAGCGCCCTTCATTTTAAACCTAGCGAGTTCGGAAAAAAACTAACAGATTTGTCTTATGACCCTCTATCGTTATCCGCGATAAAATTTTCAAAATTTTAATCACGAAAACAGTGATACCAAAAAAACATGCGTAACTTCCGCTTCCGGTTTCGGATTTTTTTGAAAAGCTTATTTTGTCGATGAATTTTCGATACACCCCCGCATTCCAAAGCGCATCAAAATCGGAGCAATACTTTCGGCTGTAGGAGCGTCACCCACCCACACACCCACACACACACCCACACACAGACAGACATTTTTTAAAAACCACTTTTTTGGGTTCCTAGAGGCCCAAAACGGATATTTCTGTGAAAATCTCGATTTCCAAAATTTTCATGATTCCAAGACTTCCCTATACCTATGGGTATGGAAAAGTAAAAATTACGTAGACAACATAATATACATAACGACGTCAAAAGTTAGCGTAGGTACTGTAAAAATAGGTGAAAATAAGAAGGAATAAGTTGGTACTGCAAAAACTGTCAAATAGAGATGGGCAAGTGCATATTTGCATATTTTTAGCTATTGGGCATAAGAAGCTTTTTTTTAAGGATATGCACGTTTCTCAACGTCTACATCTCAAAAAAATTCATTTTATTTTGCATATTTTGCATATATAAGACGTTTTCGGTTATTAGCGCATATATGACGTGGTAAGAGCGTGAAAGTGCATATTTGCGTATTTTTTCCCATTAATTCTTATCTTAGACAATAAATTTTCCAATATTTGTCCCAAAAAAACACATGCTGAAATAGGAGTTTTAAAACTTTAAGCGTGTAATTTATTGAACCTTCCAGGACTTATTTATTTTTAACGCAGACTGTCAAAATGGTTTGCAACCTCTTCTTCATAAAAGCACTATTATTATGAAATTGGAATCTCAAAATTTGCTTCTTTCCGGAATCTTTAAAATTAATAGATTTAAAATCTAGTTTAAGCAAAAACAAAAACAAAGTTTGTAAAAAGTAAAGCGACAAATTAGACAATTTAATTTAAAAAAATTATGGGTAGTCAACAATAAAATCTATTCGAGACATTTTAAATGGCCCGTTTACAAATGATGTTGACGAACCAAATTTTGCTGTTTAAAATGCTCACTTATTTAAATATTGCCCTATCACATCTTGTGACGTATAAAGAAGCTTTTCAAGTTACAAATCCATATTAGAAGATAAGCGCCATAATTTACTTATAGAGACAATTGAAAAACATGATTATTTATTGTAACAATTTCTAAAATTTTATTATTTTTATTGGTGAGCTGTATTTTTCAAGTGTTATGGGTTTATAAATAACCAATAAAATATAATAATTATTGTTTTATTGTTAATTTCATTATTTCGTTTTTATAAATATATACATAGTTGTAATAATTAATAAACAACAATTTAAAAAATTGAGAATTTTCTTTAATTATCCTAATAAAAGTAATATTTGTTATTGCATATATTAGTGCCTATATGGATATGTTATTGCCGAATGTAAAATGCACACACCCTCAGCGGCTCGGTGCGCTAGGCACCCCGACACTGTAAACGGTATAAGGGGTTACAGATTATGTATGTATGTATGGATATGTTATTGCATGTTGAGTGCATATATCTTAACTTTTTTGTTGCATATTTCAGTGCATATATGCACTATTTTTGCAGCATATCTGCCCATCTCTCTCATATATTTGATATTACCAATTTGCATTTTGTATTATGTTTTGTGCTCTGTATAGATTAAGTACACATGATACGAAATCAATACTCCATGTAGTTTTTACTCGTTGCATTTTAATGAGTATATTAAGTAAATTGTTCTCTTTCAATACAATTTCAGATAGCTGTTTAACTACAAAGTAAATTATTTCAACGCTAAAATGTTACTCAAAAAAATATACTAAAAACTCAGAATTGCAGCAAATAATAAAAATAATTACATACTTTTGTACAATGAGTTGTAAAACTGTTAAACGTATATTGCCTAGTTTTTATTTACTGTATGGATGTAGACGGCGCAATAGACGAATCCCAAGACCAATCAAAAGTTGAAGAACACCCATACTTTTTTGCTGAATAAATCTAACTTATCATTTTCTTTTGTCTCATAAATGCTAATAACAGTGATAATGCAGATTTATTTTTTTTAAATCTGAGAGTTTAGAAACATTTTAATTTGAATTATGATGGATTTTCAAAATTACGAGAATGAGATGTATATTAAAAATTGTGTTTTTTGCCATTAGGTGTTGCTGTCCTTGCTTAGTTACCTTGGTAACGAGATTAAGTTTGCTTATGAGTGACAATAGGTATAATTCCCTATGCTTATAATGTAATAGATATTTATGCACTAAGGGAGAGTATGTTTTTTTTCCTGAGGTCTGTAAGTCAACCAAAGGTAAAAAAACATGAATATCTTCAGTGGTGTATCCAATATTTTATTTACTAGCAAAATTATTATAAAATTTCAAAATATCATACGTGTCATATGTTATATTTAAAATAAGAATGTAAGTAACATCAAGGATTGAATGAATGTATGGTTGCTAAGACGTTGCTTGTAGTTGCATGGTTACCATGAAATTGAGGGAAAACAATTTGAAAAATCCCTTGGGGGTTAGACTAGCTTTCCATATTTTGTATCTATGATGAAAATGAACAATATCATGTTGCTAGTAAATAAAATTATTCTTTTCATATTTTCTCCTTTTCGAAATTATTTGGTCGTATAAAAAACGTTGTATACACCACTGGCTCAAATTGTTTTTAGCCTTCGGGTGATTGCTGTATCTCACACCCTCGAGCCAAAGAACGCACGTTATGCCCATTGTACATAAATAAATGGCTTTAATTGTGTCAGTTATCATGGTTTCTGCAAAATTGGAGGCTAGGGCTGATAGTAAGGAACACGAACGTTCGTAGTAATTTGTTAGACAGAAGTTCTGATAAGTCTAAGCACAACTTTTCGCAGCGTTATTAATGCAGGAAAAGATGCCGGAATTTAAATTTTGTTGATAGTCCGCAGCTAAATACGGCGGTGGAATGCGTAACTGCGAGATAAGGTGGGTAGGTCCTAATTAATATTTCAGTCTGATCCAAAACGTGTGCAGCACTAACAGTGTTAAGTATTCCGGGCATTTTAAAGCTGCTTAGTAATCCCGGCCGTTAGGAATTCTGGTCGTGTTGGATAGAGAATAGACAATGCGGCTCTTCAGGAACAGCGTGCATGCGGGTGTCAAATAAATTAGGCATTCTAGAAAAACAAATTCTGAAGCGCGTTCGGAAAGGGTTACAATAGGCCCATTAAATTAAATGATTCTGGCAGAAGGCAGCTTTGAGGATCTTAATTAGTGCTTGAGGTTCGTGGCTTTTCAACACTTCGGTTTATTTTAACAGCAAGGACTTCTCGCTTAATCCTTAAAACCAGCGGCGGCTCGTGGCGGCTTTCAAGTTGTTTAGGTAACCAACGTTTCATAAATTTCACGGGGCTTTGAACAGGGGCTGCTATAAATTCAGCTTATTTGAAGTTGCAAGTAAATATTTGTCTTTAAGCGTTTTTATAGTCGATATCAAAATGGACTATTTTAAATCTTTATAAACTTGTGTTGACTTAGAGTTTGAACGAAAATAGTTAAGTTATGAATACTAATAGGATATTTATTCATATAATATTTGATGGATTCATTGCCTTACATTATGTTCAAGTTAACCTTCCAATATCAATTATTAAATTAACAAAATCTCTTTGATATAAAATATTAAACATTCTGCATTCGCAACTACAAGTTTCTCTGGCGCGGTGACATGTTTGGTAGCACCATCATGTTGAAATTTAACTCCCCGAACAATTCATAATTGAAAAACATTATTATCCTGTGCTAATCGTAGCTTTTTATTAATTTTGTACTTGTTTAAACAGTCTCTAGCTTACCGAGCGCCTGGGTGCAAACTCTCATGTACCGCCCCCACTGGACTATGAGTTAGATGAGTCGGGAAAGTGTAACAGTAAAACCAAATAGGGAACCATAGACCATACCTATATACAAACGTGTGTAGCGCCTGCGTCTCCGTCTGTGTCTCTTTCTGCATCACGTTTTCATCGGCACTAATCGGGCGTGTCATCACCGCGTGCTTTATAATGCAGCGATAAGTAAGTGTGCTATGTGTGCGTTTTTAGACGAACGATTAAAGCATCTAACTAGCAATAGAATTCGGCATAGGAGCGCAGGTTTGAATCCCAGCGACTGCGATGCTTTTCTGCTTTGGGAAGTAACGTATTTCGCATTGTTCCTTTTTACTGTTTCGACATTATTAGAAATTTTGAACGCTCTTGCTGTGCACTTTCTTTATTAAAGATGTTAAAATATTTTCTTTTGTAACTTTTCTTTTCAATTAAATTTTAAAAAGGCAACAATTATTTTAATTAGAGTAACCATTATGTGGTAAGTTAAACATGTAGATCTTATATGAAAACGTATCTTGTGCCTATATCTCTGCCTGCTTCACATTTTTATCGGCACCGATCGGGCGTACTGCGTCCGCAATCGGCACCACGTCGTTTATAGCGCAACGATAAGCACGTAGTACATGTGCATTTATCTGGCAGCGCTGGTCTAACGCATATAGTATCTGCGTATAAATCCGATTTCCTCAGGGGCGCGGCTGCAGTGTTCTTCTTTGCAAATTAATGTAGTGTTTTAACCTATTTTTTACATAATTTTTAACGCCACTGGTATTCGATCTAGCAAAAGTTGTTTCTTTTGCGCGGCTCTTTCTTTATTAAAGACTTTAAAAACATTTCAACTTTTTAGGTACAATTCAATTCGAAAAATGCAAAAAGTATTTAAATTAGAGTAAGACCACCTAAGCGATGCGCTTAAAAGTTAGTTTATATACAGGGTGATCAGAATAAAGGGTAACAAAGGGGCAATTTTTTTATTATCCATTTATTAGAACATTTTGTTTCTGATAGAAGTCACTACATCTTCTAAAACTCAAAATACACTTACCAAAATTTAAATATCTCATTTCGTATACGAGGGAGGTTCAAAAATATGAAAATGGCTTAAGAAAAAAGTAGCCTTATTTTACAAAATACACAAAAATGTTATTCGGGAAAGTTGCTTATAATTGGGGGAAGGTGTAAAATACGAAGTCACAGCCACCTACTTCAAAAATTGTTTTTCTTTCAGCAACAGTGACAGGTAATGTGTTGGAAATGTAGGTTCATTTTAAACAAATATATCAAAGCATCTACTGAAGATGCATTGATTTTACATAGTCGGTAAAATCTGAATTTCATTCGCTAAACCGAAAATGTACAAATCGCAAATAAATTACTTGTGGAAAAATCAAAAGACTTTAAATATCTTCGTTTTCTTCACGAGCCGATTGCATTTTGAAGGGCTCGAACACCTTTGAGAGATGATTTGCAGATAATATTTTTATACATAGCACCCATTTGTCACACGTTGACGTATTTTTGCGACGCAATTATTGTTTACATCTGGCTCTACGATACTTCGCCACCTAGTGAAATATTTATGAATTAAGACAGTTTTACTAAACCGCTACTACTCAGTACCTGGTGTTTTAAAACGCTTCGGGTAACGTCACGCAATCACATTATCTCATTTGTTACGACGCTTTCTCTCCACCAATAACGTTAAACACGAACTCCAAATTTTGAATGTGAAAAAATTAGTTATGTAACAAAGTCCTAGCTGCTGCCCTCAAGGCCTTGCTGTCCGGGTGCCGTGCACCCTTTGCACCCCCGCTTAAGACGCCCCTGTGTTTAAACTAAATGTCGGGAAACTAAAAGTTGACGGTTTTAAAAGAAAGCTTTTCCCATAAAAAAGTAGCAACACCCAGACGATATTCATAATAGTATATTACACAACAAGTTTAGAAAAGTAAAGTTTTACTAAACGAATATAGCTGGATCACTTAAAAAGCTATATAAGTTTAGTAAAACTACTTTTCTTATGAAGTGTGTACACTATTTTTTCGCATTTTGTATTAGTATTTGTGTGACAGCTGCTGTGGCCGTGTGCTGTTAGCTTGGGTGATTCACTATGTTCATATATCATCATAGCGGCACATTATTATAACAAGCCACGTCGGTCTAGGGGTAGGATACTCGCCTGCCAAGCGGGCGACCCGGGTTCGATTCCCGGCGGAAGCATACTTTTTTTAAATTTATAATAATGAATCTCTCTTAAATTAGCGAACCGAAGCGTAGTGCGGGTGACTCACTGGTAAACAAACATAATTATACAGATTGTCTGCAGGTACTAGGTACACACGGTAACTAGATACAGAGACAGTTTAAAATTTTAAGACAAACAAACCGTCTCTGTAGTAACCTGACAGAGGTTTGTTTATTACCATAACAACAGTCAATAAGCTTCATTTTTGTGAGTCGAATTAAGTCGAAGTTACAAACTAACGAGAAAAATGAGTCTTGCTACTGAAAATAACTTAGAAAATAGCTCTGAAATACAAGGAAAGGTACGAGAAGGTATATGAAATATTTTGTAATTGGAGAAGGATAAAGAACGCATTAGGAACTGATGAAAATATAATGCTAGCGTATTTTTTTGAGAAGGTAAGCTAATTTTACATATATTTTAAAGGGTTTTTCATACAATGTCTTTTATTATTTTAGGCAAAAGCTCTTAAGGCATCCAGTTTATGGTCAACATATTCCATGTTAAAAAGTACTATACAAATAAACGAAAATGTGGATATATCACAATACAAAAAACTACTTGCTTTTTTAAAGCGTCAAAATGACTCTTATGATGCAAAGAAATCAAAAGTTTTGATAATGGAAAACGTCACAAAATTTTTAAATGAGGGTCCAGACGATAAGTTCTTACTAATGAAAGTGGTACTAATATTTGGTTTGAATGGGGCATGTCGGCGTGCAGAATTATGTAACTTAACAGTACAAGATATAGAAGATACGGGGAAAATTTTGGTTATAACTTTACATGATACGAAAACCAAAAAGAAACGTGTATTCACCGTAGGTTCAGAGTGCAACGGATATGAAATTTATCATAAGTATTCACGATTAAGACCCAAACAGATAAAACACAATAGATTTTTCATTTACTATAGTCACGGTAAATGCACAATACAACCAGTTGGCATCAACAGTTTTGCAAAAATTCCCCAAAAAGTTGCTGAATATTTAAAACTCCCAGATGCATCTCGTTACACTGGCCATTGCTTGAGGAGAACTTCAGCCACCTTCCTTGCTGACAGCAGGGCTGACATTCAACTACTTAAAAGGCATGGAGGATGGCGGTCAACTAGTGTGGCTGAAGGGTATATCGAGGAAAGCATTGCCAATAAGTTGAAAATTTCGAAAAGGATATTTCAACACCAAGTACTAGTGGCACCCCAAGAAGGCCATTCAGGAATGCAGATGGAGAATCATAATCGTTTTCAGGAAGAACAAATTGAATTAATTAAATCTGGTGTTATGTTTTCAAATTTGAATAACTGTACTTTCAATATATATAACAATGTTCCTAATATTTAAATAAATTTTCTGTCAAACTGTGTTTTATTAATAGTGACATTACTATATAGTAAAGTGACAGTTCTATGCACCAAAGTGCCACTTTATTAATCGATTTTGAATCTAGTAAAATACCACATTATTATACAAAATGCGAAAAACAATGTTAAGACGCTTCTTTAAAAAATCAATTAAAATTTTTATATTTTATTGACTATTTATTCACTCTGTAGTTATTTATTTATCCAACGCCTCCTAATCATAAAGCTATTACTATCATACCTCTAAAGTGCTCCTTTATCCACTAGTGAGATAAAAATCATAAGCCACTAATGACATAAAAACGACGTGACTCACTACTGCAGAACTGTCATATTATGTAAAATTTGAGATTTGCAGGTTAAGTTTTGCATCAGTCCGCGTCAAATGACAAACAAAACCTAACCTACTAATCTCGAATTTGACATAGGCTGATAATACACTTCAGTACCGCCAAACATATAACACTAATAGCAGGCGACTCTAATTATAAATTTATGTAATCTCTTGGTACTTTCCAAATTGTCACTATGACTTTTCAGGGCTGTCAAACAAAATTTATGTTTTATTGAGTTGATGAATAAAACGTTATATTGTATTCGTGTTTTAGTTGCGCTTCATCAACTCAAGAAAATTCTTCGCCTAAAACGCTTATACAATAAATAACCATATCTAACATCTCCTAGTTATAAGGCTATTACTAGATCGATTTTAGACCTCTAAAGTGGCCCATAACTCACTAGTGAAGTAAACACCATAACCCACTACTGAGATAAGAACTATGTCACTCACTACTCTATTATTAGTAGTACTGTCAAGCTATGCCAAATTTGAGATTTGCAGGTTAAGTTCGTCAACCTGTGTCAAATAACAAAAAAAAACCTAACCGACTAACCTCGAACTTGACAATAGACACAGGTACTACCAAGCGTAATAACACGAAACCATAGGCGACTCTAATTATAAATTTATGTTGTAATTTCTCGGTACTTCCCAATTTGTCACCATGACTTTTCGCGGCTGTCAATACAAAATTTATATAAATAAATTACAAGCGTTAGACATTAGCGGTCCGAAATTAAAACTTTTGAAATCATATCTTGTTAACCGCAAGCTGTGTGAAAATTGCTGATAACATTTCATGCTCTTATAATCTGCATATAGGTGTGCCCCAGGGATCTGTGCTGGCACCTCTTATATTTATTAGTAGCTTCAGCGTACTTATGCGAACGTTTTGTCCGTCCGTCTGTCTGTGTGTCCGTGTGTCTGTCTGGATCGCCTGTAACTTTCGAACGGCTACAGATATCGAAATTTTGAAAGGGGGCAAAGTTGTTGCTAAGGTCCCGAGCACCTTCATGCGCTATTTGGTTTTGGCGAAAGGTCAACCTGTTTTCGCAGTGCTGAAGCTACTCTTTAGACCTGTACTTGAGCAGTTTATTTTATTTGTTAATGATCTTCCGAGTCATATAAATACGAACATGCTATTGATGTACGCAGATGATACTGCGGTCGTGGTCTCAGCTCAGAGTTTGGAGGATTTAGAGGCTGAAGCAAGTTCTGTAGGTTTAGAATTTATACGTGGTGTACAAAAATAAGCTCATGGTACACATTAATAAAACGGCTTGTCTACATTTTCGTTACAAGCCAGGAACTGATCGCAATCTTCATTTTAACTTTGACGAGATAAAAGTTCCTCGGAGTCGTGGTGGATAATCACTAAAGTTAGAAATTGCATGTACACAAAGAATCATTGAAAATGAACAGGGCTATGTGTTTGTTTGTTTGTAATGGACAAGGTCTAGGCATCTGGAGTACCAGGTACCTTAGACACCGACGACTTTGGTCATATGGTCAAAGTCCTACTTAGAATTTTGCCGAGACTAAGGAGTTCCAACCCTAGCAAGGGATCGTTTTGCATAACCCTGTTCATTTTCAATGATCGTAAGTGTACATGAGGTATGTAAAAAGCTAAACACGGCATACTATGCAATTTTTCAAATTAAGTCAATTATTAGTATTAAGGCTCTTACAAATATTTATTACTCCTTAGCTTATTGTCACCTTTCTTATGAAGTCTCTTTATGGGGTGATTGTGTGTTTAGTAAGCGAATCTGTATATGTCAGAAACGACTAATTAGAATGATTTTTAACATCAATGCAAGAGATAGTTGCAAGCTTATTTTCTTAGATAACAAGATAATGCCTTTTCTCTGAATATATATCTACAATGCTTATTATAGTAGTACAGTGTGTCCCCGGATTGAGTTCACTATAGGTATAATTGACAAAAAATTTTACAATTTTATTTTAATGTTTTGGGATCCCGCCCTGCTTCGTCTGAAGAGAATTTTAAGAATATTTTCAGTTCTTAAAAAACAAGTAGGCTTTGGCAGGGAAGCGAAAACTATTTTATTTTCAGGTAAACTACCCTTTTTGTTCATGATACGGAAAAATTTTATTAAGACAAGTTGTTGAGAATGATATATTACGGCCCTATGCAAAATTTCAGAAAGATATGTTGACTTAGAAAATACCGTTATTTTTTAGATAATTGTATTTTATTTTCAGGTAAACTACTTTTTTTGTTCATGATACGGAAAAATTGTATTAAGAAAAGTTGTTCAGAATGAGAAGTTGTGGCCCTATACAAAATTTCAGAGATATTTGTCGACTTAGATGAAACCGTCATTTTTAATAGGCAACAAATTAAATGCACAGTATTTTATTAAAACATCAAGTACATTTGCTCAGTAGAAATAATAAGTGTCAAGTAAATCTAATATATGTTATGTAAGATAATAAATGTTCAGTAAAAATAATAAATGCACAGTAAAAATGTTAAACGTTCACTAACAATTATAAATGTTTAGTAAAATAATAGATGTTTAGTAAAATAATAATCTTTTGGTAAAAATAGTAGACAATCAGTAAAAAAACAATAAGCGCCCAGGAAAATAATAAATCTTCAGTAAAAATTATAGATGTTCAGGAAAAATACAGAGTGTTTAGTACAAATAACATGTTTCATTCAAAAAATCAAAGCGACAGTAAGAAGTTTAATTTTCAATAAAGCAAGGCAACAAATTAAATGCGCATTATTATATTAAAACCCTAAGTAATTTTGTTCAGTAAAAAACCTTATCTCTAGTAAATAAAATAAAGAGACCGCAATATAAAAAATTTTTAGTAAAATAAAATATATTCAGTAAAAATAATATACGATACATAAAATCTATGGCCAACAGAATAATATTAAAAGAAATATTATTTATATATTATTACGTAGGTGTTTACCAAAACACTCGCCAGAATGTTCCTGCAGATAACCTGGATTGCATAGAATATGTCTACTATCAGGCATAGCCAAATTAACAATGGAAAATTATTGGGCAATCAACTATTGCTTTGTAGCCATCGAGATACGTGATTGGTAAAAAGTGACAAACGTCAAATTAATTTCAAATTGTTTGGATTTCTGACCAATCGCGTATTTCGATGCGCACATAGCAATAATTGATCTTTTAACAATTTCTCAATTTTAATTGCCCTATGTCTGATACTCTGACACACTGTATATATACTCCCAATGAAGTCATTATAAAAAGAAAAAGAATCGACAAATACGATACAAACTTGTATATATTAGAATAAAAAAAGTAACAAAGGGTAATACCACAAGCAGTGGATATATTTTTGACAAATATTTTGTGGTTTCCATGTAAATTATTGCTTTTAAATTTCACGATACAAAATCACATCAAAAATGTCACGAGCCGAAGGCGAGTGACATTTAAATGTGATTTTGTTGAGTGAAATTTGCAATAATTTCTATGTAAATGGCAAAATATTTAAAAAAAATATATCCACTTCGAGTGGTATTTGGGACGACTATTTAACAATATTAAGACATAACGATTAGGTAACTTTATTGAAAAATAATCCAACAATTTATATAATTATTCATTCTCAATTAAATTCAGCGGAATACCATCAAAACACAGCATTTTAAAATTTTTAAAACAAGCCACACTGTTTGTTGGGGTTCAGTGTTACGTAACCTAGCGATATCACTAAGGACAGAACATCGTTGCTAAGCGATACTTCGCAACAAGGCTATTTATTTTTTGAGTACGTACATTGTTTTGTGAATATTTTGCATGGTGCCCAATATTCAGTGATATACTGCTGTTATTGGTTGAAAAAAGCAAATGTCTGCAATGTGATTGGCTTATATGTTATAGTGTTGAATAGTCTCTTAAATACAAGAATAAAAATTTTAAAATTTTCCGCTAGTACGTAAATATACAGTGTGTCCGCGGATTGAGTTCACATAAGCTGTAAATAATAAAAAATATTCCACTTAGAAGCTGATATTCTACGATTCGTTCCTGCTTGTTCTCAAACCAAGATTTTGAGAAAATCAATCAAATTAATTAATATACAGGGTGTTTTTCCAATCGATTTTTAAAAAATGGCCAAGAGTAAACATCCTTTATTAGAAGAAATAACAAGAAAGCATTAAGAAAAATTGTTCAGAATTAAGAGTGATAGCAGACTTAATTTTCAGACATATCGGCCTACTTTGATTTTTTTAAATATTTTTTGGGTTTTTTATACCAACATACCTTTTATCATGGCTGTAGGAGGCACTCTAGCTGGTTCATGAACTAAGATGTTAAAAAAATAATTGAGTGCCTCCTACAACTACGATAAGAGGTATGTTGGTTTAAAAAAATAAAAAAAAAATAAAAATCAACGTAGGCCGATTTTGTCTGAAAATTAAAAATCTACCACCTCTCTTAATTCTAAACAACTTTTCTTAATATTTTTTTTGTTATCTCTTCTAATAAAGGTACTGTACTCTTGGACATTTTTAAAAATCGATTTGAAAAAACCCTGCATATTAATTAATTTGATTAATTTTCTCAAAATTTTGGTTTGAGAACAAGCATGAGCTAATCCTAGAATATCAGCTTATTATTTACACCTGATTTGAACTCAATCCGCGGACACACTGTATAACATATATTATTATTAGAGCAGCAAAGCTCTCTTGACTTTCGTTGGACGACCTCTGCGTCGTTTTTGTCCTATTGGGATGGTTTTTGCTTTTGGAGATGCGTTCACTATTTTCAGTCTTATTGCTAGTGCAAGGATGTGTTTGCACATAATTTTTTTAGGAATGCTGGACAGCCGCAATGGCCATCAAGCCATTAATTTTTATCTTTGGGTAAAACTGTTCTCAAAATTTTGAACATCACAGATTTAAACTCATCAATGAAGAAAAATCTAGACCATCCTTTTTTGTCGCATCAAATTCATATACATAAGTCGCATTACCAGCAGGAATAATGTAGCTATTATTGTCAGTATTTGTACCGTCTGTCTCACTTTCCAGAATTATATTTTCTGCAGTTTAGCCCAATTATTAACACAAACCTGACCTTAAATATCCAGCTGGTAAAGGAAGTCCCTGTTACTGAACAACTGAACGTTTATTATTTTTACCGTGCAAATTCAAATAAATTACTGTGCATCTTCTATTTCTTTAATATGCGTTTTAAACTGTACAAAACATAATAAAATACCGTGCATATTTTACTGACCATTTTTAATTTTTTGTTGTGCAATTTGCAATATTTTACGAACCATTCGGGTTTTTATACTTTGCAAAAATTAGTTGTTTACTGAACATACATATTTGTTTACTGAGTAAAACTGGATTAAATACTGAACGTTTTATTAGTACCCTTTTTAATAAATGCAATTTGTTTAATCTAAAAAATAACGGTTTAATCTAAGTCGACATATCTTTTTGAAATTTGGTACAGGGCCATAATTTTTCATTCTGAACAACTTTTCTTAATAAAATTCTGCCGTATTATGAACAAAAAGGATAGTTTACATGAAAATTAAATACAATTATCTAAAATGTAACGGTTTTTTCTAAGTCGACAGATCTTTCTGAAATTTTGTATAGGGCCATAAACTATCATTCTAAACAACTTTTCTTAACAAAATTTTGCCATATAATGAAAAGAAAGGGTAGTTTACCTAAATAGAAAATAGTTTTTTCACATTTGTCATGGCCGACTTAATTTCTAAAAATTAAAACTCTGCTTAAAATTGTTTTCAGACCAAGCAGGGCGGGATCCCAAAACATTAAAATAAAATTGTAAAATTTTTTGTCGATTATACCTATAGTGAACTCAATCCGGGGACACACTGTATAGCAAAAATAATATTAATCTTTATAAAATGAACAAGAACTTTCATAACTATGCCACAAGATATTCCAACTTCTTAACTGTAGATGCTCATAGATGCGTTACGAGAAGTCACCAACATATGCAGGGAAAAAAATCTTTAACATGCTTCCTAATGCTGATCGTGAGTTATCATACAATCATTTTAAAAAACAAATCAAAAGAATGTTACTCACCAAATGTTATTACTCTGTGGAGGAATTCCTTAGCGATAAGTCCATAACATTGTAAGTGTAGTAACCTGTCCATGTTATGTTTGTTTTTGTAATAATATGACTATTTTCATGTTGTGTACAACAGTCTAATGAAATGTAATAAATTATTATTATTAAAAATTATTATGTTTTTCAGATATCTATTGAGTGCCACCCCCCAACTTTTCTCTAGTGGATTATTTATAATAAATATAATACACTTGTTCCATAAATAAATATTAATATTGACATTTTATTCATACATTGAAAACAATCATCCAGTTATCAATCATATTTTTTAAAATGTACTGTCAACTATTTGTTGTAGTAACAGTTGTCACAGTTAAGTCGAATTAACCTGATTTTGACGGAAGCAAAGATCAATACGCCTCTGTCCGTTTTCTTGAGCTTAGCTAACAAGGAAATAATTCAATTTGCAAAAGGGTTGCCTTAATTTAGATTAAATTTGGGATTTAAGGGCGCGGCCTAGTAGTGCTTATTTTATAAATTAATTATCATAGAATGATTTTGTCATAAATTAAATAGCACCCTCTAATCGCCCAGGCGGTTACTAAGCAAATCGGTTTACTTTCATTTATTACGAAACACGCATTTACCCAAAGCAGAATAATTTTATTTAGAATAACACAGTAGAGGAATTACGTTGGCAAAATAAATATTTTATAATGTATTTCAATTACTCTTTGCAAAACTATATTTCTGGAAATCGTAAAAAATCACTGGGTGTGTCACTTACTTGTTAATGGCCAATTGGACAAGAAATTATTTTACTAAGTACGTTTCTAAACAATTTAGAGACATAATAATTTTTTTAAATATTAATATTCATATAAATGTAAGCCTTAAATCAACATTTGGAAATATGTATAGAATAGAAACTAAAACAACAGATACGGGACATTTAGCTGCACTTTCCCTATAGTTGGTCTCTCCTAAACTACCTGTGTTACGAAAGTGGGTGCAATTAAGTAACTGGAGTTGAATTTATGAGTCACATTAATAATTAATTGAGCATTTAGAAGCGATAATATGCCATCTTCAATTTAATTACTGTTTTGGGAGGGCATAACGAGGGCACGTTTCCAAATATAGTGCTAAATCCATTACTGGGGAGCAGTTTGCGTTAAGAGCTTGACTTTTCGTATCAGGTGATATTTTCCATAAAATAATCCTGTTTTTATAAAAGCTTTTACGCCGAAAAATTAATAACAGATCCTGCTTTTTCTGTCAAACCACATTAGGACATTTTAATGGGTCATATAAAATTAATTTAGTATTAAGTGTCTTCCTTAAAGCTGTTAGTGCTGTAAGTTTTTTGTTTTACTTTTCATGCTACATTTTAAGTATGCATTTTAAATTTAACTTCTTGGTTATCTCACATTTTTCAAATGTATGTAGCTAAGTAGATAATTTGCAATGTAACTGACCTTTGGGTAGAATTACTAAGATGTCACAGCTAAATTAGCAGCTAACAAGGTGGGATTGACAGTAATTAAGTTTGCTAAATTAAACCATGCTAATCTAGGAATATGCCATAGCAGAGCAGTATTTAATTTGCCGGGTTGCAAAGCCTCGGCTTTAGCATATAAAAGGCAAATCTACCAGAGTAATAGAATTAATTATTGGGTAATACAAAGTTTTACTACTTTTTTAATCAATCGTAAAAATAATTACAATTACACAGGTCATAATAATACACCTCTGTGCAGGGCCGCCGCTACCATGTGTGCGATGTGTTCAAAACACGCAGGCGGCCGATTTAAAGGGGCGGCCGCCGCCGATCCTATTGCAAAAACAAAAGTAAAGTGTAAAGTCTTCCAAATAAATAAACCCATCAAGCTTTAAAAACGAAAATCTCTAATATTCTAAGACGAAAATAAACCGAAAGTATTTCTTTACGAAGTTTGTACTGTATCTTGTATCCCGGCCTTAATAAAACCCATAAAAATATCATAACACAAGCAAAGAAACACTTGAGTCGTATTACATTTACAAAGGTCAGCCTGGCAACACTGTCGGTGACAGACGCTGCGTCGGCAAAGCACTGGTATTATGACTGTTCCTTGTTCCTTGAAAAACATTACAGTGGACCAATCTAATAATTGGGCTTTTTAGAGCGCGAGAAGCTTTGTATATTAATATACAAAGCGAGAAGTACCTACCCGAGAATACTTGCTATGGGCTATGGGTTTGTTTATTTCTACGCGTGCCATGTAATGATTTTTAATATTTTAGTATAACAGCCCTTTCCGATCGGATAGTTTTGCCGGTTTTACGTGTGCGGTGTGCCGTGTAGATCGACTTAAGATTTTTAAATGTGACAACGCTCGCAGATTTTTACCTGAAACGTTCGTAGTTTCGGTGTAGTGCAATTTTGTGTACGTATTATTGAGGTTTTCATTTCCGACACGGAAAAATGTCCGACAGAAAAACCAAAAGACTGTCCGGTTATCAGTATAAACAAAAAAAGAAAGCGAGGCTCGAAGAACAGCAAAAACAAAGTGGTGCTTTAGAGAAATATATTAAAACTGGAAGTAATAATAGTGATATTAAAAGTGACAATTCAGCAACTAAATTTTCAATAAATGTAAATAATAACGACAATGTATGGTGCATCAGCATCCACTTCTGAGGGTACCGGATGTCTAAGAGATGAATCTGTCGTGTGCTGGGAGGCAGACTATTTGCTGAAAAAATTCATGATGTTGATAATTACGAAAAAGATGAAAAGGAGGAAGTGAAGGAGGAAAAAGAAGACGAGGCAACTGAAAAAGGTATGGACGTGGAGGCTTTAAGTACTTTGAAATCTTTAGACAAAGACGACGCTTTTTATTTAGTTTATGACGATCCTGGTAAATGGCCTATAAACCTAACCCACAGTACGGTACAATATATCATTGAAAATTTCTTAAATCAAGTTAAAAACGCAGCATTTCCTAGAGATAACCAAAACAAAAGATTTTCGGAGTCATATTATTACCGTACTTTAAGCAATGGTGAAAAAATCCACCGTCCTTGGTTATTATATTCTTTATCTTTAAATAGTGTATTTTGTGCTCCTTGTAAACTATTTTGCACCGACGCCACGGAGAAAAAAGAGCATATATATGGTGAGGAAGGAGTCAAGGATTGGCAACACTTGTCTTTAATCTTGAAGAGGCACGAGAACAGTTTAAGCCATATTAAATGTGCTAAAAAAATGCATGATTTAAGTGTAGCACTGAAAAAGGGTACAACAATCGACTCGTCCAATCAGCGATTATACGAACTAGAAAAAAGTGCCGTTATCGAAAGACTGATGCTTATTGTCAGATATTTATCTCGTCAGTGCTTGGCCTTTAGGGGTTCATCACAAAAACTGTTTCAGCCAAATAACGGAAATTTCCTTCAACTGACCCAGATGATTTCCAAATTTGACGCTGTTCTTTCCGAACATTTACGAAGAATAGAATCCAAAAATTATAAAAACGCGCCTCACTATCTAGGCTGGGAGCACCAAAACGAAATGATTCAGTTATTGGCAACAACTATAAAAGAAAAAATGTTAGACAGAATACGAGAATCAAAATATTTTTCTATAATTCTGGATTGCACCCCAGACATTTCACATACGGAACAAATAACTGTTATAATTCGATGTGTTTCTTGTGCCACACCAGTTAAGATTTATGAACATTTCTTGGGATTTTGCCCGATTACAGATGCAACTGGTCAAGGATTATATGAGTTTTTAGTAAAGAAACTTGAAGAGCTAAAACTGGAAATGCATAATTTACGTGGACAAGGTTATGACAATGGGGCTAATATGCGAGGGAAACACATAGGACTACAAAAAAAATTTTGGACGCTTATCCAAGAGCATTTTTTATTCCTTGTACAGCTCACAGATTAAATCTTGTTGTGAACGATGCAGCTAAAGTAAACTTTGCATCAGTTGACTTTTTTAATTTAATTCAGGAATTGTACGTTTACTTCTCAGCGTGAAATCATAGATGGAATGTTTTATTAGCCCATATTCCTAAACTTACATTAAAACCATTATCAGATACAAGATGGGAAAGTCGCATAGAAGCAATCACACCACTTAAGACACAACTCGGTGAAATATATGATGCCCTAGCAGAATTAAAAGATGATGCAACTAGAGATATAAATACGAGAACTTTAGCAAATTCATTGGGCAAAAAAATCAGTACCTTTAAATTTATATTCTCAGTAATCATCTGGCATGCAATTCTTAATAAAGTCAACGTTGTGAGTAAACTTATACAAAGTCCAAAATTAAACATTAAATCTTCAGCGGAAGCCCTAGAATATTTAAAAGACTACTTTGTTCAAATAAGGTGGGACGAACATTTTAATATATTTAGAAATGCTGCAAAGCAAATTGCTGCCGAAGTTGAACTGGAAGAAGATTTTCCATCTCTATCAGCAAAACGTATTAGAAAAAGAAAAAGAAATTTTGATTACGAACACCAGGATGAAAGCATTTTAGATCCAGAAAGGTCTTTTAAAGTCAACTTTTACTTTAAAATTTTGGATGCAGCGATCGGAGCCATTAATGAGAGATTTCAATTATTACACCAACATACTGATATCTTTAAAATTTTGTATAATTTACACCAATATGGCGATCTTAGAGACAATGAATTGAAAGCCCATTGTGCCGAAGTGGAACTAGCCTTGACAGACAAGGAACTAAACCATAGCGATATTAACGGGGAGGAATTATTCGAAGAAATTAAAGCTATACAACCACATCTTAAATCTGATATGAATACTATTGATATTCTTGAATACATACTTCAAAGTTTTTTATCATCATCCTTTCCTAATTTAACTGTGCTAATTAGAATTTTTTTGACATTACCGATCACTGTTGCAACTGGAGAACGTTCATTCTCCAAACTCAAGTTGATAAAAAACTACCTTAGGTCATCTATGAGTCAGGAAAGATTATCGGCTTTGGCAACTCTCTCTATTGAACACGAATTGTGCGATACCATAGACCTTAATAGTGTGTTAAAAGAGATTTTCACAAACAAAATCACGGCGAGTGCAATTTTAACTTTTATCCCGATTTTACCCTAAAAACAATTCATCAATTAAAGAAGTGTGTCCCAGGCTATCTATTTCACAATTATGAGGTAAGTTTTTTTTTCGAAAATATATGTTAGTTGAATTTTTTGGCTCCCGTCCCCGAATATCTAATTTTTATAATTTTATTTTTAAACTAATTGTGTAAAAAAGTTATCGATTTATATTTGTCCTATTTTATACTGAGACATTGGGTAGTGTTAATAAAGAGTAGTAAAAGCTTTTACTATACCATTATCTTTGTTTGATGAAAAACATATATTTGTGTCAGAAAATAAAGCAAAAGCTTTTGCTTCATTTTAATTCACACCACCCATTTACTTTTTAAGTTTTACAAAAGCAAAAATTGATTTTTAAAACAAGTTTGTTAGAAAGTGCGTTCTTTGCAAAAAAGTTAGAATTTACATAAAATAATATCAATTCGAAAGCTCTTTATTTTGTACTTTACGAGGGGGAAGGGGCGGCGAAAATTGTTTGGCACACAGGCGGCTAACACCCTAGCGGCGGTCCTGCCTCTGTGTATTTTTATACTCATTAGAAACTGATTGAAAATTGATTGAGTAAGCTTACATTCAGACGGATTATGGCGATAATATTATGAATACATTTTAAAAAATGCACTTAAATTTCGAATTTTCTTTCAAAAACACTTGCAACGAATTTGAACGCATTTTTGTTTTAAAAAATGTAAATTGATATCTAGCATTTTATTTACAAATGGAAAATAATTTCGTAATTGTTAGCAAAATATTATCCCTCTTTGCATACCCTCAATTTGGTTGCATGTAATGGAGGTGAAGTATCATTTAGATATTATTACTGTTATGGCTATAGTATGTAAATAAAGTATTTCCTTCGTTCCATACAATAAGTAAATGTTTGACCATTTCAAAAATGTGTCAAATTGTTTGTTCAACTAATACGTAATCGAAGCCCTGACAGGCGATACACCTTCGATTTCATAAATTGTGTAGGGGAGTAAAATGAGAGTATATTTCTAACTACATATAGTGCTAAGCCAAATACTGGGAAACCGTATTTATAGGGCTTGGCCCTTTGTGTCAGGGGAAACTTTCCATATAAATAATTGCTGTAGCAAACATACATGCATTTAGAACAGCACCCAACTGGCCAATTTCATCATTTTTGAGTTTAACATTTGCTAAAATGTTTTTCTTGTTTACACAATAGCACTAGAGTCACTGTCAATCACAGCAAACACAGTGAAAATGCAAATTTATTCATAGTTTAGCAAGATCACGCTAGACAAATAACTCTTATTTGAATTTTACTTATATATTTTATTCTTCTCTACACTGTAAGTGCACTGCGCTACAGTGGAAAACATAATAGATTGTGAGAAATAAATGAATCGCCGCTCTAAAAAATACTTTGGTTGTTCTCTAGCACGTTATTAAATTTTCTATTGCTAGCAATTAAAATTAAATAACATCCTTTAAGATTAATTCAATCTTTACGTATTATGAGTATGGCATTAATTTCTACATGCGCAAACCCCAATTATCTATAAAAATTCTGGAACCCAGGTCAATTTTACTTTAAGTAGAATAGTGTAAAGCCATGTGGAATTCCAATTACGCTCTACCAACATCAAGGTGTGGTTTTGGTGTAATTGTAATTAACACTTGAACTGTGGCGAAAATTAATAATTATTTTTCCAGATGTAAAATAGTTTAAGATGAACTCTGACAATTTCAGTAAACAATTCTTTAATCAATTTTGGTCTCTTAATATTGACATTGGATTTCTTAAAATTGTTTCACAATTTTTCTTACGACTCTCAATATTCATATTCGCAGTCAATCTCATTAAAAATATTCTGAATTTGCTGTAAATGTATTTCAATATTTGAATAAATTCGACAGCTGATTGGACAATATTCCTTACATTTCTTCAATTAATAATTGGATTACGCAATGAATATTGGTTAATATAAGGTTTTTCGATTGCTTTTCACCATGTATCAATTGTGTGTTCATTGTTTGTTAGATGTAATTCCCATTTGTCAATGTTGGCAAGTGTTGACAAGAGGGGAAAGCATTTGAGGTAAAGTGAAATACAACTGCTACATGGTAAAAAGCAATTGGAAAACCCTGTATTATACAGTTAAATTTTAATTTAACTTTTAATTTATGCCCCTTTTTCTTAATAAATTTCATTAAGCCATAGCTACATCCTACTGTGCTTCCTATTTGTTTTATTGCTTCTCTTTAATACATCGATTTGTTTGTGTTATAAACGTATTTGTATGCGGTTAATATAAAAAAACCATTACAAAAATTCTGTAAACTGTTGAAAGACATTTTATTGAAAATCGTGAAAAGATTCCATGTCCGCATTATGAGTGAATACGGAGCTGACTGTGACACTGATAACCCAGTATAAGGGTGAACTCCATAAATTCTTAGATTACGTGATTTTCTGTTATTACCGCCATTATAATGGCATATTCTATATTCGTGTATATAATGCAACTTAGTCCTCTCTACAGCAACATCAGTTATCAATGATATCACGATATTACGATAATATAATTCTTATTAATTTCTATGCGGCATTCTTACTCGAAAAATAATTTTTATGAAAAATTTGAATTTAAGCTTGTAATTCGTCTATTAGAATTATTGTCTTTTTTGAAAATATATTCAGGGACAATATAATAAGTAGTACCTACGCTTATTATCGATAATTTTTTATGAATATTATGAATTTTAATCCCCAGTCTGAAAATTCAACGAGCCCATAGGACGAGTTATTTTCTTGCACTGGGATTATAAGGAAATTATATTTTTAACAAATTATAGATTATTAGGCATACGACGAATTATATTTAGGAAGAGAATATAATGATTTAAAATATATACCAGAGAGAGTGTAATACTATTTTATTACGTGAGTACCAATGCTAATGATAAATGCTTCTGAGACAAGCATTTACCATTAGCATACACTTTTTGTTGCTTTTTATACTTAAAACGCGCGAGATAACCTAGAAAAATCAAATGCAATTTCTAAATTAGTTCAGTTGACACGTGAAACAAAACCAAGTTAGCTCGTACCAAATCGAAAATCGCGAATCGTTATATTGTCAGTATAGTAAAAAGTCCTATTAGCCAATGTCCTAAATTTAAGAAATGATGATTGGCTCACAATTCAGCAAATTATATTCTCAGTAGTAATACTAGAAGTACTTCGATATTATCGGGTAATACCGGGTGACAATGAGACTAGGACCATGCTTATATCTTCTTTATTTAGAAATCCATTTAGATAAAATTTTATATTACGATACTAGAGATAATTTCTGATTGATCAATAGATATAGGCAAAATGGTCAACTTCCGGTTTCACCGGAAATGATACCGACTTTGATTTTTTAAATGGACCACCCCTATATTTTATGTTTTTCTGAATCTACGAGTCCAATTACATGAACTAGTTTCACCAAATTTAAATTTTTTCAAATAGAAAAATATTGTTTTCAATTATTATTTTTTACGATAGAAGGCTGTGACTTGAAAAAATATGTTCCAATTGACTCTAGCAACTAATAGTAATAGCTATTTTATCAATAAAGTCAATAACAAACCCTTAATAAAAGAATAAATTTTGCTAAACACGTTTTTTTTTAAGAACAAGTCGCTTTTTTTAAATGGCACCTACCAAGGCCCATCTTGGAATTAAAGAGAAAATTTAATTACCATTCTAACGATATGCATGATGCACTACTTTATCTTTATCTAAAATTGAGGAACAATTAATTAATTAATTTTTTAAATATTTCTGTGTAATACTTGAGCAAATTCGGCAGCACTGTTGTATGTAATTTGAGTCGTAGATTGCGAAAAGCATAAAATATAAAGAGTCATCCATTTAAAAAACAAAACAGTGTTATTTCCGGTGAAACCGGAAGTCGGCCATTTTGACTATACTTGTATGTCAATCCTAAATTATGTCTAGTATCCTTGTATCACATGTCATCCAAATTCATTCATAAGTAACGGAGATAGAGACATGGCCCTGGTTTCATTGTCACCCGGTATATCAATAACTTGTTGCACAATAATAAAAGAGTGTCAGTTTGAGAGGTTAAATAGTCCGACCGCGCAGCGGGACAATTATTCTGTCAAAGTGACACGATTTGTTATTTTGCAGGAAGTTTGAGACGTATAACCTGTTCGAAGTACGCATTGTATTCGATTTTTTTATTTTTTGAGTTAATTTCAATATTACGAACAAATAAATATTTTATTGGCAGCTCGATTTGTTTGTATCTGAAAGTCATCTCCGTGAAAACGACATATAAGTTGACAAACATTATGTATTGCGTCGCCTAGTGAAGTTACTCTAGTATAAAAATCTGGTGTGATACACTCACACAACTTCCTTTTACAGTGTTCTTATAATTAGTCAAAAATTTCATTTTTAATTTTTAGCCATTTGTCAAAAATTTTCAAAAATTACAAATACTACAAAAACGGTACAAAATAGAGCGTTAGTTGAAGAGACAAATTTTCTCTAGAATTTTAAGGTGAATTCAAAAATGTAATAATATACCGGGTGTTTTATTTAAAATGGGAGTTAATAAAAAAAATTGCAAAAAAAACAAAAGAAACCCACTTTAGAAGTATTCAACTGGAAAATCACCTATTTCACATCAATGCACATTAAAAATGTAGTAAAAATGTAAAGTTTAAAAAAAATCGTTAGGGCCGTTTTTGAAAAAATCGAAAAAAACTGAAAAATCACAAGAGTAAACACCTACTTCCGGTTATGCGATTTTCTTCAAAAGCTTGCTGTCTCATCTACATAGTACACAAAACTTATATATGTAGTTTCAACGCCATACCTCTTTTCGTTTTTGAGATATTCTGTTCACAGACAGACACACACACAGACAGACACACAGACAGACACACAGACAGACCAATGAAAAAAAATATGTTTTTTGGGATCAGGGGACTCTAAAACGTGAAGATCTGTTGAAAACTCAATTTCGAATTTTTGGGGTGAATCCAATACTTCCTTTATAGTAAAAGGAAGTAATAATCAATTTTGTATAATCGAAATTATACAAGATAACTTAACTAAATCCAGCCTTCTGATTGGTTGAGATCGCTACGAAAAAGATAATTAGTAGTATAACGAACAGTGTGTTTCTGGAGTGTGTGTCGCAGAGGAAAAATTGTCTTAGGTTACATTTTCGAAAATACTTCTAGGAAAAAAGTGTTGCTTAACGAATGAATAAGATTCACATTCTGAAATATAAAATTGATTGTCTCCAAGAGAGTAAGAAATACCAAATACTATCTTCATCTTCCATTTAATGACAAAACGTTAAATGAAAGGAGTGCCTTATAATTGTAAAATGTGATCAAATAGAAAATGTAAATCTGTCCAAATTTAAACAATAACTTTATTTATTTTTACTTTTTAATTCTTTATCCTCCCCCCCAAAGCGCATTTTTAAATTAGTTTTATAAAAAGTGTTTTATAACCATGCTAAGGGAATTTCAGCCACAAATTGATGTACAGAAAAATGTACAAAAAAATAACAAAAAAGGTTAATTACAGTAAGCAAATATATTTAAATATTTTACGAAATTTTATATTTGTTGATATTTTATAATCCTAGATGCTAGTTTATGTGATATTTCGCTTTTAAATGGTAAATGTCAGTTGTTTATTCTTTACAATATTTTACAGTATTAATAATTTTTTGAACACTCTGTCTATTAATATTTGTTTTTGATAATATAAATCTTTGTTATTCGATAAGCAAAAAAAATTTCTTCTAAGTTTTTTAAAGATAAAGTTACATAATTTTTCTTCTCTGTCATGCAATTCGAGTACATACTGTAAATGTTTAGGGATATTTTACAGTTCTAATTAGTTCATTTGTGCCCCTTATTCTCAATCTTTTACAATCCACAAAATTTCCTATTCCACACTTGGCTTTCATTTAAAAAAATATTTAACTTAACATGCACATTTCTTAAAAATCTTTTTTGTTTAAATGATAAATAAGTAACAGTTTACATTACTGCAAACCGAATTTGCAAGATCGGATTACATTTACAGACAGTACACAACCTCCGAAGTACCAATAAGTAAAAATCTAAAACGAAAAATAAAGAAGTTATGGATTTTTGGAAAAAATAGTTTTTAAGATTTTTTGAACAAAAAATTCTTTATTAATGAATAACAATCATTTCAAACTTATTATATTTTGTGATATAATTATCTTACCCTAGCCTAACCACTTTTTTTCTTCGGGAAGAAGGGTCCTTCAAAAGGTAACTGAAGACTTGTCTCACTAGGTACTGGAGAATCTTTACCTGCAAAAAAACCCTGCCTTTGTCACCACTTCCATAGGAACTGCTTGTGTATATCATGAATCGGTCGCCGTCTAATTTCCTTCTCTAAGTTTTTTTCTGTTTGTCTCTGTCTCATGCATGCTTCCTATGTATTTCCAGTTCTCCCTATCTTCGATCATCAGTTCTGTCAGTCTCTCGCCTGATTTTAATGCGTATTCGAATCTTTCTTGTTCCCAATGTTGCCATTTGATCAGGGTCTGTTCTGCACGTCCAGTTCTGCATTGCAAAATAGACATATTTTACTTACCATCGTACCAATTAATTTTAAATAGCTCTGGAAGCACTCGTCATTTGTTATAATACGTGTGAGGTGGAAACTCATCCATCCGTGCTTTCTGGGTATCCACCCCCCACGTTCCGTATTAGTATTTTGGTCCATATACTCTTCTCGATGAGTTTCTACCTATTGTTTGCCATTTCCTATGGTCTCTTGTTGCTCGCATTTTTTCTTTGATTACCTTGCCTCGCTAATATTGTGCATTCTTTCGCCAATAGGCCGATGCGTATCATTTTAGACAACACTTGAGCTGCGCCTCTGGATCATAGTGAGCATCTTCCTATATTTTTCTTCTTCCATTGCCTAGTGCCAAACTGGAGCTGCATACAAAGTAATGGATTTCGTTACCTTATCTAGTATCCTTCAAGCTGCTTTTTGTTTAGATTTCTGTTGAGTTAAGTTCGATATTTATCGTCTTGCACCTTTTTCTCCGTATTACTGTCACTGCTGCCGTTTCTTCCTGAAGTAGTTTCAGCTTCTTTTTTTCCATTCACTTGTTTACTCTGGTAATTGCATTATATGCTATAATTTCAAATCTTTCTCGTATTTTGCTTTTATAACTATAGCAAGCTTGACTGGCATCTATCCTCATTCATTGTACTGGACGTTACTAAGAGGCTAACCTAACCTAGCCTAACCTAACCTAATCTACCGTACTCTAACCTAACCTACTCTACACTACCCTACCTTACCTTACCTAGCCTAACCTAGCCTAACCTAACTTAAACTAACCTAACCTAACCTTACCTTACCTAACTTAAACTAACCTAACCTAACCTTACCTTACCTAGCCTAACCTAACCTAATCTACCGTACTCTAACCTAACCTACTCTACACTACCCTACCTTACCTTACCTAGCCTAACCTAGCCTAAAATAACCTACTCTAACCTTTTTTATTTTTAAAAGGAGGGCATTGCGGGCGCTTTGGCTAACCGGCAGCAAGTGGCCCCTCGGGGACTTCTCAGCTCAGCCTCAGGAACGGTGACGACATTACTTTACGGTTGGGTGTTTACCATTTATCATCTCCTTTTTCTATCTTCATATATTTTAGGTCACCATTTCCTTTCATCTGCTTGATGTTGATGTTTATACTCGTGCATATATCCCTCGTGCTTCTTGTACTTTTTTGGTATTTGGGTTACCATTTCATCCACCCGCATTCTCTCGTTTTGAAGCATTGTTGTCACAATGTTTTCCGATGTCAGCCAATATCTATCTGCGTTTCTATTCTGTACCTATACCATACACTATTGATTGCATTTGAAGAAGGAATGTTCGGCGTCGTCGTTTTCCCTACAATTCCAGCACTCGTCGGTGTTGAGGATTTAAAATCTCCTTAGATAACTGTTGGAACTCCCTATATCCGCTTAACGTTTGTGTAAGATAGTGCTTTACTTCCACGTCTCCTATCATACCATATTTTTATGTTTCTTATCAGTTTAGTTCACTGTGCATTCTCTCTTAGCTTCTTCCATCTCCTCTGCTATCATTTCTAGTTTTTTTAAATATATTTTCTCGTCGTTCGTGATTTCGTCCCAGCAATTCATAGGTGGGTTGCCACGAATTATACTCCACTGATATCCTGCTGTAGTCACTGCATATGAGAATATTTCGTTGTACTTTTGTCTTTATATGAGCTTACTGCCATATGTTGGATCCCGTAAGTAGTATTACCGAGTACATACCTGACGCCAATATTCTTTTCCTATTGACCCTTGCTCCCCTTCATATTAGGCAGTTGCTATTTTCCCCTTTTTCTTCACTGTACTTGTGGACTGCTAGGTACCTAATAACCCTTTCAGTTGTGTATGTTCAATTGTTACCCTCATTCGCGGTATCTTCCTTCTGCTTATCAACATCACGACTTTACTGTTCTGAGGTGTCAACTTGAGTCTTCTGGTTTGCAGCCATTCCCCTATTTTCCTTATCACTTTGTTTGTTTTGCTTCCTAGGACTCACGTATTTTTTGCTGTTACTACAAACGCAAGGTAACCCACGTAACCCCTAGAGCATTTAGGTGAAGTACGCCGTCATAGTAGATGTTCCATAGGGTCGGTCCCGATATCGAACCCTGTGAGGCGCCACGTGTTAGGTGGAGCTTCATATTGTCACCAATATATAATTTGTGGACTTCTAGATAGCTGCATATAGTATTTATGAGTTATTGAGATATAGCTCTTTTCTTTAATTCCTTGATTAACTCTCTCCAATGTTGAATTAAAAGTATTTCTAACGTCTAGGGCAGTTATTATGGACAACATTCTGTTTCGATATGAGCCACTGTTTACCTGTTCTCTTATGGTTTTTCTTCGTTCTATTGCATTTATGTGGACTTGCAGGTCTAGAACCAAATTGGAGATCCGCCAGTTTACCCTAACTAACCTAGCCTAACATAACCTAACAAGCTTAACGTCAGAACACATAACTGTTGCGTGTGCAACATTAACCAAGCATATTAAGCAATATCCACTCTACGTTGTCATTACAATCCAAAAAATTATGAAACATTTCAAAAATGTAAAAATTTTCTGAAACTAATAATTTTTTTAATTTTACCAATTTTTTTCTCTGCCACGTTTGCGTTCAGGATGTGGAGTACTGTCCAAAAATGTATTCGGTTCCGTAGGACGTATGCAATTCAGATTTATTGTAGCTATCCGTTAATAGTAAAAATATAACTTCCATTCTGACTGAAAATTGCAACTCCTGTTACCTATACAAAATTCGATATCAATCTATTCCACAAAAATCGATAATTGTATAGCACACATCATTACTTTCATTGACATTAAAACATTAAAAGTTGGAAGAATCTCTTTATTTAAAATTTTCAATGCATTAAGCACTCGATTTTTTTTGGTTTCCTTGATATGCAAGCAGATAGTTCTAGACACGTTTGATTGGTAGTAGCTATTATAACTTTTTTTAACATTAGTGTTCCATCTGTAAATGGCTTTTTATTTTAGGTAGTCAACTACGATTCTTTGAAAACACTAATGTTTGTTTTTCTTGCAAAGGAAGCATACAGCTCTGTTATTAAAATGTATTAAAAAGTCCATGAGCAATGACTGGCGGTTTCAGTTCGTTACACTTGTTTATTTTTATTTTTATTTTAAACCCTACAAACTAGGAGGTCCCAATTAGTTTCCAACATCCCTCGTCAATTAGCGAAACAAGTCCCGACTGAGAACTAGCGACAAATTCAAAAAATAATACAAAAACGTAATTAACCTGAATCCTGCAAACGGGTTGTGCAGAAGGGCGAACTGATATATTTTTAACCTGAGCCTCTCAGGGCGCGTGCTTTAATTTACTCTACAAGGTGCTTAACACGACATTTAAGGCCCTCGCTTATTCAGAGACATCAAAGGATTTCCAGCGCGCATTATTTTTGAATGAAGCTTTACGCGTATTTCTGCGGTTTCGTGGAAGTTATTCAAACGACTCTGTTGCAATAGCTTTGCAATAGCATGCATGCTCTCGACGTGTGTTTCTCCACTTACATTTACTGCTCCCCACGAGTGCCTTTAAAAGTTTTCGCATTTAAACGAGTGAGGTAATTTTTACAAAACGAGCGCGACCGGCACGTACATTTTGCATTAAAAACTTCGAGAAGACTTTCCTGAACGGGTTTTCCTGAAATTTTAAATTCGTTAACAAAGAAGTCTCTGACCAAGGGACACATAAATTCCTTGCTCTTCAATATTACATTCTTGCGTTCGGTGTAGGTCGATCGCTGCGAGGGAGGAGGAATTTGCACGCAAAAGAGTCGCTACATTCCTGGTACATTCCTTTAATGGATTTTAAATCGCACGCAAAGGATTAGTGATCTAGAGGCGAGGTGTAGAAGCACTCTGTCAACACATCGCAACTCTAAAAAGCAATTTTAAACAACTTTCATACAGTAGAGGGATTTTCTGGACGAATTCAGATCTGTTAGTACACTAAAATGTACCTAGCAGGTGCTGTAATTGGATTTGTAACAGAAAGAGCCAAACATATTGAATAATAATTGCTTAGACATTCTATGCGTCTAGATAAGAACTATGATAACCGATAACCGACTATGTTGAGGAACGTGTTTTCCGATCGTTTATATAAAAAGCTGCCTATAATCGCTTCATCCTTCTTACAATCTTCGTTATTCTTGAATATAAGCCCCATGGGTGCTTTCTATTTTAAATTTTCAGAATTTTTATCAATCCGAGATATCCTTTCACAATTTGTAACAATCGAAATCCAAAAGCATCTGTAGCTGAAATTCGGGTATTGTGAATATTCATGTTTAATTGAACATAATCTTGAATGTGTACTAGCCGTTACCCCTTATAGAAGCTGGTCTTACATGCATTTACTGTAACAGTGACGATAAAATACACACATTTTTATAATAGGTTAGATTCTGCTTCAATGACAATTTAATGCACGATCACTTCTTTTAGGAGGCTGGTTCAACTACTACACGGTTATAACAAGAAGGGCGTGATTGGTAGCCTTAGTAACAAAACAAATAATTTCTAGTTGTTGATTATTCTGTTCTTATTGGATATGCACAGTTTCAATATCAACTTGTTGTCATTAATTTTTTCAACTGTCGAGGGCTTTCTGTTTTAGAAATGTACACGAAAATTATTATTATCATTATTACAGAAAGATTAGAATAGATGCTTGGTTTTAATGGAGTTGTGAAGTTATGAAATGGCAAAAATTAGTTTTGGAAGACAGTGATTGCACAAAAGACATGTACAGCTGATTGCAAATAAAACTGGGACAAGTCTTGAGACTTCTTTTTGAGTTTTTAATAACGTGTGAAACTGGCTCGAAATTATATTTCCGTAGGTGCCTACATAAAATATTATTAAATACAGAAGCATAAGAAAATGCAACATAATCACGAGTATTTAATACTTAATTGTACGCCCTATTTCAGATTACATATTAGCTGTCCCAGTTTTATTTGCAATCAGCTGTACGTGCTGAACAAGTGCATGTGTGAAAACTGCAAGCCCTGTTAAGTGGGTGGGAAACATTTTGCTTGAATATAAGAAACTAGCTGAAACCTGCGGCATATATGCCGCAATTAAAATGAACGACGAATTTAATAACTTTTGTTGCACTAAAGAAAGTTTTAAAAGCACGCTAGAGATTGGCAGTAAGGAAAAGTTCCAAAAAATATATTTTCAAATGGAAAGTCTCTGGAAAGGAAACGCTCGCCCCTGGAAGGCGTCCTAATTAATACGACGTTGTTGGAACGCAGTAAAAAAAAATTATGAAAAGAATTGTTCTACAAGTTAAGAAAAGTGAGAGTTTTCCAGTGAATGTAAAAGTTTTACGTGAGCATGGAAGAATGACGTAGCCCACGGCACATGCCGCATTTAAAGTTTTGGGCGTTAGATAGATATACTTTGTTTGCGACATTACAAACAAAAATCTTTTACACACGTCTACTATGGCAAATGCTACACCAAATACATACAATATAATTATACAGTTCACATTTAATTATATATATTTATTCCTAATTCAGTACGTAAAACATGCTTAGAGCCATGTTTATGATAACGGTGATAAAACTTAGATTACATTTAGATTTTAGTTTATTGGCATACATGTTTAACGTCAGTGTACAAACAATTTCTAGAATATTTTATACCACATTGAATATTATGTATCATCGGATGAAAAATTTTATTATTTGGCCTGAACGAGATCAGCTGATTAAATCAATGCCAGAATGCTTCAAGGTAGCATTTGGCAACAAGATTTCAGTAATAATCAATTGTTTTGAGATGAGAGTGGAAAAATCAAGTAGCCTTGAAGTACAATGTACTACATGATCTATGTACAAACAACATAATACGGTAAAGGTACTAATAGGCATCACTCCTCCTGGATCAATATCATTTGTATCACATGGATATGGTGGCAGAATAAGCGATAAAGGTCTAACAGAGGATTGTGGGATTTTAAACAATCTCTTGCCAGAAGATTTTGTATTGGCAGAGGCTTTTTAATAAAAGACTCCGTAGGACTACATATGGCCACAGTGATTACGCCTCTGCTTTTCTAAAAGGGAAACGGCAGCTCAATCCAAGGGATATAGCATCAACCAGGAATATAGCAAGCGTGAGGTAGTGCAAGTATATTGTTACAATAATTATCTTAATTATATCTTTTTTTCAGAATACACGTCCAACGCGTTATTGGTGTCCTTCGTCAAAAAAATACAGTTCTTCACGAAACAATGCCTATGTTCCTGGCGAAAAAGAAAACTGACGATGTTGCTGTGGTAGATCAGATATTAACAGTTTCTTCTGCACTCGTAAATTTATGCTCTCCTATAATTGTATAAATATGAAATAAATTGTATTAACAAAGTTAATCTAATTATTTTTACTTTAATAATAATAATAATATCTACAAAATTATTAAAATTAGTTAATTAAGGATCTAACGTTAATACTATCCACCACCATTTATTATATAATGTAAAATTATTTTATTATCTTTTTCTGCATGTGGCCAATTAATAAAAAGCCAAATTACAATATCACATAGCAAAAATTATTAAATAGTAGGTACCTATACGATAAGAAACATAAGGATATTTTAAAACTATGTAAGCTACATTAACAATCAATAAAATTACACATGCTGTCTACACAACATAAAAGAATAAGAAAAATCATTTTTTCGTTGACCGCTTCTTAATTTCAATATTAATGAATTATTTTTCCTAAAAAAGGATGGATTAATAGAAGTCATTAATACACTGTTTTTGATTAATCCACTCTTTTTCATTAATTAACTGTTTTTGTGATTTTGATGTTTTGATGATATTTTGCATGGAGGTTAGTTGTATTAATCAAATTTTTGGTCACAAAAAAAGATTTTGAGGTCAACGAAAAATTTTTGTAATCAACTTGTTTGTTAATGGGTTATTAATAATCTCAACTATTAAAGGCACTCACTCGATTATTAATCGCCTTCATTAACACACTTGTTGGTTAAATAACTATTAATGCATAAAGAATAACGGATATTTTGAAGCTATTTAATATTTATTTATTGTGGCATCTCTAACAAATAACTATTAATGCATAAAAAATAACGGATATTTTGAAGCTATTTAATATTTATTTATTGTGGCATCTCTAACAAGTGTTACCCTTATTACAAGAGATGCAGTGTAGATATATTCTGCTATATGCAGGTATGAGCGTTATAGCATGTAAATTAAAATTAAAATAATCATCCTAACTAAAATAAACTTTAATCATGGTTGCAGGAGATGGATCGATGCCGTAACTTGCTACTATGACTTCCCGTACTGATTGGTAAATTTAAATCTTAAAAATTTGTTACATCAATAGTTCATTTTGTTTCATTTTAGTTATAATAATACTTTTTTACAACAGATGCAAACATACGGTATGGAGCTGACAAATCAATGTTGAGCAGTATGTAAATTTGATTCACAAGCTTTAATATATCAGTAATCGGAATTCTGGTATAAAAAGAAGGTACAAAGAATAACCGTGAGAAACGAACAAGCCTAGCGGGTACTCTTAAAGTTAATAGCAAAAGCAGCTTGCTATCATTAATCTTATTATTCCATAATTTATAACAAAATTTTAATGAATTTAAGGTACATAAACAATCAAAATATTTACATAACAGTACAAAATAACAGAATAACTAATGTCTAAATTAAGTATGAAAAAGAATTGCAATGGATAAAGTATAAAGGATCAACATATTTACAAATTCTATCAACATAGAATAACAAAATAATTCTATTTATATACTGCTCCACAAATGTACTGGACCACCCATAAAAATGTATTTATTACATTACGTCACAATATATATACCGTCTGTTCTATAAAAAAGGCCCCGCCTTCTAGCTACTTTATTAATTATTTTAGACCCAATAACCTTATATCAAATCAAATGGCACATAAAAACCTACATTTTAACACTATCAAATTTTTTTTATCTTCAATTGTTTCAGAGTGGTGACGTCACGTGCAATTTTTTTAAATGACACTGTATATTTTTTGACATTTTCTGGTAGAGGTTTTTTTTCTCTTTTCAATACGACAAAAAGTTATAAAGAAAAGTTGTTTAGAATCAACATCTAGGCCCCTATACCAAATTTCAAAATCCGCGGCCAACTTTGATTTCTCACATTTTCTTTCAAGTTTATTTCCCAAATCAAAGAATTTTATTTTTAACAAAGTTTTTTTATTATGAAATAAAAAACTTTGTTAAAAGTAAAATTCTTTGATTTGGGACCTAAACATAAAAAGAAATTGAGAGATCAAAGTTGGCTGAGGATTTTGAAATTTGGTATAGAGGCCTATGTGTTGATTCTAAACAACTTTTTTTAATAACTTTTTGTCGTATTTGCCACATATAAGGTACTTTACCTCACAGAAAAATAGGTTTTTTAAAATTTCCAAGGCATACTTGATCTCTCAGAACTAAAATTATGTTGGAAATTCGCCTTTCATCAAGCAGGGCTGAACCCCAAAAAATGAAAATTTAAATCGAGAATTTTTTACCTTTCACAAGAGTCGTTTCACCTATCCGGGGACACACTGTATATAAAAGCTTTTGTTTTATAGTATACTCATATTAAGCATATTTAATTTCACTATTCTCAAATATCAACTGAAGAATTAACAAAATCATATTAATAAAATTATGAAACTATAAAAAACTATATTTCACAAAAATAAGACGAATCACAAAAAAAGGTTTAATTAATAGTTCTTTGAGTCTCTCCAGAACGTTTAAAAATCTTTGGCAACAATTCGGCATACTTTGTATGCAATGTGCTATCAATATTTGGGCAAAATTCAAAATTTTAAAATGATATTTTATTAATGGACTTCGTTTTCTTTAAACAGAATTATGAAAAGAAATGCTTTTTATAGTGACACAATCATGAAAGGTTACCAAAAATTTCATGACTGCCCTTTTGGAAAATATTTTTAAAAATTGCACCAATATATGCAAATGGTCCAGTTCATTTGTGGAGCAGTATATTTACAGAGTTCACATAACCACTTTCCTTTAGGAATTTTTTTAATTGTAAGCATGCTGAATGGTACCATTTTATTCTACATTTTCTGTCATAACATTTTACCATTTGTTCGCCGTCGTCTGGTTTCCTACAGTGACACCATAGCTGCAATCCATAATTAAAATAGGTACATAACATTGTAACAGATAATTCACAAAATTACAAACCTCTTCATCATATATGCCTATTACGATGTCACTGGAAATTGAACCGACACCTATAGCTCACATGTCCATGGGGATGTCGTCTGAACTTGGACCAGCACTCGTAGATGGCATATCCATGGCGATGTCACTACAACTTGAATCCAAACCAGTGGTCATAGAGGGCAGAACTAATGTTAGAATCTAGTAATTTCCAAGTTTTGTATTGGTAACACTTTTGACATCTATCATATTGACATTAAATCGTTAACCTTATTTAAGCTAAACGACTCAATAAATCGGAGGCGTACTCATCATTGTGGTATGGCGCATTTCAAAACAGAATTAATAACACACACAAAAATAGCGACAATAGCAATAACAAAATAACAGATTTAACAAAATCAACAGCAATTTTCACACTTTGACTTGCACAATATCGCAAGATAGTCCAGTTACATTAGACGGACAACCGCAGCATCTGCCGAAAAAATCCAAGTGAGCTGAAATTTTGCATACACCTTTATTTTGAAATTACAAATAATGTCTCAAAAGTCCCCATCGATATGGCGCTTGCGTTTTGAGTTATTCAAGGTCAAAGGTCACAGAAATAAGTTTTTCGCAAATATCTCGCTTTCTATGGGTCGTATCACCAGTTCTTTTATCGGAGGTTATGCAAATTGCCTGCGACTTTTTGGCGTTTAATCTAAGACCATTATTGCTAAACCAGACAGTAAGATTATGTAAATCCTCATTTATCTTACGAATAGCCATGTTTAAATTTGATACTTCCGTTGTTATATATATCTGAAGATCATCAGCGTACATATGTATCCGGCAGTGCAAGTGCTCCGTTTTTCGTGCCGGTGAGTGTATAAAAGTTACGCCTATGCATACTACGTTGTTTTACATTGAGCTCTTGGTATTTAACGTTACAGACAAATCTTACGCAAGCGTTTTGTACTCGCTGTAGTTTAGTTTTGTTGTATTCTGTGAGATTTGGAAAATACCCAATTTTTTGAATAAATCTTGACATGAAGTTGTGCATGGGACTCTCATGATTGCCCTAATAACTCTCTTTTGCGCTAGAAACACTCGTTTTGCATTCACCGCATTGTACCAATAGAGAATACTGTATTGTAATACGCTTTGCACCGCTGCGAAGTAATAAACCCGTAATGCGTTGAGACTAAGGCTGTCCCGAAGGTACCTAACTGCAAAGCAAGCCGAGTTTAGTTTATTTACAATTTCGTCGATTTGGACAGACCATTTCAAATTTGAGTCAACAGAAACCCCTAGAAACTTAGTGACTTCAGATTGGTTGATTGATTTACCGCTCATTTTTACTAAAAGAGATTTGTCATTAAAGTCTTTAAAAGACAGTAAAGTAGTTTTTTTAGAGTTCAAAATTAAGTTATTATTTCTACACCAATTTGTCATTTTATCGTTTATCTCAGACAAGCCACTTGACAGGTCGAGCAGATTATCTTTTGCAAGTATGCACGATGTGTCATCGGCAAACTGTATTAAGGCAGGGACCCGCAGATCTGTTGAGAGATCGTTTACAAAAATTATGAAAAGAAGAGGACCTAAAATTGATCCTTGAGGGACACCTTTTTTTAAACTAACTGCATCAGAAAAAACCACTGCACCACAGGTATTGGGGTCTGTACTTTTAATACAAATTTGCTGGGTTCTGTTTTCCAAATAAGAAGTGAATAGATTTAAACAAAGTCCACGGATGCCGTAATGTTCTAGTTTTTGTAAGAGTAAGGCATGGTCTATTATTTCGAAGGCTTTGGATAGATCAAAAAAAATTCCAGAAACAAATTGTTTTCTATCGAGTTGTTGTATTATGGCATTTAGGGAATAGCACAACGCATCAGTAGTGGACTTCTGTGGCAAAAACCCATATTGGTTTGATGATATTAATTTGTTTTTTAAAAAGTAGGACAGCAGTCTGTTAAAAATTACTCTTTCATAGACCTTAGAGAAGATAGGCAACAACGAAATAGGTCTGTAGTTATCAGGAAGATCCTTCCTGCCTTTTTTTAATACTGGAATTACCTTTGAAGATTTTCATTTATCTGGAAAAATTCCAGTTTGTAAACATTCATTGATAGCGTTGGCCAAAGCTACCGCAATTTTGTTGCCCACCCACTTAACAACCATAGGGGGTATATTATCCATGCCCGTGGAGAATTTTGGGGACAAGTTTTTAATGATACCCAAGATTTCGTGTTCATCTATAGGAAAGAGAAAGAAATTGAAATTTACAGCGGACCGGTTAAACTGTATTAAGCGGTTCTGGTTTGTAATTATTTTATTTGAGTCAAACTGTGTCTTAAAAATGTCAGCAATGCCTTTTGGATCCGTAATAATTTGTTGATCGTTAAGTAGTTCAGTTACGTCCGTCGTACTTTTGTTTTTTAAAGTTTTGTTAATTTGTTGCCAAACTGTTTTTGTTTTGTTCTTTGAATTTTGAATCATTTCATCATTTAACGCGATTCTGCTATCCCTTAAAAAGCTCCTGAAATTTCTTTTTTCTCTTTTATAGTGCTCAAGAATTTTAAGATCACTGGTTCTTTTATATAGCAAGAATAAATCTTTGATTCTTAACGACCAATTTTTAATTTGAGTGTACTTAATTTGATTTTTGATTTTTGACTGCCAGTTAGATTGATTCGAGTTCTTTTTAGCGGAAAATTTATATCGAAATAATATAGAAAGATCTCAAGAAACTTATTATATTTTTCATTCGAGCCACCCGCAGCAAAAACGTCCTGCCAAGTTTCCGAATCTAACTGATTGGCGAAATTGTTTAAATTGTTCTGGCTAAAATAACGTTTGTAGGTAAATATTGGTTTTTTCTGATCCGATTTTTTACTTAGATTACCATTATCTAAAGACAAAACTTGGGTGTAATGATCAGAAATGTGAGTCGCAATTATCTCACACTGTGGTGTACTTACAGTAAAATTTGAAAATATATTGTCTATTCTAGTAGCTGTATTTTTTGCCACTCGAGTCATGCCCTCCACGTGCGGTGATAAATTGTATGCAGCGAACAACTGTGTCAGTTCGCCTGCGCAACTGCTTGGACTCGCCTCGGATTCTGCAAAATTCAAATTGTAATCGCCACAGACAATAATTATTTTATTATTGCTAAAAATGTAGTCTAGTAAGGTATTCATTGTCTCTAAGAATATACCAACATCACCAGATGGTGACCTGTATATGCAAACAACATTAAATATTTTATCATTTATCTTAAATTGGGCACAGCAGAACTCGCAGTGCTTATCAATAGGCTTAACAGGTACCTCTAGCTTTGTCGATTGAATTTCTTTATTTACAAAGATAGCAGTACCGCCACATTTAAAAAATATTCGACACGAATAACCCACTAGATTATAGTTATCTAAGCCATAAAACGACATTTCACTATTTTGTAGGTGATGTTCCGCCAAACACACAATATTAGGTTGCACCTCTTCTAATAAGATTGACAGTTCGTTAACTTTACTACGCATACCACAGATATTTAGGTTCATGACTTTGAAAACATCGTGCCTCTTTGCTAGATCGAAAGTTCCCTCTGCTGCCGTTTCTGAAAAAAACGCCTTACTTGAACGTTGGGGGGCCACATGGCAGGATCCAGGGCTTTACGCAGATTATCTTGATTAATTTTTACCATAAACGAGGCATACAAGTCAGGCTTCTTGGAGTCATGTTTTTCACACACAGCTTCCGAGAACTGTTTTCTGATAAATCCCTGTAGATTATCGGCTGTTGTATCCGGCGATAACATGGATACATGGAGAGCTGTTATATTCGGAATCCCTGCGATGTTATTAGTAGGGGCACCGCTTCCAATAACAACTGGGAACCTCTTGGTATGTTTTTTATACGAAACAAATTTAAAATCGTCCTTTTTTGAGGGGTGGATGTTGGTTAGTTTTTCATGGTTGTTTATTACTGGAGGTTTTGATTCTGATTTTCCTAGATTTATGATCTCACTGTATTGAACTACGGCTGCAGCTTGATGGACAGCTACAGCAACATCCGATTTAGTGATTTGTTGATTTTTTGTCACCTCGCCAGGTTGTTTCAGTTCAGTCTTTGTTACTCCTATTTTGGTAGGCTTTTCATTAATGGTTTTATTTGAAACCACCTTAGTTGTGCGGTCTTCTGTGCCTGGTTTCGCCGATAGCAGAGGGCCTTTGGGTGGCGCGGCATTGGCATGATTGCTTTGCACGTTCAAGGTCGTGATAAGAGCGAGTTTTTCCTCAAGCAGTGTTATCTTGTCGTTTAAAATCCCAATCATTTGGTTTTTGTCACTGATAATCACTTTTAAGTAGTCAATTTCGCTACCTTTACTATTTGGGCGAAAAATAAAGTCATTCGTCGCGATCACACTGCAGCACACAATATTATCGCTATCTATTACCGTCATTGATTTTAGTTTCGATCTGGCACAACTATCGTGGTAATAGTTTGCACATATAACACATTTCACTCGTTTCTTTGCAGCATTCTTGTTGCAAACAGCACAAATACTAGGAGCGTTTGCATCCGCAACATCCACGTCCGCCATCTTGACGACCTAGACCTGTTAGTAGTAGAATAATTTTTTATATGGTTAATATATATTACAAAACGTGCTTTTCAGACGTTTTAACGTACATGAACACCAAACTATTGAATTTAAATTTTTTGGAAGCAGAAAAATGTAATATAGTAATGATATATTGTTAAATGAGTTATGAATGAACTACTACACGAATTAGTACTACTGAAACCAATTCTAAGCCAGTTTTTGAGCACCTGTTAGTAATGCACGCTCACTCTCGCTAAAATAATTATACTATGTTCGGCCCTAGACCTGTTAGTAGTAGAATAATGTGTTATATGGTTAATATATATTACAAAACGTGCTTTTCAGACGTTTTAACGTACATGAATACCAAACTATTAAATTTAAATTTTTTGGAAACAGAAAAATGTAAAATGGTAATGATATATTGTTAAATGAGTTATGAATGTACTACTACACGAATTAGTACTACTGAAACCAATTCTAAGCCAGTTTTTGAGCACCTGTTAGTAATGCACGTTCACTCTCGCTAAAATAATTATACTATGTTCGGCCCTAGACCTGTTAGTAGTAGAATAATTTTTTATATGGTTAATATATATTACAAAACGTGCTTTTCAGACGTTTTAACGTACATGAATACCAAACTGTTGAATTTAAATTTTTTGGAAGCAGAAAAATGTAATATGGTAATGATATATTGTTAAATGAGTTATGAATGTGTAGCATCCGCCCCTGCTTATAGGGGTTGTACTATTTATCTACCACGGGTTAGCTCATTAGATCGGAGATAGGTTCAAACGTTAGCTCAGATATACCATAAATAAGCAAAACACACTAACGGAGTATCCTGTATAACATTTATTTTATATATCTATCATACATAAGTAAGTATTCGTGTAATTCAAAATATTGCACAAGATTGACGATCGTATAAAAACGCGGCTTCCTGGTTCAGGCGGAGACGGATTCTACGGACGGTAGCGGCTTCCTGGTTGTAGCGGGCGTGACCCCGTGCGCGATTCGTTCGAGGACGTCGTGGTCGGCCGGACCGCTACTTCGTTGCTCTTCGGGACGAGCGCAACGGCACAGCGCAGTCTGTCAAATTTGCCGGTTTGCGGTTTCTGGCTTCTGTAAACAAATAACAAATTAAAACTGCTAACGCGAGTTCTCACCCTATACGTGTAACTACAGTTCGGTGGTGAAATACTTCGAGGAATTCGCCGCACACCGGGGCTTCGCTTGAAGAACGAAACTCCGAATCGGCGTGATTTTTGAGGTTAACAATCCTCGACACCTGCAAGTGAACTCTTTGGCGAAGCTATCAGTGCGGTCCGCAGAGTTCTCAAGCAAGACGGCCGCTGCAATTCTCAGGGATTAATTCAGGTAAATTCTACTTAGGTAGCTTGAAGCTTTTAATTCTGCTTGAATAGCAAAGCGGTGAATTTAAAATGCAAGGGAACTGGGATTTTAATGTTATGTTAGTTATTACTGGACTACAGGCGGTTTTCGTTGTAAAATATTTTACAAGGAAAGTATTGCTGAAGTGTCAGGCGTTCCTCACGGAACCACTAACTTGAACTCAGCTTATTAGGAGGTTTCGGGAAAATATGGCTAAGTGTCAGGCGTTTCTCGCGAAACCACTAACTTGAACTCAGCTTATTAGGAAGTTTCGGGAAAATATGGTTAAGTGTCAGGCGTTTCTCGCGAAACCACTAACTTAAACTCAGCTTATGCGGAGGGTTAGAGAAAAGTATTGCTGAGTGTCAGACGTTTCTCGCGAAACCACTAACTTAAACTCAGCTTCGGAACGGATCCCCAGGTACTGGTAGAGTCAACGGAGGGACTCTCTGGACAGGGCAGGATGAAGGAAGGATCGGGAACTAGGTGTTTGCTGGAGGGGTATCAGGTATCTCTGGGAAATCTCTGGGGAATCTCTCTTGAAATACGCTCTGTAACTGGTTTTATAGGTCTTGAAATGCTGTTAGGTGGGGAGAAACGGCGCTCGTCATACCTTTGTTTGCGCTATTTTCACGGGCGGAACTTCGGTCGGCGCTATCTTATCTTGCTGGGAAACGCCGGGTTCTTGATAACGCTAAAGGTCAGCGACGTTTAAATCAGCAAATATTATTTAATATTGAATTAATCGGATTCAAACGGGAGCTAGCGTTACAAATGTACTACTACACGAATTAGTACTACTGAAACCAATTCTAAGCCAGTTTTTGAGCACCTGTTAGTGATGCACGCTCACTCTCGCTAAAATAATTATACTATGTTCGGCCCTAGACCTGTTAGTAGTAGAATAATTTTTTATATGGTTAATATATATTACAAAACGTGCTTTTAAGACGTTTTAACGTATATGAACACCAAACTATTGAATTTAAATTTTTTGGAAGCACAAAAATTTAATATGGTAATGATATATTGTTAAGTGGCTTATAAATGTACTACTACAAGAATTACTACTACTGGAACCAATTCTAAGCTAGTTTTTGAGCACCTGTTAGTTGATGCACGCTCACTCTGGCTAAAATATTTATATTATGTTCGGCCCTAGACCTGTTAGTAGTAGAATAATTTTTTATATGGTTAATATATATTACAAAACGTGCTTTTCAGACGTTTTAACGTACATGAACACCAAACTATTGAATTTAAAATTTTTGGAAGCAGAAAAATGTAATATGGTAATGATATATTGTTAAATGAGTTATGAATGTACTACTACACGAATTAGTACTACTGAAACCAATTCTAAGCCAGTTTTTGAGCACCTGTTAGTGAAGCACGCTCACTCTCGCTAAGATAATTATACTATGTTTGGCCCTAGAACTGTTAGTAGTAGAATAATTTTTTATATGGTTAATATATATTACAAAACGTGCTTTTCAGACGTTTTAACGTACATGAACACCAAACTATTGAATTTAAATTTTTTGGAACCAGAAAAATTTAATATGGTAATGATTCATTGTTAAGTGAGTTATAATTGTACTACTACAAGAATTACTATACTGGAACCAATTCTAAGCTAGTTTTTGAGCACCTGTTAGTGATGCACCCTCACTCTAGCTAAAATAATTCTATTATGTTCGGCCCTAGACCGGTTAGTAGTAGAATAATTTTTATATGGTTAATATATATTACAAAACGTGCTTTTCAGACATTTTAACGTGTCTGAATACCAAACTATTCAATTTGAATTTTTTGGAACCAGAAAAATTTAATATGGTAATGATTCATTGTTAAGTGAGTTATAATTGTACTACTACAAGAATTACTATACTGGAACCAATTCTAAGCTAGTTTTTGAGCACCTGTTAGTGATGCACGCTCACTCTGGCTAAAATAATTCTATTATGTTCGGCCCTAGACCGGTTAGTAGTAGAATAATTTTTTATATGGTTAATATATATTACAAAACGTGCTTTTCAGACGTTTTAACGTACATGAACACCAAACTATTGAATTTAAATTTTTTGGAAGCAGAAAAATGTAATATGGTAATGATATATTGTTCAATGAGTTATAAATGTACTACTACACGAATTAGTACTATTGAAACCAATTCTAAGCCAGTTTTTGAGCACCTGTTAGAGATGCACGCTCACTCTCGCTAAACTAATTATACTATGTTCGGCCCTAGACCTGTTAGTAGTAAAATAATTTTTTATATGGTTAATATATATTACAAAACGTGCTTTTCAGACGTTTTAACGTACATGAACACTAAACTATTGAATTTAAAATTTTTGGAAGCAGAAAAATGTAATATGGTAATGATATATTGTTCAATGAGTTATAAATGTACTACTACACGAATTAGTACTATTGAAACCAATTCTAAGCCAGTTTTTGAGCACCTGTTAGTGATGCACGCTCACTCCCGCTAAAATAATTATACTATGTTCGGCCCTAGACCTGTTAGTAGTAGAATAATTTTTTATATGGTTAATATATATTACAAAACGTGCTTTTCAGACGTTTTAACGTACATGAACACCAAACTATTGAATTTAAATTTTTTGGAAGCAGAAAAATTTAATATGGTAATGATTCATTGTTAAGTGAGTTATAATTGTACTACTGCAAGAATTACTATACTGGAACCAATTCTAAGCTACTTTTTGAGCACCTGTTAGTGATGCACCCTCACTCTAGCTAAAATAATTCTATTATATTCGGCCCTAGACCGGTTAGTAGTAGAATCATTTTTATATGGTTAATATATATTACAAAACGTGCTTTTCAGACATTTTAACGTGTCTGAATACCAAACTATTCAATTTGAATTTTTGGAAACAGACAAATTTAATATGGTAATGATATATTGTTAAATGAGTTTAGAATGTACTACTACACGAATTAGTACTACTGAAACCAATTCTAAGCCAGTCTTTGAGCACCTGTTAGTGATGCACGCTCACTCTGGCTAAAATAATTATTATATGTTCGGCCCTAGACCGGTTAGTAGTAGAATAATTTTTTATATGGTTAATATATATTTCAAAACGTGCTTTTCAGACGTTTTAACGTACATAAACACCAAACTATTGAATTTAAATTTTTTGGAAGCAGAAAAATGTAATATGGTAATGATATATTGTTAAATGAGTTATGAATGTACTACTACACGAATTAGTACTACTGAAACCAATTCTAAGCCAGTTTTTGAGCACCTGTTAGAGATGCACGCTCAATCTCGCTAAAATAATTATACTATGTTCGGCCCTAGACCTGTTAGTAGTAAAATTATTTTTTATGTGGTTAATATATATTACAAAACGTGCTTTTCAGACGTTTTAACGTACATGAACACTAAACTATTGAATTTAAATTTTTTGGAAGCAGAAAAATGTAATATGGTAATGGTATATTGTTAAATGAGTTATGAATGTACTACTACACGAATTAGTACTATTGAAACCAATTCTAAGCCAGTTTTTGAGCACCTGTTAGTGATGCACGCTCACTCTCGCTAAAATAATTATACTATGTTCGGCCCTAGACCTGTTAGTAGTAGAATAATTTTTTATGTGGTTAATATATATTACAAAACGTGCTTTTCAGACGTTTTAACGTACATGAACAGCAAACTATTGAATTTAAATTTTTTGGAAGCAGAAAAATTTAATATGGTAATGATATATTGTTAAGTGGGCTATAAATGTACTACTACAAGAATTACTACTACTGGAACCAATTCTAAGCTAGTTTTTGAGCACCTGTTAGTGATGCACGCTCACTCTGGCTAAAATAACTCTATTATGTTCGGCCCTAGACCGGTTAGTAGTAGAATAATTTTTTATATGGTTAATATATATTACAAAACGTGCTTTTCAGACGTTTTAACGTACATGAATACCAAACTATTGAATTTAAAATTTTTGGAAGCAGAAAAATGTAATATGGTAATGATATATTGTTAAATGAGTTGTGAATGTACTACTACACGAATTAGTACTACTGAAACCAATTCTAAGCCAGTTTTTGAGCACCTGTTAGTGATGCACGCTCACTCTCGCTAAAATAATTATACTATGTTCGGCCCGAGACCTGTTAGTAGTAAAATAATTTTTTATATGGTTAATATATATTACAAAACGTGCTTTTCAGACGTTTTAACGTACATGAACACTAAACTATTGAATTTAAATTTTTTGGAAGCAGAAAAATTTAAAATGGTAATGATATATTGTTAAATGAGTTTAGATTGTACTGCTACACGAATTAGTACTACTGAAACCAATTCTAAGCCAGTCTTTGAGCACCTGTTAGAGATGCACGCTCACTCTCGCTAAACTAATTATACTATGTTCGGCCCTAGACCTGTTAGTAGTAAAACAATTTTTTATATGGTTAATATATATTACAAAACGTGCTTTTCAGACGTTTTAACGTACATGAACACTAAACTATTGAATTTAAAATTTTTGGAAGCAGAAAAATGTAATATGGTAATGATTCACTGTTAAGTGAGTTATAATTGTACTACTGCAAGAATTACTATACTGGAACCAATTCTAAGCTACTTTTTGAGCACCTGTTAGTGATGCACCCTCACTCTAGCTAAAATAATTCTATTATGTTCGGTCCTAGTCCGGTTAGTAGTAGAATAATTTTTATATGGTTAATATATATTACAAAACGTGCTTTTCAGACATTTTAACGTGTGTGAATACCAAACTATTCAATTTAAATTTTTTGGAAGCAGAAAAATTTAATATGGTAATGATATATTGTTAAGTGGGTTATAAATGTACTACTACAAGAATTACTACTACTGGAACCAATTCTAAGCTAGTTTTTGAGCACCTGTTAGTGATGCACGCTCACTGTGGCTAAAATAACTCTATTATGTTCGGCCCTAGACCGGTTAGTAGTAGAATAATTTTTTATATGGTTAATATATATTACAAAACGTGCTTTTCAGACGTTTTAACGTACATGAATACCAAACTATTGATTTTAAATTTTTTGGAAGCAGAAAAATGTAATATGGTAATGATATATTGTTAAATGAGTTGTGAATGTACTACTACACGAATTAGTACTACTGAAACCAATTCTAAGCCAGTTTTTGAGCACCTGTTTGTGATGCACGCTCACTCTCGCTAAAATAATTATACTATGTTCGGCCCGAGACCTGTTAGTAGTAAAATAATTTTTTATATGGTTAATATATATTACAAAACGTGCTTTTCAGACGTTTTAACGTACATGAACACTAAACTATTGAATTTAAATTTTTTGGAAGCAGAAAAATTTAATATGGTAATGATATATTGTTAAATGAGTTTAGATTGTACTACTACACGAATTAGTACTACTGAAACCAATTCTAAGCCAGTCTTTGAGCACCTGTTAGTGATGCACGCTCACTCTGGCTAAAATAATTATTATATGTTTGGCCCTAGACCGGTTAGTAGTAGAATAATTTTTTATATGGTTAATATATATTTCAAAACGTGCTTTTCAGACGTTTTAACGTACATAAATACCAAACTATTGAATTTAAATTTTTTGGAAGCAGAAAAATGTAATCTGGTAATGATATATTGTTAAATGAGTTATGAATGTACTACTACACGAATTAGTACTACTGAAACCAATTCTAAGCCAGTTTTTGAGCACCTGTTAGAGATGCACGCTCAATCTCGCTAAAATAATTATACTATGTTCGGCCCTAGACCTGTTAGTAGTAAAATTATTTTTTATGTGGTTAATATATATTACAAAACGTGCTTTTCAGACGTTTTAACGTACATGAACACTAAACTATTGAATTTAAATTTTTTGGAAGCAGAAAAATGTAATATGGTAATGGTATATTGTTAAATGAGTTATGAATGTACTACTACACGAATTAGTACTATTGAAACCAATTCTAAGCCAGTTTTTGAGCACCTGTTAGTGATGCACGCTCACTCTCGCTAAAATAATTATACTATGTTCGGCCCTAGACCTGTTAGTAGTAGAATAATTTTTTATATGGTTAATATATATTACAAAACGTGCTTTTCAGACGTTTTAACGTACATGAACACCAAACTATTGAATTTAAATTTTTTGGAAGCAGAAAAATTTAATATGGTAATCATATATTGTTAAGTGGGTTATAAATGTACTACTACAAGAATTACTACTACTGGAACCAATTCTAAGCTAGTTTTTGAGCACCTGTTAGTGATGCACGCTCACTCTGGCTAAAATAACTCTATTATGTTCGGCCCTAGACCGGTTAGTAGTAGAATAATTTTTTATATGGTTAATATATATTACAAAACGTGCTTTTCAGACGTTTTAACGTACATGAATACCAAACTATTGAATTTAAATTTTTTGGAAGCAGAAAAATGTAATATGGTAATGATATATTGTTAAATGAGTTGTGAATGTACTACTACACGAATTAGTACTACTGAAACCAATTTTAAGCCAGTTTTTGAGCACCTGTTAGTGATGCACGCTCACTCTCGCTAAAATAATTATACTATGTTCGGCCCGAGACCTGTTAGTAGTAAAATAATTTTTTATATGGTTAATATATATTACAAAACGTGCTTTTCAGACGTTTTAACGTACATGAACACTAAACTATTGAATTTAAATTTTTTGGAAGCAGAAAAATTTAATATGGTAATGATATATTGTTAAATGAGCTTAGATTGTACTACTACACGAATTAGTACTACTGAAACCAATTCTAAGCCAGTCTTTGAGCACCTGTTAGAGATGCACGCTCACTCTCGCTAAACTAATTATACTATGTTCGGCCCTAGACCTGTTAGTAGTAAAATAATTTTTTATATGGTTAATATATATTACAAAACGTGCTTTTCAGACGTTTTAACGTACATGAACACTAAACTATTGAATTTAAAATTTTTGGAAGCAGAAAAATGTAATATGGTAATGATATATTGTTCAATGAGTTATAAATGTACTACTACACGAATTAGTACTATTGAAACCAATTCTAAGCCAGTTTTTGAGCACCTGTTAGTGATGCACGCTCACTCCCGCTAAAATAATTATACTATGTTCGGCCCTAGACCTGTTAGTAGTAGAATAATTTTTTATATAGTTAATATATATTACAAAACGTGCTTTTCAGACGTTTTAACGTACATGAACACCAAACTATTGAATTTAAATTTTTTGGAAGCAGAAAAATTTAATATGGTAATGATATATTGTTAAATGAGTTTAGATTGTACTACTACACGAATTAGTACTACTGAAACCAATTCTAAGCCAGTCTTTGAGCACCTGTTAGTGATGCACGCTCACTCTGGCTAAAATAATTATTATATGTTCGGCCCTAGACCGGTTAGTAGTAGAATAATTTTTTATATGGTTAATATATATTACAAAACGTGCTTTTCAGACATTTTAACGTGTATGAATACCAAACTATTCAATTTAAATTTTTTGGAAACAGACAAATTTAATATGGTAATGGTATATTGTTAAATGAGTTATGAATGTACTACTACACGAATTAGTACTATTGAAACCAATTCTAAGCCAGTTTTTGAGCACCTGTTAGTGATGCACGCTCACTCTCGCTAAAATAATTATACTATGTTCGGCCCTAGACCTGTTAGTAGTAGAATAATTTTTTATATGGTTAATATATATTACAAAACGTGCTTTTCAGACGTTTTAACGTACATGAACACCAAACTATTGAATTTAAATTTTTTGGAAGCAGAAAAATTTAATATGGTAATGATATATTGTTAAATGAGTTACGAATGTACTACTACACGAATTAGTACTACTGAAACCAATTCTAAGCCAGTTTTGAGCACCTGTTAGAGATGCACGCTCACTCTGGCTAAAATAATTATACTATGTTTGGCTCTAGCCCTGTTAGTAATAGAATAATTTTTTATATGGTTAATATTTACTGCAAACCGTGCTCTTCAGACGTTTTAACGTACATGAATACCAAACTATTGAATTTACATTTTTTGGAAGCAGAAAAATTTAATATGGTAATGATATATTGTTAAATGAGTTATGAATGTACTACTACACGAATTAGTACTACTGAAACCAATTCTAAGCCAGTTTTTGAGCAACTGTTAGAGATGCACGCTGACTCTCGCTAAAATAATTATACTATGTTCGGCCCTAGACCTGTTAGTAGTAGAATATTTTTTTATATGGTTAATATATATTACAAAACGTGCTTTTCAGACGTTTTAACGTACATCAATACCAAACTATTGAATTTAAATTTTTTGGAAGCAGAAAAATGTAATATGGTAATGATATATTGTTAAATGGGTTATGAATGTACTACTACACGAATTTGTACTACTGAAACCAATTCTAAGCCAGTTTTGGAGCACCTGTTAGTGATGCACGCTCACTCTTGCTAAAATAATTATACTATGTTCGGCCCTAGACCTGTTAGTAGTAGAATAATTTTTTATATGGTTAATATATATTACAAAACGTGCTTTTCAGACGTTTTAACGTACATGAACACCAAACTATTGAATTTAAAATTTTTGGAAGCAGAAAAATGTAATATGGTAATGATATATTGTTAAATTAGTTATGAATGTACTACTAAACGAATTAGTACTATTGAAACCAATTCTAAGCCAGTTTTTGAGCACCTGTTAGTGATGCACGCTCACTCTCGCTAAAATAATTATACTATGTTCGGCCCTAGACCTGTTAGTAGTAGAATAATTTTTTATATGGTTAATATATATTACAAAACGTGCTTTTCAGACGTTTTAACGTACATGAATACCAAACTATTGAATTTAAATTTTTTGGAAGCAGAAAAATGTAATATGGTAATGATATATTGTTAAATGGGTTATGAATGTACTACTACACGAATTAGTACTACTGAAACCAATTCTAAGCCAGTTTTTGAGCACCTGTTAGTGATGCACGCTCACTCTTGCTAAAATAATTATACTATGTTCGGCCCTAGACCTGTTAGTAGTAGAATAATTTTTTATATGGTTAATATTTACTGTAAAACGTGCTTTTCAGACGTTTTAAAGTACATCAATACCAAACTATTAAATTTGAATTTTGTGGAAGCAGACAAATTTAATATGGTAGTGATATATTGTTAAGTGGTTCTAAATGTGCTACTACAAGAATTACTACTACTGGAACCAATTCTAAGCTAGTTTTTGAGCACCTGTTAGTGATGCACGCTCACTCTGGCTAAAATAATTATATTATGGTCGGCCCTAGACCTGTTAGTAGTAAAATAATTTTTTATATGGTTTATATTTACTGCAAAACGTGCTTTTCAGACGTTTTAACGTACATGAACACCAAACTATTGAATTTAAAATTTTTGGAAGCAGAAAAATGTAATATGGTAATGATATATTGTTAAATGAGTTATGAATGTACTACTACACGAATTAGTACTACTGAAACCAATTCTAAGCCAGTTTTTGAGCACCTGTTAGTGATGCACGCTCACTCTTGCTAAAATAATTATACTATGTTCGGCCCTAGACCTGTTAGTAGTAGAATAATTTTTTATATGGTTAATATTTACTGCAAAACGTGCTTTTCAGACGTTTTAAAGTACATCAATACCAAACTATTAAATTAGAATTTTTTGGAAGCAGACAAATTTAATATGGTAGTGATATATTGTTAAGTGGTTCTAAATGTGCTACTACAAGAATTACTACTACTGGAACCAATTCTAAGCCAGTTTTTGGGCACATGTTAGTGATGCACGGACCACTCTGGCTAAAATTATTATATTATGTTCGGCCCTAGCCCTGTTAGTAATAGAATAATTTTTTATATGGTTAATATTTACTGCAAACCGTGCTCTTCAGACGTTTTAACGTACATGAATACCAAACTATTGAATTTACATTTTTTGGAAGCAGAAAAATTTAATATGGTAATGATATATTGTTAAATGAGTTATGAATGTACTACTACACGAATTAGTACTACTGAAACCAATTCTAAGCCAGTTTTTGAGCAACTGTTAGAGATGCACGCTGACTCTCGCTAAAATAATTATACTATGTTCGGCCCTAGACTTGTTAGTAGTAGAATATTTTTTTATATGGTTAATATATATTACAAAACGTGCTTTTCAGACGTTTTAACGTACATCAATACCAAACTATTGAATTTAAATTTTTTGGAAGCAGAAAAATGTAATATGGTAATGATATATTGTTAAATGGGTTATGAATGTACTACTACACGAATTAGTACTACTGAAACCAATTCTAAGCCAGTTTTGGAGCACCTGTTAGTGATGCACGCTCATTCTTGCTAAAATAATTATACTATGTTCGGCCCTAGACCTGTTAGTAGTAGAATAATTTTTTATATGGTTAATATATATTACAAAACGTGCTTTTCAGACGTTTTAACGTACATGAACACCAAACTATTTAATTTAAAATTTTTGGAAGCAGAAAAATGTAATATGGTAATGATATATTGTTAAATGAGTTATGAATGTACTACTACACGAATTAGTACTATTGAAACCAATTCTAAGCCAGTTTTTGAGCACCTGTTAGTGATGCACGCTCACTCTCGCTAAAATAATTATACTATGTTCGGCCCTAGACCTGTTAGTAGTAGAATAATTTTTTATATGGATAATATATATTACAAAACGTGCTTTTCAGACGTTTTAACGTACATGAATACCAAACTATTGAATTTAAATTTTTTGGAAGCAGAAAAATGTAATATGGTAATGATATATTGTTAAATGGGTTATGAATGTACTACTACACGAATTAGTACTACTGAAACCAATTCTAAGCCAGTTTTTGAGCACCTGTTAGTGATGCACGCTCACTCTCGCTAAAATAATTATACTATGTTCGGCCCTAGACCTGTTAGTAGTAAAATAATTTTTTATATGGTTAATATATATTACAAAACGTGCTTTTCAGACGTTTTAACGTACATGAACACCAAACTATTTAATTTAAAATTTTTGGAAGCAGAAAAATGTAATATGGTAATGATATATTGTTAAATGAGTTATGAATGTACTACTACACGAATTAGTACTATTGAAACCAATTCTAAGCCAGTTTTTGAGCACCTGTTAGTGATGCACGCTCACTCTCGCTAAAATAATTATACTATGTTCGGCCCTAGACCTGTTAGTAGTAGAATAATTTTTTATATGGTTAATATATATTACAAAACGTGCTTTTCAGACGTTTTAACGTACATGAACACCAAACTATTTAATTTAAAATTTTTGGAAGCAGAAAAATGTAATATGGTAATGATATATTGTTAAATGAGTTATGAATGTACTACTACACGAATTAGTACTATTGAAACCAATTCTAAGCCAGTTTTTGAGCACCTGTTAGTGATGCACGCTCACTCTCGCTAAAATAATTATACTATGTTCGGCCCTAGACCTGTTAGTAGTAGAATAATTTTTTATATGGTTAATATATATTACAAAACGTGCTTTTCAGACGTTTTAACGTACATGAACACCAAACTATTTAATTTAAAATTTTTGGAAGCAGAAAAATGTAATATGGTAATGATATATTGTTAAATGAGTTATGAATGTACTACTACACGAATTAGTACTATTGAAACCAATTCTAAGCCAGTTTTTGAGCACCTGTTAGTGATGCACGCTCACTCTCGCTAAAATAATTATACTATGTTCGGCCCTAGACCTGTTAGTAGTAGAATAATTTTTTATATGGATAATATATATTACAAAACGTGCTTTTCAGACGTTTTAACGTACATGAATACCAAACTATTGAATTTAAATTTTTTGGAAGCAGAAAAATGTAATATGGTAATGATATATTGTTAAATGGGTTATGAATGTACTACTACACGAATTAGTACTACTGAAACCAATTCTAAGCCAGTTTTTGAGCACCTGTTAGTGATGCACGCTCACTCTTGCTAAAATAATTATACTATGTTCGGCCCTAGACCTGTTAGTAGTAGAATAATTTTTTATATGGTTAATATATATTACAAAACGTGCTTTTCAGACGTTTTAACGTACATGAACACTATACTATTGAATTTAAATTTTTTGGAAGCAAAAAAATGTAATATGGTAATGCTATATTGTTAAATGGGTTATGAATGTACTACTACACGAATTAGTACTACTGAAACCAATTCTAAGCCAGTTTTTGAGCACCTGTTAGTGATGCACGCTCACTCTCGCTAAAATAATTATACTATGTTCGGCCCTAGACCTGTTAGTAGTAAAATAATTTTTATATGGTTAATATATATTACAAAACGTGTTTTTCAGAAATTTTAACGTGTCTGAATACCAAACTATTCAATTTGAATTTTTTTGAAGCAGACAAATTTAATATGGTAATGATATATTGTTAAATGAGTTGAAAATATAGTACTACAGGAATTATTACTACTGTAACCAATTCTAAGCCAGTTTTTGAGCACCTGTTAGTGATGCACGCTCACTCTCGCTAAAATAATTATACTATGTTCGGCCTTAGACCTGTTAGTGGTAGAATAATTTTTTATATGGTTAATATATATTACAAAACGTGCTTTTCAGACGTTTTAACGTACATGAACACCAAACTATTGAATTTAAAATTTTTGGAAGCAGAAAAATGTAATATGGTAATGATATATTGTTAAATGAGTTATGAATGTACTACTACACGAATTAGTACTATTGAAACCAATTCTAAGCCAGTTTTTGAGCACCTGTTAGTGATGCACGCTCACTCCCGCTAAAATAATTATACTATGTTCGGCCCTAGACCTGTTAGTAGTAGAATAATTTTTTATATAGTTAATATATATTACAAAACGTGCTTTTCAGACGTTTTAACGTACATGAACACCAAACTATTGAATTTAAATTTTTTGGAAGCAGAAAAATTTAATATGGTAATGATATATTGTTAAATGAGTTTAGATTGTACTACTACACGAATTAGTACTACTGAAACCAATTCTAAGCCAGTCTTTGAGCACCTGTTAGTGATGCACGCTCACTCTGGCTAAAATAATTATTATATGTTCGGCCCTAGACCGGTTAGTAGTAGAATAATTTTTTATATGGTTAATATATATTACAAAACGTGCTTTTCAGACATTTTAACGTGTATGAATACCAAACTATTCAATTTAAATTTTTTGGAAACAGACAAATTTAATATGGTAATGGTATATTGTTAAATGAGTTATGAATGTACTACTACACGAATTAGTACTATTGAAACCAATTCTAAGCCAGTTTTTGAGCACCTGTTAGTGATGCACGCTCACTCTCGCTAAAATAATTATACTATGTTCGGCCCTAGACCTGTTAGTAGTAGAATAATTTTTTATATGGTTAATATATATTACAAAACGTGCTTTTCAGACGTTTTAACGTACATGAACACCAAACTATTGAATTTAAATTTTTTGGAAGCAGAAAAATTTAATATGGTAATGATATATTGTTAAATGAGTTACGAATGTACTACTACACGAATTAGTACTACTGAAACCAATTCTAAGCCAGTTTTGAGCACCTGTTAGAGATGCACGCTCACTCTGGCTAAAATAATTATACTATGTTTGGCTCTAGCCCTGTTAGTAATAGAATAATTTTTTATATGGTTAATATTTACTGCAAACCGTGCTCTTCAGACGTTTTAACGTACATGAATACCAAACTATTGAATTTACATTTTTTGGAAGCAGAAAAATTTAATATGGTAATGATATATTGTTAAATGAGTTATGAATGTACTACTACACGAATTAGTACTACTGAAACCAATTCTAAGCCAGTTTTTGAGCAACTGTTAGAGATGCACGCTGACTCTCGCTAAAATAATTATACTATGTTCGGCCCTAGACCTGTTAGTAGTAGAATATTTTTTTATATGGTTAATATATATTACAAAACGTGCTTTTCAGACGTTTTAACGTACATCAATACCAAACTATTGAATTTAAATTTTTTGAAGCAGAAAAATGTAATATGGTAATGATATATTGTTAAATGGGTTATGAATGTACTACTACACGAATTTGTACTACTGAAACCAATTCTAAGCCAGTTTTGGAGCACCTGTTAGTGATGCACGCTCACTCTTGCTAAAATAATTATACTATGTTCGGCCCTAGACCTGTTAGTAGTAGAATAATTTTTTATATGGTTAATATATATTACAAAACGTGCTTTTCAGACGTTTTAACGTACATGAACACCAAACTATTGAATTTAAAATTTTTGGAAGCAGAAAAATGTAATATGGTAATGATATATTGTTAAATTAGTTATGAATGTACTACTAAACGAATTAGTACTATTGAAACCAATTCTAAGCCAGTTTTTGAGCACCTGTTAGTGATGCACGCTCACTCTCGCTAAAATAATTATACTATGTTCGGCCCTAGACCTGTTAGTAGTAGAATAATTTTTTATATGGTTAATATATATTACAAAACGTGCTTTTCAGACGTTTTAACGTACATGAATACCAAACTATTGAATTTAAATTTTTTGGAAGCAGAAAAATGTAATATGGTAATGATATATTGTTAAATGGGTTATGAATGTACTACTACACGAATTAGTACTACTGAAACCAATTCTAAGCCAGTTTTTGAGCACCTGTTAGTGATGCACGCTCACTCTTGCTAAAATAATTATACTATGTTCGGCCCTAGACCTGTTAGTAGTAGAATAATTTTTTATATGGTTAATATTTACTGCAAAACGTGCTTTTCAGACGTTTTAAAGTACATCAATACCAAACTATTAAATTTGAATTTTGTGGAAGCAGACAAATTTAATATGGTAGTGATATATTGTTAAGTGGTTCTAAATGTGCTACTACAAGAATTACTACTACTGGAACCAATTCTAAGCTAGTTTTTGAGCACCTGTTAGTGATGCACGCTCACTCTGGCTAAAATAATTATATTATGGTCGGCCCTAGACCTGTTAGTAGTAAAATAATTTTTTATATGGTTTATATTTACTGCAAAACGTGCTTTTCAGACGTTTTAACGTACATGAACACCAAACTATTGAATTTAAAATTTTTGGAAGCAGAAAAATGTAATATGGTAATGATATATTGTTAAATGAGTTATGAATGTACTACTACACGAATTAGTACTACTGAAACCAATTCTAAGCCAGTTTTTGAGCACCTGTTAGTGATGCACGCTCACTCTTGCTAAAATAATTATACTATGTTCGGCCCTAGACCTGTTAGTAGTAGAATAATTTTTTATATGGTTAATATTTACTGCAAAACGTGCTTTTCAGACGTTTTAAAGTACATCAATACCAAACTATTAAATTAGAATTTTTTGGAAGCAGACAAATTTAATATGGTAGTGATATATTGTTAAGTGGTTCTAAATGTGCTACTACAAGAATTACTACTACTGGAACCAATTCTAAGCCAGTTTTTGGGCACAAGTTAGTGATGCACGGACCACTCTGGCTAAAATTATTATATTATGTTCGGCCCTAGCCCTGTTAGTAATAGAATAATTTTTTATATGGTTAATATTTACTGCAAACCGTGCTCTTCAGACGTTTTAACGTACATGAATACCAAACTATTGAATTTACATTTTTTGGAAGCAGAAAAATTTAATATGGTAATGATATATTGTTAAATGAGTTATGAATGTACTACTACACGAATTAGTACTACTGAAACCAATTCTAAGCCAGTTTTTGAGCAACTGTTAGAGATGCACGCTGACTCTCGCTAAAATAATTATACTATGTTCGGCCCTAGACTTGTTAGTAGTAGAATATTTTTTTATATGGTTAATATATATTACAAAACGTGCTTTTCAGACGTTTTAACGTACATCAATACCAAACTATTGAATTTAAATTTTTTGGAAGCAGAAAAATGTAATATGGTAATGATATATTGTTAAATGGGTTATGAATGTACTACTACACGAATTAGTACTACTGAAACCAATTCTAAGCCAGTTTTGGAGCACCTGTTAGTGATGCACGCTCATTCTTGCTAAAATAATTATACTATGTTCGGCCCTAGACCTGTTAGTAGTAGAATAATTTTTTATATGGTTAATATATATTACAAAACGTGCTTTTCAGACGTTTTAACGTACATGAACACCAAACTATTTAATTTAAAATTTTTGGAAGCAGAAAAATGTAATATGGTAATGATATATTGTTAAATGAGTTATGAATGTACTACTACACGAATTAGTACTATTGAAACCAATTCTAAGCCAGTTTTTGAGCACCTGTTAGTGATGCACGCTCACTCTCGCTAAAATAATTATACTATGTTCGGCCCTAGACCTGTTAGTAGTAGAATAATTTTTTATATGGATAATATATATTACAAAACGTGCTTTTCAGACGTTTTAACGTACATGAATACCAAACTATTGAATTTAAATTTTTTGGAAGCAGAAAAATGTAATATGGTAATGATATATTGTTAAATGGGTTATGAATGTACTACTACACGAATTAGTACTACTGAAACCAATTCTAAGCCAGTTTTTGAGCACCTGTTAGTGATGCACGCTCACTCTTGCTAAAATAATTATACTATGTTCGGCCCTAGACCTGTTAGTAGTAGAATAATTTTTTATATGGTTAATATATATTACAAAACGTGCTTTTCAGACGTTTTAACGTACATGAACACTATACTATTGAATTTAAATTTTTTGGAAGCAAAAAAATGTAATATGGTAATGCTATATTGTTAAATGGGTTATGAATGTACTACTACACGAATTAGTACTACTGAAACCAATTCTAAGCCAGTTTTTGAGCACCTGTTAGTGATGCACGCTCACTCTCGCTAAAATAATTATACTATGTTCGGCCCTAGACCTGTTAGTAGTAAAATAATTTTTATATGGTTAATATATATTACAAAACGTGTTTTTCAGAAATTTTAACGTGTCTGAATACCAAACTATTCAATTTGAATTTTTTTGAAGCAGACAAATTTAATATGGTAATGATATATTGTTAAATGAGTTGAAAATATAGTACTACAGGAATTATTACTACTGTAACCAATTCTAAGCCAGTTTTTGAGCACCTGTTAGTGATGCACGCTCACTCTCGCTAAAATAATTATACTATGTTCGGCCTTAGACCTGTTAGTGGTAGAATAATTTTTTATATGGTTAATATATATTACAAAACGTGCTTTTCAGACGTTTTAACGTACATGAACACCAAACTATTGAATTTAAAATTTTTGGAAGCAGAAAAATGTAATATGGTAATGATATATTGTTAAATGAGTTATGAATGTACTACTACACAAATTAGTACTATTGAAACCAATTCTAAGCCAGTTTTTGAGCACCTGTTAGTGATGCACGCTCACTCTCGCTAAAATAATTATACTATGTTCGGCCCTAGACCTGTTAGTAGTAGAATAATTTTTTATATGGTTAATATATATTACAAAACGTGCTTTTCAGACGTTTTAACGTACATGAACACCAAACTATTGAATTTAAATTTTTTGGAAGCAGAAAAATTTAATAGGGTAATGGTTCATTGTTAAGTGAGTTATAATTGCACTACTGCAAGAATTACTATACTGGAACCAATTCTAAGCTAGTTTTTGAGCACCTGTTAGTGATGCACCCACACTCTAGCTAAAATAATTCTATTATTTTCGGCCCTAGACCGGTTAGTAGTAGAATAATTGTTATATGGTTAATATATATTACAAAACGTGGTTTACAGACATTTTAACGTGTCTGAATACCAAACTATTCAATTTGAATTTTTTGGAAGCAGACAAATTTTATATGGTAATGATAAATTGTTAAATGAGTTATGAATGTACTACTACACGAATTAGTACTACTGAAACCAATTCTAAGCCAGTCTTTGAGCACCTGTTAGTGATGCACGCTCACTCTGGCTAAAATAATTATTATATGGTCGGCCTTAGACCTGTTAGTAGTAGAATAATTCTTTATATGATTAATATTTACTGCAAATCGTGCTTTTAAGACGTTTTAACGTATATGAACACCAAACTATTGAATTTAAATTTTTTGGAAGCAGAAAAATTTAATATGGTAATGATATATTGTTAAGTGGGTTATAGATGTACTACTACAAGAATTACTACTACTGGAACCAATTCTAAGCTAGTTTTTGAGCACCTGTTAGTGATGCACGCTCACTCTGGCTAAAATAATTCTATTATGTTCGGCCCTAAACCGGTTAGTAGTAGAATAATTTTTTATATGGTTAATATATATTACAAAACGTGCTTTTCAGACGTTTTAACGTACATGAATACCAAACTATTGAATTTAAATTTTTTGGAAGCAGAAAAATGTAATATGGTGATGATATATTGTTAAATGAGTTAGAAATGTACTACTACACGAATTAGTACTACTGAAACCAATTCTAAGCCAGTTTTTGAGCACCTGTTAGAGATGCACGCTCACTCTCGCTAAAATAATTATACTATGTTCGGCCCTAGACCTGTTAGTAGTAAAATAATTTTTTATATGGTTAATATACAGTATGTCCCCGGATTGAGTTTACAATAGGTATGATTGTCCAAAAATTTTCGAATTGGAATTTCATATTTTGGGATTCCGCCCTGCTTGGTGTGAAACGAATTTTAAGAATATTTTCAGTTTTTGAAAAACAAGTAGGCCTTGACAAGGAAGCGAAAAATATTTTATTTTCAGGTAAACTACCCTTTTTGTTCATGATACGGCAAAATTTAATCAAGAAAAGTTGTTGATAATGATAAATTATGACCCTATACCAAATTTCAGAACGATTTGTCGACTTATAAAAAACTGTTAGTTTTTAGAAAATTGTATTTTATGGTCAGGTAAACTACCCTTTTTGTTCATGATACGGAAAAATTGTATTAAGAAAAGTTGTTTATAATCATAAATTATGGCCCTATAACAGATTTCAGAAAGCTCTGTCGACTTAGATTAAACCGTCATTTTTACTTTCTCGCATAAAGTATTGTAATCGTCAAAAAAATCGACTTCGAGATTTTGACGAATCTTGACGTTTTAGACCTCCTAGAGTCCGAAAAAACCATTTTTCGAATTATGTCTGTGTGTGTGTATGTGTGTGCGTGTGTGCGTGTGTGTGTGTGTGTGTGAACACGATAACTTAAAAACGAAATAAGCTAGACCCTTGAAATTATGTACATAGTCATTATTCAAAATTTGTAGATTCCTGTCAAATTTTGAGCGAAATCGGTTAACCGGAAGTGGCATTTTACCTAAACAGGTAGCGGTATCCATTCAAGTCAAGTACCAGTTTGCTTCAAGGTATTTGCACGAAATTTTGCACATACATTTATTATTGAGAAAAACTCCCAGATATAAAATTTCAGTATGATTGGTTAACCTAAAGCGGCACTTTACCTAAACAGGTAGTGGTTACCTGAAAATGTAATTTTATCGCTGTATGTATATACATTGCAATAAACTTTTCAAATTTGCTAGAAAACAAGGCGAATGCGAGAAAGTGTAGGGGAGCACACTACCGATTTTTAATAAATGCAATTTGTTTAATCTAAAAAATAACGGTTTAATCTAAGTCGCAAGATCTTTCTGAAATTTTGTATAGGATCATAATTTCTCATTGTAAACAACTTTTCTTAATACAATTTTGCCGTATCATGAACAAAAAGGGTAGTTTACCTGACAATAAAATATTTTTCGCTTCCTTGTCAAGGCCTACTTGTTTTTCAAAAACTGAAAATATTCTTAAAATTCGTTTCACACCAAGCAGGGCGGAATCCCAAAATATGAAATTCCAATTCGAAAATTTTTGGTCAATCATACCTATTGTAAACTCAATCCGGGGACATACTGTATATTACAAAACGTGCTTTTCAGACCTTTTAACGTACATGAATACCAAACTATTGAATTTAAATTTTTTGGAAGCAGAAATATGTAATATGGTGATGATATATTGTTAAATGAGTTATAAATGTACTACTACACGAATTAGTACTACTGAAACCAATTCTAAGCCAGTTTTTGAGCACCTGTTAGAGATGCACGCTCACTCTCGCTAAAATAATTATACTATGTTCGGCCCTAGACCTGTTAGTAGTAAAATAATTTTTTATATGGTTAATATATATTACAAAACGTGCTTTTCAGACGTTTTAACGTACATGAATACCAAACTATTGAATTTAAATTTTTTGGAAGCAGAAATATGTAATATGGTAATGATATATTGTTAAATGAGTTATGAATGTACTACTACACGAATTAGTACTACTGAAACCAATTCTAAGCCAGTTTTTGAGCACCTGTTAGAGATGCACGCTCACTCTCGCTAAAATAATTATACTATGTTCGGCCCTAGACCTGTTAGTAGTAAAATAATTTTTATATGGTTAATATATATTACAAAACGTGCTTTTCAGACGTTTTAACGTACATGAATACCAAACTATTGAATTTAAATTTTTTGGAAGCAGAAATATGTAATATGGTAATGATATATTGTTAAATGAGTTATGAATGTACTACTACACGAATTAGTACTACTGAAACCAATTCTAAGCCAGTTTTTGAGCACCTGTTAGTGATGCACGCTCACTCTCGCTAAAATAATTATACTATGTTCGGCCCTAGACCTGTTAGTAGTAAAATAATTTTTATATGGTTAATATATATTACAAAACGTGTTTTTCAGACATTTTAACGTGTCTGAATACCAAACTATTCAATTTGAATTTTTTTGAAGCAGACAAATTTAATATGGTAATGATATATTGTTAAATGAGTTGAAAATATAGTACTACAGGAATTATTACTACTGTAACCAATTCTAAGTAAGTTTTTGAGCACTTGTTAGTGATGCACGCTTACTCTGGCTAAAATAAATTAATTATCTTCGGCCCTAGACTTGTTAGTAGTAGAATAATTTTTTATATGGTTTATATTTACTGCAAAACGTGCTCTTCAGACGTTTTAACGTACATGAATACCAAACTATTGAATTTAAATTTTGTGGAAGCAGAAAAATTTAATATGGTAATGATAAATTGTTAAATGAGTTATGAATGTACTACTACACGAAGTAGTACTACTGAAACCAATTCAAAGCCAGTTTTTGAGCACCTGTTAGTGATGCACACTCACTCTCGCTAAAATAATTATACTATGATGGGCCCTAGACCTGTTAGTAGTAGAATAATTTTTTATATGGTTTATATTTACTGCAAAACGTGCTTTTCAGACGTTTTAACGTACATCAATACCAAACTATTAAATTTGAATTTTTTGGAAGCAGACAAATTTAATATGGTAGTGATATATTGTTAAGTGGTTCTAAATGTGCTACTACAAGAACTACTACTACTGGAACCAATTCTAAGCTAGTTTTTGAGCACCTGTTAGTGATGCACGCTCACTCTGGCTAAAATAATTATATTATGGTCGGCCCTAGACCTGTTAGTAGTAGAATAATTTTTTATATGGTCTATATTTACTGCAAAACGTGCTCTTCAGACGTTTTAACGTACATGAATTCCAAACTATTGAATTTAAATTTTTTGGAAGCAGAAAAATTTAATAGGGTAATGATTCATTGTTAAGTGAGTTATAATTGCACTACTGCAAGAATTACTATACTGGAACCAATTCTAAGCTAGTTTTTGAGCACCTGTTAGTGATGCACCCACACTCTAGCTAAAATAATTCTATTATTTTCGGCCCTAGACCGGTTAGTAGTAGAATAATTGTTATATGGTTAATATATATTACAAAACGTGCTTTTCAGACGTTTTAACGTACATGAACACCAAACTATTGAATTTAAATTTTTTGGAAGCAGAAAAATTTAATAGGGTAATGATTCATTGTTAAGTGAGTTATAATTGCACTACTGCAAGAATTACTATACTGGAACCAATTCTAAGCTAGTTTTTGAGCACCTGTTAGTGATGCACCCACACTCTAGCTAAAATAATTCTATTATTTTCGGCCCTAGACCGGTTAGTAGTAGAATAATTGTTATATGGTTAATATATATTACAAAACGTGCTTTTCAGACGTTTTAACGTACATGAACACCAAACTATTGAATTTAAATTTTTTGGAAGCAGAAAAATTTAATAGGGTAATGATTCATTGTTAAGTGAGTTATAATTGCACTACTGCAAGAATTACTATACTGGAACCAATTCTAAGCTAGTTTTTGAGCACCTGTTAGTGATGCACCCACACTCTAGCTACAATAATTCTATTATTTTCGGCCCTAGACCGGTTAGTAGTAGAATAATTGTTATATGGTTAATATATATTACAAAACGTGGTTTACAGACATTTTAACGTGTCTGAATACCAAACTATTCAATTTGAATTTTTTGGAAGCAGACAAATTTTATATGGTAATGATAAATTGTTAAATGAGTTATGAATGTACTACTACACGAATTAGTACTACTGAAACCAATTCTAAGCCAGTCTTTGAGCACCTGTTAGTGATGCACGCTCACTCTGGCTAAAATAATTATTATATGGTCGGCCCTAGACCTGTTAGTAGTAGAATAATTCTTTATATGATTAATATTTACTGCAAATCGTGCTTTTAAGACGTTTTAACGTATATGAACACCAAACTATTGAATTTAAATTTTTTGGAAGCAGAAAAATTTAATATGGTAATGATATATTGTTAAGTGGGTTATAGATGTACTACTACAAGAATTACTACTACTGGAACCAATTCTAAGCTAGTTTTTGAGCACCTGTTAGTGATGCACGCTCACTCTGGCTAAAATAATTCTATTATGTTCGGCCCTAAACCGGTTAGTAGTAGAATAATTTTTTATATGGTTAATATATATTACAAAAAGTGCTTTTCAGACGTTTTAACGTACATGAATACCAAACTATTGAATTTAAATTTTTTGGAAGCAGAAAAATGTAATATGGTGATGATATATTGTTAAATGAGTTAGAAATGTACTACTACACGAATTAGTACTACTGAAACCAATTCTAAGCCAGTTTTTGAGCACCTGTTAGAGATGCACGCTCACTCTCGCTAAAATAATTATACTATGTTCGGCCCTAGACCTGTTAGTAGTAAAATAATTTTTTATATGGTTAATATACAGTATGTCCCCGGATTGAGTTTACAATAGGTATGATTGACCAAAAATTTTCGAATTGGAATTTCATATTTTGGGATTCCGCCCTGCTTGGTGTGAAACGAATTTTAAGAATATTTTCAGTTTTTGAAAAACAAGTAGGCCTTGACAAGGAAGCGAAAAATATTTTATTTTCAGGTAAACTACCCTTTTTGTTCATGATACGGCAAAATTTAATCAAGAAAAGTTGTTGATAATGATAAATTATGACCCTATACCAAATTTTAGAACGATTTGTCGACTTATAAAAAACTGTTAGTTTTTAGAAAATTGTATTTTATGGTCAGGTAAACTACCCTTTTTGTTCATGATACGGAAAAATTGTATTAAGAAAAGTTGTTTATAATCATAAATTATGGCCCTATAACAAATTTCAGAAAGCTCTGTCGACTTAGATTAAACCGTCATTTTTACTTTCTCGCATAAAGTATTGTAATCGACAAAAAAATCGACTTCGAGATTTTGACGAATCTTGACGTTTTAGACCTCCTAGAGTCCGAAAAAACCATTTTTCGAATTATGTCTGTGTGTGTGTGTGTGTGCGTGTGTGCGTGTGTGTGTGTGTGTGTGAACACGATAACTTAAAAACGAAATAAGCTAGACCCTTGAAATTATGTACATAGTCATTATTCAAAATTTGTAGATTCCTGTCAAATTTTGAGCGAAATCGGTTAACCGGAAGTGGCACTTTACCTAAACAGGTAGCGGTACCTATTCAAGTAAAGTACCAGTTTGCTTCGAGATATTTGAACAAAATTTTGTACATACATTTTTTATGTAGAAAAACTACCAGATATTACTTTTCAGCATGATCGGTTAACCGGAAGTGGCATTTTACCTAAACAGGTAGCGGTATCCATTCAAGTCAAGTACCAGTTTGCTTCAAGGTATTTGCACGAAATTTTGCACATACATTTATTATTGAGAAAAACTCCCAGATATAAAATTTCAGTATGATTGGTTAACCTAAAGCGGCACTTTACCTAAACAGGTAGTGGTTACCTGAAAATGTAATTTTATCGCTGTATGTATATACATTGCAATAAACTTTTCAAATTTGCTAGAAAACAAGGCGAATGCGAGAAAGTGTAGGGGAGCACACTACCGATTTTTAATAAATGCAATTTGTTTAATCTAAAAAATAACGGTTTAATCTAAGTCGCAAGATCTTTCTGAAATTTTGTATAGGATCATAATTTCTCATTGTAAACAACTTTTCTTAATACAATTTTGCCGTATCATGAACAAAAAGGGTAGTTTACCTGACAATAAAATATTTTTCGCTTCCTTGTCAAGGCCTACTTGTTTTTCAAAAACTGAAAATATTCTTAAAATTCGTTTCACACCAAGCAGGGCGGAATCCCAAAATATGAAATTCCAATTCGAAAATTTTTGGTCAATCATACCTATTGTAAACTCAATCCGGGGACATACTGTATATTACAAAACGTGCTTTTCAGACGTTTTAACGTACATGAATACCAAACTATTGAATTTAAATTTTTTGGAAGCAGAAATATGTAATATGGTGATGATATATTGTTAAATGAGTTATAAATGTACTACTACACGAATTAGTACTACTGAAACCAATTCTAAGCCAGTTTTTGAGCACCTGTTAGTGATGCACGCTCACTCTCGCTAAAATAATTATACTATGTTCGGCCCTAGACCTGTTAGTAGTAAAATAATTTTTATATGGTTAATATATATTACAAAACGTGCTTTTCAGACGTTTTAACGTACATGAATACCAAACTATTGAATTTAAATTTTTTGGAAGCAGAAATATGTAATATGGTAATGATATATTGTTAAATGAGTTATGAATGTACTACTACACGAATTAGTACTACTGAAACCAATTCTAAGCCAGTTTTTGAGCACCTGTTAGTGATGCACGCTCACTCTCGCTAAAATAATTATACTATGTTCGGCCCTAGACCTGTTAGTAGTAAAATAATTTTTATATGGTTAATATATATTACAAAACGTGTTTTTCAGACATTTTAACGTGTCTGAATACCAAACTATTCAATTTGAATTTTTTTGAAGCAGACAAATTTAATATGGTAATGATATATTGTTAAATGAGTTGAAAATATAGTACTACAGGAATTATTACTACTGTAACCAATTCTAAGTAAGTTTTTGAGCACTTGTTAGTGATGCACGCTTACTCTGGCTAAAATAAATTAATTATCTTCGGCCCTAGACGTGTTAGTAGTAGAATAATTTTTTATATGGTTTATATTTACTGCAAAACGTGCTCTTCAGACGTTTTAACGTACATGAATACCAAACTATTGAATTTAAATTTTTTGGAAGCAGAAAAATTTAATATGGTAATGATAAATTGTTAAATGAGTTATGAATGTACTACTACACGAAGTAGTACTACTGAAACCAATTCAAAGCCAGTTTTTGAGCACCTGTTAGTGATTCACACTCACTCTCGCTAAAATAATTATACTATGATGGGCCCTAGACCTGTTAGTAGTAGAATAATTTTTTATATGGTTTATATTTACTGCAAAACGTGCTTTTCAGACGTTTTAACGTACATCAATACCAAACTATTAAATTTGAATTTTTTGGAAGCAGACAAATTTAATATGGTAGTGATATATTGTTAAGTGGTTCTAAATGTGCTACTACAAGAACTACTACTACTGGAACCAATTCTAAGCTAGTTTTTGAGCACCTGTTAGTGATGCACGCTCACTCTGGCTAAAATAATTATATTATGGTCGGCCCTAGACCTGTTAGTAGTAGAATAATTTTTTATATGGTCTATATTTACTGCAAAACGTGCTTTTCAGACGTTTTAACGTACATGAATACCAAACTATTAAATTTAAATTTTTTGGAAGCAGAAAAGTGTAATATGGTAATGATATATTGTTAAATGAGTTATGAATGTACTACTACACGAAGTAGTACTACTGAAACCAATTCTAAGCCAGTTTTTGAGCACCTGTTAGTGATGCACAATCACTCTCGCTAAAATAATTATAGTATGATCGGCCCTAGACCTGTTAGTAATAGAATAATTTTTTATATGGTTAATATTTACTGCAAACCGTGCTCTTCAGACGTTTTAACGTACATGAATTCAAACTATTGAATTTACATTTTTTGGAAGCAGAAAAATTTAATATGGAAATGATATATTGTTAAATGAGTTATGAATGTACTACTACACGAATTAGTACTACTGAAACCAATTCTAAGCCAGTTTTTGAGCAACTGTTAGAGATGCACGCTGACTCTCGCTAAAATAATTATACTATGTTCAGCCCTAGACCTGTTAGTAGTACAATAATTTTTTATATGGTTAATATATATTACAAAACGTGCTTTTCAGACGTTTTAACGTACATGAACACCAAACTAATGAATTTAAAATTTTTGGAAACAGAAAAATGTAATATGGTAATGATATATTGTTAAATGAGTTATAAATGTACTACTACACGAATTAGTACTATTGAAACCAATTCTAATCCAGTTTTTGAGCACCTGTTAGTGATGCACGCTCACTCTCGCTAAAATAATTATACTATGTTCGGCCCTAGACCTGTTAGTAGTAGAATAATCTTTTATATGGTTAATATATATTACAAAACGTGCTTTTCAGACGTTTTAACGTACATGAACACCAAACTATTGAATTTAAAATTTTTGGAAGCAGAAAAATGTAATATGGTAATGATATATTGTTAAATGAGTTATGAATGTACTACTACACGAATTAGTACTACTGAAACCAATTCTAAGCCAGTTTTTGAGCACCTGTTAGTGATGCACGCTCACTCTCGCTAAAATAATTATACTATGTTCGGCCCTAGACCTGTTAGTAGTACAATAATTTTTATATGGTTAATATATATTACAAAACGTGCTTTTCAGACATTTTAACGTGTCTGAATACCAAACTATTCAATTTGAATTTTTTTGAAGCAGACAAATTTAATATGGTAATGGTATATTGTTAAATGAGTTGAAAATATAGTACTACAGGAATTATTACTACTGTAACCAATTCTAAGTAAGTTTTTGAGCACTTGTTAGTGATGCACGCTTACTCTGGCTAAAATAAATTAATTATCTTCGGCCCTAGACTTGTTAGTAGTAGAATAATTTTTTATATGGTTTATATTTACTGCAAAACGTGCTCTTCAGACGTTTTAACGTACATGAATACCAAACTATTGAATTTAAATTTTGTGGAAGCAGAAAAATTTAATATGGTAATGATAAGTTGTTAAATGAGTTATGAATGTACTACTACACGAATTAGTACTACTGAAACCAATTCTAAGCCAGTTTTTGAGCAACTGTTAGAGATGCACGCTGACTCTCGCTAAAATAATTATACTATGTTCGGCCCTAGACCTGTTAGTAGTACAATAATTTTTTATATGGTTAATATATATTACAAAACGTGCTTTTCAGACGTTTTAACGTACATGAACACCAAACTATTGAATTTAAAATTTTTAGAAGCAGAAAAATGTAATATGGTAATGATATATTGTTAAATGAGTTATGAATGTACTACTACACGAATTAGTACTACTGAAACCAATTCAAAGCCAGTTTTTGAGCACCTGTTAGTGATGCACACTCACTCTCGCTAAAATAATTATACTATGATGGGCCCTAGACCTGTTAGTAGTACAATAATTTTTTATATGGTTAATATATATTACAAAACGTGCTTTTCAGACGTTTTAACGTACATGAACACCAAACTATTGAATTTAAAATTTTTGGAAGCAGAAAAATGTAATATGGTAATGATATAATGTTAAATGAGTTATGAATGTACTACTACACGAATTAGTACTACTGAAACCAATTCTAAGCCAGTTATTGAGCAACTGTTAGAGATGCACGCTGACTCTCGCTAAAATAATTATACTATGTTCAGCCTTAGACCTGTTAGTAGTACAATAATTTTGTATATGGTTAATATATATTACAAAACGTGCTTTTCAGACGTTTTAACGTACATGAACACCAAACTATTGAATTTAAAATTTTTGGTAGCTGAAAAATGTAATATGGTAATGATATATTGTTAAATGAGTTATTAATGTACTACTACACGAATTAGTACTATTGAAACCAATTCTAATCCAGTTTTTGAGCACCTGTTAGTGATGTACGCTCACTCTCGCTAAAATAATTATACTATGTTCGGCCCTAGACCTGTTAGTAGTAGAATAATTTTTTATATGGTTTATATATATTACAAAACGTGCTTTTCAGACGTTTTAACGTACATGAACACCAAACTATTGAATTTAAAATTTTTAGAAGCAGAAAAATGTAATATGGTAATGATAAGTTGTTAAATGAGTTATGAATCTACTACTACACGAATTAGTACTACTGAAACCAATTCTAAGCCAGTTTTTGAGCAACTGTTAGAGATGCACGCTGACTCTCGCTAAAATAATTATACTATGTTCGGCCCTAGACCTGTTAGTAGTACAATAATTTTTTATATGGTTAATATATATTACAAAACGTGCTTTTCAGACGTTTTAACGTACATGAACACCAAACTATTGAATTTAAAATTTTTAGAAGCAGAAAAATGTAATATGGTAATGATATATTGTTAAATGAGTTATGAATGTACTACTACACGAATTAGTACTACTGAATCCAATTCAAAGCCAGTTTTTGAGCACCTGTTAGTGATGCACACTCACTCTCGCTAAAATAATTATACTATGATGGGCCCTAGACCTGTTAGTAGTACAATAAATTTTTATATGGTTAATATATATTACAAAACGTGCTTTTCAGACGTTTTAACGTACATGAACACCAAACTATTGAATTTAAAATTTTTGGAAGCAGAAAAATGTAATATGGTAATGATATATAGTTAAATGAGTTATGAATGTACTACTACACGAATTAGTACTACTGAAACCAATTCTAAGCCAGTTATTCAGCAACTGTTAGAGATGCACGCTGACTCTCGCTAAAATAATTATACTATGTTCAGCCCTAGACCTGTTAGTAGTACAATAATTTTTATATGGTTAATATATATTACAAAACGTGCTTTTCAGACGTTTTAACGTACATGAACACCAAACTATTGAATTTAAAATTTTTGGTAGCTGAAAAATGTAATATGGTAATGATATATTGTTAAATGAGTTATTAATGTACTACTACACGAATTAGTACTATTGAAACCAATTCTAATCCAGTTTTTGAGCACCTGTTAGTGATGTACGCTCACTCTCGCTAAAATAATTATACTATGTTCGGCCCTAGACCTGTTAGTAGTAGAATAATTTTTTATATGGTTAATATATATTACAAAACGTGCTTTTCAGACGTTTTAACGTACATGAACACCAAACTATTAAATTTAAATTTTTTGGAAGCAGAAAAATTTAATATGGTAATGATTCATTGTTAAGTGAGTTATAATTGTACTACTGCAAGAATTACTATACTGGAACCAATTCTAAGCTAGTTTTTGAGCACCTGTTAGTGATGCACGCTCACTCTGGCTAAAATAATTATTATATGGTCGGCCCTAGACCTGTTAGTAGTAGAATAATTCTTTATATGATTAATATTTACTGCAAAACGTGCTTTTAAGACGTTTTAACGTATATGAACACCAAACAATTGAATTTAAATTTTTTGGTAGCAGAAAAATTTAATACGGTAATGATATATTGTTAAGTGGGTTATAAATGTACTACTACAAGATTTACTACTACTGGAACCAATTCTAAGCTAGTTTTTGAGCACCTGTTAGTGATGCACGCTCACTCTGGCTAAAATAATTCTATTATGTTCGGCCCTAGACCGGTTAGTAGTAGAATAATTTTTTATATGGTTAATATATATTACAAAACGTGCTTTTCAGACGTTTTAAAGTACATGACTACCAAACTATTGAATTTAAATTTTTTTGAAGCAGACAAATTTAATATGGTAATGATATATTGTTAAATGAGTTATGAATGTACTACTGCAAGAATTACTACTACTGCAATTAATTCTAAGCTGGTTTTTGAGCACCTGTTAGTGATGCACGCTCACTCTGGCTAAAATAATTTTATTATGTTCGGCCCTAGACCGGTTAGTAGTAGAATAATTTTTATATGGTTAATATATATTACAAAACGTGCTTTTCAGACATTTTAACGTGTCTGAATACCAAACTATTCAATTTGAATTTTTTTGAAGCAGACAAATTTAATATGGTAATGTTATATTGTTAAATGAGTTGAAAATATAGTGCTACAGGAATTATTACTACTGTAACCTATTCTAAGTCAGTTTTTGAGCACTTGTTAGTGATGCACGCTTACTCTGGCTAAAATAAACTAATTATCTTCGGAAATAGACCTGTTAGTAGTAGAATAATTTTTTATATGGTTTATATTTACTGCAAAACGTGCTCTTCAGACGTTTTAACGTACATGAATACCAAACTATTGAATTTAAATTTTGTGGAATCAGAAAAATTTAATATGGTAATGATATATTGTTAAGTGGTTGTAAATGTGCTACTACAAGAATTACTACTACTGGAACCAATTCTTAGCTAGTTTTTGAGCACCTGTTAATGATGCACGCTCACTCTGTCTAAAATAATTAAATTATGTTCGGCCCTAGACCTGTTAGTAGTAGAATAATTTTTTATATGGTTTATATTTACTGCAAAACGTGCTTTTCAGACGTTTTAACGTACATGAATACCAAACTATTAAATTTAAATTTTTTGGAAGCAGAAAAGTGTAATATGGTAATGATATATTGTTAAATGAATTAAGAATGTACTACTACACGAAGTAGTACTACTGAAACCAATTCTAAGCCAGTTTTTGAGCACCTGTTAGTGATGCACGCTCACTCTCGCTAAAATAATTATACTATGTTCGGCCCTAGACCTGTTAGTAGAAGAATAATTTTTTATATGGTTAATATATATTACAAAACGTGCTTTTCAGACGTTATAACGTACATGAACACCAGACTATTGAATTAAAATTTTTTGGAAGCAGAAAAATGTAATATGGTAATGATATATTGTTAAATGGGTTATGAATGTACTACTACACGAATCAACACTACTGAACCCAATTCTAAGCCAGTTTTTCAGCACCTATTAGTGATGCACGCTCACTCTCGCTAAAATAATAATACTATGTTCGGCCCTAGACCTGTTAGTAGTTGAATAATTTTTTATATGGTTAATATATATTACAAAACGTCCTTTTAAGACGTTTTAACGTATATGAACACCAAACTATTGAATTTAATTTTTTTGGAAGCAGAAAAATTTAATATGGTAATGATATATTGTTAAATGAGTTATTAATGTACTACTACACGAATTAGTACTATTGAAACCAATTCTAAGCCAGGTATTGAGCAACTGTTAGAGATGCACGCTGACTCTCGCTAAAATAATTATACTATGTTCAGCCCTAGACCTGTTAGTAGTACAATAATTTTTTATATGGTTAATATATATTACAAAACGTGCTTTTCAGACGTTTTAACGTACATGAACACCAAACTATTGAATTTAAAATTTTTGGTAGCTGAAAAATGTAATATGGTAATGATATATTGTTAAATGCGTTATTAATGTACTACTACACGAATTAGTACTATTGAAACCAATTCTAATCCAGTTTTTGAGCACCTGTTAGTGATGTACGCTCACTCTCGCTAAAATAATTATACTATGTTCGGCCCTAGACCTGTTAGTAGTAGAATAATTTTTTATATGGTTAATATATATTACAAAACGTGCTTTTCAGACGTTTTAACGTACATGAACACCAAACTATTAAATTTAAATTTTTTGGAAGCAGAAAAATTTAATATGGTAATGATTCATTGTTAAGTGAGTTATAATTGTACTACTGCAAGAATTACTATACTGGAACCAATTCTAAGCTAGTTTTTGAGCACCTGTTAGTGTTGCACGCTCACTCTGGCTAAAATAATTATTATATGGTAGGCCCTAGACCTGTTAGTAGTAGAATAATTCTTTATATGATTAATATTTACTGCAAAACGTGCTTTTAAGACGTTTTAACGTATATGAACACCAAACAATTGAATTTAAATTTTTTGGTAGCAGAAAAATTTAATACGGTAATGATATATTGTTAAGTGGGTTATAAATGTACTACTACAAGATTTACTACTACTGGAACCAATTCTAAGCTAGTTTTTGAGCACCTGTTAGTGATGCACGCTCACTCTGGCTAAAATAATTCTCATATGTTCGGCCCTAGACCGGTTAGTAGTAGAATAATTTTTTATATGGTTAATATATATTACAAAACGTGCTTTTCAGACGTTTTAACGTACATGAACACCAAACTATTAAATTTAAATTTTTTGGAAGCAGAAAAATTTAATATGGTAATGATTCATTGTTAAGTGAGTTATAATTGTACTACTGCAAGAATTACTATACTGGAACCAATTCTAAGCTAGTTTTTGAGCACCTGTTAGTGTTGCACGCTCACTCTGGCTAAAATAATTATTATATGGTAGGCCCTAGACCTGTTAGTAGTAGAATAATTCTTTATATGATTAATATTTACTGCAAAACGTGCTTTTAAGACGTTTTAACGTATATGAACACCAAACAATTGAATTTAAATTTTTTGGTAGCAGAAAAATTTAATACGGTAATGATATATTGTTAAGTGGGTTATAAATGTACTACTACAAGATTTACTACTACTGGAACCAATTCTAAGCTAGTTTTTGAGCACCTGTTAGTGATGCACGCTCACTCTGGCTAAAATAATTCTCATATGTTCGGCCCTAGACCTGTTAGTAGTACAATAATTTTTTATATGGTTAATATATATTACAAAACGTGCTTTTCAGACGTTTTAACGTACATGAACACCAAACTATTGAATTTAAAATTTTTGGTAGCTGAAAAATGTAATATGGTAATGATATATTGTTAAATGCGTTATTAATGTACTACTACACGAATTAGTACTATTGAAACCAATTCTAATCCAGTTTTTGAGCACCTGTTAGTGATGTACGCTCACTCTCGCTAAAATAATTATACTATGTTCGGCCCTAGACCTGTTAGTAGTAGAATAATTTTTTATATGGTTAATATATATTACAAAACGTGCTTTTCAGACGTTTTAACGTACATGAACACCAAACTATTAAATTTAAATTTTTGGTAGCAGAAAAATTTAATATGGTAATGATTCATTGTTAAGTGAGTTATAATTGTACTACTGCAAGAATTACTATACTGGAACCAATTCTAAGCTAGTTTTTGAGCACCTGTTAGTGTTGCACGCTCACTCTGGCTAAAATAATTATTATATGGTAGGCCCTAGACCTGTTAGTAGTAGAATAATTCTTTATATGATTAATATTTACTGCAAAACGTGCTTTTAAGACGTTTTAACGTATATGAACACCAAACAATTGAATTTAAATTATTTGGTAGCAGAAAAATTTAATACGGTAATGATATATTGTTAAGTGGGTTATAAATGTACTACTACAAGATTTACTACTACTGGAACCAATTCTAAGCTAGTTTTTGAGCACCTGTTAGTGATGCACGCTCACTCTGGCTAAAATAATTCTCATATGTTCGGCCCTAGACCGGTTAGTAGTAGAATAATTTTTTATATGGTTAATATATATTACAAAACGTGCTTTTCAGACGTTTTAAAGTACATGAACACCAGACTATTGAATTAAAATTTTTTGGAAGCAGAAAAATGTAATATGGTAATGATATATTGTTAAATGAGTTATGAATGTACTACTACACGAATCAACACTACTGAACCCAATTCTAAGCCAGCTTTTCAGCACCTGTTAGTGATGCACGCTCACTCTCGCTAAAATAATAATACTATGTTCGGCCCTAGACCTGTTAGTAGTTGAATAATTTTTTATATGGTTAATATATATTACAAAACGTCTTTTTAAGACGTTTTAACGTATATGAACACCAAACTATTGAATTTAATTTTTTTGGAAGCAGAAAAATTTAATATGGTAATGATATATTGTTAAGTGGGTTGTAAATGTACTACTACAAGAATTACTACTAATGGAACCCATCCTAAGCCAATTTTTGGGCACCTGTCAGTGATGCACGCGCACTCTGGCTAAAATTATTATATTATGATCGGCCCTAGACCTGTTAGTAATAGAATAATTTATTATATGGCTAATATTTACTGGAAAACGTGCTTTTAAGACGTTTTAACGTATATGAACACCAAACTATTGAATTTAAATTTTTTGGAAGCAGAAAAATTTAATATGGTAATGATATATTGTTAAGTGGTTAATAAATGTAGTACTACAAGAATTACTATTACTGGAACCAATTCTAAGCCAGTTTTTGAGCACCTGTTAGTGATGCACGCTCACTCTGGCTAAAATAAATTAATTATCTTCGGCCCTAGACTTGTTAGTAGTAGAATAATTTTTTATATGGTTTATATTTACTGCAAAACGTGCTCTTCAGACGTTTTAACGTACATGAATACCAAACTATTGAATTTAAATTTTGTGGAAGCAGAAAAATTTAATATGGTAATGATAAGTTGTTAAATGAGTTATGAATGTACTACTACACGAATTAGTACTACTGAAACCAATTCTAAGCCAGTTTTTGAGCAACTGTTAGAGATGCACGCTGACTCTCGCTAAAATAATTATACTATGTTCGGCCCTAGACCTGTTAGTAGTACAATAATTTTTTATATGGTTAATATATATTACAAAACGTGCTTTTCAGACGTTTTAACGTACATGAACACCAAACTATTGAATTTAAAATTTTTAAAAGCAGAAAAATGTAATATGGTAATGATATATTGTTAAATGAGTTATGAATGTACTACTACACGAATTAGTACTACTGAAACCAATTCAAAGCCAGTTTTTGAGCACCTGTTAGTGATGCACACTCACTCTCGCTAAAATAATTATACTATGATGGGCCCTAGACCTGTTAGTAGTACAATAATTTTTTATATGGTTAATATATATTACAAAACGTGCTTTTCAGACGTTTTAACGTACATGAACACCAAACTATTGAATTTAAAATTTTTGGAAGCAGAAAAATGTAATATGGTAATGATATAATGTTGAATGAGTTATGAATGTACTACTACACGAATTAGTACTACTGAAACCAATTCTAAGCCAGTTATTGAGCAACTGTTAGAGATGCACGCTGACTCTCGCTAAAATAATTATACTATGTTCAGCCTTAGACCTGTTAGTAGTACAATAATTTTGTATATGGTTAATATATATTACAAAACGTGCTTTTCAGACGTTTTAACGTACATGAACACCAAACTATTGAATTTAAAATTTTTGGTAGCTGAAAAATGTAATATGGTAATGATATATTGTTAAATGAGTTATTAATGTACTACTACACGAATTAGTACTATTGAAACCAATTCTAATCCAGTTTTTGAGCACCTGTTAGTGATGTACGCTCACTGTCGCTAAAATAATTATACTATGTTCGGCCCTAGACCTGTTAGTAGTAGAATAATTTTTTATATGGTTAATATATATTACAAAACGTGCTTTTCAGACGTTTTAACGTACATGAACACCAAACTATTGAATTTAAAATTTTTAGAAGCAGAAAAATGTAATATGGTAATGATATTTTGTTAAATGAGTTATGAATGTACTACTACACGAATTAGTACTACTGAAACCAATTCTAAGCCAGTTTTTGAGCAACTGTTAGAGATGCACGCTGACTCTCGCTAAAATAATTATACTATGTTCAGCCCTAGTCCTGTTAGTAGTACAATAATTTTTTATATGGTTAATATATATTACAAAACGTGCTTTTCAGACGTTTTAACGTACATGAACACCAAACTATTGAATTTAAAATTTTTGGTAGCTGAAAAATGTAATATGGTAATGATATATTGTTAAATGAGTTATTAATGTACTACTACACGAATTAGTACTATTGAAACCAATTCTAATCCAGTTTTTGAGCACCTGTTAGTGATGTACGCTCACTCTCGCTAAAATAATTATACTATGTTCGGCCCTAGACCTGTTAGTAGTAGAATAATTTTTTATATGGTTAATATACCGGGTGCTGACTTGCGCTACGCACCATAGGAATTTGCATAGTAAATTCTTTATGTTGAATTATTTGCTCGCCTAATTATTTTAGAGCTTAAGTGTAAATACATTTTTTGTAGAGACAAAAGTACTGCACCCATTCATACTGTTGCTAACAATTTTTCATTTTCCGGAACTGAATAAATGCAAAAAACAAACTAGCATTTTTACAAAAATCAGTGATGCCATGGAATTATTGAAACAAGCCAATGCCAACGCAAATGCGTGCGGAGCGACAATATGTGTTGTTTGTTTGTTTGTCATTGATGTTTCATTATTAATTATGTTCTACTTAATGTCTCTAAGGTACCTAGACCTTGTCCATAATAAAAATGGTTTTACGAGTATGGTGGACGTTCGTTAACTAAGCTCCTTGTTTATTGTAAATTATCCGTATCGGCAAATTCCAAACAGTACAACCATTAAAAGACTGATTTATTTTAAGTTTAAGACTACAGGCACGTTATTAAATAATTTTAGGTGTAATAATGAGGTTCAGAACTTACACCAAAACGAGAAAAACGACAATAAATTCAATCTTTTGACGGCAGTGACTGGATGATCGCCCCGCACGCACTTGCGTTGGCATTGGCTTGTTTCAATAATTCCATGGCATCACTGATTCTTGTAAAAATGCTAGTTTGATTTTTTGCATTCCTTCGGTTCTGGAAAATCAAAAATTGTTAGCAACAGCATGAATGGACGCAGTATTTTTTTCTCTACAAAAAATGTATTTACACTTTAACTCTAAAATAATTAGGGGAGCAAATAATTGAACATAAAGAATTTACTATACAAATTCCTATGGTGCGTCGCGCAAGTCAGCACCCGGTATATTACAAAACGTGCTTTTCAGACGTTTTAACGTACATGAACACCAAACTATTGAATTTAAAATTTTTGGTAGCAGAAAAATGTAATATGGTAATGATATATTGTTAAATGAGTTATGAATGTACTACTACACGAATTAGTACTACTGAAACCAATTCTAAGCCAGTTATTTAGCAACTGTTAGAGATGCACGCTGACTCTCGCTAAAATAATTATACTATGTTCAGCCCTAGACCTGTTAGTAGTACAATAATTTTTTATATGGTTAATATATATTACAAAACGTGCTTTTCAGACGTTTTAACGTACATGAACACCAAACTATTGAATTTAAAATTTTTGGTAGCTGAAAAATGTAATATGGTAATGATATATTGTTAAATGAGTTATTAATGTACTACTACACGAATTAGTACTATTGAAACCAATTCTAATCCAGTTTTTGAGCACCTGTTAGTGATGTACGCTCACTCTCGCTAAAATAATTATACTATGTTCGGCCCTAGACCTGTTAGTAGTAGAATAATTTTTTATATGGTTTATATATATTACAAAACGTGCTTTTCAGACGTTTTAACGTACATGAACACCAAACTATTGAATTTAAAATTTTTAGAAGCAGAAAAATGTAATATGGTAATGATAAGTTGTTAAATGAGTTATGAATGTACTACTACACGAATTAGTACTACTGAAACCAATTCTAAGCCAGTTTTTGAGCAACTGTTAGAGATGCACGCTGACTCTCGCTAAAATAATTATACTATGTTCGGCCCTAGACCTGTTAGTAGTACAATAATTTTTTATATGGTTAATATATATTACAAAACGTGCTTTTCAGACGTTTTAACGTACATGAACACCAAACTATTGAATTTAAAATTTTTGGAAGCAGAAAAATGTAATATGGTAATGATATATTGTTAAATGAGTTATGAATGTACTACTACACGAATTAGTACTACTGAAACCAATTCTAAGCCAGTTATTGAGCAACTGTTAGAGATGCACGCTGACTCTCGCTAAAATAATTATACTATGTTCAGCCCTAGACCTGTTAGTAGTACAATAATTTTTTATATGGTTAATATATATTACAAAACGTGCTTTTCAGACGTTTTAACGTACATGAACACCAAACTATTGAATTTAAAATTTTTGGTAGCTGAAAAACGTAATATGGTAATGATATATTGTTAAATGAGTTATTAATGTACTACTACACGAATTAGTACTATTGAAACCAATTCTAATCCAGTTTTTGAGCACCTGTTAGTGATGTACGCTCACTCTCGCTAAAATAATTATACTATGTTCGGCCCTAGACCTGTTAGTAGTAGAATAATTTTTTATATGGTTAATATATATTACAAAACGTGCTTTTCAGACGTTTTAACGTACATGAACACCAAACTATTAAATTTAAATTTTTTGGAAGCAGAAAAATTTAATATGGTAATGATTCATTGTTAAGTGAGTTATAATTGTACTACTGCAAGAATTACTATACTGGAACCAATTCTAAGTTAGTTGTTGAGCACCTGTTAGTGATGCACGCTCACTCTGGCTAAAATAATTATTATATGGTCGGCCCTAGACCTGTTAGTAGTAGAATAATTCTTTATATGATTAATATTTACTGCAAAACGTGCTTTTAAGACGTTTTAACGTATATGAACACCAAACAATTGAATTTAAATTTTTTGGTAACAGAAAAATTTAATACGGTAATGATATATTGTTAAGTGGGTTATAAATGTACTACTACAAGATTTACTACTACTGGAACCAATTCTAAGCTAGTTTTTGAGCACCTGTTAGTGATGCACGCTCACTCTGGCTAAAATAATTCTATTATGTTCGGCCCTAGACCGGTTAGTAGTAGAATAATTTTTTATATGGTTAATATATATTACAAAACGTGCTTTTCAGACGTTTTAAAGTACATGACTACCAAACTATTGAATTTAAATTTTTTTGAAGCAGACAAATTTAATATGGTAATGATATATTGTTAAATGAGTTATGAATGTACTACTGCAAGAATTACTACTACTGCAATTAATTCTAAGCTGGTTTTTGAGCACCTGTTAGTGATGCACGCTCACTCTGGCTAAAATAATTTTATTATGTTCGGCCCTAGACCGGTTAGTAGTAGAATAATTTTTATATGGTTAATATATATTACAAAACGTGCTTTTCAGACATTTTAACGTGTCTGAATACCAAACTATTCAACTTGAATTTTTTTGAAGCAGACAAATTTAATATGGTAATGATATATTGTTAAATGAGTTGAAAATATAGTGCTACAGGAATTATTACTACTGTAACCAATTCTAAATAAGTTTTTGAGCACTTGTTAGTGATGCACGCTTACTCTGGCTAAAATAAATTAATTATCTTCGGCCCTAGACCTGTTAGTAGTAGAATAATTTTTTATATGGTTTATATTTACTGCAAAACGTGCTCTTCAGACGTTTTAACGTACATGAATACCAAACTATTGAATTTAAATTTTGTGGAAGCAGAAAAATTTAATATGGTAATGATGTATTGTTAAATGAGTTATGAATGTACTACTACACGAAGTAGTACTACTGAAACCAATTCTAAGCCAGTTTTTGAGCACCTGTTAGTGATGCACGCTCACTCTCGCTAAAATAATTATACTATGAAGGGCCCTAGACCTGTTAGTAGTAGAATAATTTTTTATATGGTTTATATTTACTGCAAAACGTGATTTTCAGACGTTTTAACGTACATCAATACCAAACTATTAAATTTGAATTTTTTGGAAGCAGACAAATTTAATATGGTAGTGATATATTGTTAAGTGGTTGTAAATGTGCTACTACAAGAATTACTACTACTGGAACCAATTCTAAGATAGTTTTTGAGCACCTGTTAGTGATGCACGCTCACTCTGGCTAAAATAATTATATTATGGTCGGCCCTAGACCTGTTAGTAGTAGAATAATTTTTTATATGGTTTATATTTACTGCAAAACGTGCTTTTAAGACGTTTTAACGTATATGAACACCAAACTATTGAATTTAAATTTTTTGGAAGCAGAAAAATTTAATATGGTAATGATATATTGTTAAGTGGGTAATAAATGTAGTACTACACGAATTAGTACTATTGAAACCAATTCTAAGCCAGTTTTTGAGCACCTGTTAGTGATGCACACTCACTCTCGCTAAAATAATTATATTATGATCGGCCCTAGACCAGTTAGTAGTAGAATAATTTTTTATATGGTTAATATATATTACAAAACGTGCTTTTAAGACTTTTTAACGTATATGAACACCAAACTATTAAATTTAAATTTTTTGGATGCAGAAAAATTTAATATGGTAATGATATATTGTTAAGTGGGTTGTAAATGTACTACTACAAGAATTACTACTAATGGAACCAATCCTAAGCCAGTTTTTGGGCACCTGTCAGTGATGCACGCGCACTCTGGCTAAAATTATTATATTATGATCGGCCCTAGACCTGTTAGTAATAGAATAATTTTTTATATGGCTAATATTTACTGCAAAACGTGGTTTTAAGATGTTTTAACGTATATGAACACCAAACTATTGAATTTAAATTTTTTGGAAGCAGAAAAATTTAATATGGTAATGATATATTGTTAAGTGGGTAATAAATGTAGTACTACAAGAATTACTACTACTGGAACCAATTCTAAGCCAGTTTTTGAGCACCTGTTAGTGATGCACGCTCACTCTGGCTAAAATAATTATATTATGTTCGGCCCTAGACCGGTTAGTAGTAGAATAATTTTTTATATGGTTAATATATATTACAAAACGTGCTTTTCAGACGTTTTAACGTACATGAATACCAAACTATTGAATTTAAATTTTTTGGAAGCAGAAAAATTTAATATGGTAATGATATATTGTTAAATGAGTTATGAATGTACTACTACACGAAGTAGTACTACTGAAACCAATTCTAAGCCAGTTTTTGAGCACCTGTTAGTGATGCACGCTCACTCTCGCTAAAATAATTATACTATGATGGGCCCTAGACCTGTTAGTAGTAGAATAATTTTTTATATGGTTTATATTTACTGCAAAACGTGCTTTTCTGACGTTTTAACGTACATTAATACCAAACTATTAAATTTGAATTTTTTGGAAGCAGACAAATTTAATATGGTAGTGATATATTGTTAAGTGGTTGTAAATGTGCTACTACAAGAATTACTACTACTGGAACCAATTCTAAGCTAGTTTTTGAGCACCTGTTAGTGATGCACGCTCACTCTGGCTAAAATAATTATATTATGGTCGGCCCTAGACCTGTTAGTAGTAGAATAATTTTTTATATGGTTAATATATATTACAAAACGTGCTTTTAAGACGTTTTAACGTATATGAACACCAAACTATTGAATTTAAATTTTTTGGATGCAGAAAAATTTAATATGGTAATGATATATTGTTAAGTGGGTTGTAAATGTACTACTACAAAAATTACTACTAATGGAACCAATCCTAAGCCAGTTTTTGGGCACCTGTCAGTGATGCACGCGCACTCTGGTTAAAATTATTATATTATGATCGGCCCTAGACCTGTTAGTAATAGAATAATTTTTTATATGGCTAATATTTACTGCAAAACGTGGTTTTAAGACGTGTTAACGTATATGAACACCAAACTATTGAATTTAAATTTTTTGGATGCAGAAAAATTTAATATGGTAATGATATATTGTTAAGTGGGTTGTAAATGTACTACTACAAAAATTACTACTATTGGAACCAATCCTAAGCCAGTTTTTGGGCACATGTTAGTGATGCACGGACCACTCTGGCTAAAATTATTATATTAAGTTCGGCCCTAGCCCTGTTAGTAATAGAATAATTTTTTATATGGCTAATATTTACTGCAAAACGTGCTTTTAAGACGTGTTAACGTATATGAACACCAAACTATTGAATTTAAATTTTTTGGATGCAGAAAAATGTAATATGGTAATGATATATTGTTAAGTGGGTTGTAAATGTACTACTACAAAAATTACTACTATTGGAACCAATCCTAAGCCAGTTTTTGGGCACATGTTAGTGATGCACGGACCACTCTGGCTAAAATTATTATATTATGTTCGGCCCTAGCCCTGTTAGTAATAGAATAATTTTTTATATGGTTAATATTTACTGCAAACCGTGCTTTTAAGACGTTTTAACGTACATGAATACCAAACTATTGAATTTAAATTTTTTGGAAGCAGAAAAATTTAATATGGTAATGATATATTGTTAAATGAGTTATGAATGTACTACTACACGAATTAGTACTACTGAAACCAATTCTAAGCCAGTCTTTGAGCACCTGTTAGTGATGCACGCTCACTCTGGCTAAAATAATTATATTATGTTCGGCCCTAGACCTGTTAGTAGTAAAATAATTTTTTATATGGTTAATATATATTACAAAACGTGCTTTTCAGACGTTTTAACGTACATGAATATCAAACTATTGAATTTAAATTTTTTGGAAGCAGAAAAATGTAATATGGTAATGATATATTGTTAAATAAGTTATGAATGTACTACTACATGAATTAGTACTACTGAAACCAATTCTAAGCCAGTTTTTGAGCATCTGTTAGAGATGCACGCTCACTCTCGCTAAAATAATTATACTATGTTCGGCCCTAGACCTGTTAGTAGTAAAATAATTTTTATATGGTTAATATATATTACAAAACGTGCTTTTCAGACATTTTAACGTGTCTGAATACCAAACTATTCAATTTGAATTTTTTGAAGCAGACAAATTTAATATGGTAATGATATATTGTTAAGTGGGTTGTAAATGTACTACTACAAGAATTACTACTATTGGAACCAATCCTAAGCCAGTTTTTGGGCACATGTTAGTGATGCACGGACCACTCTGGCTAAAATTATTATATTATGTTCGGCCCTAGCCCTGTTAGTAATAGAATAATTTTTTATATGGTTAATATTTACTGCAAACCGTGCTTTTAAGACGTTTTAACGTACATGAATACCAAACTATTGAATTTAAATTTTTTGGAAGCAGAAAAATGTAATATGGTAATGATATATTGTTAAATGAGTTATGAATGTACTACTACATGAATTAGTACTACTGAAACCAATTCTAAGCCAGTTTTTGTGCACCTGTTAGAGATGCACGCTCACTCTCGCTAAAATAATTATACTATGTTCGGCCCTAGACCTGTTAGTAGTAAAATAATTTTTATATGGTTAATATTTACTGCAAACCGTGCTTTTAAGACGTTTTAACGTACATGAATACCAAACTATTGAATTTAAATTTTTTGGAAGCAGAAAAATGTAATATGGTAATGATATATTGTTAAATGAGTTATGAATGTACTACTACACGAATTTGTACTACTGAAACCAATTCTAAGCCAGTTTTTGTGCACCTGTTAGAGATGCACGCTCACTCTCGCTAAAATAATTATACTATGTTCGGCCCTAGACCTGTTAGTAGTAAAATAATTTTTATATGGTTAATATTTACTGCAAACCGTGCTTTTAAGACGTTTTAACGTACATGAATACCAAACTATTGAATTTAAATTTTTTGGAAGCAGAAAAATGTAATATGGTAATGATATATTGTTAAATGAGTTATGAATGTACTACTACACGAATTAGTACTACTGAAACTAATTCTAAGCCAGTCTTTGAGCACCTGTTAGTGATGCACGCTCACTCTGGCTAAAATAATTATATTATGTTCGGCCCTAGACCTGTTAGTAGTAAAATAATTTTTTATATGGTTAATATATATTACAAAACGTGCTTCACAGACGTTTTAACGTGTCTGAATACCAAACTATTTAATTTGAATATTTTGGAAGCAGACAAATTTAATATGGTAATGATATATTGTTAAATGAGTTATGAATGTACTACTACATGAATTAGTACTACTGAAACCAATTCTAAGCCAGTTTTTGAGCACCTGTTAGAGATGCACGCTCACTCTCGCTAAAATAATTATACTATGTTCGGCCCTAGACCTGTTAGTAGTAAAATAATTTTTATATGGTTAATATATATTACAAAACGCGTTTTTCAGACATTTTAACGTGTCTGAATACCAAACTATTCAATTTGAATTTTTTTGAAGCAGACAAATTTAATATGGTAATGATATATTGTTAAATGTGTTGAAAATATAGTACTACAGTAATTATTACTACTGTAACCAATTCTAAGTAAGTTTTTGAGCACTTGTTAGTGATACACGCTTACTCTGGCTAAAATAAATTAATTATCTTCGGCCCTAGACCTGTTAGTAGTAGAATAATTTTTTATATGGTTTATAATTACTGCAAAACGTGCTCTTCAGACGTTTTAACGTACATGAATACCAAACTATTGAATTTAAATTTTGTGGAAGCAGAAAAATTTAATATGGTAATGATATATTGTTAAATGAGTTATGAATGTACTACTACACGAAGTAGTACTACTGAAACCAGTTCTAAGCCAGTTTTTGAGCACCTGTTAGTGATGCACGCTCACTCTCGCTAAAATAATTATACTATGATGGGCGCTAGACCTGTTAGTAGTAGAATAATTTTTTATATGGTTTATATTTACTGCAAAACGTGCTTTTCAGACGTTTTAACGTACATGAATACCAAACTATTAAATTTAAATTTTTTGGAAGCAGAAAAGTGTAATATGGTAATGATATATTGTTAAATGAGTTATGAATGTACTACTACACGAAGTAGTACTACTGAAACCAATTCTAAGCCAGTTTTTGAGCACCTGTTAGTGATGCACACTCACTCTCGCTAAAATAATTATACTATGATCGGCCCTAGATCTGTTAGTAGTAGAATAATTTTTTATATGGCTAATATATATTACAAAACGTGCTTTTCAGACGTTTTAACGTACATGAACACCAAACTATTAAATTTAAAATTTTTGGAAGCAGAAAAATGTAATATGGTAATGAGATATTGTTAAATAAGTTATGAATGTACTACTACACGAATTAGTACTACTGAAACCAATTCTAAGCCAGTTTTTGAGCACCTGTTAGTGATACACGCTCACTCTCGCTAAAATAATTATACTATGTTCGGCCCTAGACCTGTTAGTAGTAGAATAATTTTTTATATGGTTAATATATATTACAAAACGTGCTTTTCAGACGTTTTAACGTACATGAACACCAAACTATTGAATTTAAAATTTTTGGAAGCAGAAAAATGTAATATGGTAATGATATATTGTTAAATGAGTTATGAATGTACTACTACACGAATTAGTACTACTGAAACCAATTCTAAGCCAGTTTTTGAGCACCTGTTAGTGATGCACGCTCACTCTCGCTAAAATAATTATACTATGTTCGGCCCTAGACCTGTTAGTAGTAGAATAATTTTTTATATGGTTAATATATATTACAAAACGTGCTTTTCAGACGTTTTAACGTACATGAACACCAAACTATTGAATTTAAAATTTTTGGTAGCAGAAAAATGTAATATGGTAATGATATATTGTTAAATGAGTTATGAATGTACTACTACACGAATTAGTACTACGGAAACCAATTCTAAGCCAGTTTTTGAGCACCTGTTAGTGATGCACGCTCACTCTCGCTAAAATAATTATACTATGTTCGGCCCTAGACCTGTTAGTAGTAGAATAATTTTTTATATGGTTAATATATAATACAAAACGTGCTTTTCAGACGTTTTAAAGTACATGAACACCAAACTATTGAATTTAAAATTTTTGGAAGCAGAAAAATGTAATATGGTAATGACATATTGTTAAATGAGTTATGAATGTACTACTACACGAATTAGTACTACCGAAACCAATTCTAAGCCAGTTTTTGAGCACCTGTTAGTGATGCACGCTCACTCTCGCTAAAATAATTATACTATGTTCGGCCCTAGACCTGTTAGTAGTAGAATAATTTTTAATATGGTTAATATATATTACAAAACGTGCTTTTCAGACGTTTTAACGTACATGAACACCAAACTATTGAATTTAAAATTTTTGGAAGCAGAAAAATGTAATATGGTAATGATATATTGTTAAATGAGTTATGAATGTACTACTACACGAATTAGTACTACAGAAACCAATTCTAAGCCAGTTTTTGAGCACCTGTTAGTGATGCACGCTCACTCTCGCTAAAATAATTATACTATGTTCGGCCCTAGACCTGTTAGTAGTAGAATAATTTTTTATATGGTTAATATATATTACAAAACGTGCTTTTCAGACGTTTTAACGTACATGAACACCAAACTATTGAATTTAAAATTTTTGGAAGCAGAGAAATGTAATATGGTAATGATATATTGTTAAATGAGTTATGAATGTACTACTACACGAATTAGTACTACTGAAACCAATTCTAAGCCAGTTTTTGAGCACCTGTTAGTGGTGCACGCTCACTCTCGCTAAAATAATTATACTATGTTCGGCCCTAGACTTGTTAGTAGTAGAATAATTTTTTATATGGTTAATATATATTACAAAACGTGCTTTTCAGACGTTTTAACGTACATGAACAACAAACTATTGAATTTAAAATTTTTGGAAGCAGAAAATGTAATATGGTAATGATATATTGTTAAATGAGTTATGAATGTACTACTACACGAATTAGTACTACTGAAACCAATTCTAAGTCAGTTTTTGAGCACCTGTTAGTGATGCACGCTCACTCTCGCTAAAATAATTATACTATGTTCGGCCCTAGACCTGTTAGTAGTAGAATAATTTTTTATATGGTTAATATATATTACAAAACGTGCTTTTCAGACGTTTTAACGTACATGAACACCAAACTATTGAATTTAAAATTTTTGGAAGCAGAAAAATGTAATATGGTAATGATATATTGTTAAATGAGTTATGAATGTACTACTACACGAATTAGTACTACTGAATCCAATTCTAAGCCAGGTTTTGAGCACCTGTTAGTGATGCACGCTCACTCTCGCTAAAATAATTATACTATGTTCGGCCCTAGACCTGTTAGAGGTAGAATAATTTTTTATATGGTTAATATATATTACAAAACGTGCTTTTCAGACGTTTTAACGTACATGAACACCAAACTATTGAATTTAAAATTTTTGGAAGCAGAAAAATGTAATATGGTAATGATATATTGTTAAATGAGTTATGAATGTACTACTACACGAATTAGTACTACTGAAACCAATTCTAAGCCAGTTTTTGAGCACCTGTTAGTGATGCACGCTCACTCTCGCTAAAATAATTATACTATGTTCGGCCTAGACCTGTTAGTAGGAGAATAATTTTTTATATGGTTAATATATATTACAAAACGTGCTTTTCAGACGTTTTAACGTACATGAACACCAAACTATTGAATTTAAAATTTTTGGAAGCAGAAAAATGTAATATGGTAATGATATATTGTTAAATGAGTTATGAATGTACTACTACACGAATTAGTACTACTGAAACCAATTCTAAGCCAGTTTTGAGCACCTGTAGTGATGCACGCTCACTTTCGCTAAAATAATTATTCTATGTTCGGCCCTAGACCTGTTAGTAGTAGAATAATTTTTTATATGGTTAATATATATTACAAAACGTGCTTTTCAGACGTTTTAACGTACATGAACACCAAACTATTGAATTTAAAATTTTGGAAGCAGAATAATGTAATATGGTAATGATATATTGTTAAATGAGTTATGAATGTACTACTACACGAATTAGTACTACTGAAACCAATTCTAAGTCAGTTTTTGAGCACCTGTTAGTGATGCACGCTCACTCTCGCTAAAATAATTATACTATGTTCGGCCCTAGACCTGTTAGTAGTAGAATAATTTTTTATATGGTTAATATATATTAAAAAACGTGCTTTTCAGACGTTTTAACGTACATGAACACCAAACTATTGAATTTAAAATTTTTGGAAGCAGAAAAATGTAATATGGTAATGATATATTGTTAAATGAGTTTTGAATGTACTACTACACGAATTAGTACTACTGAATCCAATTCTAAGCCAGTTTTTGAGCACCTGTTAGTGATGCACGCTCACTCTCGCTAAAATAATTATACTATGTTCGGCCCTAGACCTGTTAGTAGTAGAATAATTTTTTATATGGTTAATATATATTACAAAACGTGCTATTCAGACGTTTTAACGTACATGAACACCAAACTATTGAATTTAAAATTTTTGGAAGCAGAAAAATGTAATATGGAAATGATATATTGTTAAATGAGTTATGAATGTACTACTACACGAATTAGTACTACTGAAACCAATTCTAAGCCAGTTTTTGAGCACCTGTTAGTGATGCACGCTCACTCTCGCTAAAATAATTATACTATGTTCGGCCCTAGACCTGTTAGAGGTAGAATAATTTTTTATATGGTTAATATATATTACAAAACGTGCTTTTCAGACGTTTTAACGTACATGAACACCAAACTATTGAATTTAAAATTTTTGGAAGCAGAATAATGTAATATGGTAATGATATATTGTTAAATGAGTTATGAATGTACTACTACACGAATTAGTACTACTGAAACCAATTCTAAGTCAGTTTTTGAGCACCTGTTAGTGATGCACGCTCACTCTCGCTAAAATAATTATACTATGTTCGGCCCTAGACCTGTTAGTAGTAGAATAATTTTTTATATGGTTAATATATATTAAAAAACGTGCTTTTCAGACGTTTTAACGTACATGAACACCAAACTATTGAATTTAAAATTTTTGGAAGCAGAAAAATGTAATATGGTAATGATATATTGTTAAATGAGTTTTGAATGTACTACTACACGAATTAGTACTACTGAATCCAATTCTAAGCCAGTTTTTGAGCACCTGTTAGTGATGCACGCTCACTCTCGCTAAAATAATTATACTATGTTCGGCCCTAGACCTGTTAGTAGTAGAATAATTTTTTATATGGTTAATATATATTACAAAACGTGCTATTCAGACGTTTTAACGTACATGAACACCAAACTATTGAATTTAAAATTTTTGGAAGCAGAAAAATGTAATATGGAAATGATATATTGTTAAATGAGTTATGAATGTACTACTACACGAATTAGTACTACTGAAACCAATTCTAAGCCAGTTTTTGAGCACCTGTTAGTGATGCACGCTCACTCTCGCTAAAATAATTATACTATGTTCGGCCCTAGACCTGTTAGAGGTAGAATAATTTTTTATATGGTTAATATATATTACAAAACGTGCTTTTCAGACGTTTTAACGTACATGAACACCAAACTATTGAATTTAAAATTTTTGGAAGCAGAATAATGTAATATGGTAATGATATATTGTTAAATGAGTTATGAATGTACTACTACAACGAATTAGTACTACTGAAACCAATTCTAAGTCAGTTTTTGAGCACCTGTTAGTGATGCACGCTCACTCTCGCTAAAATAATTATACTATGTTCGGCCCTAGACCTGTTAGTAGTAGAATAATTTTTTATATGGTTAATATATATTAAAAAACGTGCTTTTCAGACGTTTTAACGTACATGAACACCAAACTATTGAATTTAAAATTTTTGGAAGCAGAAAAATGTAATATGGTAATGATATATTGTTAAATGAGTTTTGAATGTACTACTACACGAATTAGTACTACTGAATCCAATTCTAAGCCAGTTTTTTGAGCACCTGTTAGTGATGCACGCTCACTCTCGCTAAAATAATTATACTATGTTCGGCCCTAGACCTGTTAGTAGTAGAATAATTTTTTATATGGTTAATATATATTAAAAAACGTGCTTTTCAGACGTTTTAACGTACATGAACACCAAACTATTGAATTTAAAATTTTTGGAAGCAGAAAAATGTAATATGGAAATGATATATTGTTAAATGAGTTATGAATGTACTACTACACGAATTAGTACTACTGAAACCAATTCTAAGCCAGTTTTTGAGCACCTGTTAGTGATGCACGCTCACTTTCGCTAAAATAATTATTCTATGTTCGGCCCTAGACCTGTTAGTAGTAGAATAATTTTTTATATGGTTAATATATATTACAAAACGTGCTTTTCAGACGTTTTAACGTACATGAACACCAAACTATTGAATTTAAAATTTTTGGAAGCAGAATAATGTAATATGGTAATGATATATTGTTAAATGAGTTATGAATGTACTACTACACGAATTAGTACTACTGAAACCAATTCTTAGTCAGTTTTGAGCACCTGTTAGTGATGCACGCTCACTCTCGCTAAAATAATTATACTATGTTCGGCCCTAGACCTGTTAGTAGTAGAATAATTTTTTATATGGTTAATATATATTAAAAAACGTGCTTTTCAGACGTTTTAACGTACATGAACACCAAACTATTGAATTTAAATTTTTGGAAGCAGAAAAATGTAATATGGTAATGATATATTGTTAAATGAGTTTTGAATGTACTACTACACGAATTAGTACTACTGAATCCAATTCTAAGCCAGTTTTTGAGCACCTGTTAGTGATGCACGCTCACTCTCGCTAAAATAATTATACTATGTTCGGCCCTAGACCTGTTAGTAGTAGAATAATTTTTTATATGGTTAATATATATTACAAAACGTGCTATTCAGACGTTTTAACGTACATGAACACCAAACTATTGAATTTAAAATTTTTGGAAGCAGAAAAATGTAATATGGTAATGATATATTGTTAAATGAGTTATGAATGTACTACTACACGAATTAGTACTACTGAATCCAATTCTAAGCCAGGTTTTGAGCACCTGTTAGTGATGCACGCTCACTCTCGCTAAAATAATTATACTATGTTCGGCCCTAGACCTGTTAGAGGTAGAATAATTTTTTATATGGTTAATATATATTACAAAACGTGCTTTTCAGACGTTTTAACGTACATGAACACCAAACTATTGAATTTAAAATTTTTGGAAGCAGAAAAATGTAATATGGTAATGATATATTGTTAAATGAGTTTTGAATGTACTACTACACGAATTAGTACTACTGAATCCAATTCTAAGCCAGTTTTTGAGCACCTGTTAGTGATGCACGCTCACTCTCGCTAAAATAATTATACTATGTTCGGCCCTAGACCTGTTAGTAGTAGAATAATTTTTTATATGGTTAATATATATTACAAAACGTGCTATTCAGACGTTTTAACGTACATGAACACCAAACTATTGAATTTAAAATTTTTGGAAGCAGAAAAATGTAATATGGTAATGATATATTGTTAAATGAGTTATGAATGTACTACTACACGAATTAGTACTACTGAAACCAATTCTAAGCCAGTTTTTGAGCACCTGTTAGTGATGCACGCTCACTTTCGCTAAAATAATTATTCTATGTTCGGCCCTAGACCTGTTAGTAGTAGAATAATTTTTTATATGGTTAATATATATTACAAAACGTGCTTTTCAGACGTTTTAACGTACATGAACACCAAACTATTGAATTTAAAATTTTTGGAAGCAGAATAATGTAATATGGTAATGATATATTGTTAAATGAGTTATGAATGTACTACTACACGAATTAGTACTACTGAAACCAATTCTTAGTCAGTTTTTGAGCACCTGTTAGTGATGCACGCTCACTCTCGCTAAAATAATTATACTATGTTCGGCCCTAGACCTGTTAGTAGTAGAATAATTTTTTATATGGTTAATATATATTAAAAAACGTGCTTTTCAGACGTTTAACGTACATGAACACCAAACTATTGAATTTAAAATTTTTGGAAGCAGAAAAATGTAATATGGTAATGATATATTGTTAAATGAGTTTTGAATGTACTACTACACGAATTAGTACTACTGAATCCAATTCTAAGCCAGTTTTTGAGCACCTGTTAGTGATGCACGCTCACTCTCGCTAAAATAATTATACTATGTTCGGCCCTAGACCTGTTAGTAGTAGAATAATTTTTTATATGGTT